>OX424536.1:7585949-8785949 GCA_949152445.1 Cerastis rubricosa
ATTATCAAATATCGAGCTCTATACGGGTCATTGTTTTCGTCGAACGTCGGCTACACTGTTGGCGGATGCGGGAGCAGATATAACCCAAATAAAACGCCATGGTGGCTGGAAATCGGATACAGTAGCGGAGGGCTACATTGAAAATTCTGTACAAAACAAAAGTAAAATAAGCTGTCAAATTGGTAACAGCATCACTTTAAAAACGTCATCTGATTCTTTTTTACCACAACCTTCAACATCACACCATCACATTCCATCTTTCCCTGAGCCTCATGCACCACCTTCACCAACTTTCACCACCCAAAATGCTCCTCTGCAAATACAAGATTCTGAAGCATTGACAAGCAATACTCAAATAAATTCCACATCAACATCTATAAAAATACCAAATAAAAACTTAACTTTATCTTTGCACAACGACTAATGTCTCAAATGTTACCATTAACTTCAATTAATATGTTAACTATTTCTAAATTATTTGGATTTACTATTTATAACTAACTAGTTCTAAATATGTTATTCTTACTGTTTGTTTATTTAATAAATACTTTGTTTTTCGTACTATGGCTATTATTTTCTCACAGTAGGTGTAAAAAGTAGAGTATCCTCCTCTGGGCTAAAGGTGTCTTTGCCTTGGGCTAGCTTGAATCCCTCGGTGCATTCAGGATTCTTGTATTAACTCCCTCACTTTGCTCGTGAGTTAAATCCCGAATCCTTCATTGCGCTCATGATTCAATATGACGCCCGTGACATAAGACACAACTTTAGCCCCTCGGTGCATAATCTACTATTATCTTAGTAGGCACACCGTACCTACTACCTATGTGTTAAGTTATTATTCGTATCAAACTTATATTTAGAGAGTGCACTTAATTAATTAGGTACTCCCATAAAACATTTAAAATACCTACCTAAAGATGTTATGTACATGTTTGTTTACATCCTTAAGTCGAAAACCGACAAGCAGCGGCTTTTTGGTTGTTTTTCCAAAACGTCACGCTATATATTGTAAGTGGTGGTTTGGTTTCCAATGTGTTAACGTTTCGGGTTTACTTGAATGTTATCGTTCGGTAAAGATACACGCAAGCTTGTGTACGGTAGTAGGTAGGAGTAAACTTGTGAAAGTTAGAGTCCATTCAACGCAGGAGACTTTAGTCTAGGTTCAGAGTTGTACCTATCTGAAATCTATGTGTGTGGTGATTAAGTTCTCTTATTTTATCTAGGTCCACGGTAATTTATGTGTTCATCAGGAAAGGTAAGATATTTACCTATTATTAACAAACTAGACCGATACAGTTTATTCAATATGAAATTGTTAATTATACCTACATTTTTGTAAAGATTTTAGTGTGGCTACTAATAAGTACCTACATACCTACTTACCTATTACCGACGACATTAATCGACATTCAAAAATTGGTGTGCAGTGCTTTTGGTCTAAGACTTTAAGTATCCCTTTAGTGCAGTGTTTGTTCGGCCCGTTGTGGTTCCAGTTTAAACTATGTAAATTAAAAAAAAAAGAATTAGTCGATTTTCTGGTGTAACTTAGGGTTTAAATAAGTATTGACATTCTGGCCTAAACCGAATAATGAAAACCAAATAAAAAATAAAAACCATATTTTAATTCTCTATTTTTCTAATGGCTTTAGCAATTTTTTCATTCAAAGTTGGCCATTCTTTTTATCTTTTTTTTTTTGGGATTAAGTATTATTAAAACCTCTTTTGCGGACTTTCTTATAATTTGCCGTAAATATAATTACTTACGAGATTAATGTGCAAACATAAAAGAGCGAAGTAAATTCCTGGAAAGCTGGCTTGTAACATGATATTTCAGTAACGGGCCGTAAAATTGTCGGAACAACTCAATGGCACGGGCATTGACTGGTACGGTGGGCGCAGTGGTTGATCTTTTCGCTTTTGCGATAGTCACGGGTTCAATTCCCGCACGCAGCAAGTCTAGGATTATTATGTAGTCACGTTAAGAAGGTATGCATAAGATTTATAATTAAAGTGACAACTAAATTGAGCATTATTGAAAAACACATGCTGCCCCGATCCCCAAATAAATTGGGATAAGGGCAAAAGAAATCATGATAACTTATTATCATGATTTCTTTGCCTTAGCTAGGTATATTGTGGATACAGGACATAAGGTAACATTGAGGTTTTTTTTCTTCTTTCAGTCTCCATAATGAAATCATGAAGCGATGCTGTGCTGTCGAGTGAGTGATGACGGATTGGTCACAAGCAATGGTGATTGTGACTGGCTCTTGCGGTCAACTTTTATCGACCATCTTCACTCTTGTGATCTTTATTGGTAAAATTGTATTATTACTCCGATAATATTTTAAAATGGATCGAACGATAACAACTTACTTACAACTTTGTGTGACATACTTGTTCTGGGGGGTTGGATATTATTTCTCACTCCAGTGTGGTAAAGAGACAGAGCTAATAAGGACGTCTAATGCCATCTCTTTCCTACTCTCGAATAAAATTAACAATACTGCTTTAAAACGTCATGGTAGGCACCCTGTACTTTTCACCCTGTACTTTATATGGATTGGTATCCATAAGGCTACTGATGGATAACTGGTTCTCTATTGTGTCACCTAACTTTTTTATCCATAATTTAAAGTGCCATAACTTTTTTTGTCGTAATCATCATTTGTCCGAATGATAACTTACACGAACTAATTTTACATGCTACAAAATTGAAATCCCTAAATATAATATGTCCTAAATCCATTTTTCTTAAATATTACAATCAATAATATACAAAAAACCGTTTTCAATAAAAGTTATAATTAATAATATTTTTTTCGATCAAATTTGTATAACTAAGCTTTTGCTAGTTGATTGTGAACATGTGGTTTTTGTAAGCAAGCAAGTATGCAGCATGCAAGCAAGCACGCAGCATGCAAGCAAGCACGCATCATGCAAGCAAGCACGCAGCATGCAAGCAAGTACGCAGCATGCAAGCAAGCATGCAGCATGCAATGAACATTCGGAATAATACTCATTATTTAATACAATATTTAGAGCATATGACTTTAGGTCATGTAAAATTAGGAGATTCAATTATTATAGTACTCGATATTATGACAGAATACTTTTAGAACTAAAGATAATTATGTTAAACAAAATGTCGGGATTTTGAACATTATGGTTACTGAAGTTTATAGCAAACGTGTTATGGATAATCATTTTCGGACAAACTATTTTAGAAGAAAGGGGGAGCACGCGGATAACTGCATTTATGAAAATATCCTCTTTCACCAGATAAAGGATAGAGTTTATCATAAAATAAATGTAGTTATACGCACCTTGTTTTAATGAGGGGTCTGTGTTCAACCCGGCAGGATCATTGATCCGCCTATAATTTCGAGTTAAAATGCATCACCTTTTTTATGCAGATAAACCAATTTTCTTTGTGTTGAAAACCGCCGAAAAATCTTCAATTTTATAGGTAGAGGTAATATAATTATGCGAGAGATTTGTTCTGCCAATGGATAGTAAGAGTAGTAAAACGGCAATGCTGTTATATGCTTCATGAAATATCTTATACCTAAAGCAAGCTTTTAGTCTAATAGATTGAGTGACATGAAAGTAAAAATGGCGATGATTCTTGAACAACATAATATTAACAAACACAAAAAGAAAAAGTACATAACTATCCAACCCGACTCGCGAAGAAAAAAAAACTACATGTGTGTGTACAAACCAAATGTAAACGAGACGATGGATTACCTACACCACATTAATTAATGAATTACCTGAAGGAATAATCGATCATATCAAAAGTAAAAATTACCTGAAAAGTGTATTAAGAAAGCATTACCTGTCCATGTGTCCATAGGTGCTGTGGTCGATCGGCGGCCGTGGCCAACTAATGTCGTGGGTCCTACGTCTGGTTACCTTATACCGATAGGTACGATAGGATGGTCTCTAGTTGTGTGGGTGACTATTCCGTTTTTACATACGGAGTCTTCACCTATAGAACCATGGTCTTAGTCGTAACTTAGAGTTAATTTTAATGTTTATTTTTAGCTACGACTCGTGCAAAATCCACGAAAACCTACTGCCGACAAATGGCATTGCAGTTTGGCAGGTGTTATGTAAAAATAAAACTCTATATCATTATCGATTAAGTAAATAAAATTAAAAAAAAAGATAATTATACATAAGTCGAATTCCTGCTCCTGCTGTCTTTCTTATCACATAGCATAATAAGACCAAGTTTTGTAACGTTACAAAACCTTTTTTTATTAATTTGAAATGTCGTTATACAATGAAGACATACTAGGACTGCTAGAGCTTTTTAATTCTCTTCCCCTTTCACATCCAGATACCATCTTATCTCTGGAGCTGCTAGAGCTGCGCGTGCCGATGCACGTGGCGCTGGGCACGCGCGCGTCGCTTTCGTGCCGCTGGATGCTCGCGCCCGGCGACGTGCTGTATTCCGTCAAGTGGTACAAGGACGGCAAGGAGTTCTTCCGCCACGTGCCGCGGGACCACGAGCCGCGCAGGAAGTTCCTGCTGCCTGGCGTTGATGTAGAGGTCTGATTGACTTTTTTATTTCTTATTTGGCCAAGTTGTATGCAGAAGCAGCCAGTATTGTTGTGTTTAAAGTCCCATGTCATAAGATGCGCTCTCTGCCCATAGCATCTGAAGTACCTGAACAGGCGTATTTTACACTATAACATGTTTAATAGTTCTTCCAAATCAAACCTCAGCTTCTCTAGGCGATCTCTGCAGTTGCTTCAGAAGTTTCACGATAGCAAACGGATTGAATGTTTAAAGTTTAGGTTAGTCTAATAAAGTAAGTGTACAATGCAATATGATATTGAAATGTATGGGTCCGTTTATTCATACTATAACATCATATGGCCGTGGAAGGTGGACCCTTATTTTGAATTAAAATTACTATGAGTGACACAGCAATCGGACGCGTCCGGGTCGAGCCTTGTGCTGTCAGCGGCCGTATCCGGGACGGGCGGACGGTATCGCTGCGAAGTGTCCGGCGAACGGCCGTTATTCCCCACCGTGTCCGGACATGCAGATTTGGAAGTCGTCGGTGAGTAATAGGTACGCTATCTTGCTTGCGATTTTCTGCTATCTTAATGAAAATGCAGTGTTTCTGTGGGACTTCACAGATTGATTTAGAGCCATCCAAACAAACCCTTCTTTGTGTTCACATGAATTGAGGTGACTATGTGGTCAACGGCGAATTTTCAGATTTATAGGTACATATTAGAAAATACAATATATTTACTTTTAGCAGTTTTAGCATTCCGCTACGCTATTTTTTTACCAACAGTTATGGAAGCTACTGATGGGTGGCAAGCTAAAAGAGTGTAGTGCTTGTATCAAGTTACGGGGAAGCAGGCCAAAAAATAAGGCTGACTTAGAATCTGCCACAGCAGGCCATGAACCCTCTTGGCCTAAGGGTAAGTGGTATGTGGTCTAGCAGAACTAATTATTTTCCTCTCCTTTTTCTTTCTAGTCCTCCCTGATCATGGACCAGTCCTATCAGGACTGCGGTCACGATATCATTTCGGAGATCGCGTGTTCGTGAACTGCACTTCTGCCCAGTCTCGTCCGTCCACCCATCTCTCATGGTACATCAATGGCGAGCCAGCGCCAAACACATCAGTGCTGCCATCCATCCACCAGACTTACAAAGACTTGGAAACCACCACACTGCTACTAAATTTTGTACTAACCGAGCAACATTTTAAGAGTAGGGGGCTTAAAGTCAAAGTAAGTTAATGCACCATTGTATTGGAAAAGTCTATGCAAATAATGTCGATAATTCCAAATGAACCCTCCATTAAATTATTGTAGAGGTTCAGCATCATCCGGTTAGATTGGAAGCCGACTCCAACATAACTGGGATCAGCTCGGCAGATGGTGATGACTGATAATGGTGATTGTGAATTAACCAAATCTGAAAAAACCAAAATCGCTTCTTTGAGACACTTTGAGTATTTCGGAACCACTGCTGTTATATACCTAAGTAGAAAATTAATGTTCTCTATGTCTTGTTCCAGTGCTTAGCAACCCTCGCATCACTCTATTGGCGAAGCAACGAAGAGAGCGCTCTGCTAGAAAAAGGGAAGGTCTACGACAAGCTAACGCCTTATACACCGGGAACAAACACAAAAGCTGACCGTGTCCACTCTAATTTAGCAAGATTACTCACTAGTTCCTCTACTAGTAATGTTATCATGCTTTTAGCTACTTTCTGTACAACTTGTACAAGGTTTTGTTAGATTTAATAATAAAATGAGCTAGTAGGGCTTTGCTCATAGGATCATAACTAGGCGTATGTTAAGCATGGTTTGTTAATCCAAACTTTTTTATTCAAATGAGAACTGGTTATAAAGATTTTTTATAAAAAAGTTAAAATTATAACATCATATTATTTTATTTGTGACAGTGCTACTATCATCAATCATTAAATAAATAATAAAATAGACTCAAATGAATTTGTATTTCCAGAATTTTAGTGTATAAAAATATTATGTATTATTAGTTTGTAGGTGCAACCTATTCATGAAAAAGTGGGGAATCAAAGAGATGGCTCCTATTTGTAGGTCAGAAAATGAAGTGTGCAAAGTTGAAAAGATTTGTAAGCAAAGCTGTTATGACGTGAAGGAGCCGTCAATTTCGCTAGGGTCTTTTCAGAGTAAGTAATCCGTACATTTTTAATGTTGATGTCCCTATCTAATTTGTTTGTAGTGTCATGATTATTAATATTTGAAGGCAGGTTTTTATACGGACGCTCCAACTAAATACATCATTTAATGAAATTAAGCTCCACCACTTATTGCTCTGTATGGTGTCGGACAAAGAATAGCACCATGGGTGTCGTAAGAGGCGACTAAGGGACTTGCCAGAGAATGGGCAGCAGCGTTCTCTGTGCTTTTGTAACAACCGTACTGCGATCGCCAACCCGCCTGCCAAGCGTGGCGATTATGGCAAAACCCCCCAAAATGTCAATGCGACACTTGTGGGAGGCCTATGTCCAGCAGTCGTCAGACGTCTTTTGGGCTGAAATGATGATGATGATGAAGCTCCACCTACAAGCTGGTTGTTGCCATAGGCCCTAAGGGCTCATTTATTTAATTCATGGCGCTGTGTTTCCCGCGCGTGGCGCGTTTTCGGACAGGCGATGCTTGCAGTGGCCGCGTTAGCAGACGCGTACACACAAACATATGGCAATTTACGATGTTGTTTTCGGAGATGCAGGGTGTGAAGATGTGCGTGGGTTTTGTTTTGTTTCACACGCCGCTTCTCCGTGAAAAAAGATATAAAAGGAACTGGCTGGCCGCAACAATGTGTGTGTCGCCGCGGTGAACACCGCGTGCGTCGCGGAGATGCGTTGTCGTCTGCGGGCTATGCCGCAAGTAACGCTGCAAAATGCGTTTCTTCGTAAACACTATCATACATTGTCATATGTTTGAATTTATAATTTAATGAGCCCTTAATAGCACAGGAGTAAGTGTTAATTAAGCTTATGTAGGTACAATTTGATAAAATAAATAATGTACCCATCTTATTTATTAACTTTCTAGATCAGTCGATCAGTACTGGCTGTCTTATTTTTCTACTATCGGTATTGTTAGCTAGGTAGGTACTCGGCAAGATACAACTACTAGCGACTACTAGCGAAGCTGTCTAGCCGGGGGTTATTTAGTTACTGTGTAATAAGTATTTTCACTGGTGGACTGTGGAGGACCAAATTTTAATTTTGATGCACTGTTTACCGATTTCAAAACAAATAGTTAAATAACTTACCGCAGCAAAGTGAAGTTTGTAAGCCTACTATTTTTCTAATATTTATATATTGTTTCTATAAAAATAAACCTTTGTCCGTGTCCCACAACAATGTGACTTTTCGTTTTTCAGTCAAAAACTTTGGCTTTTTATTACCTGTGCAAATATTTATAATCTGTGCTTAGAAATGTCACATTTAATTCTAAAGGTGTGTCTACATGGGATTGATGGGATTCAAATAAACACTGAACAGCAAAAACAACAGCTAATTTAGCCAGCCAGAGGCTCAAAAGAAATTACTAAATTAATATGAATGAATATAAACCTTTTATGATAATAAAACATCACGTTACTGTTTTGAACAATTTGCTAAGTTTTGTTTGAAGAGAATCTCGAAAAACCGTACATCTGGTTAAATCGACAAATAAAAACAAACACAAACAGGTCTAATGTAGTCCATTGTGCACACAAGTTTATTACGATTTCAACAAAAACAATCATGATATCGCTTCAGTAGTTCAGCAATCAAATACAGCGCACTCCTTGAATAAAAGTGAAAATGTCGAATAGACCACATTCTAAATCCCGAATAAAAGTTTGTAACAAATCTGTGTTTCACCTTCAAGACAAAAAAGCAGACGAAAATGAATTATCTATTGGTTTGATTAAATCTGCGAAGAGGACCGGACAACTCAGTTTATGCAACAGGGGACTTGGGTCAGGTGAGACAGAATTATTTTATTACATGTACAGTAATTGACATAATACGTAACATAAAACAATTCAACTAATTCTAACAAGTTGTTTTTATGCTCAGTGTTTTTACAAATGTTTCGAACCTACCTAGATAATTACGTACCTGGGTATTATAATAGACAGGACGAAAGAGACACCAATGCATAAACAATTACCACATCAGTACATCATGCTGATCCCCACAAATATTGTGTAGATAAGGCACTTTTGTAAGAAACAGTATAATGTTTTAAATCATTGATGTAATGTCTTATGTGGGTTTGCTCAGAGTCTGAATATGTCGTAACTTTTTGTATCTGTCCCTTCCAGCCTGATAATAAACAGTATTAAATCTAATTACCTTGTAAAAATAAAAGATTTGAAAGTTTTAAACATAGAACTGTATAACTAAAGTAAGACAAGCTCAAACACACCTCTCTTTTATAAAGCAAACATTTTCTATAAAAGACTGGTCTTTATAGTGCCAGAAAATGTTTGGAAAATTGATGATTTCGTGTTGGAAGAATCTAAGGAAGTTGACTTCACAAGAAATGACTCCAACAAGTGGTGGACAGCAGAGCCACTGAAGAACCTTGATCTTAGTTCCAATTCTATAAAAGTGATATCAGGCAATATCAAGTTTCTTCAACACCTCGTCAACATCAAGGTGAGCAGGACAACTGACACTGCATTTTATAACATTATATTTATTTTTACTTCTCAGACATGTATTCAGAGCAAAACTTATCATTCTAGCTTCTATAAGAAACTAATTTGGCCAAGTTTGGTCATATAATCCTATGTCCACTTATCCACGCATTCCCAGTAAATCTTTCATGTTGCTTTAATTGTATGATAACATTTGTAGGGTATGTTTATGAGCATGCTACAATACTTTATTGAGACCCGATTCATTTTATTTTATTGATACTCCTCTTAGATTCTAGCTAATTTTTAATAGATCATAGAAGTAGGGGTAATCTTCTGAAACTACTGATCTTATTCTTAAAATCCTTTTACTAAACGGAAGCTACATTATCCCTGAGTGGATATTTATCAACCTTAAGAAAAAAGTCATGATAAATATAACTTACAAAATTATTATTTAATTTTTCAGCTTCATGACAATGCCATCTCAAGTCTACCACCAGAGTTTGGTGAACTAAAGAGTCTTATGAACCTGAATTTGTCTCACAATAGACTGACAACACTTCCCAAAGAATTCTACAGGTTGACGGAGTTGCGCTGGCTGAATATGTCTCACAATGAACTTTCAAAAATAGAACCAGACTTTGGAGATTTTGTTATGTTAAACTTTTTGGTAAGAAACAGAAATTGAGTCCTGGTTTACATTTATTTTTATATCTATCCAGAAGAGATAGTCTAAGGTAGAATTGGAGACCTTAGGGTCAAGAAAAAGATTTTTATAACATGGAAGTGCTTTGTTGCTTAGCAACCAACAATTTATTCTGAATATCAGAAGATTTATAAAAAAAAAATACAGAAAATAGTATAATAATTAAAAACACAGCTAAATTGAACCTGTATCATTTTGGAAAAAGCCCTCGTATCCCTTCCAGCTCTAGTGATTCAGGCATTATTTTTACTAAATAGTCTTGCGTTGCAACGAGCCAGAACTATTTATTTCTTTAAAATAGGTAAGCCAACAAACAGTACATACATTCAACAGTAAAAGTATGTAGGTTTGGATTCTTATGTAGCTACCAATTACATATTACAGGTGAACATAACATCGTTGAATACAATAAAGCTATATCATCATAATTATAGCGATAAAAAAATTAAATTAAATGTAAATATTTTTTTAATTTTTTTGTAATGTTACTATTTGTTCTCTTTCCCAGGACTTATCGCACAACAAATTGGAAATATTACCTCCAGGAATGGGGTATTTGATACGGTTGGTGGAAATAAATCTATCACATAATGAGCTTCAAGAGCTGCCCCCGGATATTGTTAACCTACGAGGTAATTAATTTTTATTTTAACTAATCCTGCTATTATAATCTAGGGTTTAAAAATACCTGCTTCTAATTTTAAAAGGTGTAAATATTGAAGTAGCTAAAGAATGAGGTAAAGGAAAGTTATTATGTAACAGAATTATGTTTATGGTGATATTATGCAGAAAAATGCACATAATAATGACTTGTGTGGGTAAACAGACTATATTAGTTAAGATACGGAAATATGAACCTTATTCAAATAACAAGTCAAATATTTGTGACATTTTCCATCATTTTCGCCATTCAGAAATCAACTTACTGTTCATGGTTTTAAAGTCGCCTTTGTATGAGTTACAAAATAATGGTTGTTCAGTCCACTTAAGCTTCCAGTCCACCGGATGCACCTGAATACCAGTATTTTACATGGATGGAGCGACTGCCTATCTGACCTCCGCAACCCAGTTAGTACTGCGTAATACGATACTCCGTGGTAAGACTGGCTCTCAGACTTTCGTTTTGGGCCACTCACTAAGCAGTAACGACAATACAATATACCAATAGTCAATATCCTCGTGTGTATGTTCAGCTCAGCATCTGTAAAGATGATGAATATACATTAAAGCGCTCCTTACCTGGAAGCATTCGCTGTTTATGTAACAGTTCAAATTCGAGCATTACATCAGTGAGTGAGGAGAACCAGCACTAACCCAGCATGCCCAACCAGTAAAAATACAATTACTTGTTTCTGTACAAAATCTACTGGATTTTTACATTACAAGCTAATGCTCCTGTGAGGGAGTGCCTTTACTACATTGTTGTAAGTGATTTTCTCTAAAACAACTGAAATATGTTTAACATATTTTTGTGTATTTTGCTTATCACAATGACTGTAAATAATTGCACTACCCGAACAAAATAACTTGACTCTTAGAACTGCGGAAATTGTACAAAACCGTGCGTCTAATTATTTTGGCTGGCTAGTAAGTCAGCCAAGGAAAATGCATTATGAATGTTTTCTTAGCAAAACATGACTTATTGTTATTTGATCTTGAAAAAGTACCTACTTGTTTTTAACTTTGTTGTAGCAATACAATTACCTAAGGTATCGTCGGTTTACACTAAAATATAGAAATAGATTTCTAGTTTAGCTTATCTTTTTTTTTAAAATCTGTATGACCGATAAGAACTTTTAACAGATGTTACGCCGTATCTGTGTCCAGCGATTTAACCCGCTGTTTAATTTCAAATAATTCCCGCCCGCATGCTAAACGGTCGTTTTGCATGTTACATAGCTAATAACCTTCTTCAAGAACTGGGCTATCAAATAGTTCTTCTCCAGAGATAAGCGCGTTCAAACAAAATAAATACAAACACAACTCGTCAGCTTTGTTATATTAATAAAGAGAAGAGAGATGGTAACTAAAAATATTTTTTCAGACTTGAAGAAAATGAATATCAGCAACAATAGCCTAAAGAAGTTACCACCAATGGGGGAACTGAGAAAAATGGAGGTACTGGACGCTAATCACAACAACATTGGAGAACTTCCCGACTTTTATGGGTGTTCCTCCCTGAAAGAACTATATATTGCTAACAATTATATTAAGGTAACTATTGATTCTGAATATTACCTTTTTTTTCGAATGTAGTTTAAATATCTACGTTGTCACTGTCGATTGTGAATTAAATTCAATCACTTTTAGTTTGACCATTATCAATCATATAGTTACTACTCGATTTTAGGTACTATTCGATTCTAGGTACTTCTCGATTCTAGTAACTACTCGATTCTGGTTACTATTCGATTCTAGTTACTATTTGATTCTAGTTACTATTCGATTCTAGTTACTACTCGATACTAGTTACTACTCGATTCTAGTTTCTACTCGATTCTAGTTTCTACTCGATTCTAGTTACTACTCGATTCTAGTTACTACTCGATTCTAGTTACTTGTCTCGATTCTATTTACCACTCGATGGACTGGACCTAGATTCAAGGTAGAAATAAGACCTAGGTTCAAGGTAGAAATAGGAACTAGATTAAAACTCTAGCTGAAAAATACTAAAATAACTTTGCAACTGTTTTATTGTTTCAGGAAATCACAGACGAGTTTTGTGACCAGATGCAGCACTTGAGCGTGTTGAACATTAGGGACAACCAAGTGGAAGTGCTGCCCGAAAACATATCACTGTTACAGAAGCTCAAACGACTTGAGCTCACTAACAACAATTTGAATAAGTATGTGTAATAATGCTTTGTACATTACTAGCTTTTCGCCGCGGCTTCGTTCGCGTTAATTTAGAATTTGACAATAACCGGCGCGGACACGTGGCGCCAACAATTATCATAAGAACTTTATTGTTGTTTTCCTCGGGAACAGTACTTTTTTCCGGGATAAAAGGTACCCTACGTCCGGTTCTGTACACCTGATAACTTATATACAAAATTTCAGGATGATCAGTTCAGTGGTTTAGGCGTGAAGAGGTAACAAACAAACAGAGTTACGTTCGCATTTAATTATATTAGTAAGGATATCTTCTCTTCTCTCTTTAATCTATCTCTCTATCTCTAATATAGCATAGCATAATCTAATCAGCATAAAAGTGGCGTCGGTGGCTTTAAAGTTGTGTGGTAATCAGTTGTCGTCGTATGGGCATGTGTTGCGGAAGAATGAGGAAAATGTCGTGAGTGAAGTTTTTAGTATGATTGTGGAAAACCAAAGAAACGATGGATGGACTGGGTGAAGGATGATATGGCAAGCAAGGAAGTATCTGATGAGATGACGAGTAATACATAAGTATGGAAGCAGAAGTCATACTGCGCCATCCCCAAATAAATTGAGGTAGGGCAAGGAATTAATGACTTCCCACAGCTGGGACATAGGCCTGAGAGCCTGTAATCCACCACGCGGGCAAAGTATGAGTTGGTGGATCTCACAATATCTTTGAATGTTTGGTTCTAGAAGATGCCGTTTTTCTCACTATGTTTTCCTTTCCTTCGCCGTTTTGAGACCAGCGGTGATGAAATAAATTACACAAAATGTTACACTCGGTCGTGGGATCACCCAATCCCACGAACGAGTCGGGACCGTTAGCACTGAGCCACCATTGCTCTCTTTTCTATAATCTATCTCTTCAAGTACAATGTAATTCTTCTTTTAATTTTTTGACACGTTGCAGTGAGTCAATATAAGCGAACTAACTAACAATGAGACATAAATACGAGCAAATTTGGGTAGGGCCAGCGTTTTGATCGGCGTCAAAACGTTCTTGAATTATCGCGAATTTGTTTGTCTGTATCATTAATCTAAGTAAACCTAGATTAGAATAGAACAAAACTTTATTGTACACCAAAAATGAAACACGGATTACAAAACTGCTAATTTAATGATTACAACGGCGGTCTTATCGCTGATAGCTATATCTTCCAGACAACATTTGAATGGACATTATGGAATTAAAAAAAAGGGGGTAGTCAGTGGTGTACTACACACAAATTTTAAATAACAAAAGAACGGTTATCTACTACCCACCTCCCTACCTAGATTATAAAAGAAGTATATTCTACTTGTTCATCATCAGTCTACAGCAGTCCACTGTTGGTCATAGGCCTCTCCAATCGCACGCCACTTAACTCTTTTCTCGGCAACTCTCATCCAGTTGCTACGGCCAGCCATCCTGCGTAGATCGTTGCTCCACCGAGCCTGAGGGTAGCCCAACTTAAGGTCGATTTACATCAGACGAGCGAATGCTCATTCTATCCCCACTATATCAAATTCTTTTGGTGTAAACAGGCGTAGAGCATTCTTTCGTTGTTCCTAGTGCGTTCGCAAAGATTCTACTGCTTGATGTAAACGGCGCTAGAGCGCGCGAACAGTTGCTTAGAGCGTTCTTGCGTGTTCGAACGTGCTCGCGCCCCTGATCGGTCTCTTCAAAGCGTTCTTGTGTTCTAGCGATTGTATACATATCTTATCGATTACATTATGGATTGGTCTAATGAAATTTTTTTATTAATGATAGAAGCCTACCAAAATTCCAGATGTCTGTGGGATCCGACGTATGAACACTATAAAAATACAACTTACAAACAAGATGCTTGGCAGGAAACTGCAAAACTACTGGAATGCAATGTTGAAGAATTTAAAAAAAAAGATGGAGTCGCTTCTTGCATCTTACCGCCGAGAAAGGCAAAAAACAATTAGTACGAAATCAGGCAGCGGTGCCGATTGTACTTATAATTCTAAATGGTTTGCATTTAAAAGTATGCACTTCTTGATGTACGAAAGATTACGAAAGAATGCTCTTGATCTAGCTCTAGGTCTTTGTTCGTTTGATGTAAACGCTGAATACGAGTTTTCGTTTACACTAAGAGATCACGAAAGAAAGCACTTGTTGCAGCTCTGGCTGTGTTCGTTTGATGTAAATCGACCTTTACGCTTGCCGATTCGCGGTCTCCACTCAAGAACACGTCTTCCCCACCGGTCATCGGTTCTACGGCTATAATCTGGCCGGCCCCTTGCCACTTCAGCTTACTTATTTTGTGAGCTATGTCGACAACTCTGATTCTCTGTTGGATCACCTCGTTCCGGATGCGATCTCTCAGAGAGAATCCACTACTTGTTCATGTGATACAATTTAAAACCCAAAGACGCTTAGATATAAAATTAATAAATTGTCATTGAAATAAAAACACCTTGTTTCTAGGTTACCTCGGAACCTAGGCCTGTTATCCCAGTTGCAGAGCATCAACATGGAAGGCAACAAGCTGTCGTTCGTGCGACAGGACGTCATCAGGGGAGGCACGGAGCGCATGATGAAGTTCCTGCGGGATCGTATCACCGAGGAGGTTGTCAGCGAGACCAGGCTCACGCCTGACGAGTGGCCTGACAGGTGAGCTTGTTTTTAATCTAGGTTGTTAATTATAAAACACAAAAAAAAATGGTTGTCTGAAATGTCGGTTTACGGACGATAGTTTAATGTGATAACGTTATAACAAAACATTGATGAAATGATTGCATACTTTTATGAATAGCAAGCCGAACGGTCAAACCGATCGTGCCTTTCGCTCGTTCGTGCAGCGCTCTGGCTCCGATCGTAACGTTACAATGAGCGTAATGTTACAATGAGTCATTCTTTTGTCACGTCAATCAACATGATTAAATTGTAAAATACTGGTATTAAGTTGCATCATGTTGGGAAAAATCTAGGATGATGATCTTCTATTTAATAAAAAACTTAGATTTGCTGACAGATGTTGATAAGGTCCATTTTTGTATCATCTTCTGAGTCCTGAGTTCATTTAGCAGGTCGGGCAAATTGTCAAGGGTTTTTCCATTGAGAATTTTTCATTAGCAGTCTGTATTTTTGTGTCTTGATGGACTCTCTATCTAACGTTAGGGTTGCGCCTCATTTAGCAGCAGGTAATCCTATTCTGTCGCTCAGAACCGTCATTTGCTTGAGCGAGAAACAGATCTAGTGCTATCGCACACAGCAGCATTGACGATGCGCTCGGTGGCACGTTCTGTTTCAAAGCAAAAGCATGCATAGCATGGAAAAATGCGATTCCGTGCTGCTAGATGAGGTGCAACCCTAACGGGGAAAATAGTTGTGGTGTTATTTTTTCGTGTCCTAAAAAATCTTACTAAAGAATCAGGGGCGACGTATCTCAAGTTCCCCTTCAACTCAGGTACACCCTGAAGAAGAGCCAGGCGCTGATGTTGCCGGGTCGCGAGCTGGCGACCGTGCCCGACCACGTGTTCGCGACGGCGGCCGAGGTCGACGTGCACACTGTCGATATCTCCAAGAACAAGCTAGATGCGATACCATTGGGGTTTGTAACACTTTCATACCCTTACTTATTGCTAAAAACAATAGAATAGTATAGAAGTAGTACAGAAAATAGCACAGTCAGTGTCCTGCTTTACCTGACCCATCTCCCTGTTTTTTGGTTTGTAAAATGTGCTAGGTAATGCAGTGCAGTGACCGTACGAGAACAAAAATAAACATAAAATCGGTAAACCTAGTTTAATTTATTGATATAATTGAACGCTGACTGTCCACACCGCTTGGCGATAAATCTGGCAAAGACTTTAGCATATTAGGGGACAAGTAAGTAGCCGACTCATAAGGTGGACCGATGACAACGGTTATTGAGTATGATAAGCATTGAACCGGCGATGTGGCGCCGATTGAAGAAGCTTATGTTCAGCTGTGGAAGTCTTTCGACTTAATATCATTATTTAATCAATGAAACATGAATACTGCCCTAGTTCTTCGTCCGGTTGTTGCAAGTGCTACTGCTGAGTACTCCCTTCCTTTGGATCGAACCTAGGACCTCAGGTTCGATTCTCAGGTAGGGAGAATTGTTGTAGGATTTTTCCATCAGGAATTTTCTCAGTGTTAGCCCGGAGTTTAGATTTGTGACCGGTTTATGATACTAGACCCGCCTGCTTTTACATTGGACTCATGCATAACGCTCTGTATGGTGTCGGACGTAAAGAATAACACCATCCCATATCTTTCCGTGGGTGTCGTAAGAGGCGACTAAGGGACTTGCCAAAGGATGGGCAGCAGCGTTCTCTGTGCTTTTGTAACAAGCGTACTGCGATCGCCAACCCGCCTGCCAAGCGTGGCGATTATGGCAAAACCCCCCAAAACGTCAATGTGGCGACACTTGGGGGAGGCCTATGTCCAGCAGTGGACGTCTTTTGGGCTGAAATGATGATGATGATGATGCATAACGAAATGGGTATAGGTACCTCTGTACAAACCCTGTTAAAATGTTATTTTCTTTACAGCATCGTGCACTTGAGCGATTCGTTGACGTCACTAGTGCTGTCATCAAACAACCTGACGTGCGTTCCTCCTGAAATTAGCAGCTGCAAACATCTGCAGTACATCGATCTGGGCAAGAACCTCCTCATGGACCTGCCTCCAGAACTAGGCGAATTGAAACACTTGAGGGAACTAGTCATTTCTAATAATAAGTAAGTATCGATTATTATGCATTAAAGTTGGTATTCCTCTCTTGCCCTTTTTACTGTGTGAGATTACAATCTATACTAATAATACTATATATACCTAATACTAATAATGAAGTTGAAGAGTTTGTTTCAAACTTCAGAACAGTAGTTCCTGAGATTAGTCTCAGGAACTACTGGTCTGATTTGAAAAATCTTTCAGTGTTAGATAGCCCATTTATCGAGGAAGCCTTCCTCGATAAATGGGCTAATAATAATAATAGTCTGCTCAATTTCGTAGGTTCAAAAGGCAGGATGAATCGGGGAAATTACGCCGAATATTAGGCTAACTTTGCATTAAAAAACAGCGATTTTTTTCATTGAATATGTAGGGTATGGACAGGAGAGTATATTAAGCTGTATACCGCGAAAAGTTGACCTCCGCGTATATGTTTTTTTTTAAGAAAACGTCTAATATGTATTTAACTTGGTGGAAAAAAAATATAAACAGGTATGTTTATTTGGAGTATTTGTAGAACAGATTGAGTACTACAAGTAGGTCAGAAAATTAAACATTTTTCGTTCACGGAACATTCGTTTTTAAAAAAAAAAACTTATAATTTGACTTCATACTTAAGGCAAAAATATTACCAGGACAAAAATAGTGCTAAAATGATTTATATCACCAAGTCTAACTATTATTATTATCAAAATTAAACAAATTCTGCTCCAGACATCACAGAAAATCAAGAAAATCAAAAATCTTAAATAATACTTACGGCAAAAATGTAACAGGATTTAAATTCATTTAATAATGAGAAATATATAAATCCAAACCCCAAAATTACACAGATTAGAGCGTTAATTAATATTGTCAAAGTAAAAATTAAATTACGGTGCACGGTGTCAGCGCAGCGCTAAGCAGCGTACGGCGTGTGCTAGTGTGCGTAAACAAGATAAGCGCTGCGTTCATTGTGTGCGTATGACTGTGTTGTTGTTTGAGAGTCGGTGTTTTATTGAGTTACGCGATTGTACACCTTATTTCTATCGCGGAAAGATCAAATTCCTATAAAAGTGCTGCGCCAAATACAAGAATAAAGCTTGCAGACGTATTTTACGTAAACATTAATTGATTTTTTTACACGATTTGCTTTAAAGTGTTTAATTTTCGTGTAAAAAGGTTAGAAATAGCCTTTAGATGAAAGTTAAACTAAATTAAAACCTTTTTGCTTCAACTGCTATTGTAAAAAAAACTGATAATAATAACTTCCGGTAGTACAATTTGTTTAATTTTGTTTAATGGCGATGTAATAAATTAATTTAAGTTATTTTATGTAAAAAACCGCTGGTTATATTTTTGCCTTAATACAAGCCAAGCCAAAAATTTCGTAAATTTTTCATTACCGTAATTTCCGTGGACGAAAATGTTTCATTCTGAAAAAATATATTACTATCACCAATTCTTTACCTAGTCCTGTTAACTTTTTTCCCATGATTTTATTCACAAAAACGCGTTTTCGTCTTTTTCACCTTGATCCGGTCTTGGAAAATGCTTATTTTTTTATTATTTTTTTGAGATCTAAGGTCAAGTACACGATTCAAGAAAAAAGTCGCTGTTTATATTTAAGCAAGGTTCAAATCTAAAAGCCCCGGACTATAAGTTTAGATAAAAACCGTGAAAGTTTGCAGTGTTTCAACCCTGTTTATTCTTCGTATAGGCTCACCAAGATACCACGGAGTGTGTACAACCTGGAGAACCTCGAAATACTGCTAGCTGCTGAGAACAAGATCGACGAGATCAACATATCTTCTGACGCTCTAGCTAAGATGAAGAAACTGGCAGTATTGGACCTCACCAATAACAGCATCGTCAGTGTACCTCCGGAGTTGGGAAACTTCACACACCTAAGGTAAGTTACTTAATAATAGATGAGTTAATATTATTATATCAGCCCATATTGTCCCACTGCTGGGCCATGGCTTCCTCACTCCTTTCATATTTGCGGTTGTTGTGGACCATTCCCTCATGACGCCGTGTAGTTCATCTCGCGATCTTGGTCTGTTTATTGTAATCGTTAATAATTACGCAGGAACAAAGAGATGTGTCTCGAAACGGTATGCACAATTGCATACCTACTGTCAAATATTTCAGTTGTGTCCATAATTTAACTGTCCAAACCCATAACGGTGATCTCTCACCGGGCATTCGCTCGGAATGAAACAATCAAAGATTCAATTTCATACAGAAACAAGTGATTCTGAACTGTTACATCATAAGTGAATGCTCCCGTCGAGGAAGCGCTTTTAGAAGTGCAGCCAGGTACCAAAGGGTACTATTAAACGGCCGCTGGACTCTTAAGGTCGCTAAACGGTAACCAGACACCGTTACATAACCTCCTGCGGTTGTTAAAGTTAGGGTAAAAAACCGGCCAAGTGCGAGTCGGACTCGCGCACGAAGGGTTCCGTACCATTATTTAAAAAAACGAGCAAAAAATCACCTTTTTGTTTGGGAGCCCTCCTTAAATATTTATTTTATTCTGTTTTTAGTATTTGTTGTTATAGCATCAACAGAAATACATAATCTGTGAAAATTTGAACTGGCTAACTATCACGGTTCATGAGATACAGCCTGGTGACAGACGGACGGACGGAAGGACGGACGGACAGCGAAGTCTCAGTAATAGGGTCCTGTTTGACCCTTTGGGTACGGAACCCTAAAAAACAAGCTTTTTATTAAATGTAAACAAGAAAATTAGGGTAATTTATCAACGTTGAACGCGTATACAGTTTCGTGCCCGTGCTATTAAACGTTGAGGAGTTTTTTCGTGGGGAGACGATCCTGGCTGCAGGATGTCGTGTCTATAAAAATGTATTGTCACCAGAACCAAACGTGTGTCCAAAATTTCAACGCTATGGGGGAACTGGTTTAAAATTCAGTAATCAACTAATAAGGCAAGTTATTAATAAAAGCGTATAAAAAGGGTCAAGTCCTATCTATCGTGGTAGGCGCAATTCGTGATTAAAAAGGGGCTGTAAAGGACGTGAAGCCTTACCCTCACATTTGACGCAAGAACATTTGACAGACGAAGTCGAAGAACCGTGACGGTTACGGACCGTGGGCGGCAGACTTCGGGAACTCTCAGTCACCAAATCTGATAGGTCCGAGCTCTAGCTTACACGTGCAAAATACCTATCACGGCTGTGTGAAATGAAAGCGCGTATATTTCTAACACGATGCGTCATAAAACGAAAAACTGTGTGGGATTTTCGACAGTAATAGTTTCGATTTTTTAGTTTAGTATTATTCTTCGCAATCATCATCATCATCATCAGCCTATAATGTTGTCACTGCTGGGACACAGGCCTCCTCTCAATGAGAGGGAGTGAGCTGTAATCCACCACGCGGGCCCAGTGTGGGTTGGTAGATGTCACATGTCTTCGAATTTTTAGTTCTCGGACATGCCGGTTTGCTCACGATGTTTTCCTTCACCGATTTGAGGGCAGCGGTGATGAAATAAATTACACAAACTAATGCGCCTGCCTGGGTTCGAACCCACGGCTTACTCTTTGTAAGTCGGGGCTGCCACCACTGGGCCTTTTTTTGCATTATTTGGGTATAACTACTGCGGTTTTCTTCAATTTCTTTGAAAATTTCACCTCGGTTAAAAGGAGTATTATTTACCATGTTTGTTTCCTCGATATTATCCTATTAATAATACAACTGCGGTTTGTAAATTAAACCACATTAAAATCGATTGATGTCATTAGAATCCATTGTGAATAATATAAACCACAACATGTAGGAATTTCTAAAAGATAAATATTAGTAAATTACGTCAGTTTCCTTGTGTATGACAGACAATAGATCAGCAATATTAGATTGATTTACGAGAAACAGAATTAAACAAACTCATGTCTTAGACAGCGACTGAAAGAGATGCCTTGAATGGTAAAACAAACTAATTGTGTGACCGGTGGTTTTCATATCGGCAAAAATGAGGAACAATACAAACTTTTATCCAATACATCCTTTTATTTTATCTTTATACGAGATGAATTTTCTAAAATGCTACCGTGCTCACGTCTTCGTGTTTTCTCTTCGTCATTTGAGCACTTTGCTCTACTACCTATAATTTCGGATTTAGTTCGATGAGCTAACGTAAAAATCAACCTGTATAAACTGATTTAACTAAATCTGGATTGACTTTCAACTAATCTAGGTCATTGGCTTTTCAAGCTACTATACCCAACATCACCTTCTTCTTCTCGATACAATGACTCATATTTTGTCCTGACCAGTACGTAGCGACTTGAACAGCTCTATCGTTTGTCTCATACAAGTCCTGGAGGATGCACTTAGTTGTGCACGACTGGGAGGAGAGAAGATTTGGTATATCTTGTGTTGGGGCTCCACACACGCTTGGTGTTCGAGATGGGTCGATATTACCCCATCTATCTAGATTGGATCTACAGCGGTCAACTTCAGCCAATGGTTAACCAGTAAATTAAAAAGTTTTTAAAGTAGTCGACGCCGATTTATCATTAAGGATTGTAGCATATTTGAGTAATGAAGAAATAGTTGTTGAACAGTTCCATTGTTCCAGGAGCTTGGAGCTGATGGGCAACGTTTTCCGTCAGCCGCGGCACGCCATCCTGGCCAAAGGCACCGCCTCCATACTCTCCTACCTGAGAGACCGCATACCCACCAACTAGTTTTAGTCGATTTTGTGTTCATACACCGTACAGCGTACTAGAGATTCTTGTGAAAGTTCATCGAGTTAATAATACATAATAAACAAAATAAACGCACAAATTATTAAGAAAATATAGCGCACAACTATTAAACCATTTGGTTCTGTACGGGGTCTCTTATAGAAGACTGAAAACGCACAAATAATGATCCTAGACGATTCAACTTACAATGAATTCGTATGTTTTTTTAAATTATTTAACGGATGTTTTTGAGGTTTAAATAGGGTGCTTAGAATATTTGAACTTCAAATATTTACAAAGCCCGTAGCATAAAAAATGGAAAATCAAACTGCATTCATTTCTGCACCTCCATAAAGGTTTGCAAGTAAATATGAGCGAACTTTCACGAGCAGTCTGTAGACGTCAAGTCAACAGTGTTGCCATACAAAACGCAGTCAGCTTACTGAAGCCAAATATTTTGTTTTTTTCGCGTACCTGATTACGGTAAATCCTATATTCGCTTTTTCCATTATTATTGTGAAAGCTATTCGTTATTATTTTATTATATTTTTGTTGTTGATTTTTGTTAAATACATTTGTTATTAAATTATAATCGCTAACTTAGTTCATATCTATGAATAACACATTAGAGAATATGGGTTGTGAGATATTCAGTATGTCATAAAATATCATGAAATTCTAGATTTATGATAAGTAACGACAAGTATTTACAAAGGGTTGACTGCAGAGGACTCAATAATATTATTATGTTATGCCAAAGGTAAGGATATATTTGATATTTTTGGACACATTGTTTTACCGAAGTGCATCATTGCAGTGGTTTGATTGTTTACCCAGAGGCTGTATTAATATGGTATCAGACATTTTTTGGTACGACAATTATGTTTATAATGTTTACAATAGAAATTGAAGTTAAGTCTAGAATAATAAAGAGTTCTCAAACATAAAAATCTTGAAGCATGTTGATCCATACAGTCAGCAATTTAAATTAAGTATTTAATTAACTTACAAGTTGTTTAAAATTCAACCAAAGTATTGTTCGAAGTACCTGAAGTTTATTTTATATAAATAAACTTAATTGCCCTTTATGTTGGCAGCTTGAGTGCATGAAGTATTATAAACAAAGAAAAGCACAAGTTTGTTGTTAAAAATTCATGAGCACAATATTATAAAAATTGGAAATCTTTAAGCATATCGCGTGTATATGAATATATGCTTTGAAATAAATTATGAGCTATTTTATTTTAATAATATTACTGTCCTTAGATTTCAGTTCTTCTCGTATAAGTGGCCCTTTACTTTTGATTATTTGTTGTTCTAAAATATACACCGTGACATTTTAATCGTTTTAATCCCGTGGAGGTTCGATTCGGTGTATGAAAAACTATCGATTTGTAGGGATAAAATTAAGAAAAATTACATTTTCTTGTAACCTCGAACCAATTTTCGCTTTAGTGAAAAAGCAATGCAAACCAGTAGTAGTAGGTACAATTTGAAACTCAATTCGTACCAAATGATGTGATGTGACCACACACACATTTTGCGAATATTACGTTATCACTTGCTTCTTTTAGGGTTCCGTTTTTTTTTTATTTATTTTTTTAACATATACAATACTGTGTAATGTGTTGATGAATAGTATTTTGCAAGTTGAATTACTCGTCCAAGGGATTAAAACGGTTAAAATTTAACGGTGTATAAAAAGTTGTTATCTTGTTGAGCTTTTCCCAAAAACCAGAAAATATGTAACACGTGTTCTAAATAATATTATTACGGTAGGTACAAACAATAAATACTACAAGGTCAGACTGTAAATGCCGGTGCACACGACGCGTTGCGGCGTCGCACCGCAAAGATTTCGCTGTATCGGCGGGCACATGAACGGTGCGTCGCCGGAAAGTTGTGATGTCGCACCGTCACCGGCACCGTCGGCGCACCAGCAGTGTAAAACGAAACGTGCGAGCGTGTGCCCTTGTGACGCATAAACTGAGCGGTGCCGCTCCGACGTCGCAACGCATTCAGCCCTCCCCACCTCGTCTCGGCGGTTGCAAGTCCGGTACGACGTGCGACGCCGCAGCGCATCGTGTGACATGCCACAGATTTATTTCTATGTAAGACGACGCAGCGATGCATCGTGTGCCTAGGCTCTAACTAGGAAGAAAACATCATATGGGTGTAAATTGCAAGTGTCAACTGTTCTCAGCAAGCAACACTGAACCTTACTGTAGTGGGATAAAGTTCAAATCGATTACAATAATTTCTGAAATACTAGATCACGGTAGTTAGTCTTTGTTGTGCAGGTACAAGAAGAATAAAATGTATAAATAATGGCTTGTGTGACTTTGAGGAACGTTATAATTTATCATACTGCTGTCATACATGCTTGTAATTAACATGGCATAAAAACATAAACTTAGGTTGCGACAATCTGCGAGTCAGAGTCACTAAGGCTAAGGCAGAAATGTATTTTTTTTTTAAGTTTTCCAGTCTCCTGGGTCCGTATTGAACAGTGGGTGCAACAGGCTCTATTACACTCCATTTTCTGACTCCAATATAATATTGGAGACCGTACAAATGTTGGTTCTGTGCGGATTTTATTTAGCATCGAAAAAAAATGTTGTTGCAACATTTTCTCGTATCGTGAAACTCGGAAATGGTCGGTTTGGTTGACTACAATGTTATTCCTACCTAAATGAAACAATTAGCCATTCATAAAAAAACAATAACAAATATTAAAGGGATCATTAAAGTAAATATTCTGTGCTTAAAATAGTGAAGACGTTGAACGCAATAAATAAAAACGATAACAATGCATAATTAGCTTAAGTTTTTACTCTACTCTAAGTACATTATGTATAGTCATTTCATGTTGAACACAAAGCATATCTATCGACGCGATCATGTTTTCCTACACTTAGGTAGGTACCTATAGGAAAATTGCATAGCACATCAACTTCAACGCGAAGGGAAATTGTTACAAGTAATTTCAAATAATGCAAATGCATTGTTCGTGTAATCGCTGCCGTTATTGAAAAATGTATTGTCTTGCAAGGGCATGCAAAAACCGGGTTGCTCTACAAAACCGGTTTTTTCGGGTTTCTTTTTTAATCTTTAGAAAAAAAAATGTGTAGACAGAAAAGAAAATTAAAATGGTTTTTTTTTTAACGTTTATCTTACCGATGTTTATAATTATGAGCATTTTTTTTGGAGATTCAATAAGCTACAACTACTAAAAAACAATATAAAAAGTTTCTTTTCTTTATGCATAACATAGAATAAAGCGAATTATTTAGGAATTGTAAAGTACTAAGACTAACATACAAAATTAAGATCAATTGGTAATTGCAAAGGTTTCGAACCACAATATTAAATAACAATTTAATTGTCATAAAAGACAAACAGGCAAAATCAACAGTACGTAAAATGAGATTAAAAATTCAAAGTAATTATTTAAATATCGCATAAAATAAATAGACAGAGATTAGTCTTATTCCTCATTTACCAAAACAAAATAAATCTGTCATTCTTATTTATTTTTATGCGTGAGATATGACGTCTCCCTGTCTCACACCTCGCTGCAGAAGGATAGGTTCCGAGGTCTGATCCTGAAGTCGGACTGACATGGTGGCGTTTTTGTACAAACACTTCAACACCTCGATGTACCGATAGTCAATTTGGCACCGTTGGAGATACTGCAGTACAGCCCAAGTCTCGATCGAATCGAAGACTTTCTCGTAGTCTACAAACGCTAAACAGAGAGGCAGGTTGAACTCTTCAGTGTTCTGTATAACCTGTCATAGCACTCGCAGCGTCTGTATGTGGTCTTCGGTGCGTAAACCTTTTCAGAACCCGGATGTTCGGGAGGCTGAAAATCGTCAAACCTGCGCGCGAGACGATTCGTGATTGACGATGACTCTTGAAAACAACTTGTAGACATGGCTTAGAAGTGAGATGGGCTTATATTTCTTCAACCGGGCATTGTCGCCCTTTTAGAAGAAGAGTACCACTACACTACACAATATTTATAGAGTAATTTTTAATTTTCCCTAACAAATTTAAAATAAAAATATATAAAAAACGAAAACCGGAAAACGGGTTTTTCGCGTACTATAAAAACCGGTTTTCCAATGAGTCGGTTATCCGATTTTCGGTTAACTGGTTATCCGGTTGCATGCCCTACTACCTAACTAAAACCTGCCTAGCAGATAATGTACTGCATTATGTACACTTAATGTATTTGGCATATTATCAAGTTGCCTCGGAACCGCGACTCATCCAAACAGCATTTACATAACAATAGCATGAATGTTACTGAATTAACATAACAGATTGCTTTACTAGGTCGGGATGGGTATGTCCACTCAACTAACTTATTGCTTTTGTATTTTTTTCGTGTCCTCAAATTAATCGTAGCTTGTAGTCGGCTCGTTGAAATCGGAATCTTATGTGGCAAGCTTGCTGTCCGTAAATACATACGTACATAGGTACTTCTTATACATCTATCGACTCTATTCCTCTATTTGTTAATACTAAATATGCTTCACCAGCGTGTCGCGCAATAGTCGAATCCCGGTTCTAACCATGACAAGGTTACCTTGCCGGAGGATGTAAGGGTGGAGCCATGCATATTGTATCTATGAATTAAGAAGTCATCCTTTTGACGGAAGTTTACGAAATATCCGTCAATTTACGAAAATTATATATTACATCGGGAAATAACACATTGCTAACCTCAGCATGTCGATGTTTTGTATAAACTAGCCCGCATAGACCGCCGTTACAAAACACGCCGCTGCGCGCTGGGCGCCTAACGTCATTATTATCGTTTTCACTATCGTTTGACGTTGACTCGTCACTCTATTGTAAATTGTAGTCTGTAAACCCATAATAATAAACTGCAAGGTCGCGCCGACGACGGATACCTGGCATAGTGGGGGCCGGCCGGCACATGACGCCTGCACTTCATACAGTTTCAGTAGCCGCGGTGTAACTGACGACCGCAGCTATCTGCGCAACCAACTCTTGCGCACGAGTTCTTAAACTTGCTCGGTATCCTGAAAAGTCTCATGGTACGGTCATACCCGCCAGCTTGCAAACTATACCGCGCCAAAACTGTGTTAGAATTTAAAACTCATTATAACAAAATAGTCTTCCAAAAATTTAAATTTCGTCGAAGTACCTTGGTTTCGAATCAAAAGAGGTTCGAGTGGTAGGTATGTTTGTTCAGGTGCGACCAAACTTTAGGTAAAGCGATCTGTATCTAATTGCGCAATTGGTTCAACACCCTGGTGGACGGAGTTCCTTCATACAGTGGCAGGCACACCTTGGTCATCGACGGTTCTTTACGTAATATCACCAGTTTGAACGCAACGTATGACAATGCTTATCAGTAAACTTGTGCGTCGTCGGAAAAACAGTTTTTTGTAGTAGTGAAGTGATGTTAACTGTCGTAAATTATTGCATTGTCGTGTACATCTTCATTATACTTTAATGAGTCATAAGTGTAGTCGGACGTGATCGAAATCCATGATAATGAAGCCTTATGGAGTCGTTGTTGTCCTGGCGTCGCTCATGTTCTTTAATAGTAAGAGATTCATTTATCTATAGCTATAAGATTTATGTAAGTAGTGATAAGATTTAGGTGAGAGAATTGGGAGTATCGATGCCAACCTTCAACATTTTGGCGGGTCTGTTGCCGCAGTGGCTAAGCGATTGACTACTGCGGTGCGTGTCGTGGGTTCGATCCCCGTAGGGAACAAATATTTATATGGCCTACAGATAGTTGTCCCGGGTCTGGCTGCTTGTGATTAATTTTTTTTTCATCACACTTGCACGTAAACAGTATCTAAACATACAGGTTAACTTGGCCGTAACGCACCATATAAAACCCTCGGGCTTTCTTTTTACTATGAAACCCTAGCGCGGTAAGTATTTTTTTTTAATTCGTAGCACAGCACGTAGGCTATGCAAGTTAAAGCAAGGAGTTTACACACAATTGAAAAATTTTCTTAAAATGTTATCTAAACAGGAATTTCATTGCAAACTCGCTACATGTTACTTAAATACTCAACTAATGTTCTAATCGATAGATTTTTGTATCAAAACGTCGAAATTATTTTATTTTTTACACTCCGTCATGGCTGTAACCTACGTGACCTACGTAAGTATTTGTCCCTAACGTGTCTGAATGAAACATTTGTATAATCTGTGGTGTGGGAAAGAGCCCGCAATCCGTTTGAAAAAAAGTTCACGTATTTCGTAATAATAGTTGTATTGACTTGTGTATGAAAGCTATAATTCATAATTATTTACTCGCAAATGAGATGAAAAACGTTGTATGTTTCACGGGCGGTACGGGAATTACGAACCTCGACTCAGAAAGCCCTCAGTCTTAGACTTCGGGCTTGTACTAGAGCCTCGATCGTTATTCCTTACTTACCGCCCTTAATACACAATAAACTATTGTAAACACACCCACGATACAGGAGAAATTCCTATAGTGGGGCCAAGTTTTTTAAAGGAACAATAAGATTTTTTGTGGACCTCTAAGATTTTTATAGCTTCTTTATTAGTTGTTAGCTGTCTTTCTGCTATGTAGTTCAAAGATCAGGCCGGTAGAAGGTACTGCTTCCACTGTACATCTGCACGCGTAGCATGACCGCTGTAGAAACGGTCTATGTCAATGAAAGAATCGACAAACTGACAGATTGTCTATCTGTCATTATGCCGATTCTTCCGTAGACAAAACTCGTTTCTACAATGGTCATGCACCGCGTACTGTTAGGTAATAGTTCCACGAGGCTGTACCAATATATGCGTATAGGTAATTTAATAAGGCGCAAGTCTATCGTATAAACACGGTGCAAGGTTCTAGATTATATGATATTGTCATGTAGATGGGTATGGATGGATAGACTGATCTTATGATCGGGAATTATGATGAAGATTATACACAGGGTGTAAGGGACATCGACGTGCATGGCTCACTGTTGTCATTTAATCAAGACCAGCTGTCCCGCGCAACTTCGTTTGCGTCACATTTGCCCCGTTTTCGCAACATTTTTCATTGCTGCTCCGCTCCTATTTGTCGTAGCCTGATGATACATATATTACATATCCTATAGCCTTCCTCGATAAAAGGGCTATCTAACACTGAAATAATTTTTCAAATCGGATCAGAAGTTCCTGAGATTAGCGCGTTCAAGCAAACAAACAAACTCTTTAGTTTTATAATATGTATATAAATATTAGTATAAGTATAGATATCATTCTAGCTAGATCCCTCAGCCCACACCTTTTTTGACGGTTATTGAAAAGGAAATCATCTGTTCTGTACATTTTGTCGTGTAGGTATTGCACTTTTTTAGTAAATAGTACACCCACATTTTCATTTCTGTTTTTGAAGTGATAACTTCTTCCGGTTACGGGAGGGTAAACCGCTTCGTAACTTAACGCGTTACGGCGCCAATGTCTGGCTTCTTTCTCTCACGCATACGGCAGCAGGCTTAGATTAGTTTTGTCTAAGTTTTTTAAGTTTTTTTTAAACTATTATCTATTTTCTACTTTTTAGTTTACTTTCCTATTAAAACTTATTTTTTTGTTTTTAGGGTTCCGTACCTCAAAAGGAAAAAATGGAACCCTAATAGAATCACTGCTAACTAATAGTTCTGTATGGTGTCAGACGTAAAGAATAGCACCATCCCATGTCTTCCCGTGGGTGCCGTAAGAGGCGACTAAGGGACTTAGCAACTCTGGACTCTGGACTTTTGTAACAACCGTACTGCGATCGCCAACCCGCCTGCCAAGCGTGGCGATTATGGCAAAACCCCCCAAAATGACAATTTGGCGACACTTGGGGGAGGCCTATGTCCAGCAGTGGACGTCTTTTGGGCTGAAATGATGATGATGAATGAATAGAATCACTTTGTTGTCCGTCTGTCTGTCTGTCAGTCAAGACCCTTCACTTCGGGAACGCGTGGTATCGAATTGAAATTAAAACTAAATCCTCAGATCCACGTTCCTCTGAAGTTATAAAAAATCTAAATGGTAATTTAACGTAAAAAAAGAAACGGCCGTTTAGGCTTCAAAATACGTACCTATATTTCGACACTTTTTAAGGGAATCAAAATGTATAAGGTACTTCCCGTTGACCTAGAACTATGAAATTTGGCAAGTAATATTAGGTCTTTACCTATGAAATTGCCATTTTGTTTGAAAAAAGTTAAAGTATTTTTTTTTTTCGAATTTATTTTGTTTTATTCAAAGTAATCACCCCTGCAATCAATGCATCTTTGCCAACGCTGTGGCAGTTTATGGATGCCCTTCTTGAAAAAATCAGCTGGACGGGAGACAACAAACTCTTCAAAGGCGTTTTGTACTGCCTCTCGGGAATTGAATTTTTTTCCCGCTAAAAAGTTGTCCAAATTTTGGAAAAAGTAATAGTCGGAAGGCGCAAGATCTGGTGAGTATGGCGGATGAGGGAGAGCTTCCAAACCCAACTCATGCAGCTTAGAGACGGTCTGTTGTGCAGTATGGGGCCGCGCGTTGTCGTGAAGTAGCAGTGGAGACGACCGATTGACCAAAGCTGGTTGCAGACGTGCGAGTTTCGCCATCATTGTGGTCAGTTCTTCAATGTACACATCTGCAGTAATGCTCTCGCCGTTTTGTAAAAAGCTATGATGAATCACACCAGCACTAGACCACCAAACTGTGACCATCACCTTTCTAGGGGTCATTTTTCGTTTTGCACATTGCTTTGGTACCGAACCAGGATCTAACCAACTTGCTGAGCGCTTTCGATTGTCAAAAAGAATCCATTTTTCGTCGCACGTAACAATTCGGTTCAAAATTCCTTCATTTCTGTGCCTGTTAAGCAGCGCAAGGCAAGTCTCGACGCGTACGTTGCGCTGGCGATCGTTAAGTTCGTGGGGCACCCATCTATCAAGCTTTTTTATCTTGCCAATCTGTCGCAAATGGACCAATATTGTTTTAATGCTAACATCAAAAGCTGCTGCCAGCTCAGCTGTAGATTGAGTTTCATCAGCTTCAACAATCACCTTTAATTCATCATTGTTGACCAAAGTTTCCGGACGACCACGAGGTTCATTTTTCAAGTCAAAATTCCCAGAACGGAACCGAGCAAACCAATAACGGGTTGTGCGTTCGTTTGTACAGTTCTCTCCGTAAACGTCGTTGATGTTACGGGTCGTTTGTGCCGCGTTGGTGCCACGACGGAACTCATATTCCATAATTACACGAAATTTCAAAGTATCCATTATGAGGAAAAATGTTGAAATGTAATGAAAATACAACGCTAATCAATAAACAAAAGACTGATTTTGTAAATAGAATGTCATATTTTTAAAACAAAATTAATTTGAATTCAGAACTCATAGCCAATCAAAACTTTTTTTTGTTTGAAAAAGTCTGTAGGTACTGCAATACGGCAATTTCATAGGTAAAGACCTATTATATATGTTTAGGGAAAAGTCTGAAAACTGAACATTTGCAGTCTACTCATTTGTAATCAAATCATAAAAAATATAGTCTTCTCAAAATAGAAAAATTACGGAACCATCGGTGGGTGAGTCCGACTCGTTCTTGTCCGTTTCGAAATAGTGGCCACTGATAAAACTTGTATGAAACGATAGCTGGCATCAATACAAACAAGGAGGTATTGTATGAGACAAAATCTTTTACAGTGTCACGCTTCCGAGAAATAAGCCATCATAGTTACAATTTCCGCAATCAGTACAATTTTGATTGCTTTTAAGTATTTCGGAAATGTGACGCTACACGCGACAGAAGATTTTGTCTCTGTATTGATGCCAGCTATTGATTGATATAGGTTTTATGCGTGGCTGATAAAGTCAAAGTTGTACAGATGGTACCGTCAGTGAATACATTCTATCATTGATAGCTCATATCTCGGAAACGTGACGCTTTAGAAGATTTTGTCTCATTCAAAACTTGTTTCTATTGATACTAGCTAATAATAAAATGGGTTTTAGGAGTGGCCGCTATTTTGAAATAAAATAAAATGGCGGAAGTTAGGCCGGCCACGCTTCATACAAAAACATTTCAACCCCTTTCAAATGGAAAACCCATATACACTTTTTTCGACCTGGGAATTGAACCCAGGAACCCAGTGTATGTTTGCTTCTTAGACCTTTTGACCTGGTGAATTATGAAATTCTCTGAGACAAACTAAAAAGTCACCCTAGGCACGTCTGTGAAATTTTACAAAAAAGATGTACACCTCATTAAGGGTAAAGTACAACGACGCTTACCGAACCCATATGAAACTGCCAAGGTACTGTAGCGGTTTGAGCAGTTTTGCAGAAGCGAGGGTTCCTGACTTTTACGCCATTATGAGGTCGAGGGTCGCATCCTTTTGTCAAAGTGTGAGACGCTCCAGTAATAGTATTTTGAAAAAATAATATTACTGGAGCGTATTTTGAAAAATAATAAAATTATACGTATTAACATGTAGCAGTGACGTCTTTTATTTCTATTTACGCTACATGTTAATACGTATAATTTTGCTGATATAAAAAAAACGTAATACAAATTTTTTATATAAAAATTTAAAAGGATCTAAGAAAGAAAAAAAAAATAATTGATTTTAAGTAAAGCAGCGAAATGGGTTGTTCAGAATCTTATAAAATCTGTGATTTTGAAAATTAAAACCACCAATTAAGACCACCACCTCCTCCTATTCCGCCAAGACCTTCTCACGCTTCCTCACAAAGTATCATTCCTTCTCCAATAAGATCCGAGGAATGCCTACAATTTACCAGGCAGTTCTCTCTTACTAAGTGGAAGATTGTTTTCGATGGTAAGACCTGCGTACGGGAATTTTTCACGAGTTTAGAGGAGTGCAGGGAGGTCGACAATTTGTCCGATGGTTATTTAGTTAAGCGATTTCATGAAGTCTTGTCTGGTGTCGCACTTCAATATTTTAGGTCGATCCGTCGCCCTGGTCTTTCTTTTTCTGAGATCAAAGATGCCTTTTTTAAGACATTCGGTACGACCGATTTTGAATTTAAGATAAGCCAGGAGATCCGTAACCTCAAGCAGAAACCGGAACAGCTAATAAGAGAATTTATTATCGAGGTTTCTTACTTAAATTCTAAACTGAGCAAGCCTATTGAAGAGTCGGAGTTGTTGTGGATCATCACTCACAACATGTTGCCAAAGTACACTCCTTGCTTGTCCATCCAAAAATTTCATGACATCAATAACTTAATCGAAGTCGTTACTCATTTCGAGTCTTTTCTAAAACCTCCAAAGGCGGTAGCCAGTCTCGATTGTGTTGCCGACCAGTCGACTTCTCAAGTATTTAACCCACCAAAACCTAGGCCGAACAAAACTTCCCATCAACCAACATCTAGTAAGCCTCAGATTTGTCCTAGTTGTAGTCAGTCTCAGCTTTGCTTAAAATGTAACAAAGTTGGTCATTCTTACCGCTCTTGCCCAGAGATCACAGGTATGATTTGTTTTAAGTGTCGTACTCCTGGATTTATTACTAGAGAATGTCCGAAATGTAATCCAAAAAAATGCATAGATCACTGGCGATACGCTTCTTTCCCTACAGTATCCCCAGTGTTTACTTCAGATTCATTTGATAACCGACCGTTTATAGAGGTTTTATTATGTGGTAGAGTTGTTAAAGCATTGCTTGACTCTGGTGCTCAGATGTCGCTTGTTAGCGATAATTTTATTCAGCAACTTGGTGTCTCTTTGACATCAAAGGACGCTTGCCCCCGTGTTATAGTCCGGGGCTTTTAGATTTGAACCCTGCATTAAATATAAACAGCGATTTTTTTCTTGAATCGTGTACTTGACCTTAGCTCCTCAAATAATAAAAAAAAATTAAACATTTTCCGAGACCGGATCAAGCTGAAAAAGACGAAAACGCGTTTTTGTGAATAAAAACATGGGAAAAAAAGTTAACAGGACAAATTTAGTTACTTTAGGTAAAGAATTGGTGACAGTAATATATTTTTTCAGAATTAAACATTTTCGTCCACGGAAATTACGGTAAAAAAACATTTACGAAATTTTTGGATTGTACTTAAGGCAAAAATATAAACAGCGGTATTTTTACATAAAATAACTTAAATTAATATATTACACCGCCAATAAACAAAATTAAACAAATTGTACTACCGGAAGTTATTATTACCAGTTTTTTTACAATAGCTGTTGAGGCAAAAAGGTAACAGGGTTTAATTTAGTTTAACTTTCATCTAAAGGCTATTTCTAACCTATTTACACGAAAATTAAACACTTTAAAGCAAATCGTGAAAAAAAAAAACAATTATTGTTTACGTAAAATACGTCTGCAAGCAATATTCTCGTATTTGGCGCAGCACTTTCATAGGAATTTGATCTTTCCGAAATAGGAATAAGGTGTACAATCGCGTAACTCAATAAAACACCGACTCTCAAACAACAACACAGTCATACGCACACAATGAACGCAGCGCTTATCTTGTTTACGCACACTAGCACACGCCGTACGCCGCACGCTGCTTAGCGCTGACACCGTGCATCGTAATTTAATTTTTACTTTTACAATATTAATTATCGCTCAAATTTGTTTAATTTTGGGGGATTAAGGTTTGGATTTATATATTTCTCATTATTAAACGAATTTAAATCCTGTTACATTTTTGCCGTAAGTAGTATTTAAGTTTTTGTGATTTTCTTGATTTTCTGTGAAGTCCGGAGCAGAATTTGTTTAATTTTTATAATAATAGTTAGACATGGTGATATAAATCGTTTTAGCACAATTTTTGTCCTGTTAATATTTTTGCCTTAAGTACGAAGTCAAATTATAAGGTTTTTAAAAAAAAAAACGATTGTTCCGTGGACGAAAATGTTTAATTTTCTGACCTACTTGTAGTACTCAATCTGTTCTACAAATACTCCAAATAAACATACCTGTTTATATTTTTTTCCACCAAGTTAAATACATATTAGACGTTTTCTTAAAAAAAACACATACGCGGAGGTGAACTTTTCGTGGGATACAGCTTAATATACTATCTTATCCATACCCTACACATTCAATGAAAAAAATCGCTGTTTTTAATTAATGCAAAGTTAGCCTAATATTTGGCGTAAATTCCCCGGACTATTATATCGGCTAATAATTCACCGATTGATATTCTTGGTTCTGTATATCTTCCAGTTAAATTTAACGGAAAAACTTTTATTCATGAGTTTTTAGTGGCAAGTTCGATGTCATCTTCTGTTATTTTGGGTATCGAATTTTGGAATAAATTCGGTTTGACGTCTATTTTTAGTCAGGCTTTAAATAAAAATATTGATGGTAATATGTTTATCCCTTCTGTTCAGCACTCTTCCCCTCAAGTTTCCTCTGTTGGCGAGGTCCGTTATATTCATCCTCGTAACATCCTATCGCCGGATCAAGAGTCTTGTCTTCAACAAGTTATTAAGGAGTACGAAGTTATCTCTTCGGAAAAAGTTGGTCTTGGTAAAACATCTTGGTTGTCCCATAAAATTAATACTACGGGTTACCCTATCCGTCAAAGATATTATCCCTTATCCCCTGTCAAGTTGAAGATTCTCAATGAAGAGATTGACAAAATGTTAGATATGGGTGTTATTCGTCCATCTCGTTCTTCATGGGCTAGTCCAGTGGTAATGGTGACAAAAAAGGATGGTTCTGTCCGGTTTTGTGTCGACTGTAGAAAACTGAATAGTGTGACAGTTAGAGATTCATATCCTCTTCCCCGTATTCACGATATCCTCGACAACCTTCGTGGTGCTAGATATATTAGCTCATTGGATTTTAGAAGTGCTTTCTGGCAAATTCCACTCGCTGATAGAGAAAGTTGTGAGAAAACAGCGTTTATTGTTCCACAACGTGGTCTCTTTGAGTTTGTTAGGATGCCTTTTGGTCTAACGAACGCTGCTTCTGAGATGCAACGCCTTACTGATATGATCGTTAATTTCGAGTTTACTTCTACCAGCGACGACTGTATTTTTGGGTACGTCGACGACTTGATAATCGTGTCTAAAGATTTCTCTAGTCATATGGCGCTGCTCAGGAAGGTGCTTGCTCGACTTAAAGAAGCAGGTTTAACTATAAATTAAAAAAAATGCGAGTTTTGTAAAAGCGAACTAAAATATTTGGGTTATATTGTTAATGAAAAGGGTCTTCAAACCGATCCCGGCAAACTTGATGCTATTAAAGATTATCCTACTCCTACTTCAGCTAAGTCATTACGCGGTTTTATTGGTATGTGTTCCTATTATAGGCGTTTCGTTAAAGGGTTTTCTTCTATAATTGCTCCGCTTACTGCCCTTATCGGTAAGAGAAAGGGTAATGATCCAATAAGTTGGAACGATGCAGCCGATCAAGCTTTCACTAAGTTGAAACAAGCGCTAATCGATACGCCTGTTATGGCATGTCCTGATTTCACGAAGCCGTTCATCCTGCAGTGTGATGCGTCAGCTGTTGGTCTTGGTTCGGTACTGACACAAAAGATAGACGATGTGGAACATCCAATCGCCTATTATTCGCGTTTATTCTCTCAAACTGAACGCAATTAATAAATAACGAATAAATAATAACGACGGCACGGTTGGCGCAGTGGTTGAGCGATCGACTGCTGCGCTGCGTGTCGCGGGTTCGATCCCCGCACGGAACAAATATTTGTATGGCCTACAGATAGTTGTTTCGGGTCTGGCTGTTTGTGTATGTCAGTTTAAATGTTTGTAAACGCACCCACGATACAGGAGAAATTCCTAGTGTGGGGCAAAGTTTAAAAAAAAAAAAAAAAAAATATATATATATATAGTACTACAGAGCGTGAACTCTTGTCAGTTTTGGATTCAATTAAACATTTTCGATGTTATTTAGATGGTATGAAGTTTTCTGTCATAACAGACCATATGGCCCTTAAGTGGCTCCTCTCTCTTAACAACCCATCTGGTCGTTTAGCTCGTTGGGCTACTATTATCTCCCAATATACTTTTGATATTGTGCATCGTAAAGGTTCGCAACATATAGTCCCCGATGTTCTTTCCAGGATCCATGCCAATCCTGTGTCATTTGACCAGGGTCCTGAACATACTAATGACCGTTGGTATAAGAAGATATATATAGGTGCTCGAGATACGCCACAAATGTTCCCAGCATACGCTATAAATAACGGTATCCTTATGAGACGCATGCCTGTTTCTAGTCCTTTATCTTCTGAACCATGGCGTGTGGTGTTACCAGCTGAAAAGGTTCCAGACGCTATTTGGGAAATTCACAATAGTTTTCCTTCGATACATCCCGGTGTTACTAAAACGTATTTAAAGCTTAGGGAGTTGTTCTACTGGCCAAATATGTTCCGTGACGTTACTTGGACGTTAAGTCAATGTGAGGTTTGTAAAGCCTATAAAATTTCGAACACACAACCTCGCGGTCAGATGTGTTACCCTAAAGAGGTTTCCTTGCCCTTACAGATGATTTCTATCGATATAATTGGTCCGTTGCCCTGCGCTTATTATGGTTGTATTGTATTGTATTGTATTGTATAGCGGGCTGGTTTCCGCAACTCCACGTCTAAAGCGCGTATTTTGCGTACGGGTGGGAACATTACTCCAACCACCCCAGCTCCCCGAGAAAGGCCAGCAGCTCCTTGGTGTTGCTGACGATCTCGCGGAGAGTACCTGGGTTACCTAAGTACTTTGCCCTGTATGTTGCAACCTCTGGGCAGTGTAGAAGCACGTGGGCTGCTGTCTCGTCCTCCTCCATGCAGGCTCTGCACAGTGGGCTATCTGTGACTCCTAGGACAAAGAGGTGTTTATTAAAAAAGCCGTGACCAGTGATGGCGGCTGTGACTATGCGGAGCTGTAATTTGGTCAGCCGAAGCAAACGTTTGGTGAGGCGGCCATCTATAGTAGGAAGTGCCTCCTTGGCCTGCCTACACTCACCATGGTCTAGCCACAGTTTGTGGTGTTGATCACTGGTGCGTTTCCTTACCAGAGTCCGTAGATACCCGAAGGGGAGTGGAACGATGGGTTCTGGTCCCACTGCTGTCATACTGGAACCCCTTCTAGCGAGTTCGTCCGCTGCATCGTTGCCCCGGGAATCGCTGTGGCCCTTAATCCATTGTATGGTTATGTTGTTGTGCTTACCGACCTGGTTGAGGCGCTGGTGACACTCGTGTATTAACCCGGAGTTGACCGTGTGGTTATCAAGTGCTAACAGTACAGCCCTGCTGTCTGAAAGTATACGGATAGAGTGGTCCCTAGCCCTCCTGGCTAAGATGGCTGATGCGGCCAGGGAAATGCCCATGCATTCCGCCTGAAATACCGTGTTGTGGACCCCCAGTGGTACGGCAATGTGGATGTTGAGATCCTCTGAGAATACTCCAGCCCCAGTACCTGTACCTGTTTTAGATCCGTCCGTGAAGATCCGTAATTCTGCGGGATTTAACCCCTCGCAGCGGTGGTCCTCGTGGAGCTGGATCTTGTATTTTTTGTCGAATACAAATTGTTTTGGTACCCGATCGTTGATGGCTTTCGCCAGGGGGAACTCATTGTAGAGTCCCTCTAGTACCGCAGTGTGTTGCGTGTTTGACTTACTCCAGAGTTGAAGAGTTTTAAGGCGTGCTGCCGCCATTGTTGCCTCCTGTTGTATGTACAGATGGAGCGGCGGAAGCTCCAGCATGGCTTCGAGAGCCGCCGTCGGTGTGGTTCTCATGCAGCCTGTAATTGCCATGCAGGCAAGCCTTTGCATGCGTTGGAGTTTGTTCGAGGCTGTGACTAGTCTGGTACGTGGCCACCAGACCACCGCCCCGTACGAGATCATGGGACGGATCACCGCACAGTATAGCCAAAGTATTATTTTGGGAGATAGGCCCCACTTCTTACCTATCATCCTCCTGCACTGCCAGAAGGTGATGCACGCCCTGTTTATTTTGTTGTCTAAGTGACTGCTCCAGTTTAACTTACTGTCTAGGATGACTCCCAGGTACTTGACTTCGGTGGCTAACCGAAGTTCTGTATCAAATAGTTTAGGCAAGCGATAACGTCCTAAAGTACGCTTTTGGGTAAACATGACTAGCTCAGTTTTCGTGGGATTGACTGAAAGGTCATATTCCCTGCACCATCGTTCCACGATGCGTAGCGCCTTTTGGGTGAGGTTACAGATTGTTCCTGTCACTTTTCCCGAGATGAGAAAAGCGAGGTCGTCTGCATACCCAATTGTGTAGAAATGACTGGCGTTGAGTTTGGTGATGAGATCATTTATCACCAGATTCCAGAGAAGGGGGGAAAGTACTCCACCTTGGGGGCATCCTCTGGCTATCAGAGCCATCTGCTGCTCTCCTTCCAAGCGAACCGCTCGTTTGCTCAGCATGTTAGTGATCCAGTCAATCAGCACCTGCTCCGCCCCATGACGAGAAAGGGCGGAACTGATGCTTGAGAAGTTGGTTTTATCGAAGGCTCCTTCGATGTCTATGAAGGTTCCAAGGCAGGTGCCCTTCTGATGTATAGCATCTTCAATCCGACTGACTACTAGGTGGAGTGCCGATTCAGTGGACTTACCCGAGCTGTATGCATGTTGGTTGTTGTGTAGTGGTATAGATTTCAACGCGCCCTCCCTCAGCTCTCTCTCGCAAATTCTTTCCATGGTTTTTAGAAGGAAGGAGGTTAGACTGATTGGTCGGTGGGATTTGGCATTGGTGTAGTCACTCTTACCTGGCTTTGGAATGAATATGACTTTCACTTCCCTCCATCCTTTCGGAACGTATCTAAAGGCCAGGCACGCTCTCATTAGGGACACCAGTCTACCGGCAACGGAGATACCCCCCCACTGTAGTAAGGCGGGAAATATCCCGTCCGGACCTGCCGCCTTAAAAGGATGGAAGCACTGGATCGCCCACTGGAGTTTTTCCAGCGTTACCACTTTGTGTGCGTAGCACCAGTCGTTCTCTGTTGGTGTTTGATTTGTCTCGGTCCACTCAATTACCTGAGCGAAAGCGCATCCTGGGAAGTGAGTTTCAATGAGGACGCGCATCGCTTCTTCTGTTGATGTGGTGAGTGTACTGTCTGGTTTTCGAAGAACAGCAGGCCCAGTCGTGTTTTGCTGTGCCAGTATTTTCCTTACCCTGTTAGCTTGTTGGCATGATTCGATGTTGCCACAGTATTTACGCCATCCGGTTTTGCTCCTGAACCTGATGCACTTTTTGTAGCAGGATTTGGCCGCTTTGTACGCGTCCCAGTCCTTATCAGCACAGCTGTTCATGGCTTTGTTCAGGGCTGTCCTTACCTTCCTGCGCTTGCGTTCCAGATCCGCTCCCCACCACGGTTGCTGCCCCGGTGTAGAGGACGGAGTGGTTTCTGGGCAGGCTGAGTGGTAGCTGTCTAGCATTGATTCTGTGAGGTGATTGACTTGGTCGTCAATCTGCAAGATGTCCTCGAACGTCGACCGATACTCGGTCAGCGCAAGCTTGGACTCTAGGGTTCGTGTATAGGCAGCACGGTCTGTGTTGCGTGGGTTACGCCGTGGCAGTATTGGCGTGACACTAACCTGGAAGTCGAAACGGATCCACCTATGGTCCGAGCAGGAGGCCTCCCTGGACACCTGCCACCCGGTGGCCATGGCCGCTGCACCTTCTGAAGCCATGGTTAGGTCTATGATTGTGCGACTGCGCCTGGTTACGAAGGTTGGTTCGGAGCCTGTGTTTAGTAGGGTTAAGTTCGTAGTGAATAAATAATCAACTAGAGCCTTACCCCGATCGTTTTGTGTGTCCATGCCCCACAGAGGGTGATGTGCATTTGCGTCAGCGCCTATGACAACCTCCAGCCCCAAGCTCTCGCAATGTCTCACGAGGCGGGCGAGGTCATGCGGCGGCGGCTCCTCAGCCTCAGGCATGTATACCGAGGCGAAGACGACTGCTACTTCTGTGTCGTCACGCTGTATGGCCAACCTTACTGCAGAGATATCCCTGCAACAGATGATGATGATGATGATATATTTATAACCATAATAAGAGAACCTGCTTATTATGGTTATAAATATATCCTTTCTATGGTAGATGTTTTTTCCAAATATGTTTGGCTAGTTTCTCTGAAAAGGATTAACGCTCTTTCTATTATAAAAGCGTTAGAGTCCGAAATTTTCTTTAATTTTGGGGTTCCGCGTACTATTCTTTGTGACAACGCTACAGTTTTCCGTAGTAATCAATTCCTTAATTTTCTCAGATCATTCCATATTCAATCACCTACTTTTACGCCATATTATACACCCCAAGCAAATACGGTTGAGCGATACAACCAAAGCGTTATAACATGTTTAGGTATTTTGGTTGGTGAAAACCAAAGAAGTTGGGCTAAAATGTTACCTAAAGTTAAGCTTTACCTCAATTCTTGTGTTAATCTAGCTACTGGTTTTACGCCTAACTTTCTTATGTTTGGTAGAGAGGTCCTTATGGATAGCAGTCGTGTATATAGTCAGACTCGAAGCTCTAATTTGGCTGACAGTCGGGCTCGGCATGCTTCAAACCTATCTTCTCTCAGCGAAGTTTATGCAAAGGTTGCTGATAATCTTTCTTTAGCTTTTCTCCGTAACTCGCGTGCATATAATTCTAATCGATCAGCTGTCACTCTGAATGTTGGTGATACTGTATGGAGAAGGAATTTTTCTAAGTCTTCTGGAGGTGATTTTTTCTCTGGGAAGCTTGCTCCACGTTTTATTAAGTGCCGTGTAATAAGAGTCATTTCAAGGACCACCTATTTGCTACAGGATTGTGATTCAGTCCACTCCGGACAATATCATATCAAAGATATCTTAAAATAATTTGGGTTAAATTCTCTTTGTTCCATTTTGACATTGACATTTGCTTTCTAATCTTTTTCCCTCTTTGGAATATTTCTTTGCATAAGTTTTTGATTAGATTAAAAACTTCATAGATTACCTGTTAATAGTGACATCTATTTATTTCTGTGTTATGTCAACTTGTGTTCTCAGGTTATTTTGTTTCTTTTATTTTAAAACAGATGGCGTGACATTCAACATTTAATTTTAAATTTGAATTTAAACTTGAGTTTTATGACTTGAGTTCTCTGATTTAAGTTCTATGTCTTGAGTTCATCTTTGACTTAATTGATTTAAGTTTTCTTTCTTAAACTTAGTTTTTTTTTGTCCAACTTGTCTTTTGTTTCTATAACTAAGGTTGGACTTTACGTGTTCACGTTAATTATTTTGGGAATCCCCAAGTTTTTTCTTATAGTTGATAGGTAATAGTTAAGTCTTATGTTAAGTTAGGTTAGTTTTACTTAGATCTAAAGTTCACTGGTTATTCTTCATAATTGTAAGGATGTGGTAGGTTAGAGTTTGGCTCAAACTGAACAATATATATTTAGATTTAAGAGTTCGTTTTTTTCTTTCATATTATCCATAGATGTAATTGAGATATCACGAGTTCGCGCGGATAACGTTTAGATATGGTGGCCTCCGTGTTTATTCAGTATTTGTTGCACTTCGATATCGTTTGATTCAGATATGACTCCTGTTAATTGTTTTTGCCTGATCCAATTTTTTATTTTTTCTCACTCGTACTTACTCGTCTTTTTTTTTCTTAGAAAGAGGGTATTGCAGCATTATCACGCTGCTTATTGATTCGGCTGAATAAAAACTATTCTGTTCGTGTAAGTCGACCTCATTTCTAATCATTTTAACTTTTTCTTACTTCGGTTCAAATTTAAAAAGTATGACGATTCCATGGGATGTCACGTAGGAATTTTTTTCTCAGATTGGCGAGGAATCTTTGGAAATATCCCACATGTTATTCCGTTTCGTAATTAAATTGTTAAATTATTTGTAATCTAAAGTCCTAAACCTCCTAGACCTAAGGAAGATAATTTGAATTTTGTAGCGCCGTACTGAATAGTCGGTTGTTATAAGTGATTTTACCAAGAACCGATTCGCTCAGAATCGGTTCTAGGACTTTTGACCTAGCTGAGAACTAGTGACCCGAATATTTTCGGCGCCGCGACTCAAGGCCGACCAGGGGTCGGGAGACGCGTGCTGGCGGTTGGCTCCGAGGCTTGCCGCCTGAGACCCGGAGCAACAGTGGGGTTTCGAGCGAGGATCCGGATCTTCAGGGAGAAATTTCACGGTGTCAAATTCCAAGAACAAATTTTGTTCTAATCCTTCTTTTTTTATAATCTTTAGCAATAGTATAGTTTTTTGTACCATCATTTAATATATTTAAGCCCTTCGTGTCAAAAGGTCGCGCAATGTATTTTTTCCGGTGTAGTAATTAAGCTCGGATACAATTTGATCGCGCCTAGGGCTGAATAGGTGTTGCAACCCCTTCTCACCTTCTGGTTTTAATTTTCAAAATCACAGATTTTATAAGATTCTGAACAACCCATTTCGCTGCTTTACTTAAATTCAATTATTTTTTTTTCTTTCTTAGATCCTTTTAAATTTTTATATAAAAAATTTGTATTACGTTTTTTTTATTTCAGCAAAATTATACGTATTAACATGTAGCAGTGACGACTTTTATTTCTATTTACGCTACAGTACCTACCTCACTGTTTTTTTTTATTTTTTGACATTTTTTGATGATTTTATGGACTATTTTATTTTTATAAATGAGTTTTATTATTTTTAGTGATTTTTGAGATTTTGATGAATTCAATCATTTTTATGGTTTTAATGCTTTTTTAGTGATTTTTAATGATACACATATGTTTTACTGTTTTTACTATTTTATTTGTCTTTAATTGTTGTATGGTATTTTGCTTAAAATAAAACACAATTTATTTTATTTTATTTATTAAAGCATAAACGACCTGTTTTTTTTTAAGAAATAATAGTAAAAACTTCATTATTATAATTTATAGTCAGCAAAATTTTCTAAACTATTTAAATTAATTGGTTCTATCGTCATGCATATTGTAGAATTTCCTGATCCTAAGCGGACTGCTCTTTGTCCTTCGCGACAGTGGATTGGGTACCCGCGCCAATAAAATGTTGTGTAGGACTCCGCAGTCTTTGTGAAGAGAATCGCTAGCAGCATCAGCAGCAGCAATGAAACACGTAGGATGTTCATCTGAAAAAGTAGAAAGGACAAATAAGTTATTTATAAAGGGTTGCCGTTTTTCTGCACTGTTATGAGTTAGCATTCTCAAAGTTGCTAAGATCGCAAATGTCTATTAAATAATTTGCTATTTTGAATGTTTAATGAATATTATTGTATTAGAAAAGAATAGCACCATCCCATATCTTCCCGTGGGTGTCGTAAGAGTCGACTAAGGGACTTGCCAGAGAATGGGCAGCAGCGTTCTCTGTGCTTTTGTAACAACCGTACTGCGATCGCCAACCCGCCTGCCAAGCGTGGCGATTATGGCAAAACCGCCCCTTCTTGGGGGATGCCTATGTCCAGCAGTGGACGTCTTTTGGCTGAAATGATTGTATTAAATTATGGAGTATTGCTCTGTGTTCAACTAAAATATTAACGTAAAGTACAACATAACATAATATAACATCACGCCTGTAATCCCCGAAGGATTAGGCAGAGGTGCTCCCATTAGTATGTACAGTCTACAAAGGAGATTAGTAACCAGATTCTCATACTACTAGTATGAGAGACTGGTTACTTATCTCCTTTGGACACTGTACAGGTACACCCACATTTCGCTTGTTATGTTTGAGTCCCATACAATACGGGGTGAGCCTATTGTAGCTGGGCACAAATCCAGACTCCGTGGCTGCTACTGAGAAATTCTTGATGGAACAACCCAATAGCACTTTGCCCGACCGCAGCAATAATCGAACCCATGCAGGACGTCGTGCTCAGCAGTGATGCTTTCCACCACTATACCAAGAAGGTAGTAAGTGGCATTAACATAGCATTGCGATAACAACTCTGGATACGGTGTTGTAACAGTTTTAGATGTAAAAGAAGCATTTGCATGATTTCCAAGTTCTTTTTTGCACCTTAAATTAAATATTCAATAACTATATTAGTTATTGCAATTTGTAAATAACCGATAGCGATATACCATTTTGATTTAGTAATATTAACAAAAATACAGCCTAAGTAAGAGCGATATATTTGACAGCTATAGGTATAAAATTTGCGACGTTGTCAACGTTCCGAGTTCATCTTGGAATCTCGTGTATATAAAATAAGTAAAAATCATAAGTCACACTTTATTTTATTTGTAGGTAAATACAAAACAAATATTTGAGATATGAGCGTTTCTGGAATCGAATCCGCGACCTTTAGCGGATGTAGCGCAGTCAATTACTTACCAAGCTCCACTCACTCTGCCTCTAAATAAATATTAATCCTAAGAGGATTAATATTTATTTTAAAAAAATATATAATATATTTATTTTATAAATATTAACCCTAAGAGGATTAATATTTATTTAAAAAAAATATATAATATATTTATTTTATAAATATTAATCCTAAGAGGATTAATATTTATTTAGATGAAATTGTATGTTTTTCTATAGTAATTACTAATTAGTTATTATCTAATTCGTTGTACTATTCTCACTATCGCGCCTACTATTTCTCGGAGGGTTGACTGTCAGTGAACTCGGTAGTACCATAACAGATCTACACTTCGCCAGTTATGTCCAAGTTCCATGGAATAGGAGCCCGTGATAAAACGTTTTAATAGTTTTTAATTGATTTAATTTTTTTATTATAGCTGAGGCTTTATTTAAAGACTTCTACGTATTATGTCTGTATCTAGAAAAAAAAAGATACAAACACACGCGATTAAAGACATAGAGTTCAAGGTTATGTTATGATGATTAAGTCAATTATTTATTTATTTATTTATTTGCTCTCATGCACATCACACATTTTACAATAATTAACTGTCGGTTTTTGTACATGAACCCTGTCAGGGCACTGCAAAGCACAATGTTGGTTTGCTGTTGAGATTATGAACAATACCTAATACTCGTAATTAACACAATACATTTCAGAAATAAAGTAAAATAAAAAATACAAAATACATGTCTAGAATTAGTTATGATGTCCAATTATCAATAATAAACAGTATACAATAACACACACAATAACACACATAAAATACATAAAGTCATATTTGGTCAGATTGCAGTAGTCGGTAGGTAGTAAAAAGAAGAATAAAATAATAATAATTATGAAATAGGTAATAGGTAGTGCTTTACAATCGTGTCATGTCAAGTTATAGATTAAATTGCAATATGGTTTACAATAAAAATAAAAAGATTAGGTTATGTCACTGGAATAGACTATATTATTTTTATGACTTTGATCTTAGGCTGGATCTAACAAAAGTTATGAGCTAAGTAGGTAACAACATCTATAAAGTTTTATCCGTCATGAATTCGTCTACAGTGTAATAACATTTCCCTATTAAGAGTAATCTTAGTTTGCTATAGAATGAGTTTGTATTCTCGTCATCTTTTATGTAATTCGGTAATTTATTATAAATTGTCGCGATTCTATAGTTGGGGCTATTTTTCATTATTTTTAATTTTGGTGACGGTGTAATTAACTTATTTTTGTTTCTTCGGTTATAATTTTGGTTTGCTTCTATGTTTGATCGAAAGTAATCTCTGTGTTGTTGCACGAACGTAACTACTTGTAGTATGTAAAGGGATGGTAATGTTAGTATTTTATTTTTTATGAAATGTGGTTTACAACTTTCCCATGGCTTAATATTCATAAGGATGCGTATACATTTCTTTTGCATGATGAAAATATCATAGAAGTCAGTACTTTCACCCCACAATATTATGCCATAGTTAAACCATGCATAAGCATAGGCATAGTATGTTGAGAGCGCCGTCTCATAATTTGTGTTGTTTTTTAATTTGCCTAATGCGTATATAAACTTTGATAACTTAGTCTTAAGATTTTCGATATGCTTTTTCCATGTTAGATTATTGTCTAATGTTAAACCAAGAAGCGTTATATCGTCTCTTTCTGGGATATTTAATTTATTACTGAGGTTATTTAAATTTAGCGGCTTTCTTTGATATGTTCTAAATTGTAGTAGGTTACTTTTGTTAGCATTAATTTGTAGGTTGTGCTTCTCTAGCCACGATTTAACTGTTTTATAAGTATTTTCTATGTTGGTCAAAGTTTCGGTGTTCTCAGTGTTTTTAAACACTAGCGATACGTCGTCCGCGAATAGAACGCACTTCGAGTCAATTATTTTAGGTAGGTCGTTTATATAAATAATAAATAATATACACCCCAAAACACTGCCTTGTGGAATGGAGTGGTTAATAATCTTTGTCCGTGATTTTACAATTTGGATTTCTTTTGCTTCTTTGTTGTAGTATTCTATTTCAACATATTGTTTCCTATTTTTCAGGTAAGATTTTAGCCATTTATAGCCCGTACCCCTAATTCCTATGCCATATAATTTTTGTAATAAAATGTCATGGGAAACCTTATCATACGCTTTAGTCATATCTAAGAACAAACCTATGGCATATTGCTTGTCATTGATGTAGTTATATATTTCTTGTACATAATTATAAACCGCGAGTGTAGTCGATCTTTCTTGTCTAAACCCAAACTGGTTTTCGTCCAAGAGATTGAATTTTTCCAAAAACTTGATAATTCTATTAGACATCGATTTTTCGAAAATTTTTGATATTACTGGTAGAAGGGCTATTGGTCGGTAGGAACAGGGATCTTGTGGCTTTCTGCCTTTTTTAAATATTGGTCGTAGTTTAGCTTCTTTTAATTTATCCGGAAAAATACCTTCGTCGAAGGATTTATTTATTAGTTTGGTTATAAGTGGCGTCAATTCATTAATACATTCTTTAATGAGGAAAGATGGTATGTCGTCGACTCCGGCACTGCGCTTGTTTTTCATTTTGCGTATTATATTGTAAATTTCACGCTCCGTGGCGGGTTGGACGAATAGGGAATTTATTGATGGTGTAAGAACTGGGCATACAGTATTCGACGTGTTGTTGGGTAGCGGTTCGCCGACCGAAGCAAAGAAGTCGTTAAAGATATTAGCAACCGTTGTTGGTGTACTCGTGGTCTTATTGTCATCATAACGCAAGGTAACATTTTTATTAAGGCACTTTGAATCCGGATTTAGGTTGTTTTTAATAATGTTCCACATAGTTTTAGATTTATTTTGAGAGCGCTTCATTTCCTTAATATGATTACATTTCTTTGATAGTTTTACACACTTCTTCAAGATTTTTTCATACCTTTTATAGTGTGTTTTTAAAAGTTCGTTATTGGTCTTATCTACAAAAATTTTTAGCAATCTTTTGTGCTCACATGATTTTTTTAGACCTACCGTTAAATAAGGTTTCTTTTTATATTTTTTTATTTTAACGCGCTTTTTAGGTATATTTTTATTTAGTAACACTCAATTAGCCAAGTTATATATTATCTTGGTAGGTACCAACGATAGTCGAATAACGCTTTAGGTTTTTTTTTAATCATACCAGTTTCAAATAGATTACCCTACTTATCCTGTTGATTTCCTGTATAATTATTGTAATAAAACTGCTGCACTCCGGTATTATATTATATGTATTTAATTCGATGCTACAAAGGTTAGGGTTTTTAGACAATACTATTACTATTCCGTTTATTAATTTAAACAACATATTTTTTACATTTTTAAATATTCCTAAATAAAATCAATAAAAAAAAACATTTAAAAATATAAAAAATAGTAGCCCACCGGTATCGGGAACAGGGTCCAAGCTACCGGCGGCGGTCAGGGCTCCAGAGAAAGGAACCTCCTAACGATATGAGCCGTGTCCAGGAGTACCGCTTTCTGAATCAAGCCCTTGATCCAGCTGCCTAACGAGAGCCTCATCAGATATTGGTCGAGGCTCTTGGCAATTAGGCCATTGGCTGATACGACTATTGGCACAATGATCGCTGAGTCAACATGCCACATGTCGACAACCTCGCGAGCCAAGTCAATATACTTGATTTGTTTATCTTTCTCAGCCTTCACGAGGTTCTCGTCATGTGGAACCGTTATGTCAACAATCATTGCGCGCCGCTCTGATTGATCCACCACCACTATATCAGGTTTATTGGCTACAATATTCCTGTCAGTGATGATGGATTGATCCCAATACAGTGTGATATTGCCATTTTCGAGAACTGGGTCGGGCACATACCTATAGTACGGCACTTCCGATTCCACAAGGCTGTATTTCAGAGCAAGTTGCTGATGGATAATCCTGGCTACAAGATTGTGTCTATGCAAGTATTCTCCGTTAGCAAGACGAGAACACCCGGAGATAAGGTGACGGATCGATTCGCCCGGACGGTGGCATGCCCGACATATGTCAACCGTGCCATCCTTCACAATAAATATCCGGTAGTTATTCGTCATCATAACTTCATCCATAATTGCACAAACAAAACCTTCGGTTTCTCCAAAGAGTTCCCCGGAGCGTAGCCAGGCTACGGACGATGCATGGTCTACCTCAGGTCCATGCAGGGCACTGAAGAAGCGTCCGTGAAGCTCCTTACTCTGCCATACATCCCTGCGGTCATTAGTGTCAAGCACTGCAGGTTTGCGCCAGTTCTCTTTAGCCAAGGAGAGTGGGGTTAGGGCCTTGTCCATCGCGACCACATCTCGATGCATCCCCACGTCGGCTTCTAGGAAATATTCCCTGAGACTTCATATCTCGCGATTGTGGAGAGCCTTGGCGTTTAAAAAGCCTCGACCTCCACAACTCCGCGGAATATACAGTCTCATAACCGAAGAACGTGGGTGATGCATTCGATATGTAGTCAACAATGTACGGACCTTCCTATCCAGGGCGTCTAGTTCTGTTTGAGTCCATTTAAGTACGCCGAAAGAGTACATCAAAACCGGCATGACCCAACCATTGAAGGCACGCACCTTATTTCCGCCTGATAAAAGACTATTAAATACTTTTCTCAGGCGGCCAAAGAAACGCTCCCTCAACGATTGCTTCACGTCAACAGCATTGATGCCCAGCGCTTCCGACATACCCAAATACTTGTAGGTTTCGGTTGCTGAGAGGGATCTAAGTTTTATGGAATCTGAGAGCTGGGTTCCCACAGATTCCACAATCCCACCTCATTTTACATGCATGACCGCACATTTGTTTACACCAAATTCCATCCTGATGGCGCTACTGAAAGTTTCTGTTACCTTCGGTAGCTCCATCAGTTGCAAATTGTTGGGGGCAAAGAGTTTCAGGTCATCCATGTAAAGAAGGTGAGATATAAGGTCAGTGTCAGGTCTAGGCTTTCGGTTGAGGAGAGGTGGTCAGGCCACCTCTCCTCAACCGAAAGCCTAGACCTGAATCCTCCAGCAGCGTGCTTACAGGATTCAAGGCTAAGCAGAACCAAAGCGGGCTCAAACTATCGCCCTGAAAAATACCTCGCTCTATCCGTATCGGTTCGCTATTCCTCTGGTTATGTCGACATCCTGGATAGCGAAGGACTGTCCTCCATTGCCCCATACACGACATCAGGAAGGTGCGCAGAGTTGCATCAACTTTATCCAATTCTAGCACCCTCATGAGCCATGTATGTGGCACCGAGTCGTAGGCCTTCTTATAGTCTATCCAGCATGTCGACAGATCTCTTCGGGAACGGCGAACCTGTTGGTTAATGGCCATATCAATGAGGAGCAGCTCCTTAGTACCGCGGGACCCGTTCCTACATCCATTTTGAGAAGCGGACATGATCGAATTGTCATCAATGTGTTGGCTAATTTTAGCTCTCAAAATGGATGTAAGAACTTTATACCAGGCCCCTCAGAAAGTATTGCGAAAAAAAGTTTTTATATATGGGAGACTGGCCAGTTATTATGTTTTTCGAAAATATGATTATTTATAAGTAAAAATAAGTAAGTTCCAATTTCAAAATTTCCCTCCACATTTTTTGCGAGTTAATTCAAAGTATTGTGTCTCACTGAAATATGGATCTGCGCCGGGAACATTTTAGAGCTATGATTTTATACGATTTCAAGTGTCGCCTGAAACCGGATGAATCGTACGATAGACTTCAAATGGCATTCATGGATGAAGGCCCTTCCAAGGCAACCGTGTATCGTTGGTATAACGAATTCAAGCGCGGTCGACCAACTTTGGGGGATGACGAAAGAAGCGGTCGCCCTTTGACGGCTGTTACCGAAGAAAACGTGCTAGCAGTGAAAAATTTAATCCAAGACAATAGGCGAATTACATATCAGGAGATTCAACACATATTGAAGATTGGATCGGGAAGCGTTCACGAGATTCTACACAGCCATCTTCGCGTGAGGAGGATAGTATCACGCTGGGTGCCGCACAACCTCACCGATGCTCAGAAGCAGGCCCGGGTGGAATGGTGCCGTGATATGCTTAACAAATTTGAAGCAGGCTCGTCTCGGCGTGTTTACGACATCGTTACAGGTGATGAGTCCTGGATTTATCAATACGACCCAGAAACCAAGCGCCAGTCGACTGTTTGGGTGTTTCAAAATGAGCCAACGCCTACCAAAGTGAAGCGATCTAGAAGCGGGGGTAAGATTTTGATCGCTAGCTTTTTTAATTTGACTGGCCACTTGGTATCAATTCCCTTACGGGATCAAAGAAGCATTAATGCCGAATGGTATACTTCCAAATGTTTGCCAGAAGTTTTCTCTGTTATAAGCAACAAGCGACCAAACACAGGGCTCCGCGGGCTACTGCTCCACCACGACAATGCACCTGCGCACACCGCACTCAAAACGAGGGACTTCCTGGACAGCACGCCAGTCAAACTCCTGGGTCACCCTCCTTACAGCCCTGATCTAGCACCGTGTGACTTCTTTTTATTCCCAAAAATAAAAAATCAGCTCAAAGGGATACAATTTTCGTCGCCGGAAGATGCGCTGGCTGGGTTCGAGCAGGCTGTAAACGAGGTGTCTGCGGCGGACTGGAAAAAGTGTTTTGAAAACTGGTTTAGGCGCATGAATCTTTGTATAGAGGCTGGTGGAAAGTACTTTGAAAAGATTTAATAAAAATATATGTACGTATAGAACAATTTTTTTTAGTTTCGCAAAACTTTCTGAGTGTCCCACGTACACTGTCGGGAGACAGGTTATCGGTCTATAGTTTTTGGGCTCCGCAGTACTACCCGTTTTATGGAGCAGGTGAGTTATTCCAGTAGTCAGGAACTCGGGCAGCGACCCTGACTCTAAGGCTGACTGGAAAAGGGCCGCCAAGCGAGCGTGCGACCTTTGGATCCACTTAATCCAAAAGTTGTGCAGCCCGTCCGGCCCTGGAGATTTCCAGTTAGGTAACGGACGGACTGCACGAGCTACATCTTGGGGGCTGATAGAAATTGCCCCCATTTCTGGAACTGGATCGCACACTCGCTGGACTACCCGAGTCCATTCACCCTCGGTATGGCTGACAGGCACCGACCAGATGCTGCGCCAGAACGAACACATGGCGTCATCATCCGGCAGGCGCGTGTCAGCCACACCTTGGTCCGGTCGCTCCCAACTCCTATAAACCCACCTTTCATCTCTTTGGAATGTGCGATTCAGAGTGTATCGTTCCACCCGCCGCTTATACCTACGGATACGGTTTGCCCATGCATACACTTTCTGCTTCAGGAAGTCGATGCGCTCTGTGATACGGGACATATAGTCTCGAGGACTAATATCAGTAGCCGCAAATGCCCGCCTCACAAAGCGCATCACTCGAAGGCGATTGTTGCCCTCCCTGAAGCAGATTAGTTTGCCTATGAGTGTTCTGGCCCCACCAATACGTCGCTCAATCCTGCGTTGCCAAGCCGGTACGGCAGGTTTAGGTCGTGTAGCTCTGTCATCAGAAAATTTGACATGAGCTATACGACATCTACACGACGTATCTACAGCCACACAATACAGGATTGAGTGAGCATCAGTGAGGTCTTCACAGTTATCAAAATAGTTTGACAACTGCGAATCCAGAACAGCCACCAGCGCCCTATTTCTGTTATGCATGGGCAAACGAGGTAAGCGTGGTCTAAGTTCAGGCGACATGTACCGATATTCTGGAATCGCACACTCCAAAGCACTCCTCATTTCCTCACTGCTTTGGGTAACTTACATTAGTAACCATGTCACTACTCACGTCGTTAGTGATATTCTGTGTTATGAACTTATGATAGGCTGTGGTGGTACCACAGCCTGCAACGACGGAGCAGTGACATGGCTACTCCGCATTTCAGTTCGCAGGCGATCAAGTACAGTGTCATCCAACATACGATTACGCTGGATGACTCGCACCTGATCCGACAGTCGTTGCGCCGATACGTTGACAGCTGGCTCAAGCACCTGAAACAGAGAGAGCATCCGAACACGGTACGCGGTCAGGTTGTTTCCTCCCTCTGTAGCCCCATAGTATGAGCGCATGACATTTTCGTTTTTGCTATCTAATGCAAAAAAAAAACTAGAAACTTTTTAATGCCGTCGCTCGCGATTCCCGTTCCCACGCATTGCCCTCTTTACCATAGATCGCACAAATTCAACCGTTTTCGGTGTTGCCAGCACATTCAGTTGATGACAATAAATAATCTATTACAAAAATAGTTGTTTGTTTGTTTTGAACCTAACATTATGTTTCTTTTTACATTATTTCGAAATCTAAAGCAAAATAAGAAAACCGGACCGTTTCGGAAGTTCTGCTTATCGGGCAATGACTATCTTAATTCTCTTTGTTAACGGGTATAGGCAGTGGCAGATTTACCAGCAGGCTGAGTAGGCTGGAGCCTAGGGCGGCAAAGTTAGGGACCGTCTTTTTTTTTCTCTTAGAATCGGAATTAATGAATAAAATTACTGACGACGATATAATCAATGATTTTTCCAACAAAAAATCGCGCGGAAAGGTACTGTAACGAACTTTTATAACTTGCGACTGAGTTGATTATTTTTAACTGTTTGCTATGGCAATAAAGATTATTTATTCAAGTTTAGCGAATGTACATTATTGTATTTGTAGCATACATTACCCCGCGACCTCCTTTATGAATCGTACATGATTGAGGTTTGATGAGCTCAAAAATAAACCCAAAAATTATTTTACGTGCAATTTCAATTAAATTTTACAGCCTATACCTTGAAAATTTGTAAATCCGCCACTGGGTATGGGTATTCTGCTAATTTTACTTTTTATCAACCTGACATTTTGCAAATGGGACCTTCTGTCTCAAGAGCATGAGTTCAAGACCCCAGTGCACGGTGCGGTATTATGTGCAGTTGTACCGTTAATCTGACGAACGTCTTTTATACCGCCTGATCATCATATCGACTAATAGTTTAGCTATAACACAGCAGGGGTCTGTGAGTCAGCTGCTTCTGAAGTGGGAGAATCCAAAGCAAGTCAAAATTGGAAAAAAGAAATAGAAAAAAAGTTATTTTACACCGCGTCGAAATGTCATGGGATGATTTTTGGGAACACCTCCAACCTAACAAAGAAGGTGTATTCCCGTTGTCCCCCCTGCCCTAGGATCCCCACTGGTGTAGTCAACGGGAATCGAATAAAATAGTTAAAAATTGTTCCCGTTGTCCCCTCCAGTGGGTCTACTAAAAAAAAACTCAAACAACCAAATCTACATATGTGTTCACAAAATTAATAAATGAATGAATGAATTATTCTGGTCTCCTGGTAGTCTGTGAGACATACACATTTCATTTACTCAGCTGACGTACGTATGTATATTACCATGACAACCATGCCACTGATTATTATTTTTTGGATATAAGGTGACCCCAATAATCGTCCTATTCACAACTTTGATATGCAACCTAGAATTCCCCCATGGGTACGGCAGCTGACTTTCAATTATGATCAGTGCATATTAATATGCACTGATCATAATTGAAAGTCAGCTAACCGAACTAAATTAATTTCTAGTAGTTGTTTAAACAACTACTAGAAATTAATTTAGTTCGGTATAAAATTGCGCGCTGTCTCCTGTAATATTCGTAATCATAAGTGAACTTGTATTGACCCTAAGGGTTCGTTCACACAGACTCGCTCGGAGAGCATCGGCCGGCGGCGCTCTTCTTTTCACACAGACCGGCGCGAGTATTATACTTTGAACTTGTCGGAGCCGACAGCGACACCGTTTCACACAGACCGGCTGGAAGAGCTCTGTTTTTGAGCGATTGCACTCGGTGCCGGACAGATGCGCTCGGAGCCGAGCGGGTGCTCTACAAGGGTGGTATACCACCAGTACCGCGCAGTCCAAGTTTTGTTTTCGATGTATTTGATGCGTGAGAGCACGCAGTCGGAGCCGGTCAGCCGCGCAAGCGTGTAAGAGTCCACATTAGGAGGCGGTCGGGCGCGCGAGCGTGAAAGAACACGCAATCGGAGCAGGTTAGCCATGCGAGCGCGGAAGAGTACGTCATCAGAGGCAGCCGGTCGGCTCTTCTCTTCTCTTATTATTTCACACTAAGCATGTTAGGTTTGCTCTCAAGCAATCTCAATAATAAAAGAAGTGACATGTAAAAATGAATCTTATTACAATAATTCAAAACTCGTTTAAACGTGATAAAAAATCTGCTCTCCTCTCCGAGCCGGTCTGTGTGAACGGACCCTTATTGTAACATGCATGAGACGGATAGCGGCCTTAATTGTTATTTATTTTTACTTAAGTGTTATTTGAACTAACTCCGTGTAATATAGAGATGTTTACCCCCGTCCCCGTTATTAGTCTATACCAACTCATATTTATGATTTTAAGAAATCGTATTTTTATTAATAACTAGCTGCCCGTGCAGACTCCGTTCTGTCAAAAGTTTATAGTATTTTTTTTTTAGTAATTATTAAAACCTTCCATGGGCTTTACGGAACATACAAAAAAAAAATAGCCGAATTGGTCCAGCCATTGTTGAGTTATGCGCTTATCAACATACATTTTTATTTATATACTTGCTGCCTGCACAGTCTTCGTTCTGTCAAATGTGTTTTTTTTGTATTAATACTTTCCGTGGATTTTAAGGAACATACAAAAATAAATTTGCCTAATTGGTCCAGACATTCTTGAGTTATGCGCTTACCAATATTCATTTTTATTTATATAGAAGATAGATGAACATACCCTTTTCGAAACTATATTTATTAATGTTACTAACTTCAAAAAACAAAGAAAATACAACATGTATTGTAACGTAAAATTTAACGCACACCGTCAAACACCCCAATTAGATTATTAAGTTAAAATCATAATACATTCACTGATTTTTTAGTTAAACATGTATTATGCATTTATTATTGATTAAATTAGTTATACATTTTGGATGAACGTTGTGGTCACAGTACAAATCTACGAACGCACACAGTTTTACACGTAGGGTGAGGGTGAGTGAGGGTCTTGCTAGTATAATAGGTATTCCCTCGCGGCCGCTCGACCACTTTGTAGGGGGTAAGTAATATATGATATAATTACAAAATCACTAATATTTACAACATTTAACAACTGAATCTATAATTTTATTCGATATAATGATCAGTTAATATAATAAACGATTGATATAATTTTAAAGTAACTAATTTTTATAAGCATAACATACATACATACTAATATTATAAATGCGAAAGTCACTCTGTTTGTTTGTTTGTTTGTTTGTTACCTTTTCACGACTAAACGGCTGATCGGATCTTAATGGATTTTGGCAAGAAGATAGATTTAATCCTTGGGAAGGACATAGGCTATATACACACATCAAAAGTGTCTAGGGATCAAGCATTTTTATGCGGATTTCTTGAGATTGAGATGTGGCTTTGTAATAAATTTATGATTTTATAAATTTATATGGATCCTTTTTGGTGCATTTCATAATTTGAATCAGGAACTGTGAATCAAATTCGAGTAAAAGATGAAAATCAGCTGTCAATATTTTCCCTATAAAAACATACAACGCATTGAAGACATTATTAGTGCTACTGTTTCCCTACTACTGATTAAAACCAACGTTATTATGGAGCGGCGACGTCATTTAAGCAGGGAAGAAATGCTCAGAGCCGTGGGAATGATAGAAGCTGGTTCCCGGAATCGTACTGTGGCTTTAGCTCTGAATACAAGTCAGAGTGTTATCAGTCGACTTTGGACACGTTACCGAAGCACTGGTACCGTGGCTGAGCGCCATGGAGGACGGTATCGCTACACCACACGGAGACAAGACCGATACATTCAAATCTTAACTCGAAGAGCTCCAACAATAACCGCCATGATGTTAGCCGTGAGGCTTCATCACTCTTCAGGGAACTTAATTAGCGACCAAACAGTCAGAAACCGCTTGCATGAAGTGAACCTTCATTCCCGAAGACCGCTACGGGTACCACCTATAGCAATGCACAATCGTAGGATTCGATATCAATGGGCTCTTGAACACAGAAATTGGGCAGAAGAACAATGGCGTTTCGTGTGCTTTTCTGATGAGTCTCGTTTTGGTATGAGACCGGATACAAGACGTATACGACACTGGAGAACCCCTGGACGCCAACAGCGATTAAAATCCTGCCAGGAAGTCCATCCTTATAGTGGTGGAACCATCATGGTATGGGCGGGTATTTGGATCGGCGGAAGAACTGAGTTGATTTGGATCAGAGGCAACCTCAACGCTCAAATTTATGCTGAGACGATTGTATCAGACGTCATCGTTCCTCTACAAGTGCAAATCGGTCCCTTATTTCAGTTAATGCATGATAATGCACGACCGCACACCGCAAGAGTTGTAAGACAGACTCTCGCCGCAGCTAACATCAATGTCCTGCCCTGGCCTGCTCAGTCGCCAGACTTGAACCCGATTGAGCATGCATGGGATATGCTACAGAGAAGAGCTCTGCCGAATATGGAGGGTATCCAGTCGCAAGAAGACCTTTTTTTGTTGTTGCAACGAACATGGGCGGCCATTCCACAGCGTGATTTGGATGAACTCATTTTGAGTATGCCAAACCGATGTTCTTGTGTTGTTAGTGTTCGCGGTAGAAACACGGATTATCAATTGTTTACCCAATAAAATTTTAAAGAAAACTGTTATTTCAGTCTTTTTTTCGAACTTTAATGTTAGTGGTTCAAATGTCAAAAATCCCTTTATTAGAAAATGGCAAATTTCTTTATTAATGCAAAGGTGACTTGGTTTATCGTTACTGTGACAAACGAAAACACTTTATTTGATGAATCCTTAAAGAAAATTTTAATTAATATCAATCAGGAGAAAAGTTATTGCAAAAATATATGTTGATCCCTAGACACTTTTGATGTGTGTATTATCACGCTAATAACATTGGGAGGTGAGCAATAATGCATTTTGTTCATATTCCTCAACTGATTGACAACTGACAACTGTCATAACAAACATTAGAGTAGATCGGCTATTTTAAAATAGTTGTCACCGAAGTAAATAGCCCGACGGTTTAGCGATTGACCTGTGAATCGTGGGTTGCAGGATCAAACCTCAGCCAGTATACACTTATTGTTTTTTTTTTTTAATTTTTGATGCTGTACTATTTGCAAAAGTAACCATGGTTCGATCCCCACCCGGTTTTCACTTTTTGTAAGTAGGTATTTTGTTTTTTTTTTATGCTTTAAGACTTCCTAATCATTACCAAATAGTTTTATACATCCTTTTAGTTATTATTAACCATTCAAACTAGAGTTAAACAATCATTTAGCCTCTGGCCGAAGTAAAAGCCAGCTCTTGGGTCACGGAAAGCGTAAGCTATGCGTTTAGAAATTTCTTTAAAAAGACTGTGAGCATTGAATACTCTGATCTCATGGTCCCACGGTCCAAAGCTTCAATTCCCAACGACTCGAAAATATAGTTACCGATAAGATTACTTTATTAAAGCTGCTTGAGCTTCCACGCGGCCACAGCAACAGTACCAGTGTCCAGCACTTTTAGTTTATATACTTTTGTGTTCGTAAATTTTTAATTATTTATTAAGAAAGTAATATCATCATAATTCATCATTTCAGCTGAAAGACGTCCGCTGCTGGACATAGGCCTCCCCAAAGTGTCGCCACATCGACAGGTCCCGTGTGACCAACACCAGGCCATCAGTCCACTTCGTGGGAGGTCTTCCACCGCAACGTCTTCCGATTCGTGGTCGCCACTCCAGAACTTTTCGCTCCATTGGCCATCCGTTCTGCGAGTGACTGCAATGTGCCCTGCCCACTGCCACTTAAATTTGGCAATTCTTCGGGCTACCGGGACTTTGGGGTTACCTTGGTTCTCTTGCCAATGTCCTTATTTCTGATTTGATCACGCAAGGAAACTTCGAGCATAGCCTTCTCAATTGACCTTTGGGTGATTTTAAGCCTTCTGATGAGGCACATGTGGGCGACCACAATCGGTCCCGTATGTAATCACTGGCAACACACACTGGTCATGGACTTTCGTCTTGAGACACTGCAGTAAGTTGGACGAGAACATCATGCAACTTCCCGAAAGCTGCCCAGCCGAGTCGGATTCGACGGTTGCCCTCTTTCTCGAAGACATAATCGTCTACAACTTACCCAGTTAGTACTGGGTTATACGACACGTCTTGGTGAGACTGGTTGTCAGACTTTCGGGCCACTGACTAACTGTAACGACTGTCAAAGATCTACAAATGACAGCCGTGACCAACGGCTTAACGTGCTTTCCAAAGCACAATAAAGTCGGTACGTACTGGGTGGTCACCCATCCATGGATTGACCTAGGCAAACGCAACTTAATTTGAAGATTGACCCTAGCGACCTAAGTTGATTTAATATGATTATTTTCGTTTGAAAGAACTTGCTTCAAGTGTGATCTCCTATTCATTTGTGAGCAAAACTTCGAAAACCGAGTACATAACTCTTCAATGTATACGAACACGCTACCGATTACTGTACCACATCAACTTTCATTATGAAACCCCCCTAAGGATAGAATTTCCAAAAAAGTAAATAGTGATTTTGGGCAATAATCCCTCTTTTTAAAAATTACAAATATCCTCCTAAACTTAACCTTTAACCCGGCATTAATTCCACTTGGGGGTGGAATTTCCAAAAATCCCTTTCTGCCGTCCTAAGAACTTACTTGCGAGATTTTAAGTTAAATAGGTCAAAATCCATTAAGATCCGATCAGCCGTTTAGTCGTGAAAAGGTAACAAACAAACTAACAAACAAACAAACAGAGTGACTTTCGCATTTATAATATTAGTATGGATTTTCCTTATATTGCCAATTTATTTTTTGCGTAGAAATCTTTTATCAAAAGATGAAAGGTTTATTTTACGTATTTGATTTCTTAATTTAAAACTAACTTTCGTTCATTTTATATTCATTTAACTACAAACAGCATACGAGTCATATGGTCATCCTTGTCGCCAACGAGCATTTTGCTTTTTTAAACTAGAACTTACGTTCTACAGGATAAAAATCGTATCATAAAAAAAAAACTTTTACTGAATCACTTTGACTTATTTATAGATACAAGTGTTACACTCGTATCAATTAAAAAAAAAACAAAATTACTAAGTGTTAAGGTCGTTTTATCTAAGTAAGTACCCTTAACAACACAACAGACGAAATGTGGGTGTATATAGTACTATGCGACTCTACCTTACCCCAAAGAAAAGAGGCGTGAAATTATAGACTAGCTATTAAGCGTGAAATTATAGCAGCATATCAAGCTACAACAACTTTAATAGATTTTTAACCTTATTGTTAAAAAGTACGGTTCAAGGTTGATTGGGAAAAATTGACAGTTTCTCTGTATCTGTACCTAATATTGTAACAGTAACCAAAACAATACAGAAAAAAAACTCAGTTATTCTTCGAAATTTTTTTAAACTTTCTTAGAAGCTGCTTAATTACGAAAACAACCACATATTTTAATAGGAACCTATTTTAAACCGGTTTGAAATAATAAAATTACTGACCTTATAATGTTTCCAGTTATAATCACTATATTTAGTAGAGTATAATATTCAAAATCGGGGCAGCTGCGATGAAATTTAATTGATTTAAATTATTTTCAATCGCACACTTGACTAGCGACCACTAACACACAGCGAGGTTGACTGAGCAATGGGTGTCAGTGGTCGCTTAAAACTTTAAATGTCTTTTGTCGCCTTAGAGTCAAAACCTCGGGAATGCAATTTTGGGTATTTTTATCATGTTTATTAATGTCTTATCTTCTTAGTCGTTCACTCTTGACTGAGTCGTCGTGGTCATGGAGGGTCGCCCACAACTGCGGTCGCTGCCTTCGCGATCCTTTTCCACCGGTCTCTATTGGCCGCATGGCAAGCACATTCTGCCACAGGGAACTTGGTGACAGATTTGATGGAGTCTGTCCATCGGGTTGGTGATCGACCACGTGGGCTCGTGCCTTCGACTCTACCCTGTATCCCAAATGCTCCGTAACGTGTCCAAAGAAACTGAGGATTCGTAATTGCACAAGCGATGACAGTCTCTGTTTAATGTTAAGCTCTTTGAGTATTGACACGTTAGTCCGACGAGCGGCATTTATTAATGTTCCTACACATAAAACACTTAACAGGACAATACATTAAGATACAAGAGCACAAAGGTACTGTTTATTTCAAAAGAAATTTCTTCCAGCAGACCGAGTGGAAAGTTGGATTAGAAATGTAGACACAGTGTGTAGAAAAGATAAAACAGGAAAATATTAAATTAGAGCTTTAAACTAACATTATACTTAAATATAATAAACATATAAATAAATACACATCTAAAAATAAAAAGTAAATATGTACCTATAATATATTTCAGAATATTACCATATAGAGGAAAGGTAATGTTTTTTGACTTGCTTTTTGAAGAGAAATAATATTGTAGATTCTCGAATGTTAGGCGGAAGTGAGTTCCATAGACGTACTGCGTGAACGGAGAAGAGGTAGGAATTGAATTCAGTTTTATGAGATGGGAAATTAAGATGTTGGCCTTTTTGACAACGTCTTCAGAGACAGGACTGAAATTAAAAGGTGTACAATGTGGTAACGGCAAACTAGAGAGCTCAGACAAAGTTGAAGCTTTAACACTAGGGTACAGAGAAACAGGTGGAATAGAAAAGTTCCTGTTAAGAGCGTGCAAGTCGACATCTTTGCATGTATTCGTGGGAGATTTGCCGATACCGACAGAGTTTAAAAATGTCCAGATAACTGAAGAGTTGCGATCAACGAGACATTCGTGTAAATAGCGTTATTGGCATCTCGACACAGACGATTGCAGCGGTTACGCAGAGCTTTAAAGTGAGTGAGATTGAGTTCCGTGGGTCTTCGCCTATATTACTATTATTATATGGCATTTTTTTAAAGAATGGCTCGCAACGCATGCCCTGGTTTTACAAAAAGTTTAGTAACTCGTAAACGTCATAGATACTTAGGTAGCGTTTGAAATATTGAAAACCACGTAGAAATACGCGAGTGCGGCGTTGGTTTTCGTATTAATAAAACTTGTAACTGCCCTCATGTTACCTTTACGAGAAGCTCGCAAGAAGCCTATAAAATGCTTTTACGATTACATAGTAAACTGAAATATGTATCTTATGGATCTGAACATGTAACCAAATTGCACCCTAAAAGACACCTATTTGGAGAAGGTGTGTTAATAAAATTTTAAAGGGAGCAGTATTTTCTTCTTCCTGAAAAATTGCTTTTTTCGCACTTACGAGGTTATCATTCTACGGCGACGCAATGACGTTTGCTTGTTTGTGTCGTCATAGGTATCATATGGGAAGCTGTATACCGTACGATGACGCGTTCTAAATTTATTCATAGGGTAGCTGCGACAGAAGCGTCTGATGAGCGGATTTTTCAATTGTACAAAAATTATATACTAGTACCTACCTCGTGTTATATATATATGTAGTAATGTAGCCTATGTTTCGCATCGATTTGAGTACTCTAGCGCTTGCATTGCGTCACAATTTTTCTTGTATAATTTTAATTTTATTAATTTCTTGTATAATAGATCCCATGAATATCTTAACCTATTCGCTTCCCATGGTATGCTTCCGGCCCACACGATTCCTACTCATAGTCGCACATGCCTAGATCACATAATGTTAAAGACCAGATTATCGGCGCTCTGTTATGTGGCTCAAACTTCGGTTACAGATCACAATAGCGTCTTTCTATTTTTAGATCGCACCTTAAACAACAACCAAGGTCCCAAAACCTTTAAACGAGTAGACAACGAAGGACTTGAAACAGATGTCAAGAAAATAGACTTTAATAAGATTTACAGCATGTCAGATGTAAATGAGGCAACAAATTTTTTTGTACACTCGCTAGGGCAAGCTATAAAAAATAACACAAAACAAATCCCGACACCTAGACGTAAAATTATTTTGAAACCCTGGATAATACCGGGCTTACTTAGATGCATGCGAAATCGTGATAGACTATATGTGAAAACCTTAAAGAATCCAAATGATGAGGTAGCACTTTGCATTTACAAAAGGTACAGGAATTCCTGCAACGATATTTTAAAAAAAGTTAGACAAACTTACGAGCAAGATCTTATTAAACAAGCAGGGAAAAATAACAAAAAGCTTTGGGAAGCAATTAAAGATATTACATATACAAATAAAACTAAACAGCAATCCACACAGCTTATTTCAACAGAAAATCCTCTTGACTCAATTAATACAGTAAATTCATTTTTTGCAGGTGTAGGTAAAAAATTATCTGATAAATTGCTTTCACAAAATCATAACTTTCCCAATACAGAACTCTATAGACAAACACATATTACTTCCCAAAATTCATTAGTTCTTCTACCTACCGACGAAGAAGAAATACGGTCGTTAATACTTAATTTAAAAAACGAGTGTGCAGTTGGCGTCGATAATATATCCGGACTTTTCTTAAAACAATTTGTTGATATTATTGTTCCTCCACTTACATTCATTTGCAATCTCTCTTTCTCTTCCGGGGTATTTCCTTGTGCCTTCAAGAAATCCAGAATTGTACCCATATTTAAATCCGGAGACAGATACTGTGTCAACAATTATAGACCAATCTCTATACTCCCAACGTTATCCAAAATATTAGAAAGATTAATGAATTCCAGACTAACTAATTATCTTGAACAAAATTCCCTCTTATCTCCATCACAGTTTGGTTTTCGATCTGGTAGGTCAACAGCTGAAGCAGTACATGAACTAACTGATCACTTAGTCAATAAAATAGACAGTAAAAAAAAGACCTTAGCCATTTACCTCGATTTAGCTAAAGCATTTGACACAGTATCTGTTCCCATTTTGATAAAAAAATTAGAAAATATGGGTGTAAGAAGTCAGTTACTTCAACTTTTTACAGACTATTTGTCCGATCGAACGCAAATAACTAAAATTGATAATTGGATCAGTGATGAACTACCTAATCAATACGGCGTTCCTCAAGGCAGCATCCTCGGCCCAACTTTATTCTTAGTGTATATAAATGATTTATGTAATATTAAGCTACAAAACGGAAAGATCATAACGTTTGCGGATGATACTGCCTTGGTATTCGATGCTGATACGTGGGAAGAAGTTCAACATTATGCTCAACAAGGCTTCAATACAGTATATAAATGGTTGTATGCTAACTTACTTACCCTAAATGTCGATAAAACGAAATACATGACATATTCCCTTAGACGGCAGGACCAACCAAACTTCAAATTGAAAGCCCACACATGTAATACAAACACAAACCTTTGTTGTTGTCCTGTTTTACTAAAAACGGAATCAATTAAATATCTCGGCATAATTATAGACTACCGTCTCAGCTTCCAACAACACATTGAAACTTTAGTTAAAAGAATCCGCAAACTAATCTACATATTTAAAAATCTACGACATATATCCGATACTTCAGTAATTAAATTAGTTTATTTCGCGTTATGCCAGTCTGTGCTAGCCTACTGTATCACCACCTGGGGCGGTTCCTCTAAATCGTATTTGATTAATTTAGAGAGAGCTCAAAGAGCTATATTAAAAGTCAGTTGTTTTTTTCCATTTCGCTATCCGACCTTTGATCTTTACCAACACTGCAAAGTTCTAACGGTCCGGCAGTTGTTCATACTCATGACTGTGTTAAAAAAGCACTCTGAACTCCCCATAGATCACGATTTCCTTACTCAAAATAGAAGATCAGCAAATATTTGTCCAATCATACGTTTTAACACCAGTTTTTCCCAAAAATTTTACGCGTTTCTTGGCACTTTTCTTTATAATTTGATTAATAACAAAATATCTATTTACACACATACTAAAGCTATTTGTAAAAGAAAACTGCGCACCTGGCTATTAAGTCTTGACTACGCTTCCACAGAAAATTTACTTAAACCTGTGTCTTAACACTCACACATATACACTTACACACTCACATTCACACACACATCAACTCACGCATTGCACCAATGCACTTTCATCACACACACCATTTCCACTTTCATCCCTTTGATTAGAAATTATGTCTTATGTACATCCTAAACTACATCTTAAAACCACTTTTTTGTTTAATCTAGATTTTCTTATTATGCTTGCTAGCATAATAATTTATAAAAAAATTAAGTTATTTTATTTTATTTTTTTTCCTTTAAAAATGTTTGTTTTTACTTTGGAACTATAGTATGTTTCAGTTATTTTATGTTTTTCTATAATTCCATATTTTTGATTTACCTTTGTTTGAATTTCAAACAACCTATTAAATTTTGATGCTTACTACTTTCAGTTCTATATATTTTATCTTGACTTGTATTTTTGTAAAAATGGAATGTTTACTTATAAGCCCGAGAGGTGATCTGTACCTCAGGATCTCCCTATAGCAGACACCTTTCTCCATATAAGATTGTGCAAGTGTGAACCAGCGCCTTATGTAATGATGTCGAGATAAATAAAGATTTATGATTATGATTATGATTGTTAGGGTTCCGTACCCAAAGGGTCAAACGGGACCCTATTACTGAGACTTCGCTGTCCGTCCGTCCGTCCATCTGTCACCAGGCTGTATCTCATGAACCGTGATAGTTAGCGAGTTGAAATTTCTACAGATTATGTATTTCTGTTGACGCTGTAACAACAAATAATAAAAACAGAAAAAGAAAATTTAAGGAGGGCTCCCATACAAAAAAGTTTTTTTTTTCGTTTTTATAAATAATCGTACTGAACCCTTCGTGCGCGAGTCCGACTCGCACTTGGCCGGTTTTTTTTTATTTAATAATGTCGTTTATGTGATTTTAATGTTTCTCTGTTTGATGTTAGAGACCTTGTTTGTATTTTTTATCTAAACTACATTAATAAATTGTGTGACGGTTTAGTAAAAGTACTTTGTTTTATTTAGCTCTGTGGTGCTTTAGCAATTGTGCTCGTAGATAGTTTCGGGCAGGGGGGTGGGGGTTTCGTGATGAATTCCTTCTTATAGAAATAGCCCCAAAGGAAGTATGACGAAAAATAAGATAACTTCATCAAAGCGGATAAAAAACATATAGGTATATGTTCGGTATATATTTACATATTTTCGGTATTTATACAAACCCGAGCACGAAGCCACCGGCGGCGGTAGGGACGTCGAAACCAAGAGCATTTGATAAAAATCGACAGGATATCCTACATTCCAAATTTTAGTACAAAATAAAAATAAAAAAATAGAAATAAATATCCTTCTTATCCCAGAGTGGGTGCAGCTACCCTACTACCTAACGTTGCGTCAGCTGATAGTTATCATGATGTCTTAACTATTGCTATTGATTGTGCTTACTTAATGTAACTGTCGTGTTTGTCGTTATTTTATTAAAAGCTGCAACTTCTTTTATTCTTATTTTGTTTTTATTGGTACTATTTATGTTTTTCTTATTATTACTGGAGAATGCATAGTCACGGTTATATTAGGTTGTGCTAGTCTAATATTATTGTCTTTTATCCAACAATATAGTGCGACAAGTCGTATAAGACTCAAACTGCTGAAGTAAGATATCTCGATTAGTCTCAATAGTAATTAATCTATTGAAATTCATAGGTACTAATACTAATCATTGAATGCATTTTTTTTTTCTGTCCACTAGCATCCAAAGCACAATGCGGTGTTGGTCGTTCGGTGACATTTACACGATGGTCAGGAGTGGCTCCAGAGATCGCTACTCCAGTGTTCGTGTACTCTGCGAGCGGTGAAGAAGAATCCCTCGCCGGAGCTTGCCTGGCCAGGTGCCGTGAGCTCCCGGACTGCGCCGCCGTCGTCGTGGCTTATGGCAGAGGAAACTGCCAGGGTATAGCAGACTATACTACGGCAACACTGAAGGTGGACAACGATGTCGCCTTCTTCAAGAAGGTGTGTTTGGCATGTAAGTATTTTAGCAACTTTCTAATAAGTATTCCTCCACAAGATTACTGATGTCCTAACAGGCACGTTCTTAACTGAAAGCCGAGGTAACTGGAGGGTGCCTCCGTGTAGTTTTCTTGGCGCAATGCCCATATTGTAAGCTGAATGATGTGATACCAGACACTAATTATAGATAGGTCAAATATTCAAATCACTCAAACTGGTCTTTGTCATCTATTTCCATAATGGATAATCATTTCGGATATTCCATTTGCATAATAATTTTATTACAACCTGTTACTGTTTGATTTATTTATTGTGCTGATGATTCAGGCGATGTGAAAGCCTCTAAAATTAATTAAGAATGTTTGTTGACAGTGCCAGAGGACTGCGGCGTGCGGTGGTGGGCGCTGGAGAACACTCCTAGCTATCACCTGCACTCAGAGAGCTCTCATCTCAAGGTCATCCTCAACACCACCGTATACGAATGCTATGATGCGGTATTCACCTACGCGAGATTGGAGCAAAAGTTTCGGTACGGTATCCTAGCTATCTATTTATTTGAGGACCAAAGTCCTACGACTAATGTTAGTAGAAACTGTGCATCCTCTGCATAGGATGTGCCGACTTCGAAAATAGTTGTCAAACGTCGTCAGGCAGGAGCCTGGTGACGTATTCGTTATGTAGATTTGGAGACACGTGTCGTTGGCATTCATTTATGTCATTACCATCTATATTCGCAAGCCCAGACAAACAATTTTTCTATCAAATGGCAATCAGTAGGATGTGCACGTATTCTCACGATGACGCACCAAGATGCGGTGGAGTTGCAGTCGAGTTGAAGTTTTGATTTCTAACTAAACCGTAGTCTTGTGACTTAGAATTGGGCACAGCAGTAAACTGCTTACATTACAATGCCCTTCGATACATGGTGGAAGGGAGGGACATCCCCCACAAACGGTTACCGCCTGCGTGTTCAGTCAGATGAGTCATTTCTATGTCACCGACATAGAAATGAATGCGGCAATTAAAAAATAAGGCTGTTTCCTACACAACTGCAATACACGGTCAGAATCAGAATGTCTGATTCGACGGAACAACTGATTGTTTTTTTTTTTAATGCCGATTAAATTTTTTATGCGTTTTCATTGAAGCTTATCTGCAACTTTACAACAACTAAACTTTTTAGTTGAAAGGAAGTTTCATTAAAATCTGTTCAGTCATTTCGGAAAATAACGACTTGAAAGTTTGTATGAAATGCCGTAGGGTATAAACGCTCATAAATGTGTTATTAGGTTATTTTTAAAAGTAATGTACCTACTGCAATGATTCACTTTTTTATGAGATCATAATAAGGACAGATATTTTGTTAAACAGCATTAGTCAACACCCAAATTCAATGATCTATTCTAAGCAGTTCGTAGTTGGAAAAAATATATGGTGAGTAAAGTAAAGTTTGTTTTATTGTTAATTAAATAATTTTGTTTTGTCCTTTGCGAGACAAACAAATACCGTTTCTTTCTTTCTTTTAAAGAAAGAAAATTTTAAATTTCTATGTTGCACTGTTTCTTATACGATTCGCAGAAAATAGCACCTAGATAGTACCTCTTCCTGAAGCCCAAATGCACCGTTGGGCATACAGCTTTCATTTATTCGCATATTATTATATGTAGAACGCATTGCAAAAGCGGTATTGGAATTTGGGAATGTTGTCTTATATCTCATTTTCCCAATCGCATTCTAATTGAATTCGTAGTGAACCTGTCGTTTCTACCATTATCCAGTTCGGATCGATACGACTTCGATCGTACACTGTATTTGCTTGCAGTCTGAAGATCACATAACTTTTTTTATTAAGTATTCTTTGTTTGTTAAGCACAATTTAGCATATAGGTTCACGGGTGAGTTAATTTGTACAGTATCGTTATTGACGAAACCAGAGTAGGTAGCGCGACTTTTTACGAACTCAGACCCCTCATCCCTTATTGACGGTCTATAATTTAGTAATATTCTGAAAACTGATTAAATAAACAATACATCAAAATAAATTTTACCTAATCTGAGTGCTAGGTTTTGTGATATAAGCTGTCACCAACGTTTACTCGGTGACCCTACCGCCTAACCTTACCAATTTATAAAAAAAAACCGGCCAAGTGCGAAAAATCACTTTTTTGTATGGGAGCCCCCTTAAATATTTATTTTATTCTGTTTTTAGTATTTGTTGTTATAGCATCAACAGAAATACATACGTAATCTGTAGAAATTTCAACTGGCTAACTATCACGGTTCATGAGATACAGCCTGGTGACAGACGGACGGACGGACGGACAACGAAGTCTCCTTTGGGTACGGAACCCTAAAAAACATCGTCTGATGCGTCGTGTTGTCCGACTAGAATATGGTGGCTTACTCATTATTTCGAATAGCTTGCAGATGTACAAGTCCATCATGTGCGAATAATTAAAGTGTTAGATTGTTTCCTGTTAAGAAAGTTTTTATATTACACCAAGTACCTACTTCGTCTGGTCGGAGTGAATGAACGAGACATAATTATCATGATGTTTATGTTATGTGCATCGGTTGATTTATACGATAAAGGATTTGTATTAAGAATGAAATACTTATTACAAGATCTTTGTGACTCTGTATTACTAACTTACGACTACCTAACTTCATCTTTATCTGCCGAGCCTTTACCCAAAGTGTCGGCTTCCAGTCTAACCGAATGCAGCTGAGTACAAGTATTTTACATGAAGCGACTGCCTATCTGACCTCCACAACACAGTAACTGGGTAATACGATATCCCTCGGTAAGGTCAGACTTTTGGCTTCTGACTACTTGTAACGACTGTCAAAGATCTACAAATGACAGCCGCGACCAACGGCTTAACGTGCTTTCCGAGGCACAGAGGAAACTCGGTATGTAATTATGGTCACCCATCTACGGACCAACCTCGGCAAGCACGGCTTAGCCTTAAAGATTTGCGACTACCTAAGTTAGGCAGATACAATTACCTAACTAACTCCCCAACTAGCAAAAAGTGGTTTTTAAACTATCCTAGAACCACAATTTATCGAGGACTATATGAGACTTATATCCGCATATAAGTCGCGAAAAGGGCCCACTTTATAAGTCTACTTTTACTTATAACGTATTTATATTAGACCGCTGAAATGCCATATACGCCTATATTGCTCCTGTAATTGAATTACGTCAATGCAATTACTCCTGTAAATCTCAATATAAGTAAATTTTAGTAAAAAGTGAGATTAATACGCGCCTAGAAATGCTTCTCTAAGCGCATATATTGTGAACAGTCAAAGTGAGTGTATCGCACATTGTTGTACTCTGTAAAAAAAAAATAACATCTTGAGATTAAGTATTTATATGACTCAGAATTTATTAATCACCTTCAACCTTATACAAAATTTTATTGTTGTCAAATTGTTAGTCATAAAGCTTATTCGTAGGGGAACTTGAATTTTCTGTGAAATCTATCATGGGTTTGATCAAAATTTTACAGCGCCTCTTGAAATTTGCTTATTTACATTTTAGTTTTAATTAATATTAAATAAATATTATGTAGGCAGCTGCCATTTTCTTGGTCAGCATTTCCAAGCGCGATATAGTGCTAAAATAAGTACTTTTAGCATTGACAAGTGTGATATAGTACCAATATTAGTATATTGGTTCTATATTGGGTTATCACAAAACCGAGGAAGATTCGCCATTGTAACCGATTAGGGTTCCGCAATGCCCAGATGAAAATCGATTGATTATTATGGATAAGTAAGTTAAAGTAATATTTTAAGAGTTTGTTCTACGTGCTAGGTTAAACATTAGTTTAAACATTGTTCTTATTTGACTTAATTATATTACACATTTGACATGCAATTTTATACACATTTTTGACCTTGTTAAGTTCCCTGAAATCGCATTTGCAAATACATGTCATAGGCAAAACATTTTTAATTCTCATGAAATATTTAAAATTTCAAATTTGTGAAATATTGAAGTCTAAAGCCCAGTGTTTAATAGATTCCGCAGTTGTAAATTTTTGTTATAATCCGAAAGTTCTTCCTGATTATCGCTTTCAATATCGCTCACAGTCCTTTCGTACTTTCGTGGTACTTTCATAGTCCGAACCTCTTCCATCTAAAGCAGTACTATAATTATCTTATCCGGAACCCTCGCTAGAATTCGCGTTACGGTCTTAACCAATTTAATTTAAAAAATCGGTGCTCACTGCGGTTAACATTTCTTTAGATTTTTTTTTTACTTTTCTTTTGCAAGATCTCGTTTTTTAAGCCGCTTCCACTTATTTAAATCCATTTTCAATATTTGTAGACAAAACCAGTTTTCGTCTATACTGGTCGTTACAAGCAAAAGTGGCTTCATAAAAGTTTTAACCAGGATTGTTTGAGATTACTTAGACAATAACAGTACTATGGAATGCCTATATAAATCCGTCTAGGTTTAAAACGGCACACGATAAATCGATATAGAGAAACTTTTATCCTACCGAGTGCTATTATAATCATGGTGATTAATTATTTTTAAAACGTGGATATGAAATTCATTTAACACTTACTTTTAAGCTTATGTAAAACCAAACCAGATATATAAATGATTTACAGTAATTTAACTTAAATTTACTTATATTGGCTATAAAATATTAGGTTATATGAGGTTATAAGTAAAAATAACAAGAGTAATTGCTCCTCAGTGCATATATTCCTGGTACATGCTCCTACGGGAGTATCAAGATTTAAATGGTCTGCAGATGTTATCTTATAGGCGCATATAAGTCTGCGTTACCGGAGTAATTACTCTTGAGTACAATTAATCTTGTTTCATGCTTTTATAGGAGTCTTGATCCTATATTTGCCAGGAAATACGGTCCTATATACCGATATAAGTACAAATTATAGAATTAAACGTACTTGAGTAAAAACAGCATGTATTTATGCTGTTAAAAGCGCAGTAGCAACCACCAAAACCATCATCGGAGCTATATAAGACCACGTAGCATTATATAATCGCATTCCAGGATTATTTTGCTTGTTGAACACCCATATTCCTTGAAAACGCAGAACTGTTTAGTAAACCCTGAATATTGCGTCAATTATGCTTCAGTCTCTAAAAGGGGCGCGTCTATTGCCATAAACTAAGCATATAAAAATAAAACCAAACGTCTTGAACCTTTAAAATTACTAAATATCGCTGTCCTGTCTGGGGATCCAACCTTAGACGTTGGTCCGAGCAGTCGCGTTCGTCGCCACTAGACTCTATTAGTTAGTTCTGACACAAATAAGGCAGTTCGCTGAGACTTCGTGATTGTTATAAATCTTAGTACCCAGCAACATTCGATTCCAAGACAAAAAGATCCATTATTAATAGTTGACTTTAAGCGACGTCTTAAAGCGACGATGTTGCTATTGTTCGTATCTTACTTATAATGCTAATTATTGTAACTGCCAACATTGTTTTGTCATGAGTACGGCGTCCAATAAATTTGATTTGTATGGAAGTCAACACTTGCGCGAAATATCGAACATATGAAACCGCCGCCGCTTGTGGCCACACTGAAGTGACTAAGGCGGGCGCCACAAGCGACGGGCATGAGCAATTGAGCGACGTAGCGCGCGTAATTTTCAAACGTTCCTGCCCGCGCGTTATGGCCACACTGCGGGCCTACGTCCGCAAGTGACCTAATGCGCGAGTGGCAGGGGTATCAGTTCTTCATAATTATTTAGTTTTAAAAATCACAGGATCGGACTATCTAATAAAAATACCAAATCCTCGTCCGTGGTTTGCAACACCTTAACTCTACATCGCTACACGCTCGTCACTGTATCCACCGCACGCCTCCGCCGTCGCGCCCGCCACAGGCTCTAGTCACCGCGCGTTCAGTGTCAACGAACACTAAAGCTCTTTGGGTCGACGATATCGTCAAAGTTTTTAAACTGACATGGTCACTAACACTATCAACAACACTTGTAACGGGATATTTACCAAAACAAACAATTTGTTTTTTCATAACAAATAATAAACATGGTAAATATCCCGTTACAAGTGTTGTTGATAGTGATATCTTCAAAGTCGCGGGTAACACCTGGATAAGGAAAGGGACGCACTGAAGCGGGAAGTGTGGCAGACACAAGAAGAGGCATATACACAGCCAGCAGCAGAAGGTGATTTCGGGCTGATAAGATGATGATAATGATGACTGATATACAAGATCTAAACAGACCGTTCTTGAAGCCGTCAACCAAGCCTAGCCATTCTGTACACACAGCAGTGACACATCAAACTATACATTTCCAGTTTATCATGGCCTCGCTTTGTATAGATTTCCCGTGCAATGAAAGATCCGCACTAACTGTTTTTGTACAGCTTGTTTGGTCGCCGTGCGTACATCAAACGGCGCAAAAATATTGCTCGAAACCTTTTTTTTTGGGATAAAAGTCACGTTTTACGATAGGACTCAATGGTGCGGACTCAAAACATTGCGCTGATGGGTGCATTGAATAGCCCAGGGGTCATGAAGGTATTTAAAGTACCCAAAGTTATTAGCAGAGGTCGGAATTAGGTAGAGTTATTTTTTGTCTTGTCTTTGTCTTTTTAAAAAAACGTTGCCCCACACTAGGAATTTCTCCTGTATCGTGGGTGCGTTTACAAACATTGAAACTCACATACACAAACAGCCAGACCCGGAACAACTATCTGTAGGCCATACAAATATTTGTTCCGTGCGGGGATCGAACCGGCGACACGCAGCGCAGCAGTCGATCGCTCGGCCACTGCGCCAACCGTGCTGTCAAAATTTTTGTACTTGCATCGAAATGTTGATATTAGTAAGGATCTTCCCTTGCGTGTGCGCGTTGTAATTTTGCAACTTCGGACATCCCATGTCGGTGGTTTAAATTGTGTTAAAGTAAATAACTTTTTTTATTTAATAAATCACGGGATTTTTCTGCTCTTTAAAATTAATCTCTGGATTTGAGGCATGTCCACTTTATTCTTTCGCTGTATGAAATCAGTGTAAGTACTAAAATAACTCTACCTAATTCTGACCTCTGGTTATTAGTAACATTAAAAACTTGTATTTAATTCTTGAGCAACAAAAAAAACCCAATGACGGGAGGAACCTCTCGGCTTCGTTAAAGGTGTATTTACACCGCAAACACATCTTTTAGGAAACCAACCACGTAATTTTTACCATCCTCATTCCCAAGATAATTTTCCGAGTGGGTTTTTATTTGCAAAAAACTAATTATAGTAGCTTGTTTTCCTCTCTTAGTAGTAAGCACAATAACATAAGCAAAACCCATGTTTATTTTGATTGAATAAAGTTCATTCATGTAAATAACTCTGTGGTTTCCTAAAGGAATAAAATAGGTATAATGTTCGGTTATTCTGTGGCGACACCCAGTCTGTAAATACGCTAATACTTCTATGATTCATGCTCTATTGCATGAATCATAGAAATATTATCATTATAATATTGTAGTAATTACTCTTTAGAACCAGTACTAACTGGGTTGTGGAGGTCAGATAGGCAGTCGCTCCATGTAAAATACTGGTATTTAGCTGCATCCGATTGGACTGGAAGCCGACCTCATAATAGTTGGGAAAAGGCTAGGCAGTAATGACTCTTTATTATTAGAACTACTTGTTTAAATTATTGTGTTTTTCACCATCCTTGTGGAATTAACAAAAATAATATGTCACACATGAAATTAATTAAAATAAAAGGCTATTATGAGACCTCTGATTCATAACAACTCATAATTGTTATTAAGGTTGATTTGTATGATACTTTACCTACATATGGTATGCATTTGTAAATGTTTTAAATAGGCGGCATAGTCTGCACAAAACATCCAATCATAATGTTTAACGCTTTTAGATTATGATCTGAATATCATCAGTCATTCATTCGTTTTGTTTATGAAAGAAATTTCAAATCAAAACGAAAACTAGGCTAGCGGCGCTTATCCCGTACAGACGTACTCCCTTGTTTTCTCGCTTGAAAACAAGTAGTCTATAGCCATCCCTACCATGCTTGATATTTTCCACCTTTTTTCGCTAGGTGAAAAATCTCTGGATTCGCGTGACCGACACGCTCGTGGCGTACATGTATATTGCGCCAGACTAGCAACGCGTTTAAAAATTCAAAAATAGAACACAATCATTCCATTCCAGTTTCGAGTTTTCACTTCTGCCGGCAGTCCTTATGACAGCCTCCGCTTTTTTTTTTAATAATTATTTATGTCGCCAGCAGTCTTTCCTCTTATAATCAATACAATTTGATCAAAGCGTCGTTCCTTCGCTGATTGATTTACCAAATTTTAAATTTTGCAGATCAGCGCAATGGGTTGTGCCCCAAGGCGAGTTCGACCCTGAAGCAATGTATACTTCAGACTCCATGATTGGGAACTGCATACTCAACGTAGAGAACAGATTCACCGAGCCAGAGTCTTATCGGGTGTCTAACTACTACACTGTCTACATAGAAAACCAGTGCAGTCATGACTGTAAGTATCTTCTTATTAACATGTTTCAAGGTCCTCACAAATGGGGTTACCGTCCGTCCGGATTTATCGGGCTTGCGTCAGGACTTTGTCCGGCCTTGTAAATTGTCCGGAATTTGAAATTGATGTGGATGCGCATGTAAGAATTATAGCGAAATTTAAATTTTCTTACGGTTTTGTATTTTGCAGTAGTCCCGGGTTTGTATGTTGATTACAATATGATGCGCGACCGATATGATACTGACCAGCAAATTACAAAAACGTGTAAAATTTTAATGGCGATTCGTTAAATAAGTACCTGAAAAAGAAAGATTATTATTTATTACTAGCTTTCCGGCGCAACTTCGTTTGCGTCACATTTTCCCCGTTTTCGCAACATTTTTCATTGCTGCTCCACTCCTATTGGTCGTAGCGTGATGATATATAGCCTATAGCCTTCCTTGATAAATGGGCTATCTAACACTGAAAGAATTTTTCAAATCGGACCAGTAGTTTCGGAGCTTATTCAATGCAAACAAACAAACAAACAATCAAATCTTTCCTCTTTATAATATTAGTTTAGATTATAAGTAAAATGACCAGGCTTTTTTTGCAAATGACCAGTTTTTGTCAGGACTTTTCAAATTTCGAAACGGTCACACATCCTCATATTGCTTGGCAATCGGATAAATGATGAATAAAAGGTCATTGTTTAAATGAAAGATATCAAGTGTAACTTCCTGAAAGCCTGACATAATCACGCCACTTTGACTACCAACGTTATTTCTGTCGTGATTCGTCATGGAAATCCCCATGCAATATACATTATACTCACGTCAAAAAAGTCTAAGCAACACGCCAACAATAAAAAAAAATATTGAAAATTAAAAAATATATATATACAGGGTGTTTGGTGCATCGTGTGCCAAATTGAAATGGTCGACTGGGGAGGTCATCTGCTATCCTCTCAGACCCCTAAACAATTTTCATGCCCTGTGGATTTTTTTTCATCGACTTTTTATTGTTTTATTAACAAAATACCCAAATTTTACATTCAAATACAAATTTAAAAAAAAAGTATAAGTCGTAGACACAGAATTTTAATTTTATTTAGATGTGTATTGTATTCCAGTACTATAGAATTCAAAATTAGTGACATTAGCCACCTAGATTTTTTTTAATTAACTCGCAAAGTTTCGGACTTCAATTAACGCTGTCCATGTTACAGCTAGTTACATGGCTTTAAAAAAAAATCTAAAAGCGACCGGGATCTTCCAACTCCCTCAAAAATTCTCTAGTCTATCCTCTTGCTAGTGATGTGCCACATGCCACAAAAATCTTTTTACAACTTTGTGAATTCGCTAGAATTGTGAATCAAGTCACAAAAAATTAAATTCCAAATTATGATTTAGAAAAATATTTTTGCTTAAATGATACCTGAAAAACTTATTAAATCTGTTATCTCACTCTTATAAGGTAAAATCTGTCTCGTATCTCTCTTTTGGGGGAGAAAGGGGGGTTTTAGACATAAAAAAAATGCATTTTTTTAATTTATTTAATAATTTTGTTTGACGTTGTGTTCCCCAATGCATGGATTGGTTGCGATGGCCCCATTGAAGTAGTACCTCCCTAGTCGGAACCTCCGTGGCGTATACCAGCTCTTTGGCACGTCTCCAGACATCAAAAGTCTAGTGGAGTTAGGTCTGGGTAACGTGCCGGCCATGCAATAGGGCCATCGCAACCAATCCACGCATTGGGGAACACATCGTCACACAAAATTATTGAATGTATAAAATGCATTTTTTTTTTCTAAAACCTTTCTCCCCCAAAAGAGAGATACGAGACAAATTTTACCTTATAAGAGTGGGATAACAGATTTAATAAGTTTTTCAGGTATCATTTAAGCAAAAATATTTTTCTAAATCTTAATTTGGAATTTAATTTTTTGTGACTTGATTTACAATTCTAGCGAATTCACAAAGTTGTAAATAGGTTTTTATGGCATGAGGCACATCACTAGCAAGCTGATAGACTAGAGAATTTTTGAGGGAGTTGGAAGATCCCGGCCGCTTTTAGTTTTTTTTTTTTTATAGCCATGTAAATAGCTGTAACATGGACAGCGTTAATTGAAGTCCGAAACTTTGCGAGTTAATTTAAAAAAAACTAGGTGGCTAATGTCACTAATTTTGAATTCAAAAGTACTGGAATACAATACACATCTAAATAAATTTACAATTTAGAGTCTACGACTTATACTTTTTTTTTAAATTTGTATTTGTATGTAAAATTTGGGTATTTTTTTAACCCATTTACGCCCGCCGTCCTCAATTGGGCACACCTTCAAATCTACCCTCAACTTTTTTTATTAACATGACAAGTTTAGTTTATTGATATTATTGTGGAGGTTATTAGTGTGTCTTACGTTTTATATAAAATGTTTTTGATAATTTCATTAATTAACGGTATTTAAGCGCCAGGGAAAAACTAAATTACTGGGTTGCAGTAACTACCAAATGTAAGTAGCTATTTTTTATGTGTTTACGTAAATAAGTCACAAGTTTTTTACATATCTTTATGAACACATCCTTAACTTTAGAATAAAAATTATATATTATGAAATATGAGGATTTCTGAGCCATAAACTACATTTTTATATTGATGTCCCCAGTTGGGGACAATGGGCACATAAGGGGTAAAAAATTCCCTTTTTTTGCTGCATTGTTTTGGACACAAAACCATGTCAAGACTTATTTTTGCTGTAAGCGACAAGTACCATGGAGTCCAGGAAGCCCTTGATGATATGTTTTTGGAGATGCGGACTCAGATGCTGAATTTGACCCTGTAGCCCTTCTTCCAGAACCAAGTATACTCACTGATGAAGAAGAAGGTTATAATGATAAAATTGTCCCAAGAAATGTCCAGGTTTTGGACACAAATACGAATGCAATGGAAATGTTCTGATGAAGAGCTTAGTTTGTCATCCATTCAAGTAATTCATTCGAGGCAAGCCAGTATGCTTTGGATACAAAACCTGGATTCTTGCTAGTGCTGACGGCTATAGTAACGCTTTTGATATAAACTGTGGCAAATAGCAGGTTGCCTGCAATGACCCGTTAGGTACAAGAGTAGTAAGAATCTCTTGAATCAGCTCAATACTAAATCTAAAGACCGTATTGTGTTCTTCGATAACTTTTTCACTAGTTCATTGTTACGGGGTTTATAGAAATCTGGCTACCGCGCCACTAGCACGGTGTGCAAAGGAAAAACCAGCAAGTGTCCTCTCGTACGCGTGAAGGAGGTGAAAAAGAAAAACCGTGCTGACTTTGATTACCGGTTCAACACGGTCAATCAAATATTGTTTATTCGGAGGCTGGACAATGGGAACTAATTATGATAGATAATCTGCATTGCTGTAAATATTCCGCAAGTACTTATCTATCAAGTATAATAAAGGTATATGGACGGAGTTGATCAAACCGACCAGTCGATTTCGTTGTAAGTATACTTCTATACGTGGTAAAAAGTGGTGGTGGGTGTAATGTTATTTACGTACATGTTTGATTTATCAAAACATATGCTTTGTAACAATATCAAATTAGACCAGCTACAGTTTCGACGAAGCATTGCTCATGATTACTTGCGGATAATGATTGACCTTCTCGTCTATCAGCATCTCCAGTGCCCAGTTTGCAATTCGATAACTTAGGTCACTTTCCACAGAAGTTGACATAACAACTGCGACGCACTGTTTGCCATAGAAAGGCTCGGTAGCAGTGCAAAAAATGCGTAAAAACACTATGTATCGAGAAAACTTATTTCGAAAAATTTCATACGTATGTGCCCATTGTCCCCATTTGAGTACGGCATGTTTTTTTTTCAAACTAAATAAAAAAACTACTTTTTCTTTTGTTTTATTTTCAAACTCCCTATTCTCCACCAAATAATACAAGTTATTTCATTTTCCTGCGGCTACTTTATATTTGGGCGTAAATGGGTTAATAAAACAATAAAAACTCGATGAAAAAAAACCACAGGGCATGAGAATTGTTTAGGGGGCTGAAAGGATAGCAGGTGACCCCCCCAGTCGACCATTTCAATTTGGCACACGATGCACCAAACACCCTGTATATTAAATGTACCTACATTGAAACTACGTTTAATAATCATACGAAGTTTAACAAAAAATAACGCATTTTTGAAATATGGAAGGAAAACTAAAGCTTAGTGTCGCCGCACACGGGCCACCGGCCTCAACCACAAAACGCCGCCACCGGCATATTTCCTGTAGTTTTCATTGGATTCGCCATACACGGTTGACGCCGGTGGCCGCCACACGCTACAAATCGTCGCTGCAATGTAAACTACAGGAAATATGCTAAAGATATTGCTTTGGTAGTCACCAAAGCAATATCTTGTTATCTTTCGTATCCTGTTACCAATGTTAACTAAGAATTGCCAGTACTATACATGAAAGAAAAAAGAAAGAAAGAAACTTGCTTGCAATAATACATAACGTTCTACTAGTTAGGTACTATCTGGGATAGTACATTACTATCGTAATGTATTATCCCGCATGTTTTTAAGCGATGGATTCCGTAACTATGCCGTATGCGGGGCTTGTTTTGCATCAATATGGATATGGCAATTTGTATTTTTACGTTCCAGTAGATATCTGCCTAATCTGCATTATTTCTATGAAACCTGGCTGGTTTTAAGCTGGTTATATGAGTTATGTACCTATCTCATTTTAGAAACATACTATTTTTTCTGTTTGGTGAGAGTAGGTAGGTAATAAATATTAGTGAAAAGATTTATTAACCCGGATTTAACTGTATTTAATTTTTTTCTGGTTCACAGACATGCTTTTATAGATTTATATGTACCTAGAAATACATATCTAAACGTGAGTGTAAATTTTTTTTGAACGGAAACTCACAATGGGCCTCATCAGAAGGCTTAAAGTCACCTAAAGGGCAATGCAGAGGGCTATGCTCGGAGTTTCCTTGCGTAATCAAATCAGAAATGAGATCTTCCGCAAGAGAACCAAGGCTACCGACGTGGCTCGAAGAATTACCAAACTTTGTGCCCTGGCCGATGGGGCTGAAAAGTTCTGGAATGGCGACCACGAACCGGAAGACGATGCGTTGGAAGGCCTTCCACTAGGTGGACCGATGACCTGGTGAAGGTTGCGGGGATCCGCTGGATGAAAATCGCACGAAACCGGTCAATGTGGCCACACTTGGGGGAGGCCTATGTCCAGCAGTGGACGTCTTTCGGTTGAAATGATAATAATTTACATATGAGATATGATGAAACTATTATTAGACTTCACTGCACTAGCATGGGATGACACATCTTCGGCGAAAATAATATGTCGAGAGTGTAAATGTCTGGCGAACGATGCTGCCACCGCCGGTTTTTCCCCTTTTGTCTGTGATAGATGTCTATGGAAAGCCCCGCTTCAATTAAACCTCAAAAATATACTAGTACTTCCTGGACTTTTGCGGGAATTGCATGGGAAATGGTGAACGCTATGACGTCCTATCTTTAGACGACGTCACGTCATGTGTTAACCAATTCCTAGGGAAAAGCTATTATTGTTTAGATTTAAGGTCTTTTTTTGTGCGTACTTGACGCATGTGCCAATAAATGTATTTTATTTCTATCTTTTCTCAACCACAGAGAAAGTAGGCACTAAATAAGTAAGGGCTTTGTGACATTTGACTGTCCAGTTGGTCTAGGTCTGGTCCTGGGTGCAATTCCCAAATTGGTCGGACCAAATTTGACTGGGATTTTTCATTGTGAATTTCCCAATGCTCGGTGTTTGCGGTGGGATATTTCCGTGCCTCAGCACGTTGCTCCTGCGGCTGATCATGATTTCCAGTCGTATCGGAAAATCAGAGTATGGGAAGAGGTAGTGCAAAATTGCACTACATTTTTTCACTAATTCTCATCTGCAAGCTGTTTAAATATATTTTTCAAATTAAATCACTTTTATTTGTGTGTTTTTATTTTATTATCACTATCAAAAAATGTTATTTCCAGATCCAGCGAAGATAGACAGATGTTCTTACGAGGAATATTACAACCAAACTCTGAGGCACGTGGAGTTCACCATCAAGAACTATACGAAGGACGAAGTAAGTTGAAAAAAACCTGTTGTTTTCCTTCTATCGTACTTGATTATATCAACAGCACGCCAAACTAACCTTTGGATTATGAAAATTGCTTTTAAATTATTGCTACAAAATAGAAGTCAAGTTGTTTCTGTTGTCGTGAAGTTGACTGTACAACTTCACCACAAATACATACTACTTCGTCATCATTCTCTTGCCCATATCCCAATTTATTTAGGGTCGACGCAGCATGTCCTCTTCTTCCATACTTCTCTATTACCAGTCCTCTCGTCAGTCCTTTATTTCCATGTCATCCTTCACACAGTCCATCCATCGTTTCTTTGGTCTTCGTCTATTCTTATACCCATCCAAATTTCCTCACGGCATTTTCCTCATTCCTTCTCTAGCTATAGTAACATACATACACTTATCTTCATTAAAATAGTACTAAGTATGTGGTTATCTCTTGTCGTTACTTACGTAACATTCACGTTCGTGAAATAACTCATATATAATAGGTGCAAAATTATTGCTTAGCTGCCTTCGAAGATAAGAAAAAAACTACTTAAGTATAACAACAGTTTATAAATAAAGATGAACGATGAACGTTGAAATATTGAGGTCAACAGTTGTTTTATTATTGGTGTTTGTCGTGCCAATAATTACTTCGTTATGGTAATGAGAACTATTAAACCGTTCAAAGAAATTCTTTGATTACGAGGTTGGTATTGACGATTTATCCTACATTATCAATCAAATGAGTATGAACTTGTTCTTGTGAATTGTGTAATGGATAACTAATATCTGACCGACCGTGTCTCAGTCGTGATGTCATCCTTAATCATTTCACGGAATTGATTTGTAGACGAATGATGTTGCATGAAGATACGGGTTTAATTTCTGGTATTGATTTGTCTGGACCGGAAGCATCATTCATCATCATTTCAGCCCAAAAGACGTCCACTGCTGGACACAGGCCTCCCAATGTGTCGCCACATTGACATTTTGGGGGCTTTTGCCATAATCGCCACGCTTGGCAGGCGGGTTGGCGATCGCAGTACGGATGTTACAAAAGCACAGAGAACGCTGCTGCCCATTCTCTAGCTAATCCCTTAGTCGCCTCTTACGACACGCAGGGGAAGGGATCGTGCTATTCTTTACGTCCGACACCATACAGAATCCGTAAGCAGTGCATCTTTTACGTATTTTTTTTGCATTCTAAAGAATAGATTTATAAATAATAATTTGACAGGATAATATTTACAATAATTAATATATTAACTATTTACGTTCCATTGACATAATAAGTATAATATTTATCATATGTTAGTGATTTTATTTTTTGTGAATTTTACTGTCTGTTATTCATAATATTTTATTATTTTTTGCTGTTACTACATAATTCAAACACAATGCGAATTGTTATATGAATAAAAACATTTTTAATTAAGTGCGAGCACATAAAGAAAGTATGGGACTGTTATAAAGCATCAATCGGTACCGATTTATCTACAGGGTGTAACAGAAAGGGTATATACATACTTAAGGGTGTCTACAGACCATCAAACTGAACATGTTTCTCCATCGAACAAACATCATAATAGCGAAAAAAATATCAGCTGCCCCATACATTTGGGTCGAATAGGTATTGAAATTTTGTATGGGGCAGCTGATATTTTTTTCGCTATTACAATCTTTGTCCAATGAAGAAACATGTTGTTTGATGGTCTGGAGCACACCTTTAAGTATGTATATACCCTTTCTGTACCACCCTGTATACTGGAAACTTGCATTTTTACGCAATCACCCGAGCGCGAGACTTCAGACTTGAAGCTGTTGGTACCCAGGTAGCCAATTGTCAGAGTCGGTTAGTGAAATGTGGCTGTGGGGCCGCACCGGCCCTTTGTGCTGTGAACTTAACGCCAGTGCAAGGCCGTTGTGGGGCCCTAGTTTTAGTCAACAATAAAGTTGAACCGAGGAATCTTAATGGGTCACAGAGTATGACAATACAACAACAACAACATACATTTATTTGCAGGCAACTTTGGCCCATAGATGTCCTTACAGACAAACATACATACTATTAAAAATTTACTATTAATTACAATACTATATTAGGTACATGCATATATACATATATTTACGCATTTTACTCATGGGTACAGGCAGAAACTACTGAACGCCACCTAGGACTTACATACGCCTTACGCCTCGCCCACGTCCTTACAACTACTATGATGCATTTATGATAATACATGCATACTATGTAAATGGTAAATAAAACAAGGTCACGAATTATACATAAATACATATCATTATAAGTAACGTAGCGCGTTTTTCTCATGGGTGCATGTATAAACTTTCTTTTCAAGTGGCAGTTGTCCGATCCTGGTCATTGATGTTCCTATTCTTAATAGAAACTCATTTCATGTTGTGTGTGCTACGCACCTGACCTTTCTAAAGAACATCAACAAGATCAGTGTATATCGTTCTAGGAAAGCCCGTCCCGGCGTTTCCACTCGCGTTTATGAAATAGCGATATAGTGTTTAACGTACTAAACTACGAAACGCATTATCATCGCCAGTTCTACAAATGTTGTCTTTTTTATCTGGTGTGGCAAGAACTTGCACATGGTGTTTATTGATCTAGAGAAAGCCTATGATAGGGTACCCCGCGAAGTGTTGTGGTGGGCCTTGAAAGAGAAAGGTATGCCTGGGAAGTATGTAGAGTTAATTCGTGCTATGTACAGCCTAGCTTGTATCTACGTCGGTCAGCTGGTTGGCAACACAACGAGTGCAGTGTGGCTGTAGGGTTGCATCAAGGGTCGGCTTTGAGTCCTTACCTCTTCCTGTTGATAATGGACGCTTTTCACGCTTTGACATGAGACATACAGGAAGAGCCACCCTGGTGCATGCTGTTCTACGACGACATTGTTCTTGTTGGTGAAGATGGACCGGAGATCCAGAGCAATTTGGAGAAATGGCAACAGAAGCTGGAGAATGGTGGCCTGAAAATAAGCAGAACTAAAACGAAATATTCAGTGGGATATAGCAATTTCAGTTTCTCCAGTCCTGGTGTCATAGCGCTGGATGGCGCGTTTCTTCTTGTCTGCTACGACTTTCGGTATCTCGGTTCTCTCGTGCAAAGCAATAGCGAAAAAGATCATAGTGTTAAGCACAGAATAAACATTGGATGGATGAAATCGTGGCAAGTCACGGGAACTATCTGCGACTCCCGCATCCCCCTTAAACTTAAGGGGAAGATTTAAAAACAATTAGTTAGTTTAGGTTAGACCTGCTGTCTTTTAAGGATCAGAATGGTGGGCCACAAAAGGGATGAATGAAAGGCATTTGGATGTGGCTGAGATGAGAATGCTAAGGGGGGATGTGTGGTGGTACGCGAATGGATAAAAAATAAGAAATGAGTATATAAGAGGAAGTCTGAAAGAGGTGCCGAATTGTGAATTGTGTTGAAATTGTGATTGAAAAGATGTGTGGTAATCGGTTGTCGTGGTATGGGCATGTGATGCGGCGGAATGAGGAAAATGTCGTGAGTAAAGTTTTGAGAACTTATGAATGTGGATGGTTTAAGAGTAGAGGAAGACCAAAGAAACGACGGATGAACTGTGTGAAGGATGATATGGTAAGAAAGGAGGTGTCGGATGAGGTGACGAGTAATAGGAAGAAGAAGAGGGCAAGAGAATGATGATGACTAAGTGTGACAAGACTGTATTATGATATATCCTTATCATCAATAAAATAATTCCCGAGCGCAAAAATAATGCTGTACGCTAGACGCAATTGAAAAACGAACATAATCATTGAGCAATTTCTAAAATGAGTCAGTGCACTGAACTGACTCATAAGACGCAACATGTTGCGTCTTAATAAAAAAAAACCGGCCAAGTGCGAGTCGGACTCGTGCACGAAGGGTTCCGCACCATTATTCAAAACGAGTACGATTATAAAAACGAGCAAAAAATCACTTTTTTGTATGGGAGCCCTCTTATTCTGTTTTTAGTATGTTTTGTTATAGCGGCAACAGAAATACATAATTTGTTGAAATTTCAACTGGCTAACTATCACGGTTTATGAAATACAGTCTGGTGACAGACGGACGGACGGACGGACGGACGGCGAAGTCTCAGTAATAGGGTCCCGTTTGACCGAAAGTGTTCAATTAAACTGTTATGCCAAATATGCAGTTTAAAATTTAAACTCCATGTTTGGCGTAACATTTAAATATGTACTTTAAATTACAGAAAAACTATATCCAAACTTAGCAGTTAAATGCAGCAGAAAGCACGATGAACATAATGTAGTATCAAGCATGCAACGCAGACCTAAACATAAGTAGGTATAGGTATGTTTGGATTGCATGTTCCACCATTATTTTATCCTATTTCAGTGTAAAACGTCGTGTGAACAAGCAAAACGTTTCATCTGCCGAGGGTTCACTTGGATATCAGAGGGGCAAGTGAAGGGGGGCGGAGGCCGCGGGCTGTGCGACCTTCATAGTGAAGACCTCATCACTACGGGCTCATGGCTGCTCAGGCGAATCTCTTCGGCCACTTACTACCGCAGAGTCGTATGTCTCAACAGTAAGTTTTGAATTGATAAATTAAAGCTGAATTAGCCCGCCTCTACGAGTAAACCCATATCTGTACGTATTTCTAAGAAAATTGGGTGACGGAACTTTTCTGCAATCTTTACTGCATTTTATTTGTAGTTCCTGTCTTATCTGGAAAAATTAACCGCCGATACATTTGGATGATTTAGGTCTCATCCCACGCAATTCGTATCAGCCAGGAATTGGGAAAACCGCCAAAACGTTAGGTTTATAAGACAGTGCCGTATTATCGGTAGGGGTGGAATTAATGATGCAATTTTAATTCAAAGCTGTAGAATAAACCTATGATTCAATATAATAGTTCTAAAAATAAAATAGTTCAATAGCATTATTATGCACTGTGTTAGCATTATATAAAATAGTTAATAGTTCTTATAAACAGTTCATGATAAGTATCCCATTTTTAGTGTTAGTGATAAATAATACTTCTGGTTTAAAAAAAACTACAAACCCGAAATTTTTCACGCGAAATGATATCAAACATGTTTTAGCAGTAATTGACAAGGTCAAGAAAGTTGAAAAAAAAATGATTGGTACATATAAGTAACTAGTTTTGGTCTTTTGATTTTGAGCATCAATGCACAGCTCCTTTAAACAGTAGTCAGAACCAATCTTTCCAGTCTGACAACAAGTCTTTCCAAAGGGTTTGTTATCCAGTAAATGGGTTGTTCCATCCGATTAAACTGGAAACTCGACTCGACATAGGTAGGATTAGGATAAGACTAGGCAGATGATGATTTGGTTTACCGTTGGGGCCTTCAACTTGTGTTTACTATAAGCTCCCAGTGTCGGTCCATAGCATACTTGTAAGTATGGACCAACATTGAGAGCATAATTTGGGTGGTAAACGAAATTTTCTATTACTTACATCGACTCACAAATACTAACATGTTATATAAAACAAGATTAGAATTCGTGTAAGCGTTTCCGATTCCGACCATTTGCTCCTTGTTGAAACAATGCCTGACACGTGCGTGCGTGTTTTGTTCTGTACTAATACGTCAGTAGGTCACGGGTTAAGACCTGCCCAAAAGGAGGAGGCCTTGACGCAGCAGTGTATAGAAAAAGTCTGCCAGTGTTAATTACCATAGATGATATTGATGAATCATCATGAAGCGACTGCCTACCTGACCGCCACAACCCAGTCAGTGGGTAATATGATATCCCTTGGTAAGAATAGTTGTCAGAATTTCGGGCTACTGACTGTCACGACTGTCAAACATCTACAAATGACAGCCGGAACCAACGGCACGGAGGAAACTCGGTAAGTAAGTAATGAGTAGTCAGCGATCCACGGACCAACCTAGGCAAGCGCGGCTTAGGTTGAAGATCGACCCGACCGATGAAAATGATGATGAAATATTTATATTTATACTGTGTTTTCAGTCACAGTAGAATGTTCGGGCTCCGACATGGTAGTGACGTACGTTCCTCGCGGCGTGTTCCACGGGCGCGTGTATGTACCCGGGCGCGGGGATCGGTGCAGCGCGCGCGCAAGCGGCCGCGCGGTTCGGCTGGCGTTGCCGATGCGAGGGGACTGCGATGTTAACTTCGCATATGGCATCTCGAATGGACCCAAAGGAGTTATCAACAGGTAAATACTTTACGTTAATTTTTTTTTTGTCTAAATTATTGCCCGTTTGATTAGAATTTTGAAAGTTTTTTTTTTACCTGTAAGCAAATTCTTTTTCATTCTTGTAGCAGACTCGCCGCGTTTTCGCTATTTAAGCAACCACGTTCGAGCTCTGTCATTGTTAGTAGTAGATCCAAGACCAAATCCAGCGATGCAATCTAAGTACTTACATAATCATGAAGAAATCTAGCCTGATCTACAATGCATAATGAGCATACATGATTCTGAATGAAAAATTATATTTTTAAAAAGAGAATAGAGTACATTATTCTTTATTATGTACCATACAAGTAACATTCATAAAAAAAATCACATAGGGTAGGGTAGGGTATCACAAAGGGCGGTCTTATCGCCAAAAGTGATATTTTCACGGCAACCTTTGGATGGATTATAGGAAGAAGGAGACACAATACTGCAGGCAATATACATACATAAAGTATTTACAACCCTATATCTCAAGAGCAGAAAACCATGTGTACCATGTAACCATGTATGTAAGAGTTTTGTTTTCTTTCAGTTTTTAAGGTAGGTTAACTTGACATTGAGTCTACTATTGATTTAATTCATAGGACAGTTCTCAATCCTCATATTTTCACGTAGAACGATGGCATACGTGATGGTGATGATCCAGAACAACCCCATCATCCAGACGGCTGGCGACCGCTGGGTGCGCGTGGGCTGCTCACCGGACGCGCGCGCCGCCAAGCAAGTCGACACCACTGTCGCTGTCACGGATATCGGGTAAATATACCTACTAACTTCTTTATATTTACATTCAACGCACAAAACCGGGAGGCCGGGACGTATCTGATTAGATGACATGTAATAGAGAACTATGGAAGAAGAAGACAGGGAAGAAGAAATAAAAGATAAATACATGATGTTATCCGAAAATGTTCGGCTTCGACTATAAGGCGTATTTTAAACGCGCAGACGACGCGCAGATGACGCGCGTATACGCGCTTCAAACGAGATTTGAACGCAACCTTGTAACCTAAGGCCCTAAGCACACGGCGTATTTTAAACGCGCAGACGACGCGCGTTTGATTCTATAAAAACGAAAGAATCTACGGCGCAGAAAACGGGTGTTCCTGAAACGCGCGTCGTCTGCGCGTTTAAAATACGCCGTGTGCTTAGGGCCTAAACACACGGGGCGATCCTGAAACGCGCGTCTGCTGCGCGTATACGCGCAGATGCAGCGATACAGACGCGCTGTAGTCGCTCGTAGGTACCGCGTTTTTGTCAGAAACTCGTCAATTGTGCCTCTCTCACTCCTCCGACTACAAGGGTTCAGACGAGGGGTAGCCCTCCTCCGAACCCTTGTACACGCTTCAAACGAGGTTCGAACGCGCTTCACACGCACGTTTGTATCGCGTTTTACGCGCGTTTTATTCTATAAAAACGCAAAAATCGGCATCTACGGCGCAGAAAACGCGTGTTCCTGAAACACGCGTCGTCTGCGCGTTTAAAATACGCCGTGTGCTTAGGGCCTAAAATTAAGGATTTATCCAAACAAAACTGATAGAAATAAAGGGAGACTAAATAGAACAAAAATATTACTTTGTTACTCGGGGTAGGTAACTAGAGAAAACTTCAGTAATTTAGTGACATGATAGTTTTGTTTCTCTGATTAATCAATTGTGATTGTGTGTAGGCCGGAAACTTTTAGACCTTACTGATAATAAAAACCCGATTTTTATATGAGGGCTAGAAAATGATGATGCACAGAACCGGGAAGGGAGCCAGGTGCCAGAAAAAAGGGGTAGGCTTTTATCCAGCTGGGTAATTCAGGGCTGAAATGATGATGATGATACTACTCCTTTATTCACTAGCTTCTGCCCGCGCTTTTGGCATTACTTTAACCCATATCTAAACTTACAAACTTAGACCCTAACATTTGTATCGTGTACATTTAAAGCTTCATTATTACTCTCCTCTCTTCCCTTCTGCATCTCTTATTTGTTTCTTCACCGGTCTCCGGGTCAGAGAAATGTGAAGCATAGCGCTTTGTTCGGGTCCTTGTTTCCGCTACAGCTTACCCATTCCACGTAGACAAGTAACTAAAGAGAAGCTTAAGGGTCCATTCACACAGACCGCTAAATTGGTGGTTGTCAACGCATGCGAGTCGCGGAGCGATAAAGGAAGCGATTGGAGCCAGTCGGCTCCTCTTATTATTTCACACTAATCACAGCACGTTAGGTTTGCTCTCAAGCATTCTCAATAATAAAATAAGTGACATGCAAAATTAAACCTTATTACAATCAGAACTCTGTTATAAACGTAAAAAAAATTTGCTCTCATCTTCGAGCCGATCTGTACGACCGGACCCTAAAATATGTTATTCTTTTTTCAGCAGTGGCTACAAAAAGCCGACATTCAGCGAGTCAGAGCCCCGCAGGCCGCCCGTGCCCGCGGCCGCTAGCGCCGTGTACGGCGGCGCCACGCCCGTCACGCTGTACGTGGTGCGCGCGCTCGACGACACCGGCGCAGGCGCAGTGTCGCTCGGAGAACCGCTCGAGCTGCGGATTGAGACCCCTGGTGAGATTACCACTAGTTTACGAGAGCTCATTGTGTAGGTCAGATAGGCAGTCGCTCCATGTAAAATACTGGTTTTTATCTGCATCCGGGTAGACTAGAAGCCGACCTCAATAAAGTTGGGAAAAGGTTAGGTAAATGATGGTTTGGCTAACTGTCAACATCTGTCAGTCTTCTGTTAGATTAATACTGTGGCAGTACAACTAGCATATCTGTTGATGATCGTTTTAATATACTTTTTTTGAGAATTTATATTACTAATACTATAACTTCAAGATTAACAGTGCTTACCGAGGTCGGTACGTGGATGGTCCATCCGTTACATACCGAGTTCCCTCCGAGTCTCGGAAAAGTCGGAATCACGTTAAGCCTTTGCCGCTGGTCCTGACAGTCGTTTTAGATCTTTGACAGTCGTTGCGGGTCATCAGACGTCCAAAAGTCTGACAACCAGACTAGAGTATCGTTTTAACAAGAACGGACTTGTGGAAATCAGATAGGTAGTCGCTCCATGTGAAATACTGGCACTCAATTGCATCCAGTGAATCTGGAACTTTAACAGAATTAGTTGAAAAGCTTTTTTTTTTACGAAAACAAAACAAATGTGGTTTTGCGGTAGGTAAGTTGCAATGCTTGCGGTTAATATTGACGTTTGGGGCAATTAATAGTTTTTATGCGACTACGGCGGAAGGAAGATTAATGCAAAATTATTGTACATATTATAAACAACTTTTACCTAACATAACATAACACCTAATCCCCGGAGGGTTAGCAGATAATATATAATACTATTAGGCCTAGAGCTGTTCCTAATAGAAGGTGGATTCCGCATCGAAAAATATGGTTCCGTTTTTCCTACAAAAGTATGGAGCAGTTAACGGCTTGTGGAGGTCTATGCCAAGCAGTGGTACAGAATGTTAGTGAATAAAATTAATTTATATGAAAAATCTGTACCTATATAAATCAAAGGCTGTGACAAATATCCAATGTTACCATGATTACACATCTTTAAATCAATTACGTTGAAATAATTGATCGCTCGTTCATGCTCGAGCAACCTCACACAAATAGACAATTATTATGACTTAGTGAATAGTAATTTCATGTCTCATTAATAGAGATCGAAATAGATAGAGTTTATTTGCCTAAACTTTTACCTTAGGAAGTATTACTAAATTAACGTGTAGATAATAGGTAGGTACCCTCTATTTTGAGGTTTATTTTGGAACTTAAAAATCATCCGTGATTTTATAGGGCGATTCAGCTTCCATTGGTCGAGTCGTCTCAAGCGTCACTGCAGAGCAAGAAGTCGTGGGTTGATTCCCGGGTCGTGCAATAAATTATTGGATTTCCATCAGGAATTTGTCAGTAGCAGCCACCCGTGTTTTAAATGCGGCCCGTCTGATCCTCGCCTTATAACCCCACTTACACACGACCAAAAAATCTCAAACGTTTATTCGATAATTTCTTATTCCCTAAACCACGTTAAGGGGGTTATTCTGAAATACTGACATATATTAACAACAAAAAGAAGCAGTGTTTTTAATAATGAACTAGGTACCGTAATTTATATTGATTATTTGTGTCTTTTGTGACAACATCCTGAATTTTTACGGGGATGCAAAACAACTCCTTATATGTATAACTGACGAAATATGGGTGTACTATTAGGTACCTACACCTCTGCCTAACCCTTCCGATGATACAGGTACGATGTTATTCCACAGATTAACTTCCTTGAAGTTTAGATAAATAAACCCGATGAATAATTCCGATCTCTGCTCATTATACTGTTGTTACAATGTCGCGGTTGATTGCAGACGCTATGGAGATCAGGGCGTATCATCTGGTGGCTTCCTCGAGACTCGGAGACAGTTCCGTGCTGCTGCTGGATAGCAGAGGGTGTCCTACGGGACAGGTAAGTATATATGTTACCGGCCAAACCCGATTTCAGGCCAAACTAGTTTATCCTAGGCCAAACCAGTTTACTGGTTTATCGCTGACCCAAACAAAACATTTACAATGCGCCCAACTTGGACGTGGCATCGCTCGCTATGCTCGCTCAGCTCGCACGTTTATTGTCACAGTTCTAACCTAACCTAACCCAATTAAATGGGGTGCTCTATATGATCCTGTTATGATGAGTCCTAGTTTGGCCTAGGACAAACTAGTTTAGCCGGAAATCGGGTGTGGCCGGTAACAGATATAATTATAATCCGAATTTCATACAAGTATAAACCTTTTACCTAATGATCTAGATTTTATAAAAGGCTAGTTAGTTGTGTTGACTTTTTCATATATTTTTTTATTTCAAAAGTTCATCAAAATTGGTTTTGTAGTTTAGGTGTATAAAGGGTAAAATCAGACGAAAAAAAAGTCATTTCAACGCATGCCGGAACAACTAGTAAAATATAAAATATGTTTAAAAAACTCCTGTGGTTGTATTTGGCTACCATGGTTATTTCAGTTATGCCAAATGAACTTTTTAACCAGAAAAACAGAGCATATTTTTTGTCAATATAAAATAGCCAAAGTTATGTGCACTGTGCAAGTAGCATACTGGTCAGATTAAATTTGAGTGTCATCGACGCGTATAAAGAAGAAGAGTGAAACATTCTTAACAATGTTATAGGTGGACTTCCCCGCATTCTCCCGCTCGTGGCTCGGCGGCACGCAGCGTCTGTCGGCGCGCTTCAAAGCGTTCCGTTTCCCCACCTCGCATGTCGTGCGGTTCGTCATCATGGTGCGGTTCTGTGAGCACAAGTGTCCGCTGGTAAGTTGCATTAATAAAATAGTATGTGAACTTGATGACAGCAGTTATGGATAAATGGTAACGGCCCCGGCTTCTGAGCTGCAGCTCGTGGCTTAGAACGTAGGTACTCTAAGCAGGTGGTTGGTGGAATTAGTTTAATCAAATCGGTCCTCAAAACAGTGAAGGAAAGTATTGTGAGGAAACCGGCAAGTCCTACCAACCAAAACAATCGGCTGGCTGTGTCTGAATTATGTAATTAAGTATGTAAAAGGGAAAGGTTAAGTTTAACAGGTTCATAGGAAATTTAAAAAAAAATCTGATGTTCCATAAATTTTGACCGTGTAGGTATTGTAGTTTTGTAAGAAACAGCTGTTTTTTAATAGCCGAAACATTTCGATGTGTAACCGTTTGAATATCTGGTAACCGTTTTGAATTGGTGTCCCTTTCTCCCTGGCTTTAATCTTATTCTTCCTACAAAAACCCAGGTGAAATGTAACACAAAACCGAGCCGTAGTACCCGTCAGACGAACGCCACACTGTACTCGTGGGGCGAGTCGGTCCCGGCCGCCGTCCGCGCGGACGATCCGCGGCGCGGCGGTGTGGTCGCGCAGGGGGGCGCGGCGCCGTGCGCGACCGCGGCGGATGACGCCATGGCGCTGGAGCTTGACCTGCTCGTCGACTCCAAGGATATCTTGTCTGTGGATACGCTTGTCAGAGCTGATCATAGGTTTACGTTACGTGAGTATTTTGCGGTTTTAGTTTCATTTCCATAATATTTTGTGATAATTCGGCATACGAGTCGACTCGGTCCAGGGAGTCTACCATCTAAGTCCGTCAACGAAAATAGGGGTCCGTCCAAGACAAGACAAGACAAGACAAGACATTTATTTGTGGAAACATGAGTATACATACAAGGCATGCAGGTTGTTCATAAACAAAAAAGATCCATCATGTTCGGCCTTTGTGGCATACAAATATACAGTAAAAGTTATTACAAAAAACAGAGCTTAAAACATTTTAAATTCTCACGCAAACTATAAAAATTAGATTCAAACAATAAATTATAAACTTGAATTAAATTGTAATTATAAATTGCAAAAATTATAAAAATATTAATATTACACTTTGTCATTTAAAAATTCTGAAACACTGTAGTACGCTTTCCCAACTAGATACCCTTTTCCGTACCTAGTTTTGTGAAATAAACCCTACACCCTAATATTTTCAGAGTTTTAAAAACACATCGGGAGTAAGTAAGGACAACTGTCTAATTGTGTTGTCATTCATTTTTAGTTCGGACTTCTAACATCCGTAAGTAATACGTAGGAATCGACCGTTACTTCGCCCGAACTACGGATTTCGTGTTTAGTTAGTTGATACGCTGAAACTAATCATAAATCCACACAGTGTATAAATTACATAGGTATCGAGACTTCGAGAGCCTATAATGCTTTCGATGAATAATGCTTGTGATGGGTTTTTATATAAGTAAGTATGAACTAAATTAGTAAAAGTGCTAACTTTAAGAGCGTTTATACCCTACGGCATTTCATACAAACTTTCAAGTCGTTATTTTCCGAAATAACTGAACAGATTTTAATGAAACTTCCTACGCATAAGCAGTATACATAGGTCTAAAAAGTTTCTAAAAACATTTACGAAAAATAATGTTACAGCTAAATTAGACCGATTTTTAATTATCTATAGAAACAGAAATTTCCAATTATCTTCATTTTTAAAAGACATTTCTTTTTAGACCCATGTATACTGCTTATGCGTAGGAAATTTCATTAAAATCTGTTCAGTCATTTTGGAAAATAACGACTTGAAAGTTTGTATGAAATGCCCTAGGGTATAAACGCTCTTAACAGAACGGGGTCATCAATGACAAAAAGGTGACATGGGCAACGACTTTGAATTACACACTTATTTTGCACTTTCTTTCCTTCAGCAACATTATTATTAGAACAATAATTACGATGCGCAAAGTACTATAATCCTTGTTATATAATGCATGAAATATGGCAACATTACATTATCGGCTTACAGCTGCATTTATTCAATTGAATAAATCCCTATTGATGACTGCTAAAGATTCGCTCGTGTAAACACATGATAATCAGGCCCCCTGCTGACTTGTAAAGTGTCTTTGATTATAACATTGTTCATAATCAATATTTGCGCTCTAATTCCGTTAAAACATAACTTGTGTTGACTCAAAAAATCTATTAGTGTAGCACACAAAATGCTTCAGCCCTTCTATACTTACCCTGGTATCTATGGTCAAGTTAAAGTAATTATTTGAGTTTAAGTAATTACTAAACCCCCCAAAATGTCAATGTGGCGACACCTGGGGGAGGCCTATGACCAGCTGTGGACTCTTTTGGGCTGAAAAGATGGTTATGATGATGAAGTAATTACTTATGCCATTTTATTTATGCAATAGACAAAGTAAGAACCTACAAGAAGTAAAGCAAAGAATTGTAACTTTTGTCCAACAATTATTAAGCTACATAATAAAAATCGTATCTTAACTAAATAATGACATTTACTAAGTATACACAAGCATTTTCAAATGAAAATGCTTTTTAGTAACTTTTTAGACCTATAAATCTTGCTTATGCGTATGAAGTTTCATTAAAATCGGTCATTTCGGAAAATAACGACTTGAAAGTTTGTATGAAATGTCGTAAGGCGTAAACGTTCTTAAGGCTGATTTTTTACTGCTAATAACCCCAACTATCGCCCTGTTTCGTTTGATCCACGAGTTCTAACCAACCCTGTATATATTATCCTTTTTCATAGCGGAGGAGAGCAAGATAAACGACGGCTCAATGGTGTGCGTGCACGAGTTGCTGTTGGTGTCTCTAGCGCTGGCCTGGCTCGCTGTGCAGGTGTTGCTGTTGCTGGGCTGCTGCGTGCTCGTTAAGAGGTAGGCTTACTATTAGCAACGCTGCGAGCTCGTTAAGAGGTAGGGGGAGAGGGGAGGGGGGTAGGGTACTACTTGTAACGTAATATCATGTCTTGTAACCTCCGAAGGGTAGATAGATGTGTACCTAACTACACACAAGATATACATTTCCAGTGTAGCGACCTACAAAAAAACAACTTACTACGAAAAGTATTACAGCGCCATCTATGACACGACGGAAAAACTAACATTAATTTCCTACACCTCGCAAGCAAAGTTTACATCGACGTAGGACTATATAGAGAAACCCGACTACAACTGTCGGGCAGTTGCCTACCAGACATAACACCTGTCTGGTCGGAGGATCCTCCCTTTTCTACGGGTGATGAGGAACTTTACACCCTGTTCCTCATACCCCTAAACCAGTATAACATGGCCTCGCTTATAAATTTTCCGTAAATGAGAGATTCGCATAAACCGGTTTTGTAAAGCTTGATTCATCGCCGTGCGTACAACCACATTTCGCCAGTTATGTAAGTCCTATGTAATAAAGATGAGTGCATCAACCCCGCACAAATCCAGACTCTGTGGCTGCTAGTAAGAAATTCCTGATGGAAAAACTTAGAATACTTGCCCGACCTGGGAATCAAACCCCACTGGGTCCGCATTCTCGGCAATATCAGCAGTCACTTGACCAAAAAGGCAGTTTGAGATACATGGTAAGGTCCAAAACTTTCCGGCTTCAACTATAAAATTAAGGATTAATATCCAAACGAAAATGGATGGAAAGAAAGAGACTATATTAAAAAAAAAAACATCTTTTTAGGGTTCCGTACCCAAAGGGCCAAACGGCGGGACCTTATTACTGAGACTTCACTGTCTGCCCGTCTGTCCGACCGTTCGTTTGTATTCCACCAGGCTTTATCTCATGAACCGTGATAGTTAGCCAGTTGAAATTTCTGCAGATTATGTATTTCTGTTGCTGCTATAATAAAAAATACTAAAATCAATAAAATAAATATTTAAGGAGGCTCACATACAAAAAGTGCTCGTTTTTATAGCGGAAACCTACGTGCGCGAGTCCGACTCGCACTTCGCCGGTTTTTTAATGTGGGTCACTAGAAAAACTTCAGTAATTTAAATTAGTGACATGATGGTTTTCTGTCTTTGATTATTCTAATGTGTAAATGCCGGAAACTCTTGGACCTACGTGATAGATGATGAAATTGAACAAAGATCCTTTTGTTCGACAGATACCGCAACTTAGCAGAGCTGAACATGCAGAAAGACTACCATTCGTTCGACAACGTCGGCTTTGACACGGTGTCCACGCACAGACGTGTGCACTGGCCCGACCAGAACATAGATATACTGCATGCGACTTAAATGTCGCTGGACATGACTTATTATAAGTTAAGACCGATGACACCAAGGCCTGCGTCCGTATCATGACGTCTTAAAACATTATTGTTCCATTCCTGTTCCAGAGTGAAAAAGAGACGGAGCTATGCAGGTACTCTAGCTCCATCTCTTTCCCACTCTGGAATAGGAATGGAACGATAATGTTTTAAGCGTCATGGTACGGACACTGGTGAGTGGTGACCTACCATGACGTCTTAATGCAGTCTTGTTTTAATCTGATTCCAGAGTAGGAAAGAGATGGCGCTAGACGTCCTTTAAAGCTCCGTCTCTTTTCTACACTGGAGTGACATTCAAAACAGTACTGCTTTAGTACGGCATCGTTTTTAAGTTGAGAAATTGTCAAACTCTAGCACGACTTTAACATTAAATTTTGAATTTAAAGTGAACTCCTGTACCTGTATTGCTAAATTAGAGGTTGTACAGCTTCTCAATTTAAACTATTGCACAGTCAGTACCAAGTATTACCCGAAACCTCTCGCTATTCTTTTTTAGAGTTGCCAAAAGATGCAGGGCTGACTGGATATAAGATGTTGGGTAAATAATTAAAGAGTGGCATGAAACTAATAGAGTAAAAATCTTGCTTTAAAGAGATGTAACTTACAAACGTAGATAGTTTTAAATTAATAGGTCTTTCTCTAAAAGACCAAAGTAATGTGAATGTAGTGAAGTGTGTGTGATTTCTTCAGTTAGAGTGTATATAGCATTAACTGTAGTAAATACCAAATAGTAAGTGTACCAATGTAAAGTAGAAATTATGTAAATATATTATTGTACATTTTTATAAATACTTCGTTTCAATCTCCTCCTCATGTAAGACCAACCAAGAAGAAGAATTACATGGATTCGTTATATACCTGAATTGAATAGCTTATTTGTATGAAGATGCAAGATTATGGCACCGCACTCGGCAATGTACTACCGCGCTCACTGACTGTCGACCATTATTCAACCTTATTACTAAGAAAATAAGGGTGAAAAACGGTAGAGTAGATCTTACTATTGATCTTACTGTTACGGATGGATATGATGAAATGTCTTCATTATGGAAAAAATACACCAAAAAATATCGTAAACGGTCTCTTTTTATTTACATTTGAATTAAGTTTTTTTTTTACATTTTTATAGAAGCTGTAACGCGACAGTCCTTGAACCCAACATTTCTTGAAAGTCTGTGTAAGTAATACACTTTCGTTCAAGAAGTATTAAGTTACTTAGTGTATTATTCTTGTTCAATTTATGTTTTTTTAATCTTTCATCAAGGGTAGGTCGTGAATACCAAGACGTTTTTACTCGTTCGTACGGCTCCATTGGATTCGCTGTTTTCGCTATACGGTTAGTTAGTAGTTCGGTGGTCTAGATGGCGCTAGTTCACTGGGTGGCGTTGGGAGGCGCGGCGTGAGGCGCGGGCGCGGCCTGGGGCGCGGGGGCCGCGGGCACGCGCGAGCCTCCGCGCGGCGCCGCCTGCCGCACGCTCTGCCGGTTGGACGCCGCGTTGTAGTGGTAGCCGTCGAACTTGTCCGACGCGCCGCCCGCCGGCGGGAACGTTGCCGTACCCATGTACATCACCTGCAAACATACAAATAAAAATAGCTTATTGAAAGGTGCGGTACTATAGCTAAACGCGTCTCCCAACGAACGACCCGTCGCATGCGCAAGACTCGCAATTAGAACCGCGAGAACTCGCCGTAATTCGCGGCAACAATAAAAACAAATACAACACAATTCAACAAAAAATTTGGTATCTGATGCTAAAGCTGCTTTTAAGGTTTGGTTAGCCCGATCTGACAAGACTCCGGACTGTGAGAGATACTCTAGTACATCTGTCAAAATTTGGTGTCTTAAGTCTGCTCCGCAACTTGTCCGTGCCGATTTGACCGCACCTTTGACACGAAACAAAAATCTCGTACCAACGAAAGGTTTCGAGATTCCTGCGAGAATCCCCAGGTAAGTGTTCATACAAGAGTAGGTACACAAAAGTGATTCAAAACGCTGTAAACAGATTACTAGACCAACAAAACGTGAAGGTTCAAACCTGTGGCTTGTACCCGTCGGGTCCAGCTTCGTACTCCACGAGCTGCATCCTGCCGTCGGGCAGCAGCACGTGGTAGGAGCCGGTTGCATGGTCCTCCTTCCTCTTCTCGTTGTGCCCAAAGTCCAGGCTCACTCCGTTGTCTTGCACGTCGTAAGAGAAGTCGTAGTTAGCTGGCAACTGAGTATTGGACACAGAGATAATAATAGTACAATCATAAATAACTTTTTTTTTCTCTAATGCCCTCCGACCACATTTCGGCCAGGGTGGCTAATATCAACCGAGTGCAGCCAAGTACACAGGAGATATTATAGTGCACAAGTGTTTACGCAAACACTCTCTGCTCTCTCTATTTAAATAAATGCGTATTACGGTCTCATATTTTGTTCAACATATATAGTCTCACACGGACTAACAAATTGCTAAAACGTTGAGAAATTTGAATTTCGTGGTCTACCCTGTCGTTTCCACCTTAACGTGCTTTCCAAAGCACGGGGGTGTCATCGCCGACTTCCAGGCTGCTACTGCGGAATTCGCAATGGAAAACCCATCAACACATTCATTCTACCTGGAATCGAACACAGGATCCCGCGCTCAGCAGTCACGCTTGAGGCCACATGACTACCAAACTTTTAATATTATTAAAAATACAATTGTGTGTGTAGTTTAGTGGTGAATCTTACCGTCGGTTCCTGTATGGTTTTCTTCTGACCACCGCCGATCTTTGGTGGTAAATACTCTTGCGCATACGCATTTGTCCATAACGACAGCAGTAAAGTTACCTGAAAGTTTGTATTAAGATTCATCATCATCATCATCATCATTTCAGCCGAAAGACGTCCACTGCTGGACATAGGCCTCCCCCAAGAAGGGGGGATTTGGCCATAATCGCCACGCTTGGCAGGCGGGTTAGCGATCGCAGTACGGTTGTTACAAACGCACAGAGAACGCTGCTGCCCATTCTCTGTTAAGTCCCTTAGTCGCCTCTTACGACACCCACGGGAAGATATGGGATGGTGCTATTCTTTACGTCCGACACCATACAGAAAATAATAATGATGACTTATAAGAATTTAAAGCGTGGGGCGATGGAGTACAATGTCGTCATTTAAAACTAAACATCACGCCTGTAATGCACGAAGGGTTTGACAGAAGCACCTTCAGTATAGCAACCCATATTACCTTGCTTGCCCTTGTACTTGACCTTATAAATAGTACGAAATCGCCTGCCTCCAAATTCGCAAAAGCAAATAATTATTTTGTATTTTTTCCTCAATAATAAAATAAAACACTCACACAAATTATTCGCCACATTTTTAAAATACAACTCTTGTTCCTTCCTCTGGTGGGCACTGGGTGGTTTTGGGAGATTCACGCAAAGGTAGCATGTTTATAAAGCCAAGGGCTGCGGTTGAGGCAGCCCCGCCTGCTGGCATTTTTTCATTAGCAAGACGCACGATCTAAGAAAATATTTCGAAATGAATTTAAATGACTTAGTTCACGCCAGTAATGGGTTCAGTCGTGGCTTTGACTTATACAAAGTTGTAAGTATTAAAGGGTACCTGAGACCACAATACTCATTTCGATCACGCTTCTGTATGAAGAGTTCGGGGATGTTAACAACATGATACTATTTATGGCCTATCATCCTCTTGATCCTATACCAATAAATTTATTTGAGGTTCTTTATTAGCCTTCAAGTCAGAAGACTCCTCATTCCTAGCTTCATCACCTACTACACAATCAAAAGATGCACCCATGAGATGTAGGGTAGGCATAGGCACCCGTACCCGAATTGAGTAATCTGTCTCGCGCTGCGGTTTGGTTAAGCAACACTGTTGCTGTGGCACACTCAAGTTCAAGATAGTGTAAGTAAAGTAGCCATCTTTATATTTTATAGGTAGATGCTTCAAGACAGATACAAGACCGAGACTGTCGACGGAGTTAATTTTGTGACGCAAAGGACCATGGGCATTTTTCTCAGAACTCTGTGCGTAAGCCCAACAGAATTGAAATACTTGTCATCAAATAGTAGCTTATAATTGGACTCCAATTCATTCTAAAACAACACAAGTATCTAAGTGCCGGAAAACAGAAATAGAGACACTTGAAATATGTTGCCATATAAGCCAATAAGTCCGCCCCTAGACTACCCACTGCTGAGCAGCCCTCGTATTCACAAACGCTTAGTTCGACAAGTCATATGACTATTTTTTTTTGGCATTACGAAAGCGAGCGAGATAGACATACGTACGACTTTGCGAATCGAAGCGTTTGTGAAGCAGTTTCTTAAATAATTCGATTCTAGGGCCTCACCGGCCTAGCTTCGAGTAATTACTGTGTGCTTAGATTTCCAATGATTTACTTTAAAAATAAATGAGTGTTTGTTGTAGTCAAAACTTCGACAAGATACAGGAAATAAAAACGTTTTAAATTGGCCATAGCTTTGGTCTCAGGCGTACTTGTAGCAATACTATGAATTGGAGAACGTATTAGGAGCTATTATTTGAGTTATATTTCAATTCTGTTAGAATTTCGCCCATTTTGACTAAGACCCTTTTGCAGTATCCATCAAATAATAATCTTATTAATTTTCATTTATTATCCGGCTATATCGTCCCAGGAAAAATTAAATCCCATAAAAATCCGACGACTATAAACTTCGTTCCACCTAATTGTCTAATTGCACTCGAATGATGCCCTTGAGACTGCCTGTTTTCTAGTAGTCGCAAGCGCTACTACTGAGCATGGGGTCTTGGGTTCGATTTCCAGTTCGATCGAAATTTGAAGATTTGGTGGAATTTCCAAGTTGGTAGCAGCCCGGAGCCTAGATTTGTGTTTGGTTGATGGCAATAAATCGCCCCCTGCTACATGTGGCTTAAATTGTAAGTCAGTTCAAATAAAATAGAAATATGCGGGAGAAAGGACCACCGCGCGGTAGCTTGAACTATGGCTCCTGGTGCAAACCTGTAGTTTGTACCTGTGTTAAGCACTACAGGTTTGCACCAGTTTAGAGTGTGAGATCCATGTCCGCGACCACATCTCGATGCATCTCGAAGTCAGCCTCTAGGAAATATTCCCTGACACAGGATACCTCGCGATTTTGAAGAGTCTTGGCATGTAATGGTAATTTGGCTATTTGTTTTTGTATTATGACCTTTATTCAATTTATTATTAATAAAACTTGGGTATCGATCTTGAGTGGCATAATAAAAAATGTTTTAAATCAGAAGATTTATTTAATTATTGTGTTTATTCAGTTGGCTGGCAAAAAAAATTAGATGAGCCCAATCTGGGTGATCTCAGATATCTTGTGGTCGAATAACTTCTCGGTGAATTGACCTACGACATTAGTGTAATAAAAAAAAAATATTATGATAAGCTCTATTCAAATATTAAGACATTTTTGTTGGCTTTGTTACAATGTAGGGAGGCTGGGTGATCTCCTTTACTGGCTGGATTGAGAATAGGACCGCATGACATTATCTAAAGTGGAAAATTGAATGAATTGAATACAGACAGCAAGCGTCGCCTCGCGCATTTATTATGCGCCTATATACAATGAAATGCAACCACTAAAATGAACTGAAATTGTTCGAGCAATTGTCCGTTCTGACTGAACTGAGCCCTAATTCTACAAGTAGGTTCTGAGCATCCGGGGATTACAGGCGTGATGTTGTATTGTGAATTTGTAATGTTACAAGCAAGTAAGTATCCTATCGGTACAGCATTCCATCGGGCAATATTAAAATGTTCGCTGTCGCTTTATTTGTAGTTCATATTCATATCTTTATTTGCCTTCCATAACTGTGTGAAATTGTCCCTTACTAAAAAAAAAACCATTTTGTGGTCTGTATTCTGCCGTCGCACTGACATTGACAGACATAACTCAAAGTGACAGTGACAGTTCTTCACGAGAACGAAATCGAACACGCTGAAACTGGGAAAGTCTGAGATAATTATTATGAAATTGATAACACACAAGCCCTGAATATAGTAGTTACGTATTGTCCCTGAAAATGAACTCGCTCTTAAGAAATAGGTGTGTCGCGTTAAGTCGCGCATTCAGTACTTCGGTTGTAAAAAAATGTGCCGTGCCTCCGGTCCCACCTAAGAAACCTAAGAAAATAACTTCAGCTATAACATGGAAGTCCATGACAGCGACCGCAATCATCGGTGGAGGTTTGACTGCGTTCATGATGTATGTTAGACGTGAAAAGCAGGAAGCCTTGGATCGTGAGAGAAAGCGCCAACTAGGGAAGGCCAAGATAGGAGGTGAATTTGAGTTGGTTAACACAGAGGTAAGTCACTATTGCAAAAGTCATATCGTTTTCTATCATAAATATTCGTTCAGTTTTTGACCTATCACACATATCTTATATTATTATGTGAATACATAAATTAGTATCAATAATCCATTTGTTTTATATGTTTTCATCTTAGCGTGTCAATCACAATCTAAATTATGCCGGCCCAGAACTGACCTAGTAAACTGTTAGTATTGTCTTATGTATATCAAAATAAGTATTGTTTCAGGGGAAACTAGTGAAAAGTGCAGATTTGTTAGGAAAATGGCTTTTAATTTATTTTGGATTCACTCACTGTCCAGATGTTTGTCCCGATGAATTGGAAAAGTTAGCTGAAGTTGTGAATATGCATGGTATGTATTAATGATAAATTTGTTGTTCTGTTTTATTTTCCTTTTAACTTCTTATTATAGTATCATAGTATGCATTGATGATGTTAATGTTTGGATCTCATATTGTTATCAAAAAAAGGCAAAAATTACCAAGCGCCCAAGCTTAATTTTTGCCTTTCAAGGGTTGATATAGAGTTTAAGTTATTTAAAATAATTCTGTCATTAAGTAATTTCAAAATATTAAACAAAAAAGCTACTGTCCTACATAAAGCATGTTGTTAGAGCTCCTGGAGCCTGTGATACAGGATTATCGTAGTACAGGCATCTAACATTATTATACCACATTGTTAATTTCATATACATTTATTGTATTTTACCTTTTGAAATTCTGAATAAAGATTTATTCATTCAATATATTTTTATGTAACACTTGTGAAGCCTTGCACAAGTGCAACATTTTTTTCTTAGATTAATAGAAAAATAAAAAACACAAATAGTTTTTGATTTTTATAGATATTATTCCGTCAATAGCGTGACAGCTGGCTTGGCAAAATGGAGCAAAAATGCTGGTTGGGCAGAACAAAAATGTGTTATGCCTATGAGCCTAAGGAAAATGGGACAAGGCCTCCCCCCATTCCTTCCACTTCTTCTCACCAATCACTGAGGAAGCCATCCTTAGCATTAATAACCTACTGATATCTATTTACGTTTTTAAATTTCAGATAGTGATGCTAAACTGCCCCCAGTGCAACCACTGTTCATATCGGTGGACCCTCAGAGAGACACACCTGAAATAGTTGGAAAGTAAGTACGGTTGTTATATTCCTTTATTGATCTTTACGCATTTTTTTTTATATATAGACATTGTAGCCCATCGCCATCAGGTACAAGGTCAAGGCTGCCAGAGGTCAGGGCGGAACAGACAGGAATATACAGAGAGGAAGCTACTCACTATGCATGCCTAATCATACCCATGACCCAGCCAGGCAATGTTAGCCTCCCGTTCGTTCCCGCTGGTTAATACCCCGTCGTAAACACTATCACGCGACATCTTACCCAGTTGTTTATCCCTCGTTCCGCGTCTGGAGTCGAGGTAAAGAAAAGTGAAATGAAACTAAATATAGAATGGGTATTGAAATGTTTACATTTTAATTTATGTAGGGTTCAGTGTTGCAACACTGTTAACGAGTGGGACAAAAGATTCCCAGTCGTTAATAGTGTTAACGACGGGGGTATTAACGAGCGGGAACTACCCGAGCCTCCTAAGTTGTTGGTCAGGGGTCTCTTTGCTATTAGTCTATTAAGAATAACAACTATCAGTAGAACCTTGTGTGCTAAGTCAAGATAAACTACTTACTGTAATAATCTTATAAATAAAATTGTCGTGTCGCGGTGTTTGTTACCAAACTCCTCCAAAACGGCTGAACCGATTTGTATGAAATTTTGTGTGCATATCGGGTAGGTCTGAGAATCGGTCAACATCTATTTTTATATCACGAAAACCCATCAAAATTTCCAAGCGAACGAAGTTGCGGGCAGCAGCTAGTTTTATTATAATACATTGATAACAGATTTGAGTCATTCAGTGATGATGATACTTATTACAGTATAATCTCTAGCTGACCCAACAGTTTCTCTCTGGCTGTCAACAATAGCGCCACCTAGCTTCCAAGTCCAACTAAAGATAATAACTTTTGGACCATTATGCATGCCTTTTCTCAAACAAACCTCACTTACCTTGTTACAGATACTGCAAGGAGTTCTCCCCACGCTTCTTGGGCTTGACAGGAACAAAGGAACAAGTTCAGCAGGCTTGCAAGTCATACAGAGTGTACTTCAGTGCAGGCCCATCAGATGATGACAATGATTACATTGTAAGTACAAAAGCACAATTTGTACACATCTCTAATTTTTTATCTTTTATACAGGCTGCCTGAGACTCTAGGGACAGCCCTCTACAAACTGACCGGTTTTTGGGTGAAATCCCATGGAATATGATTCAAAATAAGGAGCTGAATGCACCCTGTCTGCTTGCAGAGGGCTGTTCCTTACAGCCAGTATTGTTCTTACATTGCATTCTTGGAGTGTCTATGGCCCATGCACAGGCTGATGAACAGGATCAGTGTTCATATAAAGACAAATGCAGTATGAAATATGAGGTACCTCAAAATTTTACAGTAAACTATGCCCATATTCAACGTGTAACGTTAAATGCGCAAAACCTGAAAATAGTTTGATCAGAATAACGATCAGAATCAATTGAACCACTTTGTAATATAGGTAACATTTTTCAAAAAAATCTTCATTAAAAATGTTGCCCTGTCTATTTGTTCATAGGTCAAGCCATAATGTGCGCAAACCCGCCAAAATAGGTAAACAAACACAAATGTTTGTCGTCCAATTTAAATTTTCTCATACGCGGGAAAAAAAGAAAGAAAGAAAGAAATAATCAGAATTGCCAGTATAACTAAAACAGCCCATAAAACTATTACGTTTTTTTTTAATGATTTTTTTCCTCTTAGAATTAGGTCAATTGAATTAAAAAACATTTGGGGTGTCTGAGGTTTTGCGCATTTAACGTTACACGTTGTATAGAATGAATATTGAAACAGTACAACACTAATTTCCCAGTTAAAAACAGCAGGTAATAACCAATCTTTATTCTACAGGTGGACCACACAATTATTATTTATCTTGTCAACCCTGATGGAGAATTTGTTGACTACTACGGCCAGAACAGAAACGCTAAAGAGATCCACAACTCAATGCTCGTAAACATCAAGAAATATGAAGATTCCAAGAAAAGTTCATGGTTCTAACCATGACACGCATTTACGTAGACAAATAGAATATAGTTCAAAAGTATTTTTATTTAAGTTAAATAAAACTATTGTTACTTAAAACTTGTGGTTATATTTCTAAAATTCCACTTATAATACTTTATTTTAACAAAGGAGGCTGTGTAATATTAATATTTTTTTTACATCACATAAAATAAAGTGTGCTTCAAAATAGGAATTGCTTTATTTATAAAATAAAACAATTGTACATATTTAAAGGAAGACTGGTAGATAATGCACAAGGCATTAAAACCCCTTTTGTACAATTAGTTTGACTTGCAAATAAAATTCTAATAAATAAATATCTATCTAATACTTCAAACTTAAAAGTTAGCAGTCATTTTGCTGGTAATCTTACTAATAGTGACTTGACCGCCGGAGCTGTGTATTTGGACTAAACTTTGGTCTAACTGGTACAGTTTCACCGTGGTCCCTTCTAGGTTCGCAGTCGAAATGCTGACCCCGCCCTCGTTCACCGTCACCAAGTTCTCTCCTTCATAGTTCACATCATCAATGATATTCACATTGCTACTATTCAAGCATATAGTTTCACCTTGGTAGTTAGTTTGGCTATTATCGACTACTAAAAGCTCTTTCATGTTGCTATCGTCCTGTAGTACTAATTCTCCTGTTACTTCTAATGGGAGTTCTTGAACGATGTTTAGTGTTAATTCTTTGGATTGATCTTCAGGCGACTCGTCTGCGAGTAAATTTTCAGTAACTGTTACTAGTTCTCCATGCTCCTTGTTGAACATAATACTGTCAGAGATGATAGGTACAGGCTCAACTTGTTGTAATATGACTAGTCCACGGTTCTCTCGCTCTTTCTTTATCTCACTGCTTTTATCTGAAGCGTGCAGCTGTGCTCTCTTCTTTTTTTGGTGAGTTTTGGAGTGTTTTAACTGTTGAGATTTCGTGGCAAATTTTTGCGAGCACATTGAGCAGTCGAATGGCTTTTCACCTGTAAGCAGAAACAATAACAGTATGAGTCGGGAGTTAAGTACCTACACTAACCTAGATTCACATTCCATTGTCACTCACTCAAAAAACTACTTTAGAGTCATACAGTCTCAAGTTGATTTTTGAGTAACCATTAAAATGAAATGGCCCTATTTTTTTGTTGCAATGGAATATGAACTTTATTTAGTCTACCACTAAGTTTTGAGTCAAAACACGAATCTGTTCCGTATATTTACCCGTATGTACGCGGTGATGATCCCGCAAGCGTGTAGCGTTAGCAAACTTCTTGGAGCACACGCTGCACTCGTATGGACGCTCGCCCTTGTGGTTTCGCATGTGCGCGTTTAAGTTCTTGCGCGTGAAACTGCAAAAAACGCTGTGTTATTCAAGGTCTAATTAAATGAGCCAGCGAAACTCTGCAGAGGTCATTGGTATCGATACATAACATAGATAAAACTACAAAATATTATTTTGATTAATCTTGTTTTGGTTGAGTAGGAGAGCAAATATATTATTTGTTTAATCATATTACACCTATCACGTGTTCAGTTTTATTCCAAAAAATTTGCAAAAAAAAAATGCCCAATAAAAAGACTTGTTTACCTTTTCCCACAAATCTCACAGTTGAACGGTCGTTCACCGGAATGTATCCGTTCGTGGCTCTTGAGAGTCGAGCCTGAAGTGAACTTGCGATCACAGACCGAACATGTGTAGGGGCGCTCGCCTGAATAATACAAACAATATAGTTATCATAACATCACGTCTGTAATCCCCGAAGGGTTAGGCAGAGGTATTCTATTAGTACCTACACCCACATTTCGACAGTTATGTTTAAGTCCCATGTAATAGGGGCGAGCCTATTGCCATCAAACGGCACAAATTCAGACTCCCTGGTTGTTACTGAGAAATTCCTGATCAAAAACCCAACTAACACTTTGCATGACCCGGGAATCGAACTCACCTTGCATTCATCGGAGCCATAAAAAGTTTGGAAATTGCAACTAGTTTCCATAGTAGCGCATAGCGCCAATCATCATTTATTTCATTTAGCCCAAAGACGTCCACTGCTGGACATAGGCCTCCCCCAAGTGTCGGCACATTGACATTTTGGGGGGTTTTGCCATAATCGCCACGCTTGACAGGCGGGTTGATCGCAGTTCGGTTGTTACAAAATCACAGAGAACGCTGCTGCCCATTCTATTGCAAGTCCCTTAGTCGCCTCTTACGACACCCACGGGAAGTTATGGGATGGTGCCATTCTTTACGTCCGACACCATACAGATAAAATATAATTTGCCGATAATAAGCAGTAATGTTACCAGTATGTGTCCTCATATGCAGCGTGAGGTTGGAGTTCTGTATGAAGCTCTTGCCGCAGACGGAGCAGATGTAAGGTTTCTCCCCGGTGTGGGTACGGTGGTGGGTGTTGCGGGTAGACTCGTGACGGAAACTGTAACATGGTGACGCTTCTTAACACAGAACTTCCACGTTCCTTAACAGCAACGGCAGCGGGGTGTGGGTGTTAAAACTTTGCTTCTCCTATCCTGCTGGATGTGAAAACTTTGCTCTCTTAGCCCCAAAACAGTGATTGGCTGAATTCCTGATAAAAAGAACTGCACAGCAAGTTTACTGTCTCTTAACCTTTTGAACGCCAGAGCATTAACGCACGCCGGCACGCGCGTGCCCTTCACGCCAAGCCACAAATTCACCGCAAATACTTACAAATAAAAAAAGGGATGTTAATAGTATTGTTAACTTATTTCTTAATAAGACGAGATATAATATTTAAGATATATAGATCGCATTTTAAAGATAAATAAATAAACACACACAAAAGTAATGATATAAATTGCTTATTTTGTGTTTTAGTGCACGACATTTTTTGTCACATATTTATGTCGTTGGCGTACTGGGAACGCGCTTGCTTGTCACGTATATGTGACAATGGCGTTCAAAAGGTTAACATGGTAGTTCAGCTTTAGACTGCGTAATTCTAGCTTCGAAATGAATAATAGCACTTATGATCTTGTAATTTACTGTTACTTGAATCTTATTTAATTACACAGAAGTCACACTACAGCCATCACAAAAACCAGTATCACGTAAGTCCAAAAGTTTCTAGCCTTACATTTGATTAATTAAAGATACAAAACTATCATATTAAATTACTGAACATTTTTGAGTTACCTACCATGAAAAGTATTGAAACAAAGGCAGATTATATTGAAAACTAATAATATTTTTTTCAGGCTCGAAAGTTTTGGGTCTTACCATGTTGTGTTTTGCAAGTTACCGTTTATCGCAGTACTGGCAGGCGTACGGCTTACGATCAGAGTGGACAAGCCGGTGCGATGCCAGCAGACGGTTCGATGGGAACCGTTTGCCGCAGATACTGCACTCGCAAGGACGCAGGCCTATGTGGCGAGACATGTGTGCTGTGAGAAGAGCAACTTCACTGTACCTGGGAAAAGAAGTTTACCAAATAATTCAGATATAATATCTGATCTGACCGTGAATAGTGGGGCACAGCTGTATTTTGTCAGTAGGGCCTTTCTCATTTTTAGGGTTCCGTACCCAAAGGGTCAAACGGGGGTCCCGTTTGACCCTTTGGGTTGGAACTCTTTATTACTTGGAACTCTTTATTAATTGGGACCCTTTATTACTGAGACTTCGGGTTGTATCTAATGAACCGTGATAGTTAGCCAGTTGAACTTTCTACAGATTATGTATTTATGTTGCTGCTATAACAACCACTAGGTACTAAAACAGAATTAAATAAATTTGAAGGGGGCTCCTATACAAAAAAGTGATCGTTTTTGTATAAATAATGGTACGGAACCCTTCGTGCGCGAGTCCGACTCGCACTTGGCCTGTTTTTTGTCTTCAGGGAGTTTTGATAATAAGAGCTACAAACCAGTCGCTTAAATTCGATCTCTAATGCTCAACAATAATTTAGAAAAAATGGTGCCGTTCCTGTGTCCATTGCCACTCTACCATTGACCTAACTTCCAAAGTTGTCGCTCGGTCGCGGACTCGCGGCTACTTGATCTGTTGAGGTCATATAATTAATGGGATAAATGATGTTTATTTTGCAAGTAGGTTTTTACAAACACTTTTACACGTCATTTTTTTTTAAACTACTTGGAGTCGGTGTTTCGTACCTGACTACTCTGAGAAGAAACAGCCGAAACAAACTCAGAGGTCACAGTCTCTTTTAAGGTCCAGACAAAATCTTGGCAAACTCACATGAGGACTATGCAGATACGTGTCTGAAATGGTCTTTTGAAGAAAGAACCACACAGATTTGAGTGGACCTGTCCAGTCAGTGCAAGCATTTGTCAGTTATCGTGTAGCTCGACTTATAACTCAAGGAGCTCAACGAAACGACGAACAATACCAAAGAAAGGACATTTGGGTAGGTCGCTTAAAGTACTCAAACTGCCAGATAGTGGTGGGAGAAGATCAATAAATTACGAAAAAATAAAATGTGACCTACATGGTCCTCACATTCACAATAATCAAATGTAATTAATAATAATTAACGAAATGAATTTAAAAAAATCACGAATGTCAATAAATGTCACAATAATAATAAAAAAAAGTAAATATTTATGTCAAATCAATAAATGTAAAATCAGTAAATGTCACATCAAAATAATAAAAAGTAAAGTAAAAAAAATAATCAAATACTGAGATAAGTATTCATGACAAATCGGTAAATGTCACCTAAAATAATAAAAAATAAGGTAAAAATAAAATAAAAAATATCACAGTGTATAAAACAAAATAAAGCAATCAACAATAAACAAAGGAATCAACAATAAACAAGCGAAGTCCGAAATTTCGACATTCACAAAGCAAATTTCATTGGAGCAGTTTAATCCCAAGCCTTTTTATCATCGAGATAGTAATTTACATGATAGTAGGCTTTCAAGCATAGCTTCCTTTTTATAAACGATTTGAATTTATTTAAGTTTAGTGCTTGAATATGGCTCGGAAGCTTATTGTAAAAACGTATACCTTGGCATCTGAACGTACCCCCTACTTTTTTGAGCCTCGTAGCAGGAACAAAATTTGTGTTTGTTCCTCGTATTTATGTTGTGGATATCACTGTATTTTTTAAACAAATTGATATTTTTATGGGCGTACAAAAGGTTTTCATAAATAAACTGAGAGGGCACAGTAAGAATATTAATCTCTTTAAATTTTTCTCTGAGGGAGTATCTGGGACTTAATTTATAAATTGTGCGAATTGCCCTTTTTTGCAAAACAAATATTGTCTGAATATCGGCGGCATTGCCCCACAAGAGAATACCGTACGACATCACGCTGTGGAAATAACTAAAGTAAACTAAACGGGCTGTCTCTAAATCAGTTAAATCACGAATTTTTCTAACGGCGTATGCTGCTGAGCTAAGTTTTTTTGACAATTTGTCTATATGCGGGCCCCACTGAAGCTTGGCATCCAGAGTTATGCCTAAGAACACTGTGCTATCTTCCGGTTTCAACTCTTCTTCCTTGATTAGTACTCTAGTTTCTACTTGTCTTACATGGGGTATCGTAAACTTAATACATTTGGTTTTTTTCTCATTTAAAAGTAGATTATTAACATTAAACCAATTAACGACTTTTGCCAGGGCGCTATTAACCTCGTCCGTAACTATCTGCTGACGTTTGAGTTTAAATAAAAGAGAAGTGTCATCTGCAAACAATACTATGTCATGATTATCCTTTATGAGGTAAGGCAAGTCATTTATATAAATAAGAAACAAAAATGGGCCAAGAATTGAGCCCTGGGGTACCCCCATTCTTACAACGGATCCGGGAGATCTTTTTCCATTAACATCAACTCTCTGAATCCTATCACTCAAATATGAAGTAAGAAGATCCATAGAGGCGTTACGGATTCCGTAGTGGTGTAGTTTTCTGATTAATGTTTCATGAAGAACGCAATCGAAAGCCTTAGACAAATCGCAAAAGATGCCCAAAGCATCGCATTTGTCCTCCCATGCATTATAAATGTGGCCTAAAAGTTCAACACCTGCATCAGTAGTTGAACGACCCCTTGTAAATCCGAACTGTTTTTTATGTAATAACTTATGTTTATTAAAAAAACGCTGCATTTGTTCTAAAATTAGCTTTTCAAAAATTTTACTAAATGTGGGTAGTACTGAAATGGGTCTATAATTAGTGGGGTCTGATGTACTACCCGATTTAAACAATGGTATTATTTTACTATTTTTCAGAGACTAATCGCCTACAGCATGCGGCGACTACTATTTCAAGAACCAAGATATTTATGCGCTTGGAATAACATAGACACGGGGGCGCCGTTGTTTGGTAAACATTTCGTCCTTGAAAGTCAAAACTAACTACCTACTTGAAACTAACTACTTGTTTTTTTTTTATGAATGGCATCTCGCAGTTCAACCTAGGAGGTTGTCGTTTGCTTAACCGGACTATTAACTACTTGTAACAATATTATGCTTTAAAAGAGTGTGAATGGACTTTCTTGCCCGTTCTTCTCCATAGAGATCTACGCTTTGGAATGGGTAACTAAAGTACTTTCAGTTATTATGCCTTGTGACTGGGACTGTAGCTTCTTTTATTTTTGTCTTTGTTTCGATAACTCAAAACAGCCTTTAATTGGCCTTCTTGAAATAAATGATTTAGATTTTTTTTAGAAAAATAATATGTTGGACTTAGTTCTCACTTTGATCACGAGCCAGAACAATATTGAACTAAAGTGGCGGCCACAAGTTGCAGTCACTTTACTGTATCTCTCGCTTACCTCTTATCACAGATAGTGCAGGCATGTTTCTTCTCGAGAGTCTCGCCGGTGTGTACGCGCGCGTGTCTGCGTAAGGCGTACTGTTCGGTGAACGCCTTACCACACACCTCACAGGAGAAACGCTTCGACTCCATGTGTCTCGAGATGTGCCTCCGGAGCATCGCGCGGGCTGTAGGAAGAAAGAAAATAAAAATACTGTATTAAAAATCATAAAAAAATTGGTAAACAAGGATGGTAAAGCAGTGATAGCCTAGTGGTGTGACCTTCGGACTGCCAGTCATACGTCTCAAGTTCGAACCCACGACAGGCACCTCTGATTTTACGGATTCATGTGCGTATTGTAAAATTATCACTTGCTTCGGTGAAGGAAAACATCGTGAGAAAACCAACATGCGTTAGGCTGCGGTTCCACTGAGGCGGAGCGGAGCAGAGCGGAGACGAGCTGTGCCGAGATTCACCAATCACATGGCGGAGTGCCGGAGAGATTTGGATTTCAAACCATGTGATTGGTGAATCGCGACAGCTCGTTTCCGCTCTGCTCCGCTCCGCCTCAGTGGAACCGCAGCCTTAGAGATATTTCTAGATGGCATTTAAAGCCAAAACAGAGGCCCATGGGGGCGGCATAAAGACTCTGGCTTCAAGTTATGGGCACTAACCATACGATAAAGAAGAAGACAATATTTCACACAAAACTATATCATGTCTGTTTTCCAAGGTCGGTGTTTGGCCCATATTTCCCTAGTTTTTGTATTAAGTCCCATGTAATAGTTTCTTCATCATCATCATCAGCCTTTAATATTCCCACTGCTGGGACACAGGTCTCCTCTCAATGAGAGGGAGTGGGCTGTAATCCACCACGCGGGCCCAGTGCGGGTTGGTAGATGTCACATGTCTTCGAATTTTTGGTTCTAGAACGTGCCGGTTTCCTCACGATGTTTTCCTTCACCGTTTTTGAGGGCAGCGGTGATGTAATAAATTACATAAAATAATGCGCCTAGGCGCCTGGTTTCGAACCCACAGCTTATTGCTCGTAAGTCGGGGCTGCGACCACTGGGCCACCGCTACTCTCCTGTAACTGTAATAATTTAATGGACACAAATTCTAGCTAGATGGAAGAACCTAATGATAATTACCCAATAAGGCTGAATAAGGGAATCAGAACTCAGGATCAGGATCAAATGGATTACAATGGTAATGTTATGTCACTTACCTCTGAACTCCTTAGGACATTGGTTGCACTTCCAAGTGTTTCCTTTAGAGTGTATAGATGCATGCACTTTTAGGTCATGCTCCGAGTTAAACATCTCAGTGCACTGGTTACAAAAGTGTAGATGTCTCGTGCTAGGATGCTTGCTCTTCACATGTGCATGGAATGCTTTCAGATTTTGGAATTTCTAGAAATGTATAAGATCAGTTAAAATAAAGATTTGATACCAAACTAAACAAAACAACAAAAAACAAAATAGCACTTACAGCATTTTTTAAATTATAAATTAAATATTTCACCAAAACTAGTTACATTAAAATTATATCAGAATACCATGGTTTTTTAATTAATATTTACCTTAGAACAAATCCTGCATTTAAAAGTTTTTTCATTTTTTCCAGGTTTTCTTCTCAGTTTCTTATTTGACCCCTTTAGAAAGCTGCTAGATTCTGAAATAATATTAACTTATAAAGTATTAGGGCGGCGACGGCGCGGTCCGCAATAAATTCAAACATAATTAATTATAGCGATGTATGAGTGTTTTAAAAGAGAAGCAATTTAATGCGCGTTAGCACGCCCGCACGCGACACCCAACGCACCGCGTTGCGTTTCCGTAAATGAACCGTTAGGATTCTTGGAGGTTCTAGATATTAAATAAATATAACTATAAAAGGGACTTTTATTTTTAAATAAATATAACTATAAAAGGGACTTTTATTTCTATATAGTCCTGCTTACCACCATCACCATCAATTAACTTTTTACTGAAACAAAACCGGTCAAATTAAAAAAATATATAAATAATGCATAATTCAAAAATGAATCTAGGAATTAACCTTACTTTCTTTTTCTCCTTGTCTTTTTTTGTACTATACAAAGGTTCCCACTATCACTATTATCACTGAGATCTTCTAAATATTGCACATCTGTAAGTATAAAGAAATGTAAACAGTAACTGATAATAATGAATAATGCCATGGTATTATGAATTTACAAATATTCCGTTACTAAAGAAAGTTCCTTGTATGAAGACATAATTATGCTTTGTTCTCTCTGTGATACAAGTAACTTTCCATATTTGTGAATATTTGATGACTTCATTCAATTTATCTGATCCATGACTCAATATCATCATTATTGTCCAGCCCTCAACCCAATTTATTTGGAGTCGGCGCAGCATGTCTACTTCCTCCATCCTTCTCTTTTACTAGTTATCTCATTAGACACATCCTTTCTTGCCATATCATCCTTTTTTACACCCATGACTCAATGTGTTGGGATAAAAAGTGAGCTGTGTTTATTGATATTCCTTTATGTCATTGGATCATCATCATCATCATCATTTCAGCAGAAAGATGTCCACTGCTGGACATAGGCCTCCCCCAAGTGACGCCACATTGACCGGTCCCGTGCGCCTCGCATCCAGCGGATCCCCGCAACCTTCACCAGGTCATCGGTCTTAGTGAGAGGCCATGTCATTGGATTACAAACTATTATCTGTGGGCATACCACTAGTCCAGTAGCAGTCTGCATGATCTAAAGTCTGGTCGTTGAAAGGATTTAAATTTCAATATTTTCTTTATTTTGACCCAGGTGATCATTAATCTACAGAGGATACTAAATGATTAATAAAAGAGTCAAGAAATAAAATACCTTCCAGCAGTTCGGCTTCTTGTTTTACATCAATAATGTCATTTAAATAAATATTTCCACCATTTACATTATTATCTTCTACCATTACTTCTTGCTTTATTTCCCTGAAAACAGGAAAAAACCTATTTAGTGCCAAAAGGATCATTTCCCGTTCGAGTTTTTATGAGAAACAGAGAATTATAATATATATTAGCACATTTTTGAAAAAGGTTAATACCAACATGCTATGATCAGGTATATTTTCATCTTTGGTATCAAATTCTCCTTTCAGTAATGACTTGAGTGTGCAGTCGGACTTCTCGCACTTGGTCTTGAATTCATAGCTCTGCACTACTTGAGCCTGACACGGCTCACATATGCTTGATGGTAAACCATCACCTGGAAGAAGCTGTGTGGACATAGTGGTCGAATATTAGTCACGAGAAACTCACACCAAAAATAAAATTATAATTCAGGAGCTACAATAATTTCTCTGAAACAGGTAAATTCTTTTAATTCATGAATCAGGATTATGGATACTAGAACTACTTCAAATTTGAGTGTTATTGAAAATGGACAGTTTTGAACATGTAAATAAATGAAACTCACATCAATCTGAAATTAAAGGTAAAAAGCGGTCACCAGATTAGTAAACAGTAAATCAACTTAAGTACCTGAACAGTGGTAAATGCCGTAAACATATGAGCTAAAACATTGTTTTCTTTGGTAGCTAATGGGTAAAGAACCTCATTTTCTGTCGCGAGACATATTCGACACATATTCTGAACATTGCAGTGGTCTGAACTAAGGTATTCGTACAGGTTGTACGGTATTTCTATTTCAATGTAGTCTTCTCCGGTTGCTTTCTCCTCTACATCTATTATTTTGCTGTCTTTTAAGATAAATTCCGAATCCATTCTAAATGGTATGGCCTGCCTGATTTGGTTTTCTTCACTTAAAAGCTCGAAGGACCTGTGTGTATTACTTGCTAATTAGACCATAATGTTAAAATAAAAGCCCGCCGACCAGGTAAATGTATTTTACTTGTTCTTTTTGCAAAGACCATAGCAAACAGCAGCCCAACAGCAGACAACACAGTTATCTATATTAGTCGCAGGCAAGCAATTCTGAAAGCTTTATTGTAAGTGACACTGCCCGTCAGTTCAGTGTCACTGCTGACACTTCAGAATCATGAACAATTTTTGTTTTATTTCGTTGTTGGGTATTTACCATTTAAGCAAAAATAAGAATATTTATTGACATTAAAAAATCCAAGATATGTATGGATTTTGCACTCTCATTTAGCTATGAATTTTACTTTTTAATATTAAGGTTTTTTCTTTTGCAGAATGAAGACCCATTTCGCGTACTCCTCAAGTATTTTAATAAGGCCTGAAAAACATAGACAAAGACAGATTAATTTATACGTAGGATACGGTAGGCACAAAGGGGCATATCCGCTGCCAGAAGCGGAGCGAGACCTACCTTTTGAGCTTACCGACATCGATAGATGCATCTAAATAAATAAAGCTCAAATGATTTTGTAGGTACTTTTTAAGCTTACTTAGGTACTTATTGTAGTAATCATGGTGACAATACGATTTCTATACTCTTATCAAGCTTGCTCTATTTTCATACCTAGTTCCAACAGCGACCAACAAACCGTTGTCCGTCACTTAACAGTACACGTTTGTTATATTTGAATACTGATGAGCCAATCTAATAATGAGATTGACTACTGACTGACCATTGTGCATTGCCTGTAAAACTCCATTGCTGGCTATTATGGCACCTTGTTACATTAAATGAACAGACCATCATCACAACGCTTGGGACTTTGGTTCACGGCTTGGTGATAATCATCTGACTAGCCTTTTCCTATGTCTTTGACGGCTTCCAGTCTGAATGAAAGCAGATGAAATAAAATAATTTACAAGGAGCGGCTGCATCATGTGTGACTCAACCAGTTATACTTACCATAGCCCTTCATAAAGACTGGTAAACAGAACTTTCAGGTTTCTGACTCCCGCAACGGCTGGGAAAGGTCTACGCATAACAGCCGGATCCAACGGCTTGACGTACTTTCTTTCCCACTATATTTATTGCTATTCTTTACTTTAGTTGTTGCAGTAGGTTCCCAAACAATTTATACAATTCAAGGCCTATTTCAGAACGAGATCGGCACCGGTTGCTTGCACTCCGGTCGCGTTTCGATATGCATAGCCTTGTATGATAGCGTTCAATGTTTAAGTGCACCAGTCATAAAATCGCACGTTGAACAGTGAACCCTATTATGAGTAGTCTAAGTAAGCGCGCTAACCGCCCGGTATGTTCTTAACTTCGATAGTTTTCTCAGCATCTTGACTGAAGTTCAATCTTTTTCGGACTGTTTAAGTTAGTAGTTGAACTAGTTAATAATAAATAACAACAGAAGGGCATCATCATTCGCAATATGAAATATGGGCGTGGTTTACAAAAGAAGTAAGCAACTGCCGAAACTGCCTACAAAGTTATCAGCGCCGGTTCTATCCAGTGTGTTTATTTATTTATCAGATTTATCTGCACATGTGGTTATTGGATGTACATCCACATATTTTTTGTAATTGCGGTTTATTTATCGCGGGAAATGATCATACGAACTTCGTTAGCTAGGAGGGAGCTATAGTGCGGTCTTATCTATTGGGAGCTTGGGACAGGTCAACTCAACTTCTGTGATTCTTCATTTCTTGACGAGACTGTTCCAGAAGTTACCAAATAAAGTTGTATAAGTAAGTTATATAATTCTGTAACAACGAGTGTAGATTTTAAAAGAGGCCTTGACCTCTGAGTTAGTTCCGGCTTTGATAGTCAGATAGAAATTGATAATTAACTAAATGTAATCGACCTCATAATTGCTTTATCAGCTTAAGGTTGAATGTCTGTTGCAGTCTAAGAACAGCCCGCTGTTCGTGGAATTTGAGGCACAGCAAGGGTCAACACAGGTTGCATTTCACACCAAGACCTATCTACTTTCGAAGACAACAACATCAAGTCCTGTGTAATACGTTAGATCTTTGAGAAAACTTTCAGAGAAGAATGCGAAACAGCAAACATGAAATGAACATTCGCAGTACCTACCAACTAAAATATGAAACAGTTAACGTTTTTCTTTGCAAATAAAAACAGTTCAGACTTCAATTTACCTTTGCAGGTATGTACTTACCTACGAAAGAATTCTAATAAAATGGTACTAAAATCTTAAAGCTTTTATGTTTGTGAATTACCTAAGTGTGTTAAAAGGGTGGCCGAAACAGATGAAAACAGCTGAACGAACTTGGATTAATCTTTTGGTTTAGACACAAAAAGAAACCGTATCCTGCAAAATACAAAGTTTCTATCAGCTAGGACGTGTGTCAATCTGCAGGTGTTGGTACCTACCTACTTATTGATGTTGTAGAAATTTCTCAATTCTTATAATCTACGAAGCATTTACGAACTACGTTGTTATTCGTCGCGGTCATCAACATCTATTTGGGGGTGAAAGGTCTACCCTATTCTAGAGATAATGAAATATTTCTTAACGCATGAGAGCTTGTGTTTCTGCATATTAAGAAAGCTATCTATGTACAATACATGTACCTATAGTTAATATTAAAACAGTGCTGGCTAGGTGTGCTTGGTGGGATGTTGGGTGCTCAAGACTGGAAGAATGGCGTGACGTGACGGTAAAGACCTGCAGTCAGCACTGTATTGGGTGGATACCTACAGGTTGAAGAAATGGAAGAGATATCTACATGTATTATGTTTCAGCTATTGATCATGGGATTGCGGTAGTTTTGGCAGATATTTCCGTTGTTTCTTTTTCGTTGGCGCTCCTAATAAATAAAGCTTTAGCTTCAATTACAACCTGTACAGTAGAAAATCAGTATTATGAATAATACTGATTTTATACACATTACCTACATAGTTACCTAATGACCATAGACTCATCTTAAAGAATTATGTATGCAATTGTATAACTCAGAAGTTATGTTCTATTTCTTACATTCTGAAACAATATTTCTGGCATTGTTGTTGTCAGGCATCAATAAGTATAAAAACAGGATACTTAAATTAATTACAAAACAATAAAACTACAATTACTCTCACATGTAAATGGAAAAATTTGCAGCATGAATTATTGGCTTAGGTGTAATTATTTTGTTTCAAAGACGTATTTTGACCTTTGTGATAAGGGTGACCCAAAGGAGAAGATAATGGAAGTATCGCAAGCGAGCCAGCGTCGGCACATCGCATACTCGAGCGACTCCCCCGAGAGGCTGGACCGCCGTGCGACCACTCTCCGCTGCTCTAGTCTCCACCAACATGTTCATTGGCGTTACCTCAAGTGGAGACAACGTGAATTCTCATTACGACTACCTTATTTGAACGCCGGAGGTAAGGACAACTATCTCTGCTCTCAGATATTGAACTTACTGAAGGTCACCCCAAAGTTTATGTAATATGTGATTACCGATAGGCTGGCGTGTAATCTCCTCCAGAATGGCTATTCATCGTACAGTCCCCGGCGAAGACTATCATCCATGTAATATAATCCAAGCATGATTTTTAAATTAATGTAGACCAAATATATCATAGTTTTATGTTCTTAGGTATATCAGCTCTTCAATAATTTTGGTGTTAAATCAGTACTACGACTAACATTGTATTTTTTCTTGCAGGCACATCTAGTGAAAGGAATTTTGTACGCTTGCAAATATGGCGCTAGATTTCGTAGCTGGATGTATAGGGGGTAAGATGAATATAATACCTATAGCTGTTACATTACTACCAATTTTATGTTTTTGATGATAAACTAACCCATGGTGTTGGATTTCAGGTTGTGCGGGAATCATTGCTGGTCATCCTTTGGATACATTGAAAGTGCATATACAGTCGGGTAGAGGCAGTGCGCTGCAATGCACGAAGGCTCTTTTGAAAGGAGGAACGTTGTCCACCGCTTACCGTGGAGTTGGTGCTCCATTAGGTGGAATAGCGGCTGTTAATGCCATAGTTTTTGGTGCGTATGGAAATACAAGACGGGCATTGCCCAATCCAGATGCGTTGCGGACGCATGCGACGGCCGGGGCAGCCGCGGGAATGCTCCAAAGCTTCGCGTGTGCTCCCGTGGAATTAGTGAAGACACGGCAGCAGTTGTCCAAGCCTGGGGATAACATGCCGTCGGGGGCGTGGGCAGGAGCCCGCCACATCGTACGAACTGGAGGATTCAAAGCACTTTTCCGAGGACTCGGTGTGACGATGGCTCGTGATAGCCCTGGCTTGGCCATCTACTTCACCTCGTACGAGGCTTTGAGTCGAGGTGACCAATCTGCGATGAAAGTGTTTATGGCAGGAGGCACGGCAGGAGCTTTGTCGTGGGTGGTATTATATCCTATTGATGTTGTGAAATCGAGGTATCAAGGAGACGTGGTAGGGAAGTACGCGGGTGCTTGGGACTGTTTCGTGAAGTCTGTGCGCGCGGATGGTTGGCGCAGCATGGGGCGCGGCGTGGGCGCGGTCACGCTGCGCGCGTTCATCAGCAACGGTGCGTGCTTCTCGGCGGTGGTGTGGACGGAGCGCGTGTGGCAGCGCATGGCTGCAGACTCTAGTGTTAAAACTTTGGCGCAGGCCACCGCCATCAGTGAAGCAGTTTGTGAGAACAACGACCGGCAATTTGATGTGTAATCGAGGTTCGTTCTAATTTATTGAGAAAATAAAATTTTTGTACACGACATGATAGGAGACAAAGATAAAATGTTCTTTATATATACTTGACGTGTTTTTCTTACTATACATTCCTAATATTCGACCTACTGAGGCTCTAGGCCTGGGTACAGGGGCTCTATAACCATTGAATACCGAAATTATAAATGTACTGTGTTAACAACCAAATAAATACATAAATACCAGTTTCATCTTGTCCACACATACACCGTGCACAAGCGCGCTTCGAAAGTGCAACATACCGCATACATCTTAACCTAGCTTTAGGTAGTAGGAATAAAGAAATAACCTTTTTTGTAGTTAGGTAATTATTTTATTATTGATTTCATTTGACTATTTAATTCAATTAAGTTAAGGCTTCAATTAAAATGTGTCTCGTAGCCCACGTCTACGAGAACTGCTACGCGGCTACGAAAAGGTGCGACATTTTTAATCTTTTTATTTCATAACCTTTTACATCACGGTTAAGAGGGATTCCTAAAACATGTCTTGTTGATGATCAGAAAGTGAAGAATTGAAACAACGAGCTTCTTTCTTATTAAGTATCATATACTTGTCTGAAAAATTTCATACAATTTTCAAAAATATTCCAAAAATACAGGAATGATTCACATTATGAAAATATCACAACATTATAAATATGCCAAAATTGCTATAATAAAGGTAAATACTTTTAAAAATAAAGGACGGTAACATAATAATTTTACATAATATTAACTTCACTATACTTTTTCCTAAGACTTTTATTTCTTCATCTTATTGATTAGGTAATTTACTATTATATTAGTAGGGTAGGCTTTTAAAAGTTACTGTGAGACCTGTAAGAATAAGAAGGTATTATTATAACATCCAATACATTGTAAGTTGAGTATTATTTATTGTCTTGGACCTGTAATAAATTAATGATGAATCACATAATACATCTACAGAGATTGCATAATTGTTTATTGACATGAATGATTGAGTTTTGTGTCGTTTTGTTTGTTTGAAAACAGCAGGCGTCATGCACGTGAACTAAACAACATGTAGGTTATTCTACTACGCCACGAGGCAAAGATTTTAAATAAAATAGATAAAACATACTATTAGAGCCGTTATCATACCATTGCTAGGGCAACGTTAGCTACAGTAGTCTGGAACAGTAAGGTATTAAGCCACACCCAAAATAGTTGGCACCTCGTAAGACTTGAATAGAAATCTGTTCAAACACTCCCTCTTTTTCACACGCGACCACCCGTTCAATATTTTTGATTGGCTCGCGGCGTGGGGTCAAATCTCATTACAACAAAGATTACCGACAAAAAACACAAGTAGGTAGTACAAAGAGTTACCAAAGCATACTTACTTGATAATGTCAGATTGTTAGGAAGACACACCCGCACTGCATGTGTCTGAAATGAAAAATGTTTATTCCAATCCCTCTCTAATCAGCACATCGAAAAACGAACGTCTTTTGTTTAGAGACATCTTGCACCGAAACCGTATGCAACGATGTAAATGCCCCCCCTACCTCCTAGGAGTTTAGGAGAGGGATAAGATCCACAACAAGAACCAAGGTTAATAATGTAGCCCGAAGAATTGCCAAACTTAAGTGACAGTGGGCAGGGCACATTGCTCGCAGAACGGATGGGCGATGGGGCCGGAAAGTTCTGGAATGGCGACCCCGAACCAGAAGACGTTGCGCTGGAAGGCCTCCCACTAGGTGGACCGATGACCTGGTGAAGGTTACAGGGATCCGCTGGATGCGAGTCGCACGGGTGTGGTCAATGCGACGACACTTAGGGAGGCCTATGTCCAGGGGTGGACGTCTTTGAGCTGAAATGATGATGAAGATCCACACGACACCTACTCAATTTCTGCTAAGCTACCTTGGAGTGCGCTAGTCTTGCTCCATAGGCTGCGGAGGAAGGGGCGGGGGCGGTGGCGGTGGTGGGGGTGGCGCCGGCGCATCGTTGTTGGCGGCCTGGTTCTCCATCAACCCGAGTTGCTCGAGCATATCGTCGTTGTCTTCCATCAGGTGAACCTGCACCAACCACGGCCGGTTACTCTGCAAAGAACAATTTGAATATCCCAGACGGAAAAACGTCGACTTTTTGGCTTCTAGAGGTTCTACAGGTAGTGACTTGGCGGTAAAAAAAAAAAGATAGAAGAAATGTCATAGGAAAACTGAGATCATTATAACAAACTGACATAGTTGCAAAAAATAAACTCAAGCTCTTGTAATAGCTCGTTACAATTTAAAATATTAGTGTAACTAGTCTTTCAAACCTACGGTTACTAGTTAGTATGTATAGGTACTTAAATCCCTTTGGATACAAGAGAAGGTAGATGTGAGGTGTGAACGAGCTTTTTAATGATGAATCAGATGTAAAAAGAAATCCAGCTAAAAACCCTGTGACCCATAAATCCATAATGTTACAAAGAGATACAAAATTTGCTCCAAAAAATGTAAAAATATTAGATAAACCATTATCTAAATTGAATTATGTGAACCTATGTGGCTCATTAGATAAAAAAAAAAGTTAAAAAATAAGTTAGAGGTGCGTTTTGTTATTTTTCTGCCAAGCTACGCAATCATAACAGTGAAGTGTTCTGTTGGAAAACATTCACAATAACAATGTACCGAGTGGTAGGGCCCCCCTCCCTTAAGGTCGGGGCTAACTGTTCACTTTTAATATCAATCTCAACATGAGATAGCATTTTTTTTGTATTCTGACCATTGACCTCACACTTATCATACAATTTAAGGTTCCGCGCGCTCTACAGATCCAAAAAAAACAATATAGTGGCGGTGTGTTTACCTTTGGACATCCACACCCAGTGTTTTCCCATTAATTTGTCAACACCTACTTACAATTAACTTTTCTATTTCAATTTGGTCAAGCATCATAAGCATAGCATATGACTATGACGTTCCAGCTGCTGGCGTTCCAGCACTTGGAAGGTCAGGCCCTCTTGTATTCAAGTCTGCAGTGTCCTACTTTAGGGCAAAGACCCTCCTCTCCCTTTTCTAAACTATGTTGTGCTACAAAAGTTAGTTTCAGAAACGAATCCCTTCAAAACCGACTCTACGTAGTTTTGCCTGTCCTACCCCGAGAGTGTAATTTAAGCCCACGTTGGCGCGAAAGGGGTGAGGCAGCCCGTGAGCTGAGGAGCAGGTGGTGAGCGTTAATAGCATCTGCGACGATAAGCTCGCGTGGGACCGCCGGAGCCGCGAGAGAAACCATGCCGGTTGCATGTTGCATGCTGCATGCTTGCTGCATGCAGTATGCAAGCGAGCAAGCAACATGCAACAGGCATAGACACTATTAGTGAGAATAACAAGATTGTTTTCCCGCTTGACAAGAATTTACCCGCATTATTTTTGTGTGTGAAACGTTAAGAAACTGTCACTCGGTAAAATGTTATTCTCGGTAAGTAAAGGTAAATTTTATATCATATAAACAATTTAGGGATGAAAAATATTTGATTTGTTGTTCTATGATATGAATATTCGAACATTAAACTTTATTTGAAACAAAAATCAATTATTAAAATTTCTTCAAAGTATTCTGCGTACCTATCAATGATTATTCTATGAAATAATAAATATGGGAAAAAGAAATGTGTGAAACGAATCTATAACTATTAGCTATAAAAAAAACGTACATAGAACCGAAAACTATACATATTGAGGCCCAAAAGTTAATTTTCTTTTAATATTTCTAAAACAAAAAGCTACAGAAACGTACGGAACCTCATTCGAAATTATGTAGACAATATTTTTTCAAACCTGTTTTATTATATAGAACAGTCTCCTAGAACCATTATATTTATCTATAAATAAACAATTCTACTGTGATACTGATAATACGGCAAATGTTAAATTTAACGTAAAACATTGATAAAAATTTTTTTTTACAAAAAAAGATACCGACTTCAGAAAACACTTAATGCACTAAAAAGTTAAAAATAATACTATAACCTACCTATATTAATAAACCTCACCTAACCGACGATTAACCTATGATAAAATTTAATAATTCTTTGGAGTCGGTGCCAAGCAATATAATTTGAATTAATTAATGAATTAATATTTAGAAACTGTAAGATGTTTTGTTTTTCTGGCCTTAGTATGTCTATATAGTCATTCAGGTATCGTATATTGCTTGGCACCGACTCCAAAGAATTATTAAATTTTATCATAGGTTAATCGTCGGTTAGGTGAGGTTTATTAATATAGGTAGGTTATAGTATTATTTTTAACTTTTTAGTGCATTAAGTGTTTTCTGAAGTCGGTTTCTTTTTTTGTAAAAAAAAATTTTATTTGTTAATTTTTAGTGACATATTTTTAATCTAATAATAAAATATTAGGCCTAGTAAAGATACTTTTCGTGTGAGAAAAGGCGTCGAACTGAAACTGAGAAAAAGGAAAACGATTAAAAGAAATTAGGGAAAGAAATGATCAACGCATTTTGAAAACAGACTGTCAAAGCAGATGACCTACATGTTACGTAGGTTGAATAAGGAAAGTCAAGAAGTTAGTCTGTGGTACACCTGGAAAGTGCATACCGTTACAATACCAACAAGCCCAAACACAGCTAAGATACATTGTCTTATTTTGGAGTTCTAGTGCCTGTCTCTTGGCTTCATCATCAGATCTGATGGTAAAATGGTTCTTATTGAACGCAAATGCTTCATTTGTTGTAAAAATACCAAAATCGCTGTACGTTTTCCTATAAAACTTGAAGAGTTCCCTCGATTTTGCCAAAATTCAATCATCAGATCCCGACTTGGTGACTATGGAACCAAATAGAAAGCATAGGCTTTGGAATAAAAAAATAATTTTCGAAATCGGTTCGTAAACGACTGAGTTATGCGCAATGCAGAGTAAACGAAAAGTTAGAAATATTTAACTTTTGTTGATTTTTTCAGAAACGGCTTGTCTGATTTTGATAAAATTTTCATGGGACCATTTGGAAAGTATACGCTTTCAAACAAAAAAATAATTTTTCAAATCGGTTGGCAAGCGACGGAGTTATGCCCGAACAAACATAAAAAAAAAAAAAAATACAAACATCCGAATTGAGAACCTCCTCCTTTTTTAGAAGTCGGTTAATAAAAGAAGTGTCTCTTTCCAACACTTGTCACATGCTAGCCAATACCTATAAAACTTATAATCACTTCATCTTATTTTATTAGCAGATACCGCGATTGAGGCTGATATGAAAGAAAAAGGAGGAATTATTATAGCTTGACGGATGACAGAGGAGATGGAAGAAAACATGTGTTGCACCGACCTCCAGTAACATGAGACAAGAGCAGGAAGATGATGATGAGATACCGATTGAGGCTATGGACGCTAGGCACACACAAAAGCCACCAAGGATGGCCACTTTCGTACGCTTTCAGATTAGATGCCGCCGGCTGAAATGTGTCGGCAAAAACATTTCCCAACACTAGGCATTTCTCATGTATCGTGGGTGCGTTTACAAACATTTAAACTCACATACGCTATAGCCAGACCAGGAACAACTAGGTACTTGTAGGCCATAAAAATATTTGTTCGGTGCGGGGATCGAACCTGCGACACGCAGCGCAGTAGTCGATTGCTCAACCACTGCGCCAACCGTGCCGCCGGCTTTGGTGCAGACTTCATTGCGGTGCCTATATTATTTGGTTGCGTTGCAGTATGGAGCGACAGATTAGTGGTGTGACCGTCGGACTACCAAGTCATAGGTCACGAGTTCGAACCCAAGGCACGCACCTCTGATTTTACGGATTCATTTGCTTATTGTATAATTATCACTAGCTTCGGTGAAGGAAAACATCGCGAGGAAACCAAACATGCCTGAGAGATATTTCTCTACGGCATGTAAAGCCAATTCAGAGTACCATGGGTGGCATTAAAACTCTGACACCAGGTTGGGCACTTACTTACTGTTAGCCTATATCATCCCACTGCTGGGTAGAAGCCTCTCCCCATGACTTCCAAATCCTACGATCCAAGGCCAAAGTGGACCACTGGTCGTTACTCGTTAGTTCTGTCCAGCTCGTCCCGCCATCTGCCTGCGAGGTCTACTGCGTCGCCTTCTGGCTGTGTCAGGGCTCCACATTGTGGTTATTTTAGCCCACAGCTTGTAGGGCATACGGCAGATATGGCCAGCCCAGTCCCACTTCATTTTAGCGGCTTTTTAAGCAACGTCAGCTATTTGTGTTTTGGAGCGCAGTGTGGTGTTGCGTACATGGTCGGTTAGTTAGACGCCTAGAATGCTGCGCTCCATTGCACGTTGGCAGACCTTGAGTTTGGACTTTTGAATATTTGTCAAAGACCAAGTCTGGGATCCATAGGTCAAAATGGGAAGAATGCACATGTCCATGATTTTTCTCTTTAGTGATAAAGGAAGGTTTCCTTTCATGAGTTCTTTCATGGACCAGTAGTAGTAGTCTTCCGGGCATTTTCGGTTCGTCTTCTGACTTCCTTTTCTTGTCTGGACTGGAAAGAGACTAACTGGCCCAAGTAGATGTATTCATGGACATATTGCAATTCTTCACCATTCACTCTGATCCTATGCTTAGTGGTTTTTGACACCAGTTTGGTCTTCGACATATTCATCGCGAGTCCAACCTCAAGGCTTGCGTAAATACTTGCTTTCTGTGTAACTTCTAACTGGGTTAGGCACTAATCACACGAAAAAAAGTTTGGAGCTTCATAGAAAGAATCCCGAACGGCTCTAAAATTGAGGCGATGATGATCCTGTGCAGTGTTTAACTGCATGTCTATTTTAATCCTGCAACTTTCATTACTAACTAACGCTTAATTTTGCATAAAACTTCCAGGTAAATAAAGTTCAAGCTACAGCTCAAATAAATATTCTCGATAATAGACAAATTGCGCCTTAGATCACCATTTAATGCGCATCAAATATTAGTTCGGTATAAAATAATTGTAATATAAAAAACAAGTATTGTTTTACAAAGTTTGATCGTCATCTGACTGATGTTATGCTGATAACGAATTAAAACAAAAGCTAGTGCGTTCCATCACCGTAGGCATCTACTTTAATTATCACTGCGTAAAATGGGAGTATTAACCCCTATATAAAATTTAGAGTCATTCATGTAGCATCAGTATGATGTAATTACTCACAAGTAGTGCTACATAACATCCTACTGACGCCCGTAGCCAGTAATAAATAAAAACTAAAAACTCGTAGTACCCTTTATCAGTAGTGGTAGTAATCTATGAGAATAATGAGTGGGTGGTACGAAGTAATCCAACTTTAGGTTATAGGATAACCAATAACTTTATACATCACCTGGTTTGAAAACCAACAATACGAAGCACTGACCCTTAGAAGTCTATAAGTAAATTAAATTGTATTCTACGCTTTTAACGTAGGCTGCTACGATGCTTTCGTAGAGGGTGTACCGTGTGGCGGGTACAGCAGAGTGTTTGTTATAGCTAGCTAAAACGTAGATGGCTATAGGGAATGTGAAGATTAACACATTTGCTGCTAAATCCAAATAATCAATTTTTACTAGTATGCGCGTCGTCTAAAGCTACCTATTGCGACGACTCGGAAGGCGGGTTCGTTCGTGTGCGCGAACCAATTATTGTTTGACCTATATGCAGGGTGCTTAGCACCGAAATGGTTAATAGGATGCATTAAGAGCGACCGCGAAGCACTTGGTATATCTTAGCTTTATGCTTAGGTAGGTTTCAGACTGCTGCCGTAGCAGTGCGAGTGAGCAAAGTCAATAAACTCTAGTCACGACAACTGAACGCAAGAAAATACCACCTTTGCACAGTATGACACACGTTAAGTGGTACGTCTTCGGCGTGACAGCCGGCTACCCATTTCCTGCAACACACTTCTCTATCAATAATGTGTGGGATGTTGTATTTCATACATTTGAAAATTGCGCTCGACAATGGGAATTCGCTCGGATACGCATTCACCTGTAATATAACAATCAAAGATTTGGTTTTATACAGAAATAAGTGATTGGTACAAATTATGTATCGTTACAGGTTGCGCACTTTAATGCTCGGTTCTCGACACCTCAATCTCAATCTCAATCTTGACTTTTACATACAGCTACCGCTAAGTGATGGAGTACCTTTACACCTGCAATGAATGTTGTGGAATTATCAAAATGTAATGTAAGTAATACTTTCACTACGATGAAATATGAACTTTTTGCCACCGAAGCTACGAAGAAGAATAGTTTTAGGATTGCAAGTGTGTTACGCAATTACGTCACTGCAGTCCAAAAACCAACCCTCTAAATGATGATGAATGAATAAAAGAAGTATTCCAGTAAGTACTAACATCAGGCAAAGCAGTTCGGTGTTGCCCGTGGCGTGCCGTCTCTGAGAGCAGGATCTTCTGCCGCTTCTCCTCCATGAGACGCTCGCGGTGCTTGTGGATGTAGTCGTACACGTTGGGCAGGCCCATGATCACGCATGCCGACAGAGCTGACCGGTAGATGTTCATATCTGTTGCCTCGTACCTAGGGAAGATAGCGTTTGGTTTTTATTTCAGAATGTCTTATTTGGCCTCCACATTGGCTGGGGTAGAACAAGAACGGCCCAAGTTAGATATACTAAGATGGAAACAGATGGAGGAGTTCCAGAGATGGGTGACCCCTTAATAGCCAAAGTTAAAAAAAAATATGGAATTGTAAATTATAGGGAAATAAAAGCTATTTTTATTTATCCTAACAGCCGCACGGGTCGATCTTTGATGTCGCCGAGGTCGATGCGAGGATTGATGACTTCCACATACCAAGAGCGTGACTTGCGAATCTCGAAGAGTATTTTAAGCAGCTTGGTCCCGGCTGTCATTTGTTTATCATTGACAATCGATACGGGTGGTGGTCAGGAGCCCGAAAGTCTGACAGCCAGTCTTGCTAAAAACTATCGTGTTATCCAGTTACTGAGTTGTAGAGCTCAGATAGGCAGTAGCTGAACATGATTAATGGTAGTAACCTGCATCCGGTTGAACTGGAAGCTGACTCAAGCATAATTGGGAAAAGCACATGATAAATTTCAATTTTCCGCAAATTGGTTGTACAAGTTTATCTGTAGCATCTTTTTATCATCCGCGTGTCACGCAGGAATACCTAAGCTCTAGTCATCATCATCATCATTTCAGCCCAAAAGACGTCCACTGCTGGACATAGGCCTCCCCCAAGTGTCGCCAAATTGACATTTTGGAGGGGTTTTGCCATAATCGCCATGCTTGGCAGGCGGGTTGGCGATCGCAGTACGGTTGTTACAAAAGCACAGAGAACGCTGCTGCCTATTCTCTGGCGAATCCCTTAGTCGCCTCTTACGACACCCACGGGAAGATATGGGATGGTGCTATTCTTTAAGTCCGACACCATACAGAGCCTTTAAGTCCGACACCATACAGAGATAAGCTCTAGTGGAGCAAGTTAATTTTTCGTATAATGGATGGATGCTTATATCTAGGTTGTTTCCCTGCACTATCGGAGTATACCCCCATAACTTATGAACAAGACTTATTTCACCTCCTTAAGCAACAATCTGTCAAGTGGCTTTGGATATCAATTCACGTGACCGGTCAAATTTCTTGAAACCACCACATCGCGCGATTTTGTTATCAACCGTTTTTGTTTGTTACAAATCGGTCACTTTGTATGCGGTACCGTTTATCTTTTTGATAGGTCTGATGAGTTGAGAGGGTTGCCACTTGACGGTTTTCTTTTTCCCAATTTCTATAACACCCTTATTTTGCGAGTCTATTGGCCTTTAACCGGGCACAAGTGTACAAGCTACAATGGGTAACCTCTTTCCTGACTTGCTTGAATATTTTACAAATAATCTGCTTCTCAATGTAGTTTAGTACCCAAAGAAAATACATTTCACCAAGTGAACTTCTACCACAGATTTTTATTATCATTACAACAAGCAACGAAGACACAACTAAAATGCTTGATTAATATAATTCTTTTGTTTTATTTTAAAGTTGGGATTTCAATGTCCGTGACTTTGATAGGTTAATAACATCCATTCGATTCTGAGTTTTAAAACATGTAAACAAAGACTTCATTTCTTTATAACAAAGGCTAGGTCTAGATTACAGAGTGGAGTTAATAAATATTGTATCCACAAAATCCACATGATATAAAACGTGCTAAGATAGATAATTTATGCACTTTGTTTGCACTAACCAATTAACTGTTAGGTACTTTTATCGTGGCGTGTACCTTTTTATTTAGTATCTTTTATAGGAATCCGATACTGAACGCCAGAAACTGTCTATTAAAACTTAAGCAAAAAGATTGATGTTAGTTATAGAAGATACAAACCTCTCACTGCCCGTTCTCAGCATGTACATGAAATTGGTTCGTGGGTCTCGCTAAAACTCTAAAACAGCTGGGACGATTTGGCTGATTTTGGTTTTAAAATGTTTGACGTAGTCCCGGGAAGGTTTCAAAGGTGAAAAAGTTAGGGTTGGGTAAGTAGGGTAGGTAGGGTAGGTAGGGTAGGTAGGGTAGGTAGGGTAAGGTAGGTAGGTAGGGTAGGGTAGGGTAGATAGGTAGGATAGGGTAGGGTAGGTAGGTAGGGTAGGTAAGTAGGTAGGTAGGGTAGGTAGGTAGGGTAGGTAGGTAGGGTAGGTAGGGTAGGTAGGTAGGGTAGGTAGGGTGGGTAGGGTAGGTAGGGTAGGTAGGGTAGGTAGGGTAGGTAGGGTGGGTAGGGTAGGTAGGGTAGGTAGGGTAGGTAGGGTAGGTAGGGTAGGTAGGGTAGGTAGGGAAGGTAGGGTAGGTAGGGTAGGTAGGGTAGGTAGGGTAGGTAGGGTAGGTAGGGTAGGTAGGGTAGGTAGGGTAGGTAGGGTAGGTAGGGTAGGTAGGGTAGGTAGGGTAGGTAGGGTAGGTAGGGTAGGTAGGGTAGGTAGGGTAGGTAGGGTAGGTAGGGTAGGTAGGGTAGGTAGGGTAAGTAGGTAGGGTAGGTAGGGTAGGGTATTGCAACGCATAGTACAGAATAGAATAGAATAGAATAGAAATAATTTATTTGCATTTATTTGCATACAGCTAGTACGTTATAAATACATCTATCTCTTGGTGGTTTCTAAGCTAACAAAACACCAAAAAAATTTAAAATCTCTTAGCCGTTTTGCCATAGGTATCAAGTTCGAACCCAAGACGAATCTCTGATTTTTTTCGGATTCATGTGCATATTGTATAATTATTAGTTGCATCGATGAAGGAAAACATCGTGAGGAAACCAGCATGCCTGAGAGATATTTCCCAACGGCATGTAAAGCCGAGTCAGAGGCCCATGAGCAGCATAAAAACTCTAACACCATATTAGGCGCTAACCACACGATGGAGAAAGAAGTGCAGGCTTTAGCAACATACCAAAAAATCTGACGAACGTTTCTATTGCCCGAATAAACGGACACACCTACAAGGTTACAAATGTTCCCACATACAAAATTCATGAAATTTTCTTGGAACACCGCACCCGAGCAGAAAAACATGTTCACGCAGCCATCACGATGTGTCATAGACAGATAACCCACATACTGATCCCTCATTAATACATATGATGATGAATGTGAAGAACGGAAATTTCATCAGACTGTAGTCTTAAAATTTTCAGAATGTATTATTTCAGTTTTAGAAAATAATTGAGTGCTCTGCTTAATTTAATTTTACAATCTTGGTAGCCTAATTAATTTATCATCTGTTTCAACGTAAGACAAAGTCCAAAATTAATTTAGGTACCTAATTAGGCTTCCCTAAGGACACTTTTTGGTCTTCGAAAATGATTAGGAAAAGAGAGCCTGCTCTGTTATTATTGTAAATACTAACATACGATACATTGAAGATCTATTAAAGATTAAACAGGCAAACAAGTCGGAATGCGTTGTATGCATCTACGATTAATTGTAATGTAGTACATATCCGTAAACACTTGTTGTACTAACCAAAGGACATAACAAAAATGATAAGGCTATGAAAGTAGGAGAAATGTCTGGAGCAAACAGGTTTACTGCAAATGCAAACTGACTGTAGGACTAAGTTTATTATCTCAGCGCATACGCAACTCCAAGTTATAAATAGAGACTTAATTAATAGATAGCATAACAAATATATGGCCTATAGGTACCAAGTACTGGTAGATCATAACAAATCTTAATAGCTGCAACTATATATGTGTCGCAGCCCCCTGCTAACTACTTACTAAACAATAAGTAACTTAACATTTGATCCAATAGGGGATAATCACTACAAGCCCCCTTACCCCTTAGCCTAGAGAGAAAGATAGCCAACTGAGCATGATTAATCCTATCAAATGCTCACGCCATATGCTTATGCTCAAGATAATACTAGTCTTAATCGAAGTTATATAAACTGTTATGAATAACGTGATTAAATGGCCACTTAGTTTCTTATTGATATGTAGATAATGCTGACTTCAGATTTGCTAGTATAGTCTCGTGAAAATTATTGCCTACTTATGCATTTTCTTGACAAGCAGCGCCACATGTAATACTTAAAGTGGTCATACTGTACATGCCATATGCCTATATGACATGCATGTTTCCTCTGACAGGTTAAAGACATTTGCGTGCGTGTTTGTGACAGACCATTTGTTAATGTTTCAGTAAACTAGTGGGTCATATCTGCCTAGCCTTTCCTCAACTATCTTGGGGTCAGCTTCCAGTCTATCTGGATACAGGTGAATACCAGTATTTTACATGGGGCGACTGCCTAATACGATACCCCTTGGTGTGATTGGTTGTCACACCAAGACCTGTCAGACTTTCGGGCCACAGACTACCTGTAACGACTGTCCAAGGTCTACTAATGACAGCCGGGACTAACGGCTTAACGTGCTTTCGGAAGCGGAAACTCAGTATGTAATGGGTGGTCACCCATGCAAGGACCAACCCAGGCAAGCGCGGCTTAACCTAAATGTCGACCCGAGCAGCTGTTTTTATTTAATCACGACCTCCTCAAACCAGTGGGTATATGATAATATTATTTAAGACTAGTAAGGCAATCATGTTGCCTGCTTTCGTTCTAGCACTTAGCTATATCGCTTTGTACTCAAAGACGCACCTTCTTACCTAAATAATAAGTACTAAAACTCACCACTCATTGGTCCTCTCATCATAACACTCCACGTGGTATATGGTGGTGACTCCATTAAAGCCTCCAATCGCGAAGATCATGTCGTCGATGACCTCTATGGCGAAGTTGCTGCGAGGGTTGTACATGTCAGGCACAGGGGCCCAGGTGTTGGCGGCAGGGTCGTATACCTCACCACTGCACATTCGGGAAATGCCGTTAAAGCCGCCAATCACGTAGATCTAGGAATAAAGAAATAAAGTATGAGTAAAATAATGTTCTCGGATAGACAGGATAGGAGTTTTGTGTGAAAGAAAAGCTTATGTATTTCACGTGATACAATATTTATATATATAAATTACGCGTCACGTTGTTTGTCGGTGATGGACTCCTAAACTACTTAACCGATTTTAATCAAATTTGCACACCGTGTGCAGTTTGATCCAACTTGAAAGATAGGATGGCTTACATCTCAATTTATAGTCGCAATATTATTTTATTGCAAATTAAGTCACAATTATCTGTTAGCTCCAAAAGTTTCTAACAGATGGTGGTATCTGTTGACTGGATTGAGTGAGTATTCAATAGATTGCGCTGTATAGGAGCGCAGTAGCAATGAAAAATATTGCGAAAACGGGGAAAATTAGACGCAGACGAAGTTACGCGGGACAGCTAGTAGACTATAAACAACGATAAACAAAGACGTTATGAATTTTTAATGAATTTTATGAGTATACATTCAGGATTGTGAAGATCGAACGCAGATTCTGTGTGTCGGAGCCGTTGCACTTGCCAATCTACTGCTACTTGGAAATCAACCATGGAATGTGAGGGCAGGAAGATGTATTGCCTAGTGGTGTGTTCTTCGGACTGCCAAGTCAAAGGTCACGAATTCGAACTCAAGGCACGCACCTCTGATTTTTCGGATTCTTGTGCGTGTTGTATAATTATCACTTGCTTCGGTGAAGGTAATTAAACATCTTGAGGAAACCAAACATGCAGAGATATTTCTTGACGGCATGTAAAGCCAAGCCAGAACCCCATATTTATGTTCTGGCGGCAATAAAACACTGACACTATGTTAGGCACTAGCCAAACGAAAAAGAAGGAGTAGGATGAAGGATATATTACATTCATACATCGGACTAGTGTCCTTAACTCCACGTCTTATGCGTGTAAGTAGATTTTACAGGTTGAATTTTGCAAGTGGGCTTTGATGGCCATATCCGAAACTATGAGGAATAGCGAAAAACAGTCAAACGAGTCTCTAGGCCGATTTTGATGGAAAGGAAAACTGCATCATTGGATTTTTGAAAAATCATTATTCCTAGCCAGGAATAGAAAACGTTGATTTTGAAAAAAAAACCGCCGTTATAAAAAATATACATCATTCGATAGTGTCTCTGCTAAGGATCAAGTTCTGGGAAGTAATGATATGCGCCAAACTCAAGGAAACTGTTATATTTTATGTTTTTTAGTTTTCATTAAAATCGGGTTCGAGACCCCTTTGAGTGTTATTTGCTATTTGTCATGGTTACGGATTTGGCCATCCACGCCAACTTGAAAATTTCATCCTGTACAATATTTACATAATATGCCTAATTAAATCGTGAATCAAATTTCTTGCGGCGTAGAAACTTGGCCTATATATATGAAACGTTTTAAATAAATCTAGTTATAACTAGTACTTTCTTTACACAAGTTATTATTAAACTGGTATTTGCAAGGAATATGAAGATATCGATAAGGTTTTTTTTCTTAATAATAATACGGCGTAATATTTTGACCTATGCTGATCCTGAAATGATAACGATAGATAAATATTTTAAGTTAATAACTGAAGTGATTAATAATATTGTTCTTTAACGCTATGATAATTAAGGTAAACGGCCCAGAAACCGTGAAGTTTTGAACTTCACTGACTTTGCAGGTTTGCGATACTAAAACTAGAAGACTTACAAAAAAAATTATTACATGACTAGAGAGATAATTTATACAAGTTTTATTGTGATATTCTTTTATTTAATTAGTATAAATTTTCTTTAACAATGATAGAAAAATATAAAATAAAGGGCTAATTGTACCAGTACCCGGTAGATTTGTACCAGTAAACGTTAAATGGTCCCTGAATCCGGTAATATTCAATGCGAATTTGAACTCTATTGGTTTACTTCAAAGTTCACAGAAACACTGTTTTTGCATTTCTGCGTAAAATAAGTGAAGAAGGGTTATCCAAAGAAAATACACTTTTATTGGCAGCAGCTGAAATTGAGGCTCCTTTTTTGACTGCCTCCATGGCGTTTAATATGACCTTCTGCCTATCAGTCATGGCTATCTGAAAAAAAAAATAACACTGGTCTTGAAAATTTCTGAATTCGTATCAATAGGAAAATATAAATACTTTTAAAATATTTTAACGACCGGACATAAAAACTGAAAAAGAAACGTGGCGTACGGTAAAAAACGAGTGAGCCTTACAGTAGTCTCATTTGATGTGTAACATATGACATCGGCTTCGACTTCGACTCCAGATCCATGTCTATGTCCAAATACAATTCAATTTGACCAATCACTCACCACTCACCAATCAATCAATCCCTCCCTCCATCCCGAAGCGATAGTAAAGATGTTACACATCAAAAACTAAAGAGGCAATTGAATCCAGGTGATTACAGAGAGGCCAGTTCCCGCTTCGTTGGAAGACGGGGAAGCTGGTCCTCATCCGGAAGCCGGGGCGCCCTGCGGACTCTCCGTCCGCATACCAGCCCATTGTGTTGCTCGACGAGGTGGGCAAGCTCTTTGAAAGAGTCATTGCCAACCGCCTCGCCGGGCACCTTGTGGGGATGGGGCCGGATCTTGCGGAAAACCAGTTTGATTTCCGCAGAGGGCGCTCGACGGTGTCCAGGGGTGGGGTTGTCTTGGCGGTGTCTCTTGACATCGCCAACGCCTTCAACACCATGCCCTGGAGCTGCATTAGGGAGGCACTCCGGTATCACCGGGTGCCGACCTACCTTCGTCGTGTGGTCGGGGACTACCTGACGGATAGGGCCGTCATCTACCCCGGGCCGTCGCACCGGAGAATGGAACCGGCGAGAGGTATCGTGCGGTGTTCCGCAGGGATCGGTTCTGGGGCCGCCCTTGTGGAACATCGGCTACGACTGGGTGCTGCGCGCCGACCTCCCTAGCGGTGTCAGCGTAGTTTGCTACGCTGACGACACGCTGGTGCTGGCACAAGGGAGGTCGCACGAGGCGGCGGCCGATCTTATGACACGCGGGGTTGCGATAGTCGTGGAGAGAATCCGGCAACTGGGTCTCGAGGTGGCATTGCACAAGTCCGAGGCCATCTGCTTTCATGGGCCTCGGAATGCGCCACCGTCGGGATCCATACTGACGGTAGGAGGGGTTCCCATCGGCGTCGAGTCGACGCTGAAGTACCTAGGGCTTGTCCTCGATAGCCGGTGGAACTTCGTGGAGCACTTCCGACGTTTGGCCCCCAAACTGGAACGGGCAGGTTCTGCGTTCAAGCGGCTCTTGCCCAACCTGGGGGGTCCAAACGCCTCCTGCCGCAGGCTCTACGCGGGGGTCGTGCGGTCCATGGCCCTTTACGGGGTCCCGGTGTGGGCGCGTTCTCTGAGGCGGCGAGCCGCCCATTACCTGAACGCGCCCCAGAAGGTGGTAGCCGTAAGGCTGATCCGGGGGTACCGCACGATCTCCGGCGAGGTGGCGAGCCTCTTGGCCGGATTGCCGCCATGGGATCTGGAGGCGATAGTCCTCGCCTGCCTGCACGAATGGCGCGCGGAGGCACTACGCCGGAGGCAAACTTCGCTGCCGCGGCAAATTGTCGCTCAGCGGACAGACCTCCGGCGCGATCTCATGGCGACATGGAGAGAGCGACTGTCGCAACCCCGTGCAGGGCACGCCACAATAGTGGCGATAAGTCCCCTCTTTGAGGAGTGGCTGGAGAGGCGCCACGGCGCCCTCACCTTCCGCCTGACGCAGGTCCTCACCGGACACGGTTGTTTCGGGAGGTTCCTGCACCGAATCGGGCGGGAAGAAACGCCCGGGTGTTACCACTGCGAGGATCGGCCGGAGGACACGGTGGAGCACACTGTGGAGCTCTGCCCTGCTTGGGCTGAGCACCGCCGTGTCCTCGTAGCGGCGATTGGCGGCGGCGACCTCTCGCGTCCGGCCCTGGTTCAATCCATGGTCCGGAGCGAGAGGGAATGGGAAGCCGTCGCCTCCTTCTGCGAAGCAGTCATGCTAGCGAAGGAGGTGACGGAACGTGAGAGGGAGAGAACCTCACGTCCCAGCCGCCGCGGGAGACGCCCCGGGCGTCGCGGGGCAACCAGTGGCACTCGGCCAACGTAGGCGCGGGCCTGTGGATGGTGAGTAATGGGCTAGCTCACCGTCCGTCCGTCTTATGACGACAGACCGTGCCGACGGCGCGTTCGTGTTCCACGCGCGCCTCAAGGAGATGTCAGCAAATCGGAAGGGGTCCGAGAGGGCCGATGCCTGCCAGGTCTGCGGGTTGTTCGAAAGAGATACCGTGCCCCTGGAACGCAAAGGGCTAAGAAGGAACATGGATGGGTTCTAGTCAGTCAAGTCTGACACTCCCTTCCGCTCCGCCCAGAGCGGAAGAAATCATTTGATGATTTCCCATCCTAAAAAAAAAAAGGTGATTACAACACAAACAAGGTACATAGAAACTGCATTCTGTTGATTCGAAGGAAAAGAGAACTTAACACCAAGGAAATAAGGACGATGACGGGTTTAAAAGCAACTTTTAATGCAAGTCCCAATATCCGGCAACGTATTCTACAGTTTTAAAGGAAAATGAGACCTATTGTAAGGCAATAAGTACACAATAACGGGTTTCGGTACAACGTGTATTACCGGGTTCACCATGTACCAAAATCCGGTAAAAAAATACGATTTTAACGGGTACTAGGTCAAGAAGGGTTTGTTGGTACCAATAGATGTGAACGGCAAAATAATTTATTTCTCAATTAGATTCACCTCAATTTATAGGTTATATCGCAACATAATATACTCAAATATTTTAGAAAATCAACACTCTTACCTTAACGTGATCCGTCTCAGTATGGCTAGCTCATCAATGCGACGTGGTGGTTTCGTAGTTCACTGACAGAACTTTGAACTTTCATAATATTTTCACAAAGCAAACTTTTGTCAACGCATGGTTTTGACGCCATTAAACTGTTTGGACAATGTTGCCATTACAATTGTACAAAATATTACCGAGAAGGTATTGCCATTCGCAAACTTTTCTTATACATTCGTAGAAAAATGCAATAATAAAAAAACTGACTTGTTAACGGGAACTAGTACACTAACGGGAATACGTACTTTTACCTTATCTACGAGAATGTGTGCGTATGGATGGGCTTTTTGTTATATTCAATAGCTGCCACGATTTGATCCGTATAATATTGTAGTACTTATTAGTAATTAATAGTTGTAGCCCGCGACTTTGTTCGCCTGGAAAATTTGATGTGTAAGTGTGAGAAAAGAATTATCCTATGTGTTATTCCAGACTATAATATATCTCTGTGTCAAATTTCATCAAGATACGTTCAGCCATTCTGGCGTGATTGAGTAACAAACATCATCACTCCATCCATCCTAACTTTCGCATTTATATCTTTTTAAATCTATATTATTAAATAAAAATTAATGCCTATTTCCCTTGGTCACGCCATAACTTGAGAACGACTTATCCGATTTAATTCATCTATTTATGAAATGTTTTCTAATACTTTGTAGATGGTTCTTAGGTAGGTAGGTAGTCAAAACAGATCAAAATCATTTACATAGTAGGTAGGTACGTAGTTGGTAGGAACAAGTGCATAGCGACGCATATCGGGAGTAGCTAGTTTTGTGTATATTCGAGTTAGTCCCTGCAAGGTTTGAATTCACTTTTAGACCCGGTAGGTGGCACTGCAGTCGGTGTGTCACCAATTTTTTTCCGGGCAGGACGACGTCTGCTGGGTCCGCTAGTATTATGTTAAGGTATAGATTACTTAGTATCTTATTAATTTAGCTACTGTTTCTCGGCTGCTGCCATAAAACAAGACAGCAAAGAAAATCAGATAGACTTACCTCACAACGATTTGTGCATGCAAAGGGCCAGCACGCGACACACAAAATAAAATAAAAAAGTTTAAGAAATTGACTTGACGAATACAGAAGTCCAAGTTTCTTCTTCTTGTCGTATCCGTACTTCCATAAGTTCCATATTACAAAGTTTGGACCCAGTAGGTGGCCACGTTTATTGCAACGTCGAAGGCGTTATTCAAGTCGTCGAGAGTGCAGGTAAACGGACACCTGGGGCACTCCAGCAGGTAGGAAATTGACCGCTAATACCGCTGATCAAGTAACATAGCAAGATCTAGGTTGAACAATAGGATTACAAGCAATAATACCTAAATACCTTGTTGTGGTAAGCGATGCAAGAGACCCCGGATCTGCGCGAGCGCATCGGCGCCAGGTTCGTCCACTGGTTCGTGTCGGGGTCGTACACCTCCACGCTATTCATGCACTCTTGGCCGTTGAAGCCACCCGTTATGTAAATTTTATCTAATAAAAAAATTTGAAATTAATGAAGGCCAAATAACAAACAAAATCTGACAACTAGTCTTACTAAGCGTTATCGTATTACCCAGTACTAAGTGGGTTGTGGCGGTAGATAACTGGCAGTCGCTCCATGTAAAATACTGGTAATTAGGCCGCATCTGGTTGGACTGGAAGCCGACCCCAACATAATTCGGAAAAGGCTAAGCAGATGATGATGACTATTAAACCAATTTTAATGTTATCTTCATCACCATCAGCCTGCCGCAGTCCACTGCTGGATATATGCGACACCAATAGACCTTTCAACTCGTTCTCGGCAATTCTGATCCAGCTGCTACCTGCCACCCTGCGAAGATGTCCCTCCACCTAGCCTGAGGGCGTATCACCTTATGCTTGCCGATTCGCGGGATTCACTAGAAAACAAGTCTGCCCCAACGAGTCAGTCGGGTATTATCATGCATTTTGTCAACATCATTATAATAATTTCAGTCGAAAGACGCCTACTGCTGGGCATAGGCCTCCCCCAAGTGTCCAACATTGACCGGTCCCGTGCGACTCGCATCCAGCAGATCCCCGCAACCTTCACCGGTCCACATAGTGGGAGGCATTTTGTCAGTGAAATGGTAATAATCTGCTTTCTAGTTAACTTTTTAGTTTTAAGTAAACTTTATCTTCTCTGGCCAGAAATACGAATGTGACCTTATCCTCTTGCTCTTTGCTCAGTTTCACGTAAATCAGACGGAAAGTCTACACTTACTGTCTAGCGCAGCTGCACTTGCATCGGATCGTTGTGCGTTCATGGGTGCGACCAGCGACCACTGGTTGGTGCGGTGGTTGAATCTCTCGGCAGTGTTCTGTCGGTGATGGCCGTCGTACCCGCCCATCGCGTAAATCGTCTCCCCTAGTACCGCCACTGATACGTAACAACGGCGAGCGTTCATTGGTGCCACCTGTATCCAAATCAAAATATTTTTATTTTACATAGGCATTCAGGGGCACTTATAAAACTTCGACAAAAAGGCGCTCGGTTCGGATTGGTCGTTTCCTATGGAGAACAACCGGCAAGAAACTCCAAGGTTACTCTTTTGAAATCATTTGGTTTTACAATATTTCTGTTACAGCGTTAATACTTAAGTATGGGAGGAAATCGTGGGCCCGACAATAAGTCGTTGCTTACTACAAAACGTAGAACGAGATAAAAAGTTACCGAGGATCTAGGAATCTATAAGGCCTACAATGTCCACACATTTAATCGGTAAATAAGAAAAAGAGTCTATACAACAACAAAAAATAGAAAATATCACAAAACTAGTCATTTTGTCAAAAAAAATACACAAATGTTGTCATCCGTGCTGTAACTATTAAAAACAAAAGGTGTAATGATTTAAAAACAATTGTAAAACATCTGATTAAAAAGAGAAAGAAAAAAAAACAAATGAGATTGAGAATAGTTAGAGACATCCACACATTTGTGCCGTTTATGTGCTACCAGGGAAGCCGCATGTGTGAAGGGGCTACGGCCAAACTTCTCTATCTTCAACTTACAGACGTATACAGATATATGTATACAAAGTCGAAAAATCTATGAAAGACTGTAAGATTTGTAGCTCAGATACCCGTTTTATCTAACTTTAAGCGACACTAACCTTAACTAATGCTTTAATATTGTTATTGTACGGTATGAATTTCGCTTTTTGGCTTCGCATCGGGCGTTAACCCGTGAGAACCTCTAATTGGCTCTGTATTACTTACACAACCTTATGGACCATTTAATAGGTGCTGGCTATCCTGTTCTTAAATAAATAAACACTCAACAGTGCGCTTTTATTTTAGGTTTTCGCAAAGCAAAAATGAGCATTAAGTTCTTTTATAGATTTATTCCCTATTATCTATATCTATACTAATAATAAAGCTGGAGAGTTTGTTTGTTTGTTTGCTTGAACGCGCTAATCTCAGGAATTCCTGGTCCGATTTGAAAAAATCTTTCAGTGTTAGGTAGCCCATTTATCGCGGAAGGCTATAGGCTATATATCATCACGCTACAACCAATACGAGCGGAGCAGTAATGAAAAATGTTGCGAAAACGGGGAAAAGGTGTTGCAGACGAAGTTGCGCGGGACAACTAGTGTTTAATAAAGCCATTGAAACAATCAATCAATTGAGTAAAGGCACAGATTCAGCTTCTTTATCGATGTCGATGAACACCTAAGTACCTAATATGTTGCCCGTTTTATCGACTTTGATAACTATTATTCATAAATTTAGGTCATAGACCCCCCCCCACAACATTCAATCAAAGCGGTTAATGAGTGGTTTCTATCTGTTGATGAGAAGAGCCGACAGAGTTAGTAGAACCAATACTTTTCTGACTCCAAGCAGCACTGCTGTTTTTACAGGTGATGGATATGGATGCCGGTGATATTATTAGATGGATTTCAGCTTTGTCACTGAACCCGCACTTGGCCTCGCGTTACAACCTACTCTCTCTGACATAGGGGAAGGCGGTGTACGAGCAGAATTACGCATCTTTTACACTATGGATGCCTATATTTGATTGCAGATGTCCATAAACTAGTCATGCCACTACTGTTTATGGACATCATTTCTTCTACTTCCATAATTAAAGGGAAGAATGGAAGAACAAGAAATGCTGTGCTTACCCCAAATAAAATGCGATTAGGGCAGGAGGATGATGTCCGTAAACAGTAGTGATAATTTTCTATTAAGTAGTTATTACATAACTCATAAAAAACAACAGACAAGTAGGTGTTACCTCTCGCCAAGACTTGGTAACTGCGTCGAAACAGCGACAGGAGTTGAAATAGTCCATGCCGTCGAAGCCACCGATGACGTAGATGCAGTATCCCAGGACAGCTGTGCCGTGGTATGCGCGAGGACCTGCAGGGTCTACTTCCTCTACCTGAGCGATACAAGAACCTGGTTTTAGAAAACAAAAGCTGTTTTCTGTGACTAAGCAACCCGCCCCGACTTCGCAAGAACTAGCAGAGTATATATGCCTACATCCTTTCTTGAAATACAGCGTTGCTATAGTTTAACCTTAGATCTCTTTTTGAGAGGAATAATTCCGTAAAATGCTCATGAATCACTTCGCCCATTGCTGAAAACCATGTAAAAATAAGTTCGATATTTTTTGAGTTTAGTAAGCCACAATAGCCAAGGTCGGTCGGTGAATGGGTGACCATAATTTCATACCGAGTTTCCTCTGTGCCTCGGAAAACACGTAAGCCGTTGGTCCCGGCTTTCATTTGTAGATCTTTGACAGTCGTTACAGGCAGTCAGGTGGCCCGAAAGTCTGACAAACCTTCTTACCAAGGGGTACCAAATTACCCAGTATGGATCTGGATCCGGTAAGACTGGAAGCCGACCCCAATAAATTTTTAAATGGCTAGGCAGATGATGATTAAGAGAGATCTTGAATTGAAGCAGTAATAGTATTAGAGCTCGTTTGTATTTTGTCTCTAGAACGTCAACGCACCTGATCTACGAATCTACAATGCCTCTTGTAATAATGATGCAGGAATCATGTAATCATCAGGTGAGATCACTTGTTCAACCCTTCAGAACCCTTCCGTTCATTCACCCGTGCATTTTTACACCATTTCACAATGAACATCAAAGAACATCAATAGGTTATGGTACCTTTATCCAGCGATCGGCTCTTGTGTCATAGGTTTCGATAAAAGCTGTTGGTGAACCACCGCTCCATCCTCCAATTGCGAATAGAACCTAAATAAAGAAACGGCAATTAGTTCTTTTAAATTAGTTTATCCAAACAAAGAAGCAAAGCTTGCGCTACATGTCTAGAGAATGTTTATTGAAATTCGAAAATATGGAAAATTGCCAAGTTTAAACTGGCATGAATCATTATTTTCACTAAGATTTCATTGTATCGTGAGTTGGCCCCTCTGAAGGTGGACAAACGACCTAATCAAGGTATCAGCGGAATCTGCTGGATGCAGAAGGATCAGGAACAGTCATGAGTGATGATGTTGACAAAGATGTATAAAAATAGTTTTAAAATTATAAAGGAAGAACCACATTACTTCATGTGGGACTCTAGGCCGGGCAATCTCCGGCGTAGCGACTTCACCGTCTCTCTGAGCAATCATCTCCAAGTCGTACAGAAACTTCAAGGTTTCGATAATTATGGGTCTTGATCCTTCGTTGCCAGTTACATATGGATGATCCTTTACGTTTTCTAAGAAAAACTGAAACACATTGCGTCTTATGAGTAGTTTCTGGTACTAAGTTTACACAGATTTCCTAATAGTCCGCAGAAACTTCGGTGGTCAGAAGCCCGTGAGACTAACAACCAGTCTCACCAAGGAGTAGGTATACCCAGTAACTGGGTTGTGGAGGTCAGATAGACAGTCGTTTCATATAAAATACAGTAGCATTCAGAAAAAATTCAAGCCGACTCCGACATTATTGGGAAAAGGCAAAGCAGATATTGAGGAGTTACGAAGAGACTGACATAATTTTAGAACGTAACTTCCAGCTTCCGCTAAGAGCCAGCTTTGATTAAGTATACTTAGGTACCTAATTGACAGAGACACGATAACAGTACTGAGTATTGAAAAAAAAATTGTTCACGGAACAACGAATATTTACTTGTGTGTCCAGTAGACCGAGTCGTATGCTGCCCATCAGTTTGACGGTGTGCTGCCAACGACTATCGGGATCATAGTTGACCCAGCGCAGCACCGCTTCCCAGACCACTTCCTCACTCTTCACGTTCAGTTCGTCTTCCAAAATAATAGAGTTGAGTTCCTCGAGAGGCAGGTGGAGGAATTCATCGCTTTGGGTCGCCACAGTCACGAAGTAACGCAGCAAGTAACGTCTACCGTCCGCCTCGAGCTTGTAACAAAACACGCGTCTGAAACAACGCCACCTAGTGTTAGTTAGTTAGGTTACTTTAGAAAAGTTATTTCAGTAGCAGAGCAATTTAAGCAGAAGTTGCGATCTCGGAATCGAATATTACTATTTTGGTGTCTCAACAACTAGTGAAGTTAGTCTATAGTTCAGCACAACGTGCAAGACGGTGATTGTCTAGCAGTGGGAAACGGTAGCACCGTATACGCAGCCTATTATTTTATTCATCTATGAGAGTCAGGCTTCTACCTGTGAGAGGTAGCGAGCAGTATTGCAAATTACGAGCCCAATTTAAGTTGGTAGCTGTCCAATATAATAAATTTTTGGTTCATGAACATGTCGGTTCCATCACGACGTTATGGTAACCTGGCCAAAAAATCCATCTAACAAAATCTCACTAACCTCGCAAACATCATAATACCGAGACAGTTCTTCGGATTAAGCGAGGCCCTTAGATGGTCGCAGCACAGCTGCAGTACACCGAGGAAGGCGAGGTAGTCGGCCGTCATCAGCAGCTCGTGCACGTTGGTGTCCGTGACGTCTATGCGGCGCAAGTACGCGTACTCGATTAGCAGCAACAGGATCTCCGAGCGCACGCCCGAGATCAGCACATCGCTTTGTTCGCGAGAGTGCAGTGTTGTTGTAAATAGAGCCCTGTTAAGTGAGAAGTATGATTCAGTTTTCACAAGTAGTGGGTATGATCAAGCACATTATCCTGCTGACATTTTAAATATTTAGTAGGGCATTAAGAAATGCAGCCAAGCCTCACCTAAAGTCTCCAATGAGGTTTCTAGTTTCGGCGGGCATGCACTAACTACTAACGGTGAAGGAAAACATCGTGATGAAACCGGCATGTCCAAGAACTAAAAAATCGAAGACATGTCACATCTACCAACCCGCACAGGGCCCGCGTGGTGGATTACAGCCCACTTCACCGAGGCCTGTGTCCCAGCAGTGGGAACATTATAGGCTGATGATGATGCACTAACTTAGTTTGAAATCTATTTATGGATACATTGTTATAACTAAATCAGTTTTAAGGCTCCAAAGTTCGGCAGCAGAGGGTTAGCTATTCAGCACGTTGCGCTACAATCCATCCATTAGACTACTATTATCCTGTTGCTCACGGCAACATAAAGACCTCATCTAAATTGCTGGCGCACTATCTCTCCTTCACTCCTAATGACCTATGCTTTCAGTCGTTTGCTCACCGTTGGGCTTTTTGGATCTCTCTCTTCAATTATAACGATTTTTGGCCTTTTCTAGGGAGTTAATTTTGGTGATAAATGCTCCTCCACTCGGTCAGACCATCGTATAGGGCTACATAATTAGTTTAAGGATCCCGAGAATTAAGTACATTCAGTATATACCCAGCACTACGTAACCCATCTTCCCCGCTTCTGCTTTGTAAGTTGGGTAAGGAAATGCAGGGCACCGTACTAGCTACAAGTAAGAAACAAAATCGTACAGAAAGTATGGGCTGCAGGCAGAGAGTATGGCACGGTGCACGGGGAAGGCGGCTCCGTCGTCCGCGCGCACTATCGCGTCGCAGAGTAGCCGGCACTCCCGCAGTCGGTGAAGCGCCTGCATCGCCGCCACCGACATGCACCGTCCAGTCTCGCGACCCGCCGTCTGAATCACAACAAATCAAATAACGAGGCCACACCTATTGACGCGGCATCGCGATGAGCTTTATATCCGTGCAATAAGACTTGACACCGCGCCGAACTGCATGTGACGTTGGTGGATGTGGAAAGCAAGATCGGGTTAGCCGATTCTGCATGGATAACTGAGGTCCCCTAAAAGTAAGCTTTAACGGGCAACGAAAAATTGCCCAATTCTTGAATTGTTTGTAAAAGATTGCAGCAGTTTTTTTCACCACATTGAGCCTTACTATGGGCGGTTTCAGATTAGCGTAATTTCGGCACGTGTAAATTCGTTTTTGATTTACTCTTACGAGCGTTGACGTGCTTATAAACTCGTATAAGCGTAAGCCGCGAAAGACGCCCGTCGCCGTGCGCGCCTGTTCACCTCACGCGAACAAGACGGTAATTATAAGAGCGTGTACGCGGGTTGAATTTTTTAAAGCGCGTATGGTTTGGTTGGCGCGTGAGCCGGTTATACGCTCTGCAAAATGCGCTAATCAGAAACTGCCCCAAGAAACTTAATAAACTAGATTGCTGTACTACTTCCAATAATTGTTGCCGGCATTAAATACTGTAAAATTGCCCGTAAAAGTGCTTATATATACAGAGAGAAAGTAAGCAGGGTCCATAATTGTGACTTATATAATTACTTCCTTTCCATCTATGTAAATACATTATGGTACGCAATAAAGAATTGAGAATTGAATTGAAGCATGCTTGAATAATGTGGATGCGTGGTCCAGTCGAGTCTTATGTTAAAAGAAATATGGCACTGTGTTTTCTTCTGTAAAAAATAATATAAAATCTGGAAATGTTTCTGTTGCTTTAGTCGCAAGAGTGAAAGCGCTGTGTGTTCTTTTCTTATTATGCGCCCGGCTAACGATCTTCAAAGCTTGAATATGTATAAAAGCTTATAGAAAGACCGGCTAGTGCTCATTGGATATGCGTAACAAGACACGATATGTTTGTCTGGTGTGAAACTGCAAATTTATTAATTACTATCTTATTTAAGCTTCATGTCCAGTGGTGGTACATAAATAGACTTAATGCTGCAAAGCATTCTCATCATCACCTCATCTGGCATCTCTTCATCATTCCTGCTGATTCTTGGAATGTCAACATTGCTGGCTGCAGGCGGTACGATGCATCCTCGCACCTATTACGTCAGTACTTACTGTGTTATTCGGGTCGTTTTCCATTTCAGTGTGACTTTAACGCAAAGTCATCATTGTTAAATAGTCACGCATTAAAAAAATCTTAAGTGCAAATTGGACGTGTCGACACAATCGAGATTTAGCTCAATAAATTTATAAAAATAACCGTAAAAAATAACTCAAAATAGCAGAATCAAGTCATTTGATAAAACATTTTAGGTTAGCAAAAAAATGATATAAGAATGACAATCATGTCACACCTTTTTTTTCCAGATGACATTACTGGACAATAGTATTTTCATTTTCAGCGGTTGTCTTGCTGAAATCAAAAACGTTTATAATGATACTTTTTCAGTAGATAACGGCGTCCGAGGTGTTAATTGGAGTTCATGCATAAAGGTGTTGAGTGTTAGGTTTTACTTCAAAGTCTGTTACTTTTTAGCTTAAAGTCAATAAAAAAGACAAAAGTTACATTTTGTTTTTATTAAGAAAATAATTCTCTCACAATGCTGTCACATTCGTAACGCACACGACATAACATTAGCAGAATATTTAACATTAAGTCAATCAACATACATAACTATACCTACTATAAAGGGTGTAAATAGACCCCTAGGGAAGCCGAAAGGCACTTTTTCTCCCCGCCATTCCGATTCTTTTTTGTTTTGGACTATCAATCATCAGCACAATGTTTTGAGTGCGTTACATTGAGTTATATACCGTAAAACGAGATTTTTCGCCCAAAAAAACAAAGTCGTTTTCTGTCGATCATTTTTGCGTAGGGTGACTTAGTTTGATGTTCACTATGCATGGTTGCCGGCTTCGTGAAGGGTCGGTCTACTCCTTGTATTATATTTCTAATCTTACATATACAAAAACAATATTACAAGACATTCGTTTGATACAGAACTCAGTTTAACACATTCACGCACTAAACGACGGTACATCAGCAATACTTTCACTATTGTAATGAGGTTCAGTTGAGAGGTGTGGTGGTTTCCTTCGCGTGGATGCCATCAGCCCTGAGTCGTGATAGCAGGGACTTGTATACTACAGGAGCGAATGGCAGCACTACGCCGCGTTCTTGGATTTCACCTGAAAACAAAACAAAATTATTTTATTTAGCTGGCTCTCAGGAAACCCAAGTCATTTTGATAAGTTCACCCATAGATTGGATCACGAACAAGTGAGAAAAAGAGGATACTATTCAGTGTTACGGAAATGAGTAGCAAGAAGTAGAGGCCAGATCTTCTGAAATGTCGATCTCTTAATGTTTGGAAAAAATATAATGTGAAATGATTGTGGAAAGGAACTAACTCTTTTGCGAATTGCCAGTGACAGCTAATGTGGCTACTCGAATGCTTCTCTCTCTCTTCAATCTCTTCTCTATTCAATGTAAGTAATAAGTAGTGTGTTTTCTGCCGTCAGGGCATTAATGACGCCTTATTAATTCATTATTTTATTTTTTAAACTAAAGGTTTCAATTTGAAAAATCGATTTGCAAAAACATATTTGTAACCATAGAGATCCAAGTCCTTACCGTCAAGCACCATCTTAGCGGCGATGCCGGTGGGCAGGCCTACGGTCCATGCCATGGCAGTGTGTTTGGTGGGGTCTCCTCGCACGGTCATGGTGACTTCCCGTCGCTCCCGCTTGCCGTCACTCCACGTCACGCCGAGCTCGTGTCGGAGTACCACGAGGTCAGTCTCGTCTTTCTCTGTAATTTATGGTTGACAAGTATTTCAAAAAACATCAGAAAGTTCTACGAAAACATAAAACAGAGAGCACCAAAAAGCAAAGCCGACATTTTTATCGATAAGTAATGAAGTTTTGAATGATTACTACCGATTAGGGAAATCAGATATTTTATGATCAAACATCTTATGGAAGCCAAAGACGATCATTACCACAGACGGTGAAATCCAAACTTCAACTTACGTAATTGTAACCGCTTGCTAAGATAATGGCTGACAGTGTCGAGAGGTGTTCCGCACTTGACAATCTCCACATCGTCCAGTAGACCCAGTGACTCTAAAGACTGCGCCCCCGCAGGACCAATGCGCTCTGATAACCTTGTCCTTAAGTTTTCGAAGAAGATCGATGAATCCATCAATCCTAGGAGTTCGCAGGCGAATTGACGCTGAATAAAGAATAGTGAAGTTAGCATACTGATACAGTGGAATGGCTCGTTAAGTTTATTGAAAATAACTATATAAAAAATGGTGTGTCATACCCATGTAATCTTAGGTCCATCCGGATGCAAGGACGTGTGCGGGTTGGGGTCCACGAGGCCAAACAACTGCATTGCAATCATATTTTCGGCGAAACCTATTTTGTTAAACAAATTGAACATTGAGAAAATAAGACGTTTTTTTTTAAATGCCATAATAGCTCCACGTAGTCTTTGAATGCTATTCTGGTAGAAAATAAGGATGAAACATCATCATGTACCATTGTACCTCCATGTCCTTATCCCAATTAATTTGTGGTCGGCGCAGCATGTCTTCTTCCATACTTAGTCACCTCAGCAGACACCTAATTTCTTGCCATATCATCCTTCACACAGTCCATACATCGATAGCAGGGAGACCTAAACGTACCTTTGTATCTAATAGTTCCTCTGAACATGGTGTGCGCGTCTTCGATGCCGTATAGTTTGGAGTACATGGTGCTGTCTCTGTTGGGGAAGCCTTCGAATGCGAAGCCGGGCAGGAAGTTCAGGTCACGAGCCACTGACATCAGCTCTCCTCCGCTCAATACTTCTACGATCTAGGGAACAAATGGACTCATCACGTCTTGAAATCTAAACTAATATTATAAAGTGGAAAGATTTGATTGTTTGTTTGTTTGCATTGAATAGGCTCCGAAACTACTGGTCCGATTTGAAAAATTATTTCAGTGGTATATAGCCCATTTATTGAGGAAGGCTATAGGCTATATATCATCACGCTACGACCAATAGGAGTGGAGCAGCAATGAAAAATGTTGCGAAAACGGGGAAAATGTGAAGCAAACGAAATTGCGCTGGACATCTAGTTACCAATAAATTCGGTAAGAATTTAGATATTTTCGTTAAGAACTGTCTTTGCACATGCATAAAGCAACTTTATTAACACAACTCAGGTATCTCTTATCAGGCAAAGCTGCTCGGCTACGCTACATGAACCGTTCAATTTTTGAGATGCTGGATTTAGCCGGAGCTGCTTTTTTGAACTCTAGTTCAAAAAAGCAGCTCCGTAGTAGTAAGTCGTTGTTGAGTGGTAGCCCACTGGTATTGGCCCCAACCAGTGGCGTGTGTCGTGGTGTCGAATCATAGCAGTAACTTTTTGTCATTGCTTTTTTTATTTCATTACAACTGCCGTCAAAACGGAGAAGGAAAACGTTATGTAAAAACCGGCATGTCCTTGAACCAACAATTCTAAAGCTTGTGGCATCCAGCGAACCGCACTGGGTGGGTTAACGTGGTGGGAGCGACCCAAGTTCTTCTGTTCTTTGTATGAGGCAAATTATTACCTGTCCTTTGCTCAGATACTTGGCAGCAGAAATGGTGTTGAGTAGCACTCCTCTAGGATTCCATGAGAACTTGTACCTAAGAGCGTTGTCACTGAACTCGGGTGCTGGTAAACCTGTGGAAGTTACAACAACGTTATTGATTGAAGATTTTTCAAACTTTTTTTTGCAATGTCGCCTACCTAGATGGAGAATGGAAAATTAAGGGTGTGATCATACCAGTCGACGCAGTTTGGCTTGAACCAATCAGCTTTATAATCCAAATACTATATCTATGCTATAAACGCGTCATTTTCCTCGTTTCGGTTCTCACGATATAACTTGACACCGCGTGATAATCCAATTACTATTCACATAAAGCGTAAGAAAACCAGCATAGCTGAGAGATATTTCTTGACGGCATCTAAAGCCAATTCAGAGCTTCATGGGCGACATAAAAACTCTGATACCAGGTTAGGTACTAACCACAGGATAAAGAATGCTCAAGCCGACGACAAAATCTATATCTATATAAATTACGTGTCACGTTGTTTGTCGGGGATGGACTCCTAAACTACTTAACCGATTTTAATCAAATTTGCACACCGTGTGCAAACTGCACACGGTGTGCAAATGTGATCCAACTTGAAAGATAGGATAGCTTACATCTCAATTTATAGTAGCAATATTATTTTATTGCAAATTAACTCACAATTATCTGTTAGCTCCAAATTATTCTAACAGATGGCGGAATCTGTTGACTAGATTGAGTAAGTATTCAATAGATGGCGTTATATAGGAGCGCAGCATCAATGAAAAATATTGCGAAAACGGGGAAAATGTGACGCAGACGAAGGTGCGCGGGATAGCTAGTAATGTATAAGTACGTCCCGTACATCCCTAGATGGTTTAAATGGTTAGTTACCTCCGCAGTATGAAACGAATGAGTCGATTCTTCCTCCATGATTCTGTATGTCGTGAATACATTCAAGTGCGAGTAAATGGTCGATGCCGGGATCCAAGCCAACCTCGTTTAGGAATGTAACACCAGCATCTTTGGCCCTAAAAAGAACAAAACGAAATCAATATTAAAGAATTCCATGAACAGGAAGATGCACTTAGTTTACTGTATTGGATATCGGGTTAACAATTTCTAGACTAACTAAACCTAGGTTACTGCTATTCTAACTCTATGTAAAAAGTACCTCAAGTGCTATATAAACGATTTTGTCCGATGGAAAGGCATGTTTAGTTTGCTGTTCTGTGGCACACCCCTAATTATGTATATACCCTTTTTTTACACGTTTTATATAAACTGAAACTTTTTGCTGAGAAGTTTGCTACGCCACTTTTTCTCAGAGGAAGTGACGAAGAGTTATCATTTTGGTCTTAAACTTTCTGAAAATTAAAATTTAACGTTTAAAACGTGCTATTTCTCACCACACTTTGATCATGTGAATCTTAACTATATCCTTACATCACAGACACTTACGCTTGATGCAGCTCCTGTACTTCAGGCCTCACATAAGACGCGGTGACCATATGCGCTCCGGTGCTAAGACAGGCCTTCGCCACATCACCGTGCAGGTCGTACGGTAACAGTGAAACTACCACTCGAGCCCGGGAGGTCAATGTCTTGAGGGCAGACTTGTCTTTAGCGTCCAAGTACTCTGAAGATACACCGTAGCGTTCAGCTAGAGCGTCTGCTTCCTCTTTTACTGCTGATGCTGCAAATGTAAATGGGTTTGTAGACTAAACATAACGAGAACTGTTTTCTCAATAGAGAATTCAGTTGAATGTACGACTTAGAAATGTTTATAATTTGTTATGGGAAGATTACAGGGAAAACTAAATTAGCTTGCCAAAATCCGTAGATGTGATAGGAATCAAGAACAAAAGATTTGATGGGTATTTTGTAAATGGTGCAGGTATACTTGAAGAGCCAGGAGGAGAGGAGTTTTATTTATTTATTAAACCTTTATGCATGAGTTTAAAAACACTGTTCAAAGACCGACTTTGGCTAGCTAATTATATTTGTCAATGTATGTATAGAAGTTATACGTAAACAATTATTTATTTATAAAATCACACTCTCAAGAAAGTTTCACCAAAACAACCCTCCACAAACCTATTGTGACGGCGATATTCTTGTCTCTAGCCAAGTATTCTACTACAGGCGCTGACACTAGTCCACTGCCAAGGATGAGAATGGGAGTCTGTTGGTCGCTGCCTTCCACTTTGTGGCGGGAACGACTGGAACAAACAAACTGTTTAGAGATGCTTCTTTTAATTATCCATCTCATATCACCAAGTCTGTATTCCCCGAAGGGTTAGGCAGAGATGCAATTATAGCACACCCACGTTTCGTCATAATTCGGAATTCGAATTTTAGAGTTTCAGCTGTTGCCTGGAATTGTGATTTGATTTATATGTTTAAAGGACTCAACTATAACCGGTGAAATGTGGGTGTTGATTATGCACAGACGGAAACTTTAGATTTTAGAATCTGAATAACTTAATGTCAGTAAAAAAAATATCGGAAAATAATAGACATCTGGGTTCTTCAAGGTTCGATTCCCTGGTGGAGCGAAGTGTTATTGGGTTTTTCCATCAGGAATTTCGCTTTACCAGCAACGGAGTCTTAATTTGTGCCCGGTTGATGGCAATAGTCTCGCTCCCAATTACATAGGACTTAAAACATAACTGGCGAAACGGAAGTATACTATTAGGTAGATATACCTCTTAGCCTTACCCTTCGGGGATAAAAGGATGTTTAGTTTATGATGTTATTTAAAATCTATTGAAACTTGTAAAATATAGTATTATGTAAAAGTGACAGTTACCCAACTTTTGCTACATGTAGATTAGTAAATAAAGTTAATTAAATTCAACAGAATATTGATAAATATAAACTTACGTGTTGGCCATTCTGAGTTCGTTAATGTATTCGAAAGGGGGCGTCAATCTACCGTTGCTTGTTATGATAGCCTGAAAGTTTCCAAAATAATAAAGATGGTACCAAACTAGGTCATAGTCGATGCTGACGTCATGACTGCAAGAATAAAGTTGTACAGAGATCTTTTGGCGCGTGGCCACAATCAGAACTAACGCTGTCATCTTGTTTGTTCAATACAATTTTACTAACGAAGTAATTCAAACGACAAAATATCTGCAGCACTGTAATGTTAACACTACGAATACGTAAAAATTAACTTTAAAACTTTAACTGTAACTACTCTTGTTTTCTATTATTACTTGACTCGTTAATTTCAATTTAATTGCGATCACTTTCGCCAACAGCGCTTATGCACTTGACTTATCATTGTTAGTCTACTGATAAAGGCGGCAGCCAATCACATTACTTTTACGTATCATACTTTGATACAAATACAATATAAATGGCTGCAAAAGACCCTTTGTTCCTTGTTTTCTTGTTCTCCCCGTCATTGAGATTTTTTTTTTCTGGACCATACCTTCTGGTAACGATATTGGAGGTCAAAGTTTCAACGTTTTCACAAGTTTTCTGTTATAACTTTACTTTTCCCCAAACTGCCAAGTTTGTGGGGTGATTAAGGATATTTATCACGTGCTGATGGAATGTGACCGGAACATACATGAAAGACAATGTTCACTTGGTGTGGGATTAGAAGTGGGGGCATGTAACAGCATTCTAGCGTCCCCTTTGTCGGAGGAATGCTAGGTCGTTGTGTCGACTGTTTTCATTATTCACCCAAACGAATAGGCACCTCGGAGGTCATTATTATAATAATAACTGTGTGATTGCCATTATTTAGTTTTAAGTTGTTGAATGTATCTGTTATGGGGTGACATTATCACTAAGTGACAAAACCCCTTAAAATAAATAAAGATTAAAAAAATAAAAAAACTTTACTTTAGATACCCCCGTGACCAATGTACTGTACAATACATCCGTCAGCCAGCACTATGTTTTGAGTGCTTTACATTGAGTTATACCGTAAACCAAATTTTTACACCCCAAGAAAGAAAGTCGTTTCCTAGCAATCATTTTTAGGTAGAGTTACATAATTCGTTATACAGAATGCTTGATGACGACTTCGTGAAGGTCCGCTTACACCTTGTATACTTTTATTATATATTAAACTAGCTGTGCCCGCGACTTCGTCAGCGTGGAATTTATCAAAAAGTTATTTAGTTTTTCTTCGTTCTTTCATTTTTATTTTAATTGTTTTAGACTTTTTCTAAAATAGAAGTCGCCTAAGTTACTCCTTTTTACGTCAGCTATCTGCCAGTGAAAATCGGTCTAGCCGTTCCAGAGATTAGCCGGAACAAACAGACAGACAGACAAAAATTGTAAAAAATGATATTTTGGTATATGTAAGTACCGTATATTTATTCATATGCATGTCATAAAAAGCGGTTATTTTAATATTACAAACATACACTTCAATTTTATTTATTTGTATAGAAGATTTTTATATTAAAGTATAATATCTTACTCCTTGAACAACAGGTGAGAAGTTGTGCTCGTCCATTGGCTTGGTGGCATCAGACTTCATGATATCCTCTGCGTATGGGTACAGTAAATCGCCGAAGAAGTCAGTGGATTCTCTCGGCAGCTGAGTTGGCATATTGTCTATGGAACACACCAGAACTCCGGGCCCCTTGAAACTGAACATAAAATTAGCTTTTGAAATAAATTTACCCTTATGGTCTAGTGGCTAGGATACCTGGCTTTCACCCAGGCTGAATTCCCAGTCCGGTTTTTTATTTTTATTTTCACTCTCTTTCCAATGAAATATTAAAATGATAGGTAAGTTAACCATGAAACTATATCTGTAATTGAATCAATTTAGTACCTATACATTTACAGGGTTTAACGGAAAGGGTATATACATACCCTTATGTGTACCCTTACATACATACAAAATTTCAATACCTATGCGACCCAAATGTGTGGGGCAGCTGATATTCTTTTCGCTATTACGATGTTTGTCCGATGGACAAACATGTTCAGTTTGATGGTCTGTAGCTCACCCTTAAGTATGTATATACCTTTTCCGTTACACCCTGTATATTTACCTACATATTTTGTTGCAGAATTTATTAACAAGCCATTACTTGCGTGGTTACGAAAAGTAAGTCACCTTGTGATTATTTTACAGGTTGCTGTGTCGCAGTTTAAGGCCAAATATATTTGAAACGATGCAAACTCTTTGCGTACAAACTGATTAATACTAAAATGTGATCGTAATGTTATAATTTAATACTAAAGAAATTATCATTGAGTATTTTTTTGTTTTTCCTGAGCACTTTTTTTGTTTGTGACGTTGGTTGTTTTACCATTACATTGTAACTTTTTATTAAATAAAAACTTCTTTTTGAATCTTGGCAAGGGTTTCTCCCAAAGACTCTAATGTAGAACAAATAATTAGTCAAACCTTTTGGTATCCTTATTTCTGTCAGCATCGTAGAGACAGAAGGGTGTGTCAATGGTGGTACACTCGTTCATAAACTCAATGGAACCACCTGGATCCGCCGATATGTCACAGATAGCCAGCATCCTGTAATTGAATATACTATTAAAAAAAATGTTCCTCTTTTATGAAGAATATAATATTGGTTTGTTAGTAATTTTACGGATGAGTAACAAAATCATAATAGAAAGTACCTTATTATTTCATCGCATTTTGACGTTCACAATTTCTATAAAAATTGAAAAAAAAACAAATAATTGAAAAAATTAAAAAACACGCCTGTCCTGTAGACGTGAAGTAAAATTGAAAAATAAGTTTAATTAATCGCAGTCGGAGGGGACTTACAAAAAAAGTTTCACAGAACTGTCCCCCGACTGCCACAATTTTTCATAGTAAGTATGTAGTTGGTTCGTTTCGATTACTGGACTTAAAATGCCACGTATGTACATTTGTATATTAATTAAGGAATAGGTATTATATACTACTGTTGTATATTTTTGTCATCTACTCAACAAGTTCTAGACGATGATGATGATTTAGATGAAATTTCAAAAAAAAATAAAAAATGGGTTTTATTTCTAAACTATACCATGTCACCCTATTCTATTTAAAAATTTTCACTAGCCTAGTTACCACGCAAGGATTCTAACGATACCTCATACATTAAAATCGGTTTGGGCGTTTAGAAGTTATGGTGGAATAAAGAAACGCACAAACATACATACATACATACATTTACCCTGAAAACATAACACTCTTTTTTTGGGCAGTCGTGTAATCAGCATCACGTAGCGTGCTCGTATAGCGTACCATACGTATCGTGTAGCATGTTCGTAGCGCGTAGCATATTCGTAGGGCGTAGCATGCTCGTAGCACGTGGATTGCTCGTAGCATGTTGCATGCTCAGTGTTGATTTTTGTATGATGCTAATTCTTTTGTTCCCTTACCTGTGGGGTAATGCTGGAGCTCCAATACTCTTCGGCAACCACGGAGTATGCGAGGGTAGTAACAAATGCTTCGCGTCTGGGATGGTCAGCAACTTGGGGCTGCCCACTGCCCAGTAAATGCAGTTTACCAGAACTGAAGTGTATGGTGCTATCTGTTAGGTAAACAAATCATGCTATGTCAATAATTTTTCATTACTCATACTCTGAAAGTAGGTCTGAAGTAGCCTGAGGAGCGGGATGAAAGTAATACTTTTCATCCCTAGGGAGAATCGCTTTCAACTGACAGATGTCAAATTATTAAAAAAAAACTAGTTCTATTTACACATGTTTATTGAACCATGTTACAACTTTCTATCCAGCCACGATGTAAAATTGAAATAACTTAAAGTTAAGTATTGATTAAAGAATATATATTTTTTTAATAACTTTATTAAATTTTATTTTAGTTTCTACAATTTCTTTAAAATAACATAGACTTGGGCAAAATATTTACCATTTTTTCAATGATGAAAATGAAAAATAATGGCTCAATAGCTGGATAGTCACAGAAAAAAAAACAAAACAGGAGGGCAAGCGGCAATCCGAAATAAAATTTTCAAATTTTTTCTTTAGCTAATTCATGTTTTATTTTTACTTTCCTTGTATTCGTAATGAAAAGCACAGTGTTTACCTCGGGTTAAAGACTTATTTAGTTCCTCGAACTATTGGCGCCCTCACTTCATTCCGGCGCCAAACCCCGTCTCGGGGCTAAATAAGTTACTTTCACCCCTGGGGTAACAATATACTATTGTTGACTCTGGTCACGGTTTTCCCGAGTTGGTAAAAACGACAGAAAATACGATTATGACGAATGTCATTGTTTAGATCATGCACGTGAAGACAATAAACATAAGAAAAAAAAACTTTGTCACTATAATCGTTTCTGTTATTTATATAAATGAAAAACAACAGAAAAATGTAGGAGAATAACCGGACAATAACTCACACATATTGACCGATTATTTTGCAATCAGTTGTTTTGTTATTCCCTTTTATTTGATTAGATTAAGTTTCAATAACATTTGCGATTTTTCTTTGACCTTAGTTTAGGTATTAATTATAATCGTTATAAGCAGCCCACACTCGATATAAGATAAAATTATAACATTATCATTTAAACGTGACCTACTCATTCTTGCCAACACTATCATTTGCGTTGTGGCCTAATTTTTTTTATACAACACAACAACAACATAACGCCTGTTGTTCCCCGAAAGATTAAGCACACACATAGGTGTCTGCACATATGGGTTCTGTATGGTGTCGGACATAAAGAGTAGCACCATCCCATATCTTCCCGTGGGAGTCGTAAGAGGCGACTAAGGGACTTTCCAGAGAATCGGCAGCAGCTTTCTCTGTGCTTTTGTAACAAACGTACTGCGATCGCCAACCCGCCTGCCAACAGTGGCGACTATGGCGAAACCCCCCTTATGTCAATGTGGCGTTATATACACTTGGGGGACGCCTATGTTCAGCAGGACGTCTTTCGGCTGTAATGATGGGTCAAGCCAAACCGCGTCGACTGGTATGATCACACCCTTAATATCTTGACAGTCAAAAATCTTCAACACCCATATTTTCGATAGTGACGCTTAAGTCTTTCGTAATAAGGGCAAGCTTTTTGCCATCATCTGGGCTGCTATTGAGAAATTTCTAATAAAAAAACACTGGAATATTATGGTATAAGTAGGTAATAATTATATCTAGATTACATACAGTAAGTACAGAGGCTACTTTTGGTAATCAAGCAATACGTGTACCTGTACCTACGAGTAAGTATCTGTTGTCTCTAATCTAATACTAATCATTACCTGTTATAGGTATAAGGCAAAATAATTGGGATAACAATTTACTTAAAAATATAATCGTAAGTCGTAAAGTTGGCGAAACGGTTGACGCAGTGGCTAAGCGATTGGCTGCTACGCCGCGTGTGGCGGTTTCGATCCCCGCATAGAACAAATATTTGTGTAAAGTTGTTCCAGGTCTGGCTGTCTGTGAGTTTAAATGTATGTGAACGCACCAACTATAAAGGAGAATTTCTTAGTGTGGGGCAACGTTTGAAAAAAAGTAATTAGATAAGATGGGGTAGGTACCTTCTGTGCGAAGGTAGAGATGTATCGCTCAGGATGCTCATCATATTCCTGCGCATCGTAACCACCACCATTTTTCCTCTCCAAGTGATGTCTTCTGCGCACTTCACAGCCGTAGATTTTATTTGGACCTAGGAGTTTGAAAGACACCATGTCGTAAAAAAAGAAATTCAGAAAATACGTCTTTTAGTATAGACAAGAGACACACAATATATTCTGGAACAAGCCCCCGTATTCACAAACGCTCGGATTCGATTTCGATTCGGAAAATCGTATATCTATCTCGCTCGCTTTCGTAATACCAAAACAAGATAGACATACGACTTATCGAATCGAAATCGAATCCGATCGTTTGTGAATAGGGGGCCAGATCTCAAAAGAAAAAGCAGAAAATTGTGCCTCACCCTGTTCAGTAAAAAAGTATTTTGGTTCTTACTTTTTATTCAATTTGACATTAACCTAGAAAGTAAACATTTTTATATTTAGCGATGAGATCACTTACTTCCATGTTCAGCTACTTTCTTCAACATCTCTGGTGGAACATATTCGTGAGGTAGCTCCTGGAATATTTCTTGACTTCCCTAGAATAAAAAAGTCATTTAATATAGGACCGCTGTACTTTTAGAAAAAGGTCGTCATTGCAAATGATATGGGCGCCATAATACACACACATGTCCCACAGACCACCATTAATCCAAATAAGTGGCCCCTCATCAAAACTACAAACTAAATTTGACTCTATCCTTACAATTTTAAAGTATATTCTTACCTGAGACACGTTTCCGGATCCAGTGAAAACGAAGGTGAGGGGTCCTAAAGACTTGGGCATCATGCCCAGCGCCACCTCGTAACCGGCGTCCCTGATAGCTTGCCGCGCCATGCTCGAGTTGCGGTAGTTGTGGGAAGGCCCTATGTGCTGGACAGGAACACATCATCATTATTCAGTCATAATTTTCCCGCCCATCATCATCTTCCGGCCCTTGTCGCATGTTATTTGGGGTCGGCGCAACACGTTTTTTTCTTCCATTCTCCCTCGTCATTCTCCGTTATCATTTACTCCTTTTTCCTTCATATCATTTGGTCTTGCCCATATCCCAATCAATTCTCCTGCCCTTATCCTAATTTATTTGGGGTCGGCGTAGGATGTCATCTTCTTCCATACTTACATACTCTCATACTCATACTCTCATACTCTCTACTACTCGTCATCTAATGAGCCACCTCCTTTGTAGCCATTATTCATTACAAAGTGTAAAGAGTCGGAATATACAAAATATTCATGTTATAGCAGACCAATATAGGAATAATTGCCCAAAACAAAAAGTAACTGGGGTTTTTGGAAGTTACAAAGGTGTGGAAGGAAGTGACTACTTTATCTAAAATTTGTTCTGGTAATCAGCTATTTTCGGTAACACTAGATGATGACCCCAACCAACTGGCTGGATTATTCCCAACTTTATTGGGAATAAGCTTCCAGTGTGACCGGATGCAGCTAAATATCAGTATTTTACATGGAGCGACTGCCTATCTGGACTCTACAACCCAGTTAGTACTGGGTAATAGGATACCCCTTGCTTTACTGCTTTAACTAAGCCCAAGCTTTTACTAGCCTGAAAGTCTGCCACAAGTCTTACCTTGTGGCAGACTTTCAGGCCAGTAAAAGCTTGTAACAACTGTCAGAGTTCTACAAATGAAAGTCGGGACCAGCGGCTTAACGAGATTTCCGAGGCACGGAGGAAACTTGTTATGAAATTAGTAGTTAATCCACAGATCGACCTTGGCAAGCGCGGCTCGACCCGTGTGGCTGTTATTATATAGTCACGAGCTCCTGCCGCCCCTATATGTTTGGGAAGACAAATGAAAAAAATCCTAAAAGTCGAAAATCTTAGTTTGGGGCTCTTCTTTGTCTACATTGCCTAGTCTATTAAAACATACGAAGTATTTAGGTAAAACCAATTTTCTGTTCATGGAAAGCTAACGAAGCAATTTGTTTTGATTGAATCGACATATTTTTTTATCTACCCCTTTGACCGACATCAAAACTTCTTCGATTCATCGACTTCATTAGCGTATTAACAGCAGGGAATTACCCTGCTCGTAATAAGCTAATGAAGGCCAATTACAATCGCACTCCAAAATAACAATCTTAAATCTGTGACGACCCCACCTGAAGAATTAAATTCATTTAATGGTCCTCGATTTATTTTATCTTGTTACCTCCCACTGATATCAGATAAAATTAATACAGCGTCGAGATTATTTTTATAATCACAATCGTAATGAAATATACTCAGTTACATCAGAAGGTTTCACACCCACTTGGACCCCCTTTTTAGGGTTCCGTTCCCAAAGGGTCAACCGGGACCCTATTACTGAGACTTCGCTGTCTATCCGTCCGTCCGTCCGCCCGTCTGTCGCTAGGCTGTAGCTCATGAACCGTGATAGTTAGCCATTTGAAATTTCTACAGATTATGTATTTCTGTTGCCGCTATAACAACAAATACTTAAAACAGAATAACATAAATATTTAAGGGTTACCCATACAAAAAAGTGATATTTTTGTGACGTTTTTATAATTAATGGTACGGAACCCTCCGTGCGCGAGCCCGACTCGCACTTGGCCGATTTTACTTTACATAGCAACAGTGACGTAGTCGACAGAGGAACTGATATAAACCTCTCGTATCAAGTAAACCTAGATTTTTTGCAATTTCATAGGCTAGTGGTCCAGCAGTGTGATTCTGTAAGAACTCATTTATAATTTCGAATCTAAATCCGCTGTGAGTTTCTTGATTGGCATTCTAAAAACTCGGTTGATAATTCGAATTAACATTAACGCAACCCTTGCGAGCGTATCAGCGAGTTGAACTAAATTAACAGTGAGATTTTGACAGATAAAGTATGAGATGACGTAAGAAGTGGCTAGTGACTAGGTGATGCTTACAGAATGCAAAATCAAGGTCATTTTGAACCTTATGCGAAATGAGAGTGAATAGCGATGTGAAATACAAGTTGTTGTATGAATTTTACAGAAACGACGTACAGCTCATGGCCATGTTCCCAAGTGACATTAAATCCGTCATTTATAAACCCAAACTTAGCGACTTTGAAATGTCGAATGTACTAGTTACGTCCGCCGCTTAATTTTTATCTTTCATCTTTTTTCTCTCTTTCCTCATCATTTTGCTGGTAAATACAGCAGTTTTTGTATCGTTTCTAAAAGCATTTATAAATATATACTCTTCATTTGCCTACCATTTTCCCAACTATGTACCTACAGCTGAATACCAGTATTTTACATTTAGATAAAAATGGACTATGGTAATTATATTTAATCAGACGAGCTGAATTATCAACTAAACTTTTCACACTAAAATTAATAGGTTCTAGGTACCAGCAGGATAACTTACCATGAAAGGCGTGTGGTGCCCAAGAGCGAGCAACCTCAGCCCAATGCCGTGGATTATGTTGATCATGCCCGCCACCCCTGCGTATTTACCGAACGCCACCACGCGGTTACCGGAGTCATCCATCAGCTTCTCGTAATCTATCAATCGAATGTTCTGAAACGAAGGATTAAGTTGTCAAATCAAACAATAAAACATCGTGAGGAAACCTGGACTTGTTCCTTTGTAGATTCCTTTGTCCAACAGTGGGATAGTACTAGGCTGGCGTTATTTAGGTTTATAATAAAGGATAGTTTTTCACTCCCTCAATTTCCAATTGTTGAATGAACAAATCTAGGAAAGGATCTCTGAAAAAACTCAAAGCAAAGCCTATTAGCAAAATGCAAGACTACAGTTTTACTATGCTAATTTATTTTGAGTAGCGCAGAAATGGAAGAGGTAGTTTGGCAATAATGTTTGGCTGGATAAAGATAATAGATACGACACCGGACTGATAGAAACTTCAGCAGTATTTGTATGATGTTATCAGCGATGTGTGCAGAACTGCGACCACGATTTCTCCATATAGGTTACCTTTACATTTTTACAAGACAAACCTTTTCTTGCTTCATCATCTGCCTAGCATTTCCCAAATATGTTAGTCTCTGCTTCCAATCTAATCTGAAGCAGCTGAATACCAGTATTTTACATAAAGTGACTGCCTATCTGACCTTCAGCACAGTTAGTACTGATTACTACGATACCCTTGGTTGTCAGACTTTTGGGCATTGTCTTGCTTGTTTTTTATTTGAGATGGGTTTGCTCTTGACTCGAGTCTAGTCTAGGTCAGAGATGACGGAGACTAAGACCGCGATTGAACAAGCTTACCCAGAAGTAGAGTGTTCGATTGTCTCACCTTTTTCAAAATAGCATCCAACATAGGCATGTTAGCCTCCTGTGCCTTGATGGTGTGTGAGAAGAAGCAGTACGTCTTGTTGGGGATGAGCAGGTCTATAGGCGTTTGCTTCACGCCGAATATGACGCTCGCCTCGCTGATGTCCTCCCGGACTATGGCGCCTGCGTTTATATATGACTGCAAAGCAAACGTAATATCACGCCTGTTTCCTGCAAAGGGCTTTGCAGAGATGTACAACACGTTTCGCGAGTTATATCTAAGGCAGTTGTGTTTTGACGGCAATGAAATTCGATTGATTAATCAAAGAAAACATTTTTTTTATTATTTATTCTTTGATAAATCAATCGAAATTCTTTAAGTATACAAGGTGTTGTTTTGCATCCTCGTCAAAATTCAGGATGTTGTCACAAAAGACATAAATAATCAATATAAATTACGGTACCTAGTAAATTAATAAAAAACACTGCGTTTTTTTGTTGTTTAAATTTGTCAATATTTCAGAATAACCCCCTTAACGTGGTTTAGGGATTAAAAAATTATCGAAAATACGTTTGAGGTTTTTTGTTTGTGTGTAAGCGACGTTATAAAGCGGGGATCAGACGGCCCGTGTTTAAAACACGGGTGGTTCACAGTTACCGATTTCAGTAAATAAATAAAAAAAAGAAAATTACCAACTCATTTTATTATTGATTCGGGTCGAGAATCATTAGCATAGTTACCTCCTAGAATTTGACGAGGTTGCAAAACAACACCTTGTAGAGTAAGTGAGGACTTTGGTAAATTACGTAAGAACATTCATTTCTATGATTTTTTTAACTCACTAATATGAAAAATTGCACTTTTGTTATATGCAAGCGGTGCACTGCATTATTTACTTTTATTCTACTCTATTCTAGTACCTTGTATTTGCAAAAGACATAAAAAAACAACTTGCATAGTACTTTAATAAAAGGTCTGATTTTTTTCCGGCTACACATAAAGTTCTTCAACATTTTGTAGCTCTTGGCTTTTTTTAGTACCATTTGTAATTGCGAATGCCCAAGTAGACCTTAGCTATATAATTATAGTGTCCTAAACGCCTTACCTGCATCGGGTAAGCCCTCCGGTTGGAAGGCTGCACGATGACCTTGACACCTTGCCTCACCAATCGGTTGACATTCGACGGTGAGAATGGTGCTCTTCTCTCCCATACTGACTGGTCTTCTCTGCGTATGGCTATTATACGGCCGCTCTGAACAAAAATAATGAAGGATTAAAAATAGGAATTTTAAACTGGTTTTGTAGGTATTGTTCATGGAAATAGTACCTACACTACGGACAACCTGCAGTATCGTTTCTCCTTCTTTCTTTAGTCCTTCCAAAGGTTGTCCATAAAAGATCGCTTTTAGCGTGGATACCGCCCATTGTGACAATCTATGTAACTTTAAAAAGTCCAATTTGTAGTACTTAGTGTAAATACGATGAAGAGCGCTATTCTATCTATTATTTAGTTTCTCTATTTAACTCCATTCAATTAACATTTACAATCTATCTACTTTATGATAACAAGATGAAGGTCAGAAGAGAATAAGATAACATATTTTATTTTTGTTACATAATCATCTAGCTCTCGCATTTTTCTAGTTTTAGATTTAGGAAATTACAATTTCTCGCTCCGGATTCCGTACGTACACACTCTCGTCTCTCGTGTCTATAGACAGTCCTTACAGTTCACTAGGAGTGGGTCGGTCAAGGATAACAACAATAAAAAGGTCATTTCTCTACGTTCATGAAGACTTTTCTTAATTACATGCCTTATCATCCTTTATCACGAACGTTTAAGTGTTTGCATTCAGTACAACGCACTCGGATCCTACGCAGATCTTCGTCATTCATTGTTTAAATGCGGAAACGTGTTGCTATCATTTTAGCTAAATATAGAAAGAGGTCAATAGTGTATGCTGTGTTTATTTATCTAAGCTTTGGAATACTACAAAAACAGTCGTATCTGAGAGTCGCATCTTTTGGAAAATACTTAGGTATCACTTGGTTCACGCTACGGCTCAAAGTTTTTGATTAGGTTTACTGGATTCAATTAGGCTTTAACCAAGACCATAAATGGTGAATGGGTAACCCACTAGTACAGCTCGGATGACAACATTTGTGTTACTTATTTGATCTAGTCTTTTTGTGATATTTTCTATTTATTTTTTGTTGTTGTATAATAGTGAGATGCATAAAACTTTACACGAGAGCATAGTTTTATGCATCTCGTGCCCCTGAATACGTAATATATTTTGAATAATAAAATATCATCGGTGCTATTTCCGAACACGCCATAATTTAAATAAAAGAGCAGGAATAAAATTTCGTGACTGGCGTAAAGAGAAGTTAAAAAATATTAAAATAATCGTAAAATATGAGTGAAACTAGCGACGAGAACAGTACCTCTACCTACAATGTTAATTATTTTGATTCACAATAAATAGTTATTTCAATCTATTCCTGTTTATTATTTTATCTCGTAAAGTGTTCTCGCTGCTGAAGTGAAAAGTTATGAGTGTTACACGAGAGCAAAGTTTTATGCATCTCGTGCCTTTGAATCCCTCGCCACACTCAGGATTCAAAATCAGCACTCGCAGCAAAAAAAGGCTTTGCTCTCTTGTTGCACAAATAACTATTTATTATTTACCAATTGTTTGTAAATGTGTGGACATTGCAGGCCTTATAGATTCCTAGATCCTTGGTAACTTTTTTTATTTCGTTCTACGTTTTGTAGTTATCATTTAAGCAACGACTTATTCTCGGGCCTACGATGTCCTCCCATACTTTAGTACTAACGCTGTAACAGAAACATTGTAAAACCAAATGATTTTAAAAGAGTACCTAACCATGGAGTTTCTTGCCGGTTCTTCTCCATAGGAAACGACCAACCCGAACCGAGCACCTTTTTGTCGACGTTTTATAAGTGCCCCTGTAGGCCGATGTAAAATAAAAATATTTTGATTTTGACTAGTGATAGTTATCCCTCAAGAAAATGATTGAGTTCATTCAGGTTTTCCTTATACTCTCAATGACTACAGTGAAGTCTTATCATTCTCTAATTAAATTAGATAAAAAAATCCAAACAGCACAAACAAAAACTAAAGATTAATAATTTGACGTATTTTTTTACACATGGGAAAATACGTGTCAGTCTGTTTTCATTGAGCTTGTAGGTTTGTATCAAAGACTACAATAGGTAGGTGCCTACATAGGTACGTAAATATCATTATCATAAGTTTTGCCAACCCTCGTATAAACATTTATAGACCGTTTGTTATTACAGCTTACGATTCTAAATACATCGAGAGTTCTTGACACACCCTAAAGATAGTGGATGTCAACAAGTTTAAGGTAACAAACAGCGATAGCAGAACAAATGACTGATACCCATCATGTAATAGGAAAAATATTCCATAATTAAATTATGTTTTTTGTTTTATCTCATTAGATAATACGAGTTCTAACAATGGAACTTTCCTCCCGAAATTGTAGTTTGGGGTTTTGTTCTTTTTGGTTACTAACCATAAGTTAATTTAACCTCCTTTTATGTAGATAAAACACTGTGTTTTGTTTTTGGGTAGTTGCGCCTTGTACTTATTACTAGTGCAAGTGTAGTTGAATGATGGCTGATACATGCGTCATGTTCGTGAACGGGCGCTGTCAGTTGTGACTGGTAATCTCTTAGCTACCACGGTTTATTTTAATTACTTTATTTTTTAGTTATTTATACCATTATTTATCGAAACGGGCCCCTTTAAATATTTATTTTATTCGTTTTTAGGGTTCCATACCCACAGGGTCAATCGGTACCCTATTACTGAGACTTCGCTGTCCGTCCGTCCGTCTCTCACTAGGCTGTATCTCATGAACCGTGATAGTTAGCCAGTTGAAATTTCTACAGATAATGTATTTGTTTTGATGCTATAACAACAAATACTAAAAACAGAATAAAATAAATATTTAAGGGGGGCTCCCATACAAAAAAGTGTATTTTTCCTGTTTTTATAATGCTACGGAACCCATCGTGCGCGAGTCCGACTCGCACTTGGCCGGTTTTATAATATTTGTAGTTATAACGACAACAGAAATACATAATCTGTACAAATTTCAACTGGCTACCTATCACGAGTCATGAGATACAGCCTGGTGACAGACGGACTGACGGACGGACGGACGGACGGACAGCGAAGTGTCAGTAATAGGGTCCCGTTTGACCCTTTGGGTACGGAACCCTAAAAACAGCCGTTCCATGAATTTTGCCCGTGTGGGTATTGCACTTTTTTAAGAAGCAGATTTTTTTAAATGGTGTTCAGAACGTTGTACCTACATGGCAAGCGTTTGAGCGTAGGCGTCCTCGGTGCCCCGCCCCTTCTAGCCTGAATTTTTGTAATGATCAAATAAGTTGATCTGTACAGGTTTACCAATATCAAGCGTATTTTTAAGTAGGTAACATTAAGATAAGTTATCTTATGTATGTTCAATTAAACGTAGGTAAAGAATTATATCTGGCATCATAACAATAACTGCGGTTATCAGTTGCTACCTAGGAATTAAAATAACCGAGCATGTCAGGTCTACGCGAATGCGAACAAATAGCGAATTTTAAATCAATATTAACCTTGCTTCAATGTTAGTTTCGTTTTCATTTTGACGGCATGAAATCATTTTATTTTAAATAGTTATGTACCAGTATTTTTTGTTTTATTTATATACCTACGTATGTAAATATTCATTCGGGTAGGTTTTAATTTTTTAGTTTTACCAGTCAAAAAGGTTACCAGAATACTTACTGTCTGTATATTGTTCATATCATCTGTCTGATAATCGACCTAATTTTTTACTTACTTAATCAGATGGTTTTTGAACCAAAAATCTACCTACTTATTTAGACGACAGCTAATCCTGCCGATAAAGTGGTGTAAGGCCGACATATTGGTGGGTTTAAAAAATGTACAAAACTAAATAGATAAATGAACCCCACGGTTCATTTATTTATTTAACTCATTAATTATATTGATATTCGTATGGAATTATTCTGTACGTGTTTTCTCAATTTTGTGGAAGGAATCAGGCAGTTTGTTATTTAATTTACTTTACAACCTGTACTTTGGTGCTTAGTTTTATATTCCAACTCTACCACACTACATCAAGGAGAACGGAAAAGATGTCTGTACGCTTAAATACAATAGTTTTGATATGTAGGTAGTACTGGTACACAGATATCAACATTCTACAGCTAAAGCACGAAATTACAACGTTAATAATTTTATTAGAATTCATTCTTTAATGAAAATTGTAATGTAAAAAAGTTTTATTAAGTATAGGTACAACAAAAACCGCGTTTATTTTTGGTTCTCCTGCACACTCCGGTCTCAAGTCCGGTCCGGTTTTAAAAGTTTCGATAAAAGGAACAGGAACACTTGTAAATCAAGCGGAAATTTTGAAAAGACTCACCTTAGCGGAAGAATAGTAAACCACATGTTTCAAATACGGGCTCCTTGTTCGAAGAGCCGCAGTTTTGTGTAGCATAATTATTAATTAAAATATCACAGACAAACTAAACGTGTATTTAATTAAATTAATAATTTAAAAAAAAATGATAACTGTACACAATGAAAGCGTTCTGTTTCTTACGAGGCGTGTTTGATATCTATTTAGTGCTCCGAACTAAATTACGAAGCTCCTTTGAGAAAACATTACAATCGGCATGACGCGGACGTTTTATCACTAGTGATAGTGATACCACATTTGTTATTTGATTGTTGTTTGCGTACCAAGATCTTAGTCAGTTTTCGTACACAAATTCTTCCATTACATACTTTGATTTAGATAGCTAAGCAACTATATACGTATACTTTAGTTACAAAAATGGAAAGAGAAAAGGGAGGGCTTAACCCTACAGTGGGACACATCAGGCTCAGACAAACATGCAAAAAACATGTTTGGCATGGCATGGCATAGCTTAATAAACATAGTAAATATCCCGTAACAGGTGTTATTGATAGTGTTAGTGACCAGACTCATAATAAAACTTTATTAGTTACGACTTTTTTGGGGGGTAAGGTTGCTCGCGTCCGTAGGACTTACCATCTTCTCCTAGGCCCACCCTACACGTGCCCCCCGGGTGGTGCTAAATGAGCAACAACGCCGAGCAACAGGCGGCGGTCAAATAACCTGTCCACTGGTGTACCACAGACCAAGGAGGACTAAATCCCTCCTAAAAGTGTGGCCATGCTGCCCTGGGAAAGCAACATGAGTATGTCCCGCCTTCTTTTGAATTATGAAAATATGAGTGATACGAATGTTGATTTGTCATGCGATCCGGCTAACGCCCGGCGCTCGCAGGTACCCGGGCCTGCGAGTGTGAAATATGTTACCGAAGCCTGCGCGGCGGTGGACGACCAGGCCTCCGCGACGGTGAATGCTACTGGAAGCACTAATAAAAAGCTTGTACAACAGGCATTTCATCCAAGCCTATTCATCACAAGACCAAGGTCGAACTCATTGGGAAATATCAAAACCATGGACTCAAGCACTTCTCATCCCATGTCTCCAACAATAACTATTGCAGACGATGAAGACAACAACATCTGCCCTCCCTCCTGGCAAAGAGTACCTACTAATCGTTACCCCAAAAGGAAAAAACTATCAAACAGTCCGCCAAGTACTGAAAGAGTACAAACGGAAATAAAAACCTCTAATAGATACAGTGAATTACCTGTAGATTTACTTGATGATGACGTTGCCTCTACTCAAGTGAAAAAGGTCAGCAAACCACCGCCCATAATATTATATGGCATAGAAGATCTCTCCCAATTAACAGAACTATTAGATAAGTCTGTACCTACTGGCAGTTACTCATATAAAGTTATTAATAGAGACCAGCTAAGAGTGATGACACAGTCAGCTGAAATATATAAAAGTCTCATTGATCTAATCCGTGCCAAAGGCCTCATTGGTCATACATTCACTCAAAAGCAAAATAAATGCTACAGAGTTGTAATCAAAAACTTACATCACACTACCCCCAAATCGGCTATAATGGAAGAAATAGAAAAAACGGGAAACAGGGTGCGAGGCGAAATTGTTTGTGCAAGATCTAATAAAAACAAAATGCCCCTGAACATGTTCTTTGTAAATGTGGAACCTAGCCCCAATAACCCGCAAATAAAAAATATAGAATATATATACCACACGAGAGTTAAGATCGAAGATCCAAAGAAATCAACTGATATTCCTCAGTGTACTAGGTGTCAACAATATGGGCACACCAAAAATAACTGCATGCGCCCATATAGGTGTGTCAAGTGTGCAAAGGGACACAAAACCACTGACTGCCCGAAAAAGGATCGGAACACACCAGCAACTTGTACTCTATGTTGTGGTGACCATCCAGCCAATTACAAGGGCTGCCAAATTTATAAAGAGATCAGAGCAAGAAAAATGACACAAGCTGGAAAAAGGAAAGCTCCATTTATACCACCACCTCAAAAAGATGATTTTCCTCCACTAAAACCTAGCAGATACACTAGACAACATTCTAATCTAGAAAGAAACACAGCGAACATACCTGAAAATATGTCCAACACCACAAATACCAACTACTGGAATAGAAAAAAAGAGAATACACAATCTCAGTCCACAAGCTCCCTCGAGCAAATTATTATTAAACAATCAGAGAAGATAGACATTCTCATCCAACAAATAGGGACCCTAATGGGCCTTTTAACAACCCTCATAGCCCAACAGAAAAAATGAAATTCCTACGCATAGCTACATGGAATATAAATGGCTTATCTCCAAATAAGCAAGAGGTTGAGCTTTTCATTAACTATAACAAAATAGATATCCTTCTAATCACAGAAACGCACATGAAAGACCAAAGAGTAGTTAAAATTAAGGGTACAACATATACTATGCGAACCATCCAGATGGAACATCACATGCTGGGGCGGCTGTAATAGTTAAAGAAAACATAAAACACCACGTTTTACCAAACTTTAAACACTCACACACACAAGCTGCTGTCATCTCAATAAATGATTGGCAGGGTTCATTAAATGTGGCAGCAGTGTACTGTCCTCCGAGACACCGCATAGATGAGAGAATGTTTGGAGACTTTCTAAAAACACTGGGTAAGAGATATGTTGCAGGTGGAGACTGGAACTCCAAAAATACGTTTTGGGGCTCGCGACTCACGACGACAAGAGGCCGAGAGCTAAAAAAGGTAATTGATAGCAATGCCCTCAATGTAATATCAACAGGGGAACCTACTAACTGGCCATCAGATCCCAGCAAAACTCCGGATCTTATAGATTTCTTTATCACAAAAGGAATATCAGGACTCTATACAAAAGTAGAATCGTGTCTAGACGGTTCCTCAGACCACACACCTGTCATCTGCACACTGAGTACCACAGTTATACTGAAAGAACCACGTGAGACCTTGTACAATCACAAAACTGACTGGAAGGCATTTAGAGAATACATCGAAGAAAATGCTAACCTGTGTATACCACTAAAAACTGAAGAAGATATAGAAAACGCTGCGTGGTATACGACCAACCTAATTCAAAAGGCAGCCTGGCTAACAACTCCGTTTATAAAACCTAAACCACAAAGTTATGACGCTACCCAGGAAATCCAAGAGTTGATAACTGAAAAGAGAAAACTAAGAAGACAGTGGCACACCAGCAGAAATAGAGAAGACAAAACAGCACTCAATAAAATTCAAAAAGAGCTCAAAGAAGTGCTTGAAGAAAATGAGAATAGTACCCTGCAAGATAAACTAAAAACCCTGTCACCAAACAAAGCTGAGGACTATTCACTCTGGAAAATGACTAATTCATTAAAAAGACCAAAAGAACACATACCTCCACTAAGACAAGCTGATGGTAACTGGTCACGAAAACCTCAAGATAAAGCTGAGCTATTTGCTAACTATCTAAAGCACGTGTTTAAACCTAACGAACCCGACATCGCCCAGACCGAAGAAGAAATTGATGAATTCCTCAACAGTGACCAACAGATGTCTTTACCACTGAAATCAGTTTCACCGGCAGAAGTTAAAAAAACAATAAGAAGTCTTAAGCAAAAAAAGGCACCAGGGTTTGATTTAATAACGGCAGAAGTTCTAAAACAATTGCCAAAAAAAGGCATTGTTCTGCTCACAATCCTCTTCAATGCAATATTGAGAATACAATATTTTCCAAAGTTGTGGAAAGTGTCTATTATAAACATGGTAGCTAAACCAGGAAAGCCCGCCACGGAAGTAACATCATACAGGCCCATAAGTCTTCTCCCCTTACTATCAAAGCTCTTCGAGAAGCTAATTCTGAGACGCTTACTCCCAATACTCGAAGAACAAAAATTAATACCAGATCACCAGTTCGGTTTTCGTGCACACCATGGAACTACAGAGCAAATACATAGGGTGGCTCATACAATACGGCAAGCACTGGAGAGGAAAGAATACTGCTCAGCCGTTTTTCTCGACATCAAACAGGCCTTTGACCGTGTTTGGCACAAGGGTCTTTTATATAAGCTAAAGCTACACCTCCCAAATACAGCGTTTATGCTATTGAAGTCCTACCTGCAAGACCGAATATTTCAGGTTAAATGCGAAGATTGTCTATCATCGATCAATCAAATAGAAGCTGGTGTACCGCAGGGCTCCGTACTGGGTCCAATCTTATATACAATCTACACTGCTGACCTACCTATCTCAGAAGAAATAGTTACTGCCACCTACGCAGATGACACCGCAGTTCTCTCCTGTAACAAAGATCCACACACAGCTTCTACAAAACTGCAAGAATGCCTGGATAAAATTGGACTATGGCTCAAGAAGTGGAGAGTTCAAGCAAGCCCAGCGAAATCAGTACACATCACTTTCACACTAAAAAGAGGCGACTGCTCACCTGTCACTCTTGACGGAACCATCCTACCACACCAAACGACCGTTAAATATTTGGGCGTGCACCTTGATAGACGACTCACATGGCGAGATCACATAAAGGCAAAAAAAGAACAGGCAAACAAAAAGTTTGCAGACATGTACTGGCTACTGGGCAGACACTCGACACTATGTCTGGAAAACAAACTCCTGATATATAAATGTATCATTAAACCGGTCTGGACATATGGTATAGAACTGTGGGGATCAGCAAGCCACTCAAACACAGAAATCCTCCAGCGCTTCCAGAATAAAGTTCTGAAAATTCTCTGCAACGCACCATGGTTCACACGAAACACTGAAGTCCATGAGTACCTAGAAATCCCGACAGTTAAGGAAGAAATTGAAAGTTCTACTTTGACCTATAAACAAAGACTCACAGTACATAGAAATCATCTAGCTGCAAAACTAATAAATACCAATGACAGCATATTTCGGCTGAAAAGAATGCGACTGGCGTCAATCTAAACACAAAGATGAGTTTAAAAATATGAGATTAAATATCGATGGATGTGCAATCTCAACAGTACTAGTACTTCAAAAGATCTGATTATAGCTCTGGGGCTGATTGCAGATTTCATGGGAAAAAAGAAAAAAATAAAAAAAAGTTACGACTTTTAGGTATTGATATGGCAAGAAAGGAGGTGTCTGATGAGATGGCGAGTAATGGAGAAGTATGAAAGAAGAAGACATGGTGTGCCGACCTCAAATAAATTGAGATAACGGCAGGAGATTGATGATAGTGACGACTTACATAAAGACGTTTTAAAAAATGACTGTTTAAGTGTATTTAGAATACGATAAGTACCTATGTTTAATTTATATTATTAATTTTTTGTAGTAATGACTGCTAACAAATAGGTAGGTAAGTAATTAGTACCACTAGTCGATAGCTTAGGTGAACTAGAACGAATGGTCATTTTGTTTTCTTAGCGATATGTGATCTTTATCACAATATTCATAGTATTGTGATAATGCCAAGCTCCATACCAGTAATTACCATACTAACTTAGGCAGAGTATATTCTCGAAGGGTTAGGTAGGTATACCCTATCCTATGACATGGCCACATGGGCCTGAAACATATCTGGCGAAATGTGGGAGTATTAATAGATGGTATACCTACCCATTAATACTTCTTTCAGAGATTTGTGGGCAAATACATAGATAAAGTATACTTTATTGCACCATAATTTTAGGCTTTACCTCGTTAGTTAAACTATGGGAAACGAAAGTGTAACATAGTATTTCTCATATAATAATTAACGCCTAGTAAAATAGTACTAGCAACCGTACTGCCTTTCTCAAGCAACAGGCGCTTAACTCGATTTACGGTTTTTTTTTCAACTTATCATTTTATATCACGGCTTGCATTGCACATTTGAAGTAATTTGGATCCATCCAGATCCAACGACACGATTCGGCTCTTGCGGCTTGCCACCTCAAGCTCAGTAGGCTAGCTGGTCTTTTAGGAGTTGTAGGAACCAACGGTCCGGTAGATGTGACAAGAACGAAGAAGGTCAATACGCAGGACTGCACAAAATGTGAGGTTCCACAAAAGAGGTTCTGAGGATCTATATCTAATTAATCTTCCTTGGGACAACTGTATCACCTAGGCTCACATACGTACCATGTAGTATATCTGCAAGTTTATTTTTAAAACCTGTGGCTGTTTGTATCTTTTATACGAAAGAGAAAATTCGCACTCTATTATTTTTTTTGTTCTGCTTGCACGGTCTACACATGTGTAACATTAAATGCATCAAGACACACTTTCCATTCGTATCATACGCAAAGTAAGCACCATCCAAATCATCAAGAATATGTCACCATCAACCACTATTTACAGAAGAAACTGTTAAGTTAGTGAAATTCTTTATCATTATGCAAAAATACACGTCCTTACTTTTTTATAATTTAACAAATTCATGCATATTATTAGTGACTACTAGGTACATACTATTCTGTAATCATGACTTTAGAACACCAGCAGTAAAACGTAACAAAGTAGTACCTAATACTTCCATGCGTGACATAACATTTTTCCATGCTTTTTCATAGTGATTTTAAGTCTATGCTTTCACGCAACTTTACAGCTGAATGAAAATGTCAATAACGTCAAGGTAATTTTTTTAGTTGTCATTTTGAACTGTGGGAGTGCGGTATTCTTGTGATTTATAGAGAAAATACGCTGTTAAAATAAAAGAATACCACGTATTGAAGAAGTAATAACAAAAGTTCTGTTTAATAATTAAAAATATGAGATTGTAAAAGAATGAATTTAATTTATATAGCTTTCAAATAACAAAACATTAATCACCAACGATCGTCATGGCTCGCTTCCTGTCGGAGGATAAATTAAAAGGTTTCGAAAAATACAAAGTAAGTGTTCCTAGAAATAAATGTCATTATAATGTGTATGTGTCAGTGAGATGAAAACATAATCAATAATTAAAAGTGTTTTTTAGTACTTATATATATTTTGAAGTGTTAATTATTTTTACTACATTATAATATATTAAAATTGGTTGAAAACCTTTTGGTTACAGTACAACTCGGTGGATACGAGCATCCTCAGTACCTATGTTATGCACCCATTCTGGAACTGGTGTGTTCAGGTATGGTTCTAGTTAGAAATAGTGCAATATTGATCATTTCATAATATGTCTGAGCCCAAAAGTAACTACCCTTCTTAGTTCAGTTCTATTTTAAAACATGAAAAAATAACTGTGTGACTGTTGTGTGTACATGTCATGTTATTGCTTATTCAATCCTTTTTATTTTACCTCATACTGAAGGACAGCATTTTAATAAATCAGAATAATACTCGAATTTTGTAATTAATTTATTCAGTATATCTATTAGATTAAATACTTATCAGATATTTAAGAACAATCAATAAACCCCATATTCTTTTCAGTTTTGTCCAGTATGGGTGGCTCCGAACCTTCTCACGTTTACGGGCTTCCTCCTCACAGTGCTGAACTTCTTTGTCTTCTCCTATTATGACTATGGTTTCTATGCCACGACCAAAGACAATATCTCAAAGGGTTACATACCTAATTGGGTGTGGGCTGGCTCTGCTGTGACGCTGTTTGTGGCATACACACTCGGTAAGCATTCTCTTTCTTTTACATAAGTACTTTAAGAATTACATTACTGTTTTAGGAAACTTCGGACAGTCATAGAGAAAAAGATATAGTGGCCTAATTTCAGGCAGGTAGTAAAAACTGTAGTATAAAATTAATGTTACAGAAACTAAATATAATATTTAGTGAAAGAAAACACTGTTATTGCCATTACCTAAATTAAATGCTAATATATTACACGTCTGTAAGTGAATTATGTAAAATTTTAAGCATATATGTATAACTAAACCAAGCTAAATAAAGGTCAATGTAGACTTCTGTCTAGCTTAAGTTTTAGTTCCTGGTAATGTTAATGAGCCTCTGTTCATTAATATTACCAGGAACTAAAACTTTTTGTATATTTTTGATTCCAAATCATCGAAATTCAATCACACTGCATAAGCTAACAGCAGTGTGACAAAATTCTGTTGCATCATCTTGCGCCGAAACCATTATTTTTCCGTCTCCTTTTTCCTCCCTTTTTTTCATTTCCTGTCTCGCTTTGGCGCGAGACAAAGCAACGAGAAAACTTTGTCCAGTGCGCATTTTAGCCCAACAGGCTGAACAGGGAATCAGATTTTCATTGACTCCCACTGAATATTTTAAAACAGTTTTCTTACTGATACTGGTACTGTAGCCTATGTCATGAGTTCATGACTCCCTCCCCATGACTTCTATTTGTTTCGATCAAACAATTGAAATAGGGTTGAACGAAAATCCTTTCCTACGAAAAAGCAACTCTCGAACCATAGCCCAGCCTTATCGCACACATAACTCTAGCCGTCAATTTTATTGTATCGTTTTTACAGAAATAGTAAGCGTTTTCATGTAACAAAAGTGTATTAAAATACAGTATGCGGATATAAAAAAAACCAAAGATAAATATCAATCTTTTACATTATTTAATCACGTAAATGACTTGGAAACAACTCATTACGATAATATGTGACACGATATTAATACGGAGTGATAAAACGCACCGATTTATTTGGAAATATCTCACGAACTATGATGCGTAGCTTAAGCATAAATCGGCCTATAATATTGCCACTGCTGGGCTCCGGCACGAGCCTTCTCTCTCTATGCGAGGGAGTTGCCTGTAATCTACCGCACGGGCCACACAAAGAAAGGCGCCTGCCTAAGTTCGACCCATAGAGGAAAGTAATATGGTTCGACCCCTCGACCACTCGTCGCGGCCATACCAACTAAGCCATCTCTGTTCACTATCTGATGCGTAGGGGTAAAGGGGTTCTGTATGGTGTCGGACGTAAAGAATAGCACCATCCCATATCTTCCCGTGGGTGTCGTAAGAGCCGACTAAGGGACTTGACAGAGAATGGGCAGCACCGTTCTATGTGCTTTTGTAACAACCGTACTGCAATCGCCAACCCGCCTGCTAAGCGTGGCGATTATGGCAAAACCGCCCCAAAATGTCAATGTGGCGACACTTGTGGGAGGCCTATGTCCAGCAGTGGACGTCTTTTGGGCTGAAATGATGATGATGATGATGAGGGGTAAATAAAATATTCAAATGAATAATATTTTCCTGAAACTAAATTTAGAACGGACCTAGTCAGCTGGAATATAAATTATTGTTGCCTATTAAATTTCATCTACTTAGTTACAGCTAATAATGGTCGGGTACGCTGTGAGTTTCATTGTACCATTTATTACCTTTAATTAAAGATTAGAATTACGAGCTCAAATTCACAAATGTAAGAGGAAAACGTACCTAATAAATGTATAAAAAAATAAATTCTTTCCTTATTCAATTCGCAGTCGGATAGAAATAAGTTTAGTGCAGTTAACAGATTATGAAGCCATTACTCAGGGTTGCTTGTACCTATATCGTCATCCTACTAAGAACTACGTACTTACCTAATTATGTAACCTGCTTAGTTGACTTGACCTTTCACGTAATTAAAAATGTATAGCTCTTACTCTAGTAAGTTACTTACGCACTCAGCACTTTAGACAACATACCTCCTATACTACATAGATGTTATGACATAACCTAAATTGGATAGGTTGACAGCTTGGAGTCTCCCTAAAATAGTTTTGAGCAACACGACTGAGCACGACTAGATGTCAAGTAGAATCCCACTTGAAGTATTTAAAAGTAGCATATGTATTGGACAGTTAGAGGAGCTTATTTGAGGAGCTCGTGGCTTAGTAATAAGTGCCGCTCGGGTCGATCTTTAGGTTAAGCCGTGCTTGCTTTTGTTGGTCTGTGGATGGGTGACCGCCCATTCATACCGAGTTTCCTCCGTGCCTCGGAAAGCACTTTAAGGCGTTGGTCCTAGCTGTCATTTGTAGATGTTTGACAGTCGTTACAGGTAGTCAGTGGCCCGAAAGTCTGACATCCAGTCTTACCAAGGGGTATAGTATTACCCAGGCGGTCGCTCCATATAAAATATTGGTATTCAGCTGAGTCCGGTAAGACAGGAAGCCGTCCCCAACATGGTTGGGAAAAAGCTAGGCAGATGATGATACGTTTTGGATAGTTAAACGTTTAATTAATCCGTTGTTTACCAATTACTTAGTCTATCTTTACAAAAGGCCGGCCGGCGCGCCGCAAAGTTGATTCAGAGTTTAAGAGCAACATGCATAAAATTTACAAAATATGCTAACAATGTAACACAGCACTATTGCTTTATCCGCCAATAATACAATACTACGCACAAATCAAATGTAAAATGCTGACGTCACTTGTAAAAACACCTTTAGCAAACGGCGCCTGATTGTATGACGTTGTAGGTGCTAAATATACCGAAATCAGTTTAAAATTGGCATACCGAAATCAGTTTAAAATTAGCATACCAAAATCTCTGTATGGTGTCGGACGTAAATAACACCAATAGCACCACCGGAATAGCACCATCCTATATCTTCCCGTGGGTGTCGTAAGAGGAGACTAAGGGACTTGCCAGAGAATGGGCAGCAGCGTTCTCAGTGCTTTTGTAACAACCGTACTGCGATTGCCAACCCGCCTGCCAAGCGTGGCGATTATGGCAAAACCCTCCAAAATGTCAAAGTGGCGACACTTGGGGGAGACCTATGTCCAGCAGTGGACTTCCTATGGGCTTAAATTATGATGATGATGATACCAAAATCAGCTTAAAATTAGCGGTTTATTGTTGACGTTTGGCTAGTAGAGTTGTAATTGTATTGTAGATCGTGCTGATGCTGGTGTCCACAATTCCACGTCTAAAAAGTGAATTTTGTGTAAAGATTGTTAAAAAAAATGAAAAAATTAGGGCAAAAGGGGCCTGAGTTAGGCGGGTAGAACTGCAGAAGCCAGCTGCAACATCGTATCTTATAATTTAGTTAAAGAATAGCTGACCGGCGCAACTTCGTTTGCGTCACATTTTCCCCGTTTTCGCAACATTTTTCATTGCTGTTCCACTCCCATTGGTCGTAGCTTGCTGATATATAGCCTATAGCCTTACACGATAAATGGGCTATCTAACACTGAAAGAATATTTTCAAATCGGACCAGTAGTTTCGGAGCCTATTCAATGCAAACAAACAAACAAACAATCAAATCTTTCCTCTTTATAATATTAGTTTAGATGTGCGATGATGCGATTATCATTATTCCAACAGCCTGTTACTACTGCATTATTATCAGATGAGTGTCATGCTAGATGTCTTGTAGTTGTGATTTCATCGTGACCAAGTACTCCCCATAGAGTGTACCTACCCTGATTTCTTGAGATGAATTGTTATCCGAAAAGATAATAATATTATAGTGCTAGATCTAATAACATCGCATTGTGTACAAATGTATCTAATGTCACGCTATTAAGAGCGTTTACACCTTACGACATTTCATACAAACTTTCAAGTCCTTATTTTCTGAAATGACTGAACGGATTTAATGAAACTTAATACGCATATACAGGATACATACATAGGTCTAAAAAGTTACTAAAAACATTTTCGAAAAATAGTGTTACAGCTAAAGTAGACCGATTATAAATTTTCTATGGAAACAGTTTATTTTTTTAAACATATTTCGAAAATGTTTTTAGTAACTTTTTAGACCTATGTATCCTACATAATGTTTAAAAAAATAAACGCTTATGCGTATGAAGTTTCATTAAAATCAATTCAGTCTTTTCGGAAAATAAGGACTTGAAATTTCGTATGAAATGTCGTAAGGCGTAAACGCTTGAACGTAATAATAGATTACGAACGGTTTCCATAACTTTATCAACATTAGGTACAACTATTTATGGATAATAACAATGTAGTAAAACTTCGTATTACGCCTCTGTACATGTGTTAATAAGCATGTATTATGAATATTGCCATTAAAATAGAAACTGTTTGTGGGCCTTATCTTTAAACTAAACTGCCACGATTAAGTACATGCAACTTTGCAACAGGCATAGCTCGTTAGTCATTATTAACAAACTAACATCACGCTTGTAATCCCCGTTGGAATATCCCATTCATCATCATTTCAGCCCAAAAGACGTCCACTGCTGGACATAGGCCTCCTCAAGTGTCGCCACATTGACATTTTGGGGGGTTTTGCCATAATCGCCACGCTTGGCAGGCGGGTTGGCGATCGCAGTTCGGTTGTTACAAAAGCACAGAGAACGCTGCTGCCCATTCTCTGGCAAATCCGTTAGTCGCCTCTTACGACACCCACGGGAAGATATGGGATGGTGCTATTTATTACGTCCGACACCATACAGAGCCCATTAGGTAGAGGTGTACCTAATAGTACACAACATTTTGCCAGTTATGTTTAAGTTATAGGGGGCGAGCCTATTGCCATCAACCGGGCAGGAATCCAGACTCCGTGACTGAGAAATCCCTCATGGAAAAACTTAAAAGCTCTTTGCCCGACTCGGGAATCGAATCCAAGATCTCATGCTCAACAGTCGCGCTGGCGACCACTGGAGCAACGGGGCAGCTCCACATTGCCCATTTTAAACAACAGAGAAGGTATTAATTTATCATTCATTTGGTAGGCAGTTAGGCACGCTGGTTATATTATTTAACAGCTCATTATAAACTATGGCAAAAATAACGTGTTATAACCGATAAGTACCTATGCCAACAAAAAAATTCCATGCACATTGTTTTCCTGGTTATGTTCTTTCTTATTAAACAATATCTCTCTACATGAATTAAAATTATTACAATGATCATACGTAAGACATGTAGCAGAGATGATTTTTCTCAAAATTTAAACTCCGTAACTTACAGTGTCATCTTCAAAAACGAAGAGAGAATTTTCAAAACCGTAGAGTGAAACCACAAAATTTTAAGTTGAGATGACAATTATATGGGCCTAAATAAAACCATATACTTACGTTTTAGTTTGGCTCCACTACGCGTAGCTTGACCACTGTAGAAACGGGTAAAGCTGCTTTCAGACTACGCTATAATACAAAATATATAATGTATAATAGTTAATAGCATAATTATAGTAGCTCATAGCACAACAATATCGCGCACCATACATTGTTATGGACACGCTCACACTGTACTGTACTATATATTATTGGCTTACTAGGTTAGGTCCTTCTTTGCTATACTATATGGCACTGTAGTATAGCGTAGTCTGAAAACGGCTTTATGTCGACGAAAGAAGTGACAAAATGACACATTGTCACTGTCTATTTGTCATCGTGTCGATTCTTCCGTAGACAGAGCTCGTTTCTACAGTGGTCATGCTACGCGTGCAGGGAAAAAGACTGTCTCGGGAAAGTGATCGGAAGCGCTTATTCAGACCATGAGCTGGCATCGCCTGGCTCCGATTTTAGGACGAGCGAAGTATTATTGGGCTTTTCAGCCCTGAGCGAGAATGTGTATTTAGTTTATCGCAATATGCCTACTACATGGGACCTAGCTGCCTAATACATACCATAACATCACCATCAACCCCGAGGGTCAGGCAGAGGTGTCTCTAATAGTACAGTCACATTCCGCCGGTCATGTTTAAGTCCCATGTAATGAAGGGCGAGCCTTTTGCCATCAACCGGGCTCAAATCCAGACTCCGTGCTGCTACTGAGAAACCCAATAACAATTTGCCCGATCCGGGAATCGAACGCAGAATCTCATGCCCAGCAGTCGCGATTGCCACTACACCAACGAGGTATAGTCAAACCTACCTGGAGCTAGCTGGAATAATACTAGCGAAATCTAATCGACGGCACCGACGGAGACGGCACGGTTGGCGCAGTGGTTGAGCGATTGACTGCTGCGCTTCGTGTCGCGGATTCGATTACGGAACAATTATTTGTATGGCCTAAAGATAGGTGTTCCGGGTCTGGCTGTTTGTGTATGTGAGTTTAAATGTTTGTAAAACGCATCTACGATACAGGAGAATTCCTAGTGCGGGGCAACGTCTTTTAAAAAAAAAATAGTTATCTGTAAAGTCGGTTTACGGACGATAGTTTAATAACAAAACGTTGATGAAATGATTACATACTTTTATGAATAGCAAGCCGGACGCTCAAGCCGATCGTGCCTTTCACTCGCTCGTGCAGCGCTCTCGCTCCAATACAATGAGCGTAACGTTACAATGAGTCATCCTTTTTCGTGCGTGCAGCCGACGTTCATCGATTTATTGGACGTTGTCACGTCAAAAGAAAAAGAAAATCTAGCTAAAACTATACTTCTATCTAACCCTTCAGGTATTACATGCGTGAAGTTACAAATCAAAACTAGTCAGTATTCAGTAACCAAATGCGATTGTGATGTCTGGTTGATCTCTCATTCTTCTCGCTGCCCTTTCTTATCTAATGTTAAATTTAATGTGTCGCGCGATAACTGACGTTTCATCACATCCTCATTTCTAACTAAAGTTCAAAATTAACTTTGCATTATTTGTATGATTATAAATATTTGTATTTGTTTTCGTGGCAGTATTAGGTTTGTTGTCAATAGATTCAAGAAAGTGAGTATCTTATGGGATATACAACAAAATGGCGATGATGTGAAGAGTCTGTTTAGGTTCATGGCCCAGAAATAAAAATGTGTATTTAAGGTACGATGGGACTGGCATACGCATTGCGATTATAAATGTCCCTAAAGAAATAAAGAAAAATAATAAAACTAAACTTATTACGACGAAAAATTTGTTTGTAAGGTAATATCCGGACCGAATGATCCAATTCTATTGTTTTTTTTTCACTGGTTTAAAGCTACATCATTCGTGGGTAATTAAACTATAAATTATATTTATTAGAATGCATATTAGACGAGCTATCCCAATTTTTACGAACGAAGTCGCCGGTTAAGTGCTAGGTATTAAGATAAAATGAATGAATTAAGTAATTCCTGCAGAATACTTTTGATTAGGCAGGTCCTAAAGTGATAGGTCATTAATATAGTACTACGGTATCTTATTAATTATAAAGGGACAAAATCAAATAAGTAGCTCTACCTATTAGATTAGTTCCAGCACACCTTATTTATAGCTCAAGTTCAAGAACCTTTTCCACTAAACTTGATTTTGCCACAAATCTCATTTTTTTTGTGTGAATAATTTGCTGAAAATAAATATAGAATGTTATATAACTAATTATTTACTTACCTAATTAGCATTTCACATATCAGCCACTGAAATTAAATTAATAAGTTAGTGACATTTGAACAATATCTTAACTAGACGCTTCTGGCCTCGCTAGCTGAAACTTTGGCAATATCTAACACTCACGGCGAATTTCACCAATGAAATATGAACGCGATCAACATGCAAGTCCAACTCTTGAACGTTGTTTAGATGTGCTGATGTGGCGTTTCTTCCGTAAATAAGCTCTAATAAGTACTGTTGGACTTCTCTCTGCTTTTTCCAACGGATCTTATTATCTTAGTTTACTAACGGTTGAATTACGCGGCCGTTGCCTTTGCACATTAAGAGGAGGATCCGGGAGTGGATAGCACCAATACCCCATTTCTGCTGTTCCTTCTTACCTACTTAGTGTATGCCTTTTGTGAATCACTCCGAGGTGCATCCCTGACGAACCAAAGCATTTAGAATCCTACTGGGGCACCATGACTGGTATGAGAGCAATACTTTAAGATCTACCCAAAGACTTGCCACGTTATGCTAGTAATGCTAAAATGCCATGTAATGAACTAGCCCTTTAAACTAATAGAAGTAAACTAACTAAAAATAAATACTATAAAATCTTCGGACGTCAACTGGCATCAAACTATAACAAAGTAGATAATATACATTTATGCATATTTAATTCCTACCAGTATAATGAATGGGCATAATTTTATGCTTAAAAAGTCGATTAACAAAACGGAAAATCTCAGTCTGTTGGTTGACCGTGGCAAACAGGTTTTCGGTAAAAACGTTAAATCATTATGTGCTCAAACCTATTTTAAGGATGTACAGTGCAAATGGAAAAAAAGCTTAGAAAATGTAATTTCTACATACACTATACAAGCGTTCTATTGACGTTTGTTAGAACTGTTAAAAGATATCTAGCATGTGGCTTTTTTGTAGTCGGTTCTGTTCCGAGGATATCTGGCTATTCATTCAATCTAGTTAATCCTCAATGGAAAGTGGCGCGATGAGTTCAAAAGTACAAAAGACTCTATCTGTGGTGGGCGTGCACAACATGTGGTGGCGTCGGACGGCGCGGGCGCATGTAGACGAACGTCGATCGCCGGCAAGGCCCGACATCAAACACTAGGGTCACTTTGGCTGTTAACCTTGCTTTTTGGAACCAAATATAGGTACACTTATAATAATATCACCATACACGAAAATGATGCGTACTAATGAACTAATTAATCGAACAAATTAAGTATACATACTATATCCATCGATATCGGATTGTCACTTCCTATTTCGATTATCACGTGCAAGACACGCGATATTTCGTCATGCTGCACCACATTATCAAAATAAACAATAAGAAATTATTCGCATAAACTTAAAAGGTAGGTCATGCATCTCTGATACCTACGTACATAAATAGATATGTGACAATATAAGAGCATCTGTGGAGCAGACAAGTAGTTAACTACTAAAGATAGTTTATAAACAAACAATCCGACATAGATTATAATAATACACTTTAGCTTCTTAGTCTTAGAGACTTTTGACATATAACTGATGACTAGCAACTCGTGTGGCTAGTAAAATCCACTGCTAGACCCCGTTTGGTGCTTACACGATAATGATCGGGAATTTATCCAGATTCAAACCGATTTCCCTTATAGTGTTCAAGAGTATCTTGTATTGTCATTTTGTCAGCCTTTACTGGACCATTTATCAGGGGTCTTTTCATGCAGACGAACTAACCACTTAGCATTGCACCTCCCGTTCTCTTGCAACGTTTTGCAATTAAACCATTTTCATAGGATAGGACAGACCCAGGTTCAGGCGCCTCGGGCGGGAGGAAACGCCCGGGTGTCACCACTGCGAGGATCGGCCGGAGGACACGGTGGAGCACACCGTGGAGCTATGCCCCGCTTGGGCTGAGCACCGCCGTGTCCTCGTAGCGGCGATTGGCGGCGGCGACCTCTCGCGTCCGGCCCTGGTTCAATCCATGGTCAGGAGCGAGAGGGAATGGGAAGCCGTCGCCTCCTTCTGCGAAGCAGTCATGCTAGCGAAGGAGGTGGCGGAACGTGAGAGGGAGAGAACCTCACGTCCCAGCCGCCGCGGGAGACGCCCCGGGCGTCGGGGGGCAACCAGTGGCCCCCGGCTACCGTAGGCGCGGGCCTGTGGACGGTGAGTAATGGGCTAGCTCACCGTCCGTCCGTCTTATGACGACAGGCCGTGCCGACAGCGCGTTCGTGTTCCTCGCGCGCCTCAAGGAGATGTCAGCAAATCGGAAGGGATCCGAGAGGGCCGATGCCTGCCAGGGCTGCGGGTTGTTCGAAAGAGATACCGTGGCCCTGGAACACAAAGGGCTAAGAAGGAACACGGATGGGTTTTAGTCAGTCAAGTCTGACACTCCCTTCCGCTCCGCCCGGAGCGGGAGAAGTCATTTGATGATTTCGCATAATAAAAAATAATAAAAAAGTTTCAGGCGCCTTTCACAGTGACCCTTACCCTACACCCAAGATTGCCCGTTTCCACAAAGCTGGAAGAAGAGGTGCAAGAAACCGAGTAAACACACTGGTTTGGGATCAAAAATGATTTTTCGAAAAAAAAATCGTGTTGGTCTCATAGTAAAAGTTGTTCATAATGATGACTAGAATGACCTCCTATGAGTTGGTGTTTTACCAATAACCCTGTATAGGTACTTCTCTAAAAGTTATCCATATCTCAAATCCATCTTAATGTATGCCATCCCATGTTCCAGATGGTATCGACGGCAAGCAGGCGCGACGCACCGGCACTAGTGGTCCACTGGGAGAGCTCTTCGACCACGGCCTCGACTCCTACTCCGCTGTTCTCATACCCACCTACCTCTACAGCATATTTGGCAGGTACCTACATCATCTATTATTTTTCGAAACAAGTTATGAAAATCTATATTTTTTATGCACTCTTATCTATATTTATATATTGATAGCCGTTATGATTGTGGAGTTTCGATGGTTAATTTCCTTTGACCTACTCACGTCACGACCCGGTCACGTCCGGGACATGGCGCGGCATAGGGGTAGTTTGTAATTTAAATGCGACAATAGGCAGAGAACATGTTGCAATTTTAGATCGGGCTTTATAATGTGACTGGGTGCCAGGCTTAAAACAATTTGCTAATCAAATAGGTTGGAAATAGTACATTGTGTATTAAGGGCGGTAAGTAAGGAAATACGACCGAGGCTCATGCCCAAAGTCGAAGACTGAGGGCTTTCTGAGTCGAGGTTCGTAATTCCCGTACCGCCCGTGAAACATACAATGTTTTTCATCACATTTGCGAATAAATAATTATGAAAGTCAGCACAACTAGTAATACGATTAATGAAATACGTGGATTTTTTTTAAGCGGATGGCGGTCTGCCCACACCACAGATTATACAATAATCAAAATAATGTTTCGTTCAGAAACGTTAAGGGTATACAGCCATGACGGAGTGTGAAAAAATTAAAATATTTCAACGTTTTGAGTCAAAACACTTTCGATTATTAAGAACATTAGTTGAGTATTTAAGTAACATGTAGCGAGATTGCAATGAAATTCCTGTTTAGATAACATATTAAGACAATTTTTCAATTGTGTGTAAACTCCTTGCTTGAACTTGCATGAACTGTGTGCTGTGCTATAAATTTAAAAAAATACTTACCGACCTTGGGTTTTATATGGGGCATTACGGCCAAGTTAACCTGTATGTTTAGATACTGTTTACGTGCAAGTGTCATGAAAAATAATTATCTACTAACATAAAAAAATTATCAACCAACTTATGCTTATATTGAACAGAACTTATACAAGTTCAGAGGAAAATGTTTAAATCTGCTACCAAATACAATGGCGATAAGCGAAGGTTCAGAATTTTCCGGGTAATTAACGACGCATGCCAAAGGTTGCACGCTATTCATGAAGTTCTTGAACTTAAATTATTAAGAAAATCTTGCCCAGAAACGGTGAGCGTAATATGCATTTGTTTTTTTTTTCTGACAGTTGGTCACGCAGGCAATTGTCACGCGATGCCTAAATTTGGCCAAAGAAACATGGGCGAATGAATCTTAGCCGAAACAAGACAATAATTCACCACAGAATCGTAATAACAAATTGAGTAAAAATTGCTGTCAGTGATTACTTTAATGCTCGTCCTTGACCATTGACTTGTTTTACGTAATCTCAATGTAAGTACAAAGTACGGAAGAAACACGGTAGATATTAGACGCGGCTTCCTATCCTATAATAATAGCTGTCTTATCAAACATAATTATGTTACGTGACAGTTTTAATTATGGTCAAAGAATAGGTACGGTTATGGCCAAGCGTGGTGATTATGGCAAAACCCCCCTTATGTCAATGTGGCGTTGGCGGAGGCCTAAGTCCAGCAGTGGACTTTTTCGGCTGAAATGATGAATAGGTACGAAAGTGGTTTGTCATCTCTGTCTAGAATAACCCACTGTTGGGTTAGACTTAGCATAAACAGTCTGTTACCTTTACATTGCTGGAACATGGGCATCCTCTTGGTAAGAAAGAGTGGGCCGTTATCTACCACTTGGGCCCAGTGCGGGTGGGTAGATGACTTGGTCTTTGTGTTTCCTCGGTTAGTGTTAGACCCCTTTCTTTTCTGCCAAGGTATACAGTATTATACGTCCATTGCACCGTTGTACAGGAGTTTTTGGCTTACAGCATCGATGTGCTGTGTTCAAATAAAAACGCCATGCACCACAACTCTGGGAATGAAAGAACAAAAACTTTTTATGCATAATGTCAGTCAGAATACCAAGCGTATACAATACAAAGAGTAAGAGGTTGGTAATAGTTTTTTTTTTAATGAACATAGATAAGTTATGTCAGACTCTTCGTAACAAATTAGATAGGATATCGCTAAAGGACAGAGCTGTCCGATAGAATATCCTGCACTCAGCTCGATATTGTGTTATCGTGACGGGACCGGGATTTTTCTATCGATCCTGATTCCCTTCCGACTTTGATTGATGGTTAATAATAGTACGTACTTATTACAAGCGCCTATAGTTTGGACGTTATTTACTGCAACCGAAGACACAATTTAGTTAATATTTTGGTTTGAGCCAAATAGGTATCCCTCCATGTAAAATACTGGTACTGGTATCCAGCTGCATCAAGTTAGACTGGAAGCCGACCTTAGGCAGATGTGCCAAACGGTTACAGTTGAAAAAATGCTCATACTTGCAAAGTAGCTTTTTTGTTCATCAACGACATCTATGATATAAAAATGAATCTCAGAATGTGTTGCTAAGCGCAAATCTCGAGAGCAGCTGAACCGTTTTCGCTAATTCTTTTTTATAACTTTCCTTGAAGTACGAGGATGGTTCTTACGGAGAGAAAATTAAAAAAATTGCCTGAAAATTTCAAAAAACAACACTTTTCTATATTCCCATACAAAAGATTCGTAATAATACTTAAAAGTCAATTTGAACTTTAATACCATACCATAAAGTTTAAGTGTTAGCGGAGGGGTTCCGGGAAGGCAAAACAATTGAGTGACGTTAGTATCGTAAATGGTAACATTACTCAAAAAAGGCGTTACGAAGTTCGCCGGGTCAGCAAGTGTATAATAAAAATAAAGTGCCTATGTACTTATTTCCGCTTACTCCAATGACGCTATAGTTCATATTATCTGGTCAAGATTATCTCGCTAAACTATGATGTTACGCTACCTAATTATACTGTTATCACAAATCAGGCCATGTGTTTAGTTAGCATATTATCACACTACGCATTTGTAAGTAGATAAATAACATTGCCGATTGAAGGCTTAGTAATGATTAAACTGTTTACTATGTAAAATTGACCGTTTTGAAGTGAAAACTTCTTAAGCCGAGTTGAGCGATTTTTGGGAGGCAAAATACCGGTAAATCTATGGGTTTGCGTCACCGATGACCTCGACATGCTCATGACGTATTGCGCCGGACTACGACGCGAATGATTTAATTGACGAGTAAACGTGCTTGTAGCTAATTATTAATGACTAGCTGTCCGGCGCAACTTCGTTTGCGTCACGTTTTCCCCGTTTTCGGAACACTTTTCATTGCTGTTCCACTTCCATTGGTAGGCGTAGCGTGATGATATATAGCCTATAGCCTTTCTCGATAAATGGGCTATTTAACACTGAAAGAATTTTTCAAATCGAACCAGTAGTTTCGGAGCCTATTCAATGCAAACAAACAAACAATCAAATCTTTCCTCTTTATAATATTAGTTTAGATAATCCATCCATACTTCCATACTAATATTATAAATGCGAAAGTCACTCTGTTTGTTTGTATGTTTGTTTGTTACCTTTTCACGACTAAACGGCTGATCGGATCTTAATGAAATTTAGCAAGAAGATAGATTTCAACCTGGGGAAGGACATAGGCTATATATCATGACGCTACGACCAATAAGAGCGGAGCAGCAATAAAAAAATGTTGCGAAATCGGGGAAAATGTGACGCAGACGAATTTGCGCGGGACAGCTACTTATTTATAAATTAATGCTGAAAATGATGACTGGCATGGTAAGAGATTCCGTATGACGTGCATAGGAAGTACTTACCTAATCATATCAGCATGAGTGGTAATTATTTTTAATAATAATAATAAAAACAAGGCTTACGAGTGTAACAGCTCTTTGTACGTTCAATGTATTTGATTTGAGATTTTTCGGATGCATATCTTTTTGTGGAATATTTTACTTATCATTTTTGTCTGGCTGAAGTAAAGGTAATTTTACGTTAATAAACTTGTATAAAGGCCAAACCTAAACACCGTAATAACCATGTAATGTACCTAAACTGTTTTTTTATCGTAAGTTCTTAGTTTTATATAAGTATTGAACTAACATTACGAACATTTTACCGTCGCATTCATGCCCGAAGTTAAACCTTGTCTATCATAATAATGTCTTATTCAAATATTTATTAATATGCGTAACATACCTTAGATTTACATATTATTAAGTTTATTTAACTTTTACATATTTTTAAAGGGCAAAGGTCACAATCATTATGCTAAATATCGATTTTGCTAGTTATGTTTAATTAACTCATAGCAGGAGCTCGTGGCAACATAATAACAACCGCACGGGTCGATCTTTAAGGTTAAGCTCTGATTGCCGAGGTTGGTCCGTTGATGGGTGATCCGTGATCCGTGCCTCGGAAAGCACGTTAAGCCGTTGGTCCCGGCTGTCATTTGTAGATCTTTGACAGTCGTTACGAGTAGTCTGAAGCGAAAAGTCTGACATCAAGTCTTACCAAGGGGTATCGTATTACCAAGTTACAGGGTTGTGGAGGTCAGATAGGCAGTCGCTTTATGTAAAATATTGGTACTCAGCTGCATCCGGTTAGACTTGAAGCTGACCCCAACATAGTTTGGGAAAAGGCTTGGCTGATGATGATGTTTAATTAACTCATAATGGACGGGGCAAGCCTCCTGCTATACAAATCCAGAATCTCGTTTGCTACTTGGGAATTCCAGATAGAAAACCCCGATAACAGTTTGCTCGACCTGGGATTGAACCTAGGAATTATGCCCAGCATTAGCTCTTATGACCCCGGTAAAAAAATCCTTAACGAAAAGTCGTTCTCTCCGTTATTGTGATTTTTGTTCTAGACCATGCCTGGGTTTTTTTCAGGGTGTTAATTCGATAATTTCTTATTCCCTAAACCACGTTAAGGGGATTATTCTGAAAGAAGTAGAAACTTAAACAACCAAAAAATCAGCGTTTATTAATAATTAAGGTACTATAATTGAAAATTTTAAATCGATTATTTATATCTTTCGTGGCAACCTCCTGAATTTTGACGAGGATGCCAAATAATACCTTGTATACAGGGCCATCTTTTCCACTGGGCACACTAAGCACTTGCCCAGGGCCACATGATCCAAAGGGACCCCAAGTTCCTGTAATTGTCAAAGCTAGGCAGTACCTAAGAATTTTTTTACACGGACGCTTGTTTTTATTAGGGTTCCGTAGCCGAATGGCAAAAAACGGAACCCTTATAGATTCGTCATGTCTGTCTGTCCGTCCGTCTGTATGTCACAGCCTCTTTTTTCCGAAACTATAAGAACTATACTGTTGAAACTTGGTAAGTAGATGTATTCTGTGAACCGCATTTTTACACAAAGAAAAAAAAAACATAAATTTTGGGGTTCCCCATACATAGAACTGAAAACCAAAAATTTTTTTTAATCATACCCATACGTGTGGGGTATCTATGGATAGGTCTTCAAAATGATATTGTAATATAATTTTGTTTAATGTTTCTAATATAATTTTTTTCTAAACTGAATAGTTTGCGCTAGAGCCACTTCCAAAGTGGTAAAATGTGTGTCTCCCCCCTCTAATTTCTAAAGTAAGAGGAGGAAAATTCTGAAAATATTTAGGATTGTAGAACGTAAAAAAAACTATCAACGAAAATTGGTTTCAATAAGATATGATGTTTAGTTTTTGAGATATGGGACTTTTTCATCAAACTGCAGCAGTAACTTTGTTTTTCATTAAGATACTATGAAAAACCAATTTAGTTTTGCGGTTGAGTGGAAGTTTACTAACTAATACTACTAACTAATGAATGACAGTTCAAAATATTGTTTGGGGCTATGGAACCCTGTGTGCGAGTAAGATTCGCACTTGGCCGGTTTTTTTACATAAGTAGCTACTTAAAAAAGTTGTGTTTTAGAGGCAGAAAAAAGTTTTAATATCCTTATAATTTGCTTTGACTCTTAATTTTTTTGTCAATAATGTTTGCTTAAATTTATGCAAGGATGCTTTATTTTAACAATCATGCGAAAAAACATTGATATCTGCATTATTCTCATTTTAACCTATGGATGCCATGCCGATTTTAAACTCACATTCACAAATAGCCAGACCTGGGACGACTACCTGTAGGCCATACAAATATTTGTTCCGTGCTGGGATCGAACCCGGGACACGCACCGCAGCAGTCGATCGCTCAACCACTGCGCCAACCGTGTCGTCATAACTTGCAACAGAAAACCTAACATATCCGAGGCGGGGCGCAAAAAAATTCAAGCTCTTGAATCCTACAAGGGCCCCATTATTCTCAAGTGCTCAGGGCCCCCAATCGGTTAAAGACGGCCCTGCTTGTATATAGATAAAAAAAAATGAAAATCATCAGTGACGTTTGCTATACCTTCTTAATTATGAAATAACGTCACATTTTATTAATATTGTATTGCATTGACTGCTTCGTTGTCTAGTGGTCGCGACCGCTGAGCATGAGGTCTTGGGTTCGATCCCCGGGTCGGGCAAACTGTTATTGGGGTTTCCATCTGGAATTTCAGTAGCAGCCACGGAGTCTAGATTTGTTCCCGGTTAATGTCAATAGGCTCGTCCCCTATTATTTAGGACTGGAAATAACTGGCGAAATGTGGGTGTACTATTAGGTACCTACACCTCTGCTTATACCTTCGGGTATTACACAGGCGTGATATTATGTTAATTTGTTTAATATTGGCGAATTGAAAGGCTAGACGAAGGTATACACTTGGTTTTATAGGTAGAGGTACACTAGGGTTGCCAACTTTTTTTACAAAATATAAAGTATATTTAGGTCTGAGAAGAATATTAAACAGTATTTTAGAAAAATGAACAGTATTTTATTTATGTCATGTTCTAAATACATAGTTTTTACACATAGAATATTTGACATTGACAAATTCGTTCTGAAACTTCATTATTGTGATTTGTTTGTGGCTGCGCTTCACTGAGCGCCCTCTGACTAAATAAAAAAATCTAACACTTATTATAGTGTTAAGCATTTTTATTCTGAAACAGTAATTTGTATACTTTATTTTTGTTCAACAGTAAAAAGTATAATGTGGTGAAAAACAGTATAATACTGTTTTTAACAGTATAGTTGGCAACCCTAAGGTACACGTGCCTTACTTTTTGGGACTCACAGGCGTGACGTATGATGAATGTTGTTTCATTTCAGAGATGAAGTGAGCACGCTTCGGTTCCTGTTTCTGATCTGGAACATCTTCTTCAACTTCTACTTGACGCACTGGGAGAAGTACAACACCGGCGTCATGTTCCTGCCTTGGGGATACGACTTCACCATGATTGTGAGTCAACTATACCATACCAGCCGTAGCATACCAACCACACCATACCAACATACCATAATAACTGTACCATACGAACCGTAGCATACCAACCGTACCATACTAACCGTAGCATACATTGGTATGCTACGGTACGTATAGCATACCAACCGAACCTTACGAACCATACCATACCAACCAAACCATACCAATCATTCCATACCGACCAAACCATACCATATCAACCATATTATTTATAGAGCAACGGTGGTCCAGTGGTGGCAGCCCTGACTTACGAGCAGTAAGCCGTGGGTTCGAACCCAGGCAGGCGCATTACTTTTTTTTTATTTCATCACCGCTGCTATCGAAACGGTGAAGGAAAACATCTTGAAGAAACCGGCATGTCCTAGAACTAAAAATTCGAAGACATGTGACATCTAACAACCCGCACTGGGCCTGCGTGGTGGATTACAGCCCACTCCCTCTCAGAGAGAGGAAGCCTGTGACCCAGCAGTGGGAACATTACAGGCTGATTATGCTTATGCATTTCATATCTACCTTGTACACCTATTCAAATTCAGTTCCTTCACAGTTCAGTTATTTTATGTCTGACAGCTAGCCTAACAGCAAGAAAGAAAGGATATACATTTTATTTGGAGAGACTCAACAGCAACCTTATTTTCACGAGTTTATGGATTCTTTTTACAGTAATGTAAAGTTAGAAGTAAAATAATCGAGATGTGGATGAAGAAAGAATGATCTCTCTGCCCCTGTTTACGTTTAAGAGCGTTTACGCCTTACGACATTTCATACAAACTTTCAAGTCCTTATTTTCCGAAATGACTGAACCGATTTTAATGAAACTTCATACGCATAAGCAGGATACATAGGTCCAAAAATTAACTAGGTTAAAAAATAGTGTTACAGCTAAATTAGAGCGATTAGAAATTATATGTACTTAGCAACAGAAATTTCCACATAACCTTTTTTTTAAAGACATTTCGAAAATGTTTTTTAGTTACTTTTTAGAACATCGGCTTGTTTCTCCCAGGGTTCCTGTATTCTTCTGCTGGTGACATCTGCGTTCGGTCCGGAAGCGTGGCACATTCCTCTGCCTGGCGGCATCGCGCCGGGCGTCGCATTCGAGTTCGTGCTGTACTTCTCCGCTATGCTCACCAGCCAGACTGTCATCTTGTATAATATTTACAAGTGAGTTTCTTTAGCATGGTAAACCAATGAGTTTATACATATCTTTATAGTAATTTATTTATTTATCTCATAATTTTGTTTTCGGTGGTAATGCTCGTCTAGTGGCAACCACTGTTCTCTAAATATGTCTATCTGCGGATAATGCAGTGGTCTGCTACATTACTACTTAGTTTTGTTAACCCTCTGTCTTACATATGTAGTAGTTGTTTATTATCCCTTAAATAAATTAAAATAAAATACTTAAGTTCATCTAAATTAATATTATAAAGAGGAAAGATTTGATTTTTGTTTGTTTGTTTGTTACGATTAATCTCAAATTCTTTCATCATTTAAAAGGTACATCTTTACCGAGTAACATAGGCTATATTATATTTACAAAAAAAAATAGAGACCCCTACCTAAAAATGGAACAATGGAGCCCGAGGTATCAAAATGATAGCCGAGCTATTACAATTTTCGCGGATGAACTCGCTGGCGAAGTGCTAGTCCGTTATATAAGTTTTTAAACTAAAATAGTCACTAACACTACCAATAACACTAGAAACATGATATTTACCATGAACCAAACCATGGGAACCCAAAACAAATAGTAGACAAGGTAAATATCCTGTATCTAGTATCTAGTGTTGTGTTATTGATAGCTCATCCGTTGCTGATATTTTGATCATTTAGTAAACAGTGCAGTACAGTTGTTGTTAAAAGTAGATTAAGCAACAATTGACAAAAGGGAATTTATTTCGAGGATCTAAATTAGATCCCGAGAGCAACGAAGGATTTGAGAGAAGAACCCCGAGAGTAGCAAAGGATTCTAGATTAGAATCCTGAGCGGAGCCAGGGATACAAGGACCGAAATGATTTTGTTTTCACGAGTTGTGTATACCTACTCCACTTTTTACCAATACGTGCGAGAAAATAAATAGTAACAAGTTTTTAATACGTAATTCGTGCTTGTGTCAAATTCAAAGTAAAAAAGAGTTTTATTCACTGTTATCGATGAATCAAATGCCCTTTTCGAGTGCCAATGGTAAAAAAGTGATTTATGAATGCCGTTCACGGTAATTCACTTATCGCTATCGCTGTATGCTAACTGCCGCTGCCGTACTCTGCGCAATTGTAAACACATTTTCCGTTGAAAATACCATAACAATGCCTACTGTCTATAATAAGTAGTATACACCTCTCTCTATGATAACAAAGGACCCACTGAGTAACAGATAAGTTTGATTGGGATCGGAACGGGCCGAAAGATGTGACGCTACCCTACCACTGGGATATTAGTTCTTGACTGCTTAGGAGTATCTTTCATCATTATTAACATCTAGAAAGTAGTCCCGAGTTATTATTTTCCGGCCACTGAGTCAGACTACTTGGGGTCGCCGCAACAAGATGTATTGTTCCATTCTCCCCTATCAACTGTCAGGTTTTCCTTTGTTATTATTTTCCGGCCACTGAGTCAGACTACTTGGGGTCGCCGCAACAAGATGTATTGTTCCATTCTCCCCTATCAACTGTCAGGTTTTCCCTTGTTATTATTTTCCGGCCACTGAGTCAGACTACTTGGGGTCGCCGCAACAAGATGTATTGTTCCATTCTCCCCTATCAACTGTCAGGTTTTCCCTTGTTATTATTTTCCGGCCACTGAGTCAGACTACTTGGGGTCGCCGCAACAAGATGTATTGTTCCATTCTCCCCTATCAACTGTCAGGTTTTCCCTTGTTATTATTTTCCGGCCACTGAGTCAGACTACTTGGGGTCGCCGCAACAAGATGTATTGTTCCATTCTCCCCTATCAACTGTCAGGTTTTCCCTTGTTATTATTTTCCGGCCACTGAGTCAGACTACTTGGGGTCGCCGCAACAAGATGTATTGTTCCATTCTCCCCTATCAACTGTCAGGTTTTCCCTTGTTATTATTTTCCGGCCACTGAGTCAGACTACTCGGGGTCGCCGCAACAAGATGTATTGTTCCATTCTCCCCTATCAACTGTCAGGTTTTCCCTTGTTATTATTTTCCGGCCACTGAGTCAGACTACTCGGGGTCGCCGCAACAAGATGTATTGTTCCATTCTCCCCTATCAACTGTCAGGTTTTCCCTTGTTATTATTTTCCGGCCACTGAGTCAGACTACTTGGGGTCGCCGCAACAAGATGTATTGTTCCATTCTCCCCTATCAGCTGTCACGTTTTCCCGTGTTATTATTTTCCGGCCACTGTATCAGACTACTCGGGGTCGCCGCAACAAGATGTATTGTTCCATTCTCCCCTATCAGCTGTCACGTTTTCCCGTGTTATTATTTTCCGGCCACTGTGTCAGACTACTTGGGGTCGCCGCAACAAGATGTATTGTTCCATTCTCCCCTATCAGCTGTCACGTTTTCGTATAGGTAGGTAGTATTTAGTCCTCACACTATCATCTTTTATTTGAGGAGCTCGTGGCTAAACAATAATAGCCGCACTCGTCGATCTTTACGGTTAAGCCGTGCTTGTCGAGTTTGGTCCGTGGATGGGTGACCATCTTTACATACCGTTTGTTTCCTCCGTGGCTCGGAAAGCACGTTAAGCCGTTGGTCCGGCTGTCATTTGTGGATCTTTGACAGTCGTTACGAGTAGTCAGAAGCCAAAAGTCTGACATCCAGTCTTACCAAGGGGTATCGTATTATCCAGGTACAGGGTTGTGGAGGTCAGATAGGCAGTCGGCAGTCATGTAAAATACTGGTACTACTCAGCTGCATCCGGTTAGACTGGAAGCCCACCCCAAGATAGTTTGGGAAAAAGCTAGGCAGATGATGACTATCATCTCTTATTTGGCCTTCTCCTCCCTCACCATTCATAAATGTTCTAAATAACACATATAGATAGCTCTTTCGAGCTTGAGGAGCTCGTGGCTCAATAATAACAGCCGTTTGGGTCGATCTTCAGATTAAGCCGCCCTTGCCTAGGTGACCATGACCAACCATTACAAACCTAGTTGCCTTCGCAAGGCCTAGTTGGCCTTGGAAAGCACGTTAAGCCGTTGGTCCGGGCTGACATTTATAGATCTTTGTTAGTTTTACCAATTGGTATCGTACTCGTATTACCCCTTACTAACTGTATTGTGGAGGTCAGACAGACAATCGCTCCATGTAACATACTGGTATTCAGCTGTATCCAGTTAGACTGGAAGCCGGCCCCAATATAGTTAGGAAAAGGCTAAGCAGATGAAATTACTCTTTTAGTTCAGTGTCTCTATTACAAATATCATTAACTAGCTGTCCCGCGCAACTTCGTCTGCGTCACATTTTCCCCGATTTTTAAACATTATTAATTGCTGCTCCGCTCCTATTTGTCGTAGCGTAATGATATATAGCCTATAGCTTTCCTCGATGAATGGGCTATCTAACACTGAAAGATTTTTCCAATTTGGATCAGTAGTCCCTGAGATTAGTGCGTTCAAGCAAACAAACAAACAAACTCTTCAGCTTTATAACATTAATAATATAATAATATACCAGGCCCCTCAGAAAGTATTGCGAAAAAAAGTTTTTATATATGGGAGACTGGCCAGTTATTATGTTTTTCGAAAATATGATTATTTATAAGTAAAAATAAGTAAGTTCCAATTTCAAAATTTCCCTCCACATTTTTTGCGAGTTAATTCAAAGTATTGTGTCTCACTGAAATATGGATCTGCGCCGGGAACATTTTAGAGCTATGATTTTATACGATTTCAAGTGTCGCCTGAAACCGGATGAATCGTACGATAGACTTCAAATGGCATTCATGGATGAAGGCCCTTCCAAGGCAACCGTGTATCGTTGGTATAACGAATTCAAGCGCGGTCGACCAACTTTGGGGGATGACGAAAGAAGCGGTCGCCCTTTGACGGCTGTTACCGAAGAAAACGTGCTAGCAGTGAAAAATTTAATCCAAGACAATAGGCGAATTACATATCAGGAGATTCAACACATATTGAAGATTGGATCGGGAAGCGTTCACGAGATTCTACACAGCCATCTTCGCGTGAGGAGGATAGTATCACGCTGGGTGCCGCACAACCTCACCGATGCTCAGAAGCAGGCCCGGGTGGAATGGTGCCGTGATATGCTTAACAAATTTGAAGCAGGCTCGTCTCGGCGTGTTTACGACATCGTTACAGGTGATCGAGTCCTGGATTTATCAATACGACCCAGAAACCAAGCGCCAGTCGACTGTTTGGGTGTTTCAAAATGAGCCAACGCCTACCAAAGTGAAGCGATCTAGAAGCGGGGGTAAGATTTTGATCGCTAGCTTTTTTAATTTGACTGGCCACTTGGTATCAATTCCCTTACGGGATCAAAGAAGCATTAATGCCGAATGGTATACTTCCAAATGTTTGCCAGAAGTTTTCTCTGTTATAAGCAACAAGCGACCAAACACAGGGCTCCGCGGGCTACTGCTCCACCACGACAATGCACCTGCGCACACCGCACTCAAAACGAGGGACTTCCTGGACAGCACGCCAGTCAAACTCCTGGGTCACCCTCCTTACAGCCCTGATCTAGCACCGTGTGACTTCTTTTTATTCCCAAAAATAAAAAATCAGCTCAAAGGGATACAATTTTCGTCGCCGGAAGATGCGCTGGCTGGGTTCGAGCAGGCTGTAAACGAGGTGTCTGCGGCGGACTGGAAAAAGTGTTTTGAAAACTGGTTTAGGCGCATGAATCTTTGTATAGAGGCTGGTGGAAAGTACTTTGAAAAGATTTAATAAAAATATATGTACGTATAGAACAATTTTTTTTAGTTTCGCAAAACTTTCTGAGTGTCCCACGTAAGTATAGATTATAATATTAGTATAGATTATACATTGTACTATGTCGCCATTCCCAGGTCGTACCGCGACGGCACCGGCAAGCTGCGTTCGTTCAGCGAGGCGGTGCGTCCTCTAGTTCCGCTGTTCATATTCTTCGCGCTGAGTTCGCTGTGGGCCATCTACTCGCCCAACGACATCATCAATCGAGCGCCCAGGATCTTCTACATTCTCACCGGAACTATATTCTCTAATATTAATGTAAGTATTTATTTTGATGCAAATTATTCTTCGTGGCGGTGGGACGACAATATTTTTGTTTTGGTCTTAACTGACCGGCGTCGTTGGTGGCAGCACAGACGTAACTTTTTTTGTTTTGGGGCAAAGGGAAGGATAGAAGTTGGACATCGGACATCGTATACGGAGTGTGAGGGGCACGACGCGAAAACGTTTACCAAGTACTCAGTACATCATTCTGAACCTGGAGGGCTTGTTGCCCCACACCGAAATTTTTCAAAGCAAATTCAAAAAAAACGGCCAAGTGCTAGTCGGACTCGCGCACGAAGGGTTCCGTACCATTATTTATAAAACACGAGCAAAAAGAACACTTTTTGTATGGGAGCATCCTTAAATATTTATTTTATTCTGTTTTTAGTATTTGTTGTTATAGCGCCAACAGAAATACATAATCTTTAGAAATTTCAACTGGCTAACTATCACGGTTCATGAGATCCGGGTGCAGCTTAGTACCAGTATTTTACATGAAGCGACTGCCTATCTGACCTCCACATCCCAGTAACTGGGTAATACGATACCCCTAGGTAAGGCTGGTTGTCAGTCTTTTGGCTTCTTTCTACTCGTAACGACTGTCAACGATCTATAAATGACAGCCGGGTCCGAGGGGATTCATAGACATTTTTCATTCGGAACCGTGTTCGCGTCGTTGTCCCTTACATCCCGTATTATAATGAGGTTAACCTTTGCGCCAACGACACAAATATGTGACAAAAAATGTGGTGGCATTTTTTGTCACATAATTATAAGCAAATTAAATAATTACTTATGTGTGTCTTTAAATGTGATCTATGTATCTTAAATATTAAATGTCTTATCAAGAAATAAGTTAACAATACTTTTGAAATCCCTTTTTTATTTGTAAGTATTTGCGGTGTATGGTGTCGGACGTAAAGAATAGCACCATCCCATATCTTCCCGTGGGTGTCGTAAGAGGCGACTAAGGGATTTGCCAGAGAATGGGCAGCAGCGTTCTCTGTGCTTTTGTAACAACCGTGCTGCGATCGCCAACCCGCCTGCCAAGCGTGGCGATTATGGCAGGACCCTCCAAAATGTCAATGTGGCGACGCTTGGGGGAGGCCTATGTCCAGCAGTGGACGTCTTTTGGGCTGAAATGATGATGATGATGATGTTTTGCGGTGAATTTGTGGCTTGGCGTGGAGGGCACACGCGTGCGTTTATGTTCTAGCGTTCAAAAGGATAATATTCCCAACACTGGGATAGTTTGAGTAATAGTTTTCCCGGTAAAGTTCTACAGGGTGGAAGGGAGAACGACACTAAAATGATTACCACGGATTCATTACATCATTCTGATACAAAGAGATTTAAAAAAATAACTGTCTCCTACGTAACTGCCTGGCCTACCCGGTCGAAATGTATGTAACAGCAGATTTTTGCTTAAATTCGGTGACCCTTCCAGTTTCAACCTTGTATACATACGTCGTACATTCATATATTTACGCATTGTGTTACAGACTGACGTAGTTGTTACTCACTGACCTACCAACTCAAATGATAAATAATCTGGTGTGTCAATATGCAGTGTTCTAAACAATAAGATATTATGTTCAAATAGTTTCAAACGAGTGTTTTAGGTGTGGGATTTTCCTATTATTCCAAAATGTAGAAGAAAATCAAATAATTTATTCAAATAAATTCACGTTTATTAACTAATACATTATTTATATTGACTGAACATGAGAGAATATAATACATTAAACATGATTAACAAAAATGTTTACCTATTATTATCCATCTACAATAAAAAAACATTTTTCTAATTTTAAATTCTATATTCATGGGAGGTGACGGCTCATTAATAATGTAAATTATATATTTAGATGGTCTGAATTTATGCACGTCATTGTTTTTCAGATTATCAGACATTCGATATGTTACAAAAAAATACAGGCATGATGTAATGTATACTGATGACTTGCTCGTTCTTAGACAAGTTCCATCCTGTCTTGCCATGATAATAGATGTGATAATAGTTATTTTTTTTTTTTTTTTTTTTTTTTAAACTCACTAAATACACTTCATACACGGGTTAAGTTCGTTTTGTACCATTAAACCAGACATGGTTTGTATTGGTACTCACATTCGCTAAAACAACACTGCTTAATCACTTAAACAAATATAACTAAAAATGTAGGTACATGAAAAATATTTTAGCCGTAAACATCTATCAGTAAGTAACACGTAATGTTTAGAATCTAAGTTGCTTGCTATTGGGCGTTCATTAGAAACTGGTTCTAGTCAGCATATGCACAGGTTGCTGCGCTTTTATATTTTGTATTAGTGTTTTGTGAAGTATTTCCTTGGGCTAAGTTGTTAATGCAGTTGTAATAGTATTTTTTGTACTTTTGCTTGAAGTTTTTCACGTTTATTTCGTCTTTTATGGATTTTGGTATTTCATTTATTATTGTGGGAATTAGAAATTTTACCGTTCGCCTACCGTAATAATTTCTGGTCTGAGGTACTATAAGTTTATTCCTGGTGATACTTCTCGTAATTATTTTATGTGATATGGGTATTTGAATATGTTTGTTATTAAATTGTTCAATTAAGAGGGCCATGTCGATTCTAGTCTGTACTGGCAAAATTTTACAATATTTAAATAATTCGATGACATTATCTTTACTTTGGTGCTTTATTTTTCGGGGTACGATGAGTTTTAAAAGTCTAACTTGCAATTTGGAAATTCTTTCAATATATGATCTAAATGTTCGCCCATAGCTCGTAATTCCGTAAGCTATAATTGATTCCGCTAAGGCAATATACATATTGAGAAGGATTTTGAACGGAACTTTGGGTTTCAAAATGTAAAACTTTGCCAGCACAGCCCGCAACTTATCACAGACTGAGTCTACGTGGAAAGTCCAGCTAAAACGATTGTCCACGACTAATCCAAGGTATGTGTGGTGAGTTACTTGGTCAATTGCCTCACATCGACATGACGTACCCAACGGAGTGGAGTGAAGACAACTGTGACTGTGTGCGATTATATTAAAAGGAGTAATGTGCTTTAAATGGCTAGAGTGAACATGGATGATTTTGGTCTTACTTGCGTTGAGGACCAGTCCAGCATCATGTGCCCACTTGGAAACTCGAGTAAAATCTTCCTGTAACCATTGAGCTGCAACTTTTGCGTCTCTGTGAGTAGCTACAAGGCATGTGTCATCTGCATATTGATAAACGGAACAGTGATTGACCACATGTTCCATGTCGTTAACATATGTCAGATAGTGTAAGGGTCCCAGTACTGAACCTTGGGCCGTTCCTTCAGTAACTTCAATGGCGTCACTGGTTTCACTACAGATCTTAACGTTGTATTTACGGTTATTAAGGTAGTCCTCACACCACTTGAGAATTGGTCCTCGAACTCCAGAATTATCTAATTTTGTCAGTAACGTGTCGTGTCTAAGCGTATCGAACGCCTTGCTGAAGTCTATAAATAGTAATATTACATTATTTTTATCATTAAGAGATTCGTTGACTTCATCCGTGAATTTAGATAATAACTGTGAGGTGGACTTATTGGGTTGAAAACCGTATTGTGTGCTGGATAACACGTCATTTTTTACATAAAAGTCTTGTATCTGGTTACAGACATATTTTTCTACTATTTTGTCGATAACAGGTAGAATAGTGATCGGTCTATAATTACCATAGTCGGCAAAAATGCCTTTTTTATGTATCGGACGCACTATACCAGTTTTTAGTACTTCCGGGTATTTTCCTTGTTTGACACTAGTATTGATCAGTTTGACAATAACGCCTGTCATCTTGTCACAGATGGATTTTATGTCAACACACCTAATGTTGTCTACTCCAGGAGCTTTATTTGTATTAAGGTTTCTAATAATTTTACTAACACTGTTATTTGTAGCTTTCCTGAAGTATATGGAAGTGTTATGGGGAAACGTATATTCTGATTCATTCAGTAGACGACGGTTACATTTGGGCAAGATCTTTTTGACACTATTTCTAAATTCTATGGCAAAATTATCAGCTATTGATTTTATTTCCAGATTATTGTTTTTGAAGGCTCTTATGATGGTTTCATCAACCGACTTTTTGTTACGCCCTGATAAATTATTTAGAATTTGCCATAGCTTTCTAGGGTTCCTTTTGTTATTATTTATTTCTTCCAAATAATGTTTATTTCTAGATTTTTCGATAATTTTATGAGTTCTGTTTCGTATGTTATTATATTCCAATCGCAGTATTTTATTCGTTGAATCATTTTTCCATTTTAAAAATAATTGGTCCTTTTTTTTACACATGTTATTAATTTTATTATTTATCCAGGGCTGTTTATTTCTTTTACTATTTTTATTAACTTTTCTAGTATATATTGATTCGTCGTAACATTTATGAAATTTATTTTTTATGGTATCGTAGATTTTGTTTGGACACTCTGTATCATCTATTTCGCTCCATTTTAAGTTGTTAAGTAAAGATTTAATTTTAACGTTATCAAATTGTTGTATCGTTTTTGTATCAACCTGTATTTGTGTTGGGTCAAGTCCTACGCACGACAGTATTAACATGCGGTGATCAGCCATTACAGTTCCGAGTGCGGCCGAGTACAGATCTAACGAACGCGTTCTTACAAAGATGTGATCTATACAGCTACGTGTAGTGTTATTTCCGCGTGTTTCAATTCTCGTGTAGTCAGATATTGCACTCGTTAGGCCACACTCGGACATGCTATTTACGTAGTATTCTCGTATGTTGTCGTATGTCTTTAGGTCTATGTTTACGTCTCCTAACAAATAAGTGTCGTCTGATTTAATAGTAGAACTGGATAAGACACTGCTTATTTCTTTTACAAATAGATGTTTACTTTCGCTTGGTGGTCTATAAATGGCACAGATATATGCGTGATAGTTGCTAGGTGTAGTAATTTGACCAATTATACATTCACAGTGTATTAATGAGTGATTAATTGGCGTGAACACGAAACCATCTCTGACATAAATTATTATTCCGCCGCCTTTTCTGTTTTTACGCAACTTTCTGTGCATTTCATAGCCATCGATGTTGTACATATGAACAGTGGTTTCATTTAAATTGACTTCTGTTAAGATTAAGACATCAATAGTTTCGTTGGATGAGCTGATTAATTGTGTAACATAACCAAAATTTTTAATTATGGATCTAATATTTATGTGAACAATATTCAGATTACTTTTACTAATGGAGGGTATAAGCTTACTAAAAACATTAATATTTGCACAGTCGAATAGTTCTTGGTGATCGGGAGAAAGATCCGAGATAACTTATTTTAAAACTATTACCGATAGGTTTGTTGACGTCCTGCCTGCGTTGTGGTCGACAGCCGATCGATGTCCATTTCGCACCGTACGACTGTAGGCTTATCCTTTTCTTCTTTACGTAGCAGCACCTTTCCATCCTGGAACCATACATATTTGTATGCTGGACGCAATTTTTGTTGGGCCAGCCACAATAGTGATTTATTAGATTTTGTTAGGGCTCGACGCAGGATCACTTTTGACTTTGACATTTCTGTAGGGGCTTCCGACACAATTTGATCCAGCAGAACTTCTTCCTTTTTGGATGCACGCACCCATGACTGTGCCTGTTCTGCTTGTTTCAGCACTACCTGGATGTTTCCTTCACGTTCATTTCGATCCACCACACGTTTAACATTTAGTATCTGTGATTTATCCACGTTGAGTGTTTCAGCCAGCTTGACAGATATCAATCCAAGGTCTTCGTTTTGAGATTTAGGGATTCCTACCACTTCTAACACGTTATCCAGGCTCTGTTGTTCTATATTACGCACATATTGTTTTAGTGAGCTTATTTCTAGTTCCAGATGAGATTTTTCGTTGCTAAGGTGGGTGTACTTCTTCTGTAACTCCTGTATATGTTTATTTTGGGTTTCCACAGTTTTAGTCAGCTCGTCTACTTTTTTGCTGCAGAGACTTACTGATACTTCGATAGGTTGTAGTTCTTTCTTTAAGACTTTCTTTAGTTCGGCTGTAATGTCCTTCAGAAATTTGTCACTATCTATGTTGCAGTTACCCAAGTTTCTACTGGAGGTCGCGACTTCTTCTTCTTCGTCTTCCTCGTCCGGGATAAAGAAGGATGATTTCCTGTTAGGCGAGTTGTGGCTGCATTCATCACATATCCAGTCCAGGCTGTCCGCATTACGAAGTGCAGATAGTTGTTTCGCAGTAAGACCACTGCAGGCTTTATTAGCATGAACAGTCTTAGCACATGACCTGCATTCCAGTCCTGGCGATCTGCTGGTTATTCCTTTGTTGCAATTAACACACTTGGTCATTTTCGTTCGAGTAGGCGGTAGTTAGCGCACAAATAAAAATAATATTGGAATAACGCTAAATCAAAGTACGAATTAAGTAATGTTTATATTATGAAGATCTCAGCATATGAATTAAGAATAGTTTGACTACGAGTTCTTACATTACCTGCTCCGCAAAAAGTGGTTTTGTATTGCTTGATTTATCGCCGTGCGTACTAATAGGTGCACCTCTGACTTTCCTTTCAGGGATTACAGGCGCGTTGGCATGTTCACTTCCTTGCAGTTTAGGCAAATAAACTCGCCTTATTCCGATCTCTGCTGTTTTTATAATGTCTCGTGATGTATGTATTTCAGTGTCGTCTAATAGTGTCACAAATGAGCGACACTCGCTGCGAAGCCTTCAACACGCTGCTGATTCCGTACGCGCTGGTGATGTGCATGGTGTTCGGGACCGCGGTGTCGCCCGGCACGGAGCTCTTACTGCTGGCCGTGCTCTGTGTCGTCAGCTCCATCGCACATATCTACTATGGTACTAGCGTGGTAAGTAAGGGAATAACTCAACACAAAGAATTAATTAATACATCATATTGTTATTTTTGGTGCTAAGTTCAAATAATTGATTTTTACTAGTATGGGCAAGTCATTAAAGCTACGTTTTGCTTAGCACCGAAAGTGTTAACAGTAAAATTCCTTGAGATATATCTTTTATATTGTACATGTCTTCTCAAATAATGTATTAAACTCATAAGTGTGTTCAAAATCGCGCAGTCGCAGACTGTTTCTGGGGAGTATGATACGCCTGCTCGGTCTTCGGTACTTCTAGTCAACTTTTCATAAGCTAGAAAAGTTGACTAGAAGTATATCTTTAGTTCTATCTATGTCAATGGTATCGTTATGAAGTGTAAGGAGAGAAAGCTATTGCTTTTACTTTATGTAAGCAAGCCTTACTGGTACAATTTTTTGATAAATTGTAGACAAGTCGAATTAATGTTTTGTTTCCTTTTTTTCAGGTTCAGGAAATGTGTGATCATTTCAACATTGAATGTTTCCATATCAAACCAAAGATAAAATAAGTTTATTTATATAGATTCCGACTGGAAGTTGTGAATTATAGCAGAAATATAACATTAAGAAGTACCTAATACTCTTGTATTGTGGTTGTATTTAGAAATAAAGGTATGCGATCATGTATGTACCAACAGGAATTGTCCACTGGAGTACTATATGTATCTATTATTTATGCCAATTGTTGCCGGTTGAAATTGAGTGAATTATTTATTTACTGTAGAAACTTCTTTTTTGGTGCTCAATTTTCTTGCCCAGTGGCGTCAAATCATCATCTTGTCGAAATTAAATGCAATTATGATCATGCGTTTTATAATTTATTGTGAAGTAAACGCGTAGTCGCGTACCTTTATTAAAAACTACTGTTTCGTAGTACTAGCAGCTCTTTAGAATGTTAAAGTAGCAAAAACGTATGCCCTAATGTGTGATTTTGATTTTTGAAATCAAATAATTATGCTGTTTGAAGCAAGCATTTATCATACTATTAATACTTATTTATCCATACTATTTTCTGAGTGATATTTTCAAATATATTATTATTAGTTCTATAAACTGAGGACCAACAAAAGAAATCAATTGATTTTAATGCATTATTCACGATGGATTTTCTTGGTCTATTTTTTTAAGTCTTGTAAATATAACTTTAGTCCAGGGTAAAGATTCATTATTGTGTTACTATGTTTGTAATAATATCGGGCGGGCATTTATTGAAAATTTAATTTAAGAACTTTTAGTCCTCATAGGATAAGACTAAATTAAAATGTTACTAGTAACGCTAGTCATGTTTATTAGGTAATAAATTGTTACTCAAGCCATATAATATGTCATACAGTAGATGTGTAATTCATGCCAAATGTTTCCATTTAGGTTAAAGTTTAGTCAATTTTATCAAATTTAATACTTTCTATTAGGTAGTAGGTGTGTAGTGTACATGTATTTTTATATACTGATCTTCTTGTCTTGTATAAACCCATGTTATAGATAGCATGTAATGTTATTGTTAGATGTACTTGTAATGATCTGATCCAAATCTCAGGTTGATATATGCGTTCCTCCTTAATAGACGATATTGTTAGTTTTTTTTTTTGTGGGACAAGGTATATGAGTATATTCCAATGTTTTGTGATGGATTTAGCATGTTTAGTTTCCTTTTTGCAAGTTTATACTAGATAATTTATACTTTTTTAGCAGTATGAATATGGATGAATTCAAGCAAACTTTTATACAGATTATGAGAATCCTGCAAATAAATTTGGAATGATGACAATTTTTCCATACCAAAAACGTCACCCAAAAAAATTATTTGTTTGACAAACTAGTTAAGTATAAAAGTTCGTTCAAATTCGCCCTATGTACTGTTAATCTTGTCGAGTTTTAGGGCATTCATATTTCAATGAGACCAGTGTAACTATTTACAACCATTCAACAGGCTGCGGTATTGAAAATGATTGATTACCTGAAGGTCTATTCTCTGTTGTGTATATAAAAACATTCAAAATAATCTCATTTCAGACACAATAAATACCTATTTATCGTATTTTATAGTTCCCAAATTTGTATTCATATTTTATTTGAAATGACAGATGACTAACACATTGTCTGCCAGACAATAGACACAATTGAAAATGAATTGTTTGAGGTCACCGGTGACCGAAGCGACAGTGTTAAGTAATAGAGAAGTTCGGAAGAAGACATGCTGCGCCGATACCAAATAAATTGTGATGAAGGGAGGATGATGATGAAGATTCTTTTTGGGCAGAAGCTTGAAAAATGGTTGTGAATAACTGTGGTGATGAGACAATGTCGAATTATCCTAATCAATGATTTGAAACTCACAGGGATGGAGAATTTAGCGGCGATTGGCGGCGGCGACCTCTCGCGTCCGGCCCTGGTTCAATCCATGGTCCGGAGCGAGAGGGAATGGGAAGCCGTCGCCTCCTTCTGCGAAGCAGTCATGCTAGCGAAGGAGGTGGCGGAACGTGAGAGGGAAAGAACCTCACGTCCCAGCCGCCGCGGGAGACGCCCCGGGCGTCGGGGGGCAACCAGTGGCCCCCGGCCACCGTAGGCGCGGGCCTGTGGACGGTGAGTAATGGGCTAGCTCACCGTCCGTCCGTCTTATGACGACAGGCCGTACGGCGCGTTCGTGTTCCACGCGCGTCTCAAGGAGATTTCACATATCGGAAGGGGTCCCAGAGGGCCAATGTCTGCCAGGGCTGCGGGACTGTTCGAAAGAGATACCGTGGCCCTGGAACACAAAGGGCTAAGAAGGAACATGGATGGGTTTTAGTCAGTCGAAGTCTGACACTCCCTTCCGTTCCGCCCAGAGCGGGAGAAGTCATTTCATGATTTCACATCCCAAAAAAAAAGATGGATAATTGTGTACTGTAATACAAACTAAGCTATTAAACCAAATTACCACAGTACGATTATAGCACAAAATGGTATAATTTATAGAAGTTTTAAACTAACAACTTATGTTTCACCCTAAAGCATCTTTGGTATTTAAAGTGAGGGTTGCTCAATATTGTACCTGTTTTATTTTAATAGTTATTACATACACCTCAAGGTTTTAAACCAAAGGGTAGGAATTGTTAAGTGACTCTGCCTCATCTACATTTCAAGTCTTGTATTATCAATAAAGGACTTTATTTAATTTGGTTTTTAAATTATTTATTTAACTTCCATATTAAGTTAAAAGCTATTGACAGTCATTAAAGAGTTACGTTTTTCGACACCTAGGACCATATTATAACTGTGAAAGTACACCCCTGACTGCTGAAAGCCACTCATAACCAATAGAGCAATGGTATCAAATCAGTTTCTTGTTGTAAACATGTCAAAGAATGGCTTATCATTGTTTCAAGGTAAACAAGATTGCAATAAAGACTAAATAATACTGTTTTACCCTACAACATGCTGAAAAATGTAAACAAATTATTTATATAATAACACTCAAGTTATCTTCACAACTAATCTAACTGATGATCACATTGAAAGCAACTACACTACCAAAACAAATCTACCTCTATAATACTCATTCTTAATAACATGCTCAAAATCAATCAGTATAACATACCCCCCCTTCCTATATTTATTCTAAAAGATCAAGCAGCTATGCTTAAAATAAAACAAGCAATTGTTTTATGATAACTCACATTTATTATAAGGAACAACAATAAATAGTTTGCTTTAGCCTAAGGTACTAAGCGTTTCATTTACTTCATCGCTCAACGACATCAGTTTTCTCCATTGTTCAGGTGTCATGCTGATACCCTTCTTGCCTGGCAACAACTCACCATTCTTTTCATAGAACTCTCTTATATCTACATATACCTTTCCTTTGAACTCCCTGATTTTAAGCAATTTCTTTCCTTGTATAACCCAAGTTGGCTCTTTATCTTCCGTCCTGCTGCCCATTTTGGCTTTTTTTTCAGCAGGGGGGTTTCTCTGCAAATAATAAAACACCATATTTGAAAAGTATTGTAATACTTACATAGCAAATTATCAAAGGATATGTATTGATGATTGGAATGCAGACAGATTCTTCAAAATCAATAAGCAAGTTTTTAAAACCAATATACTTATTGGAAATTAACAAGTGCTAAAATATAACAGGAAGTATGTAAGTACTTGTTCTATAAATAACTCGATTAACGGAGATGACAACAGAAGTGTAAACTAAAAGTCCCTAACAGTTATGGACCAAAACAGAAAAAAATGTTAATTTATCAAAAGGAATAAATTCAGAAAACAAATGTAGTTTTTTTTTCAAATCTTTCTGAGGTCAAATCCACTTTAACATTTAAAAACAAGGCTGATGAGAACTCAATAACCAATTCACTCGGTTTGTTGTCAAAGGGAAAATAAACAACTTAATACAACACAGAGCCGTGAAAAGGTTGGAAATTGAGTTTTAGCGTTGCGTACTTTGAAATGTTGGCCATTTGCATTTACACATGCAGTAGTAACGTGGACGTAAAAACTCTAGTTTCGAATGTATTCCGTACTTATAGAGATTTACATTAATTTTACAGGACAAGAAAACTTACGTCGACTGGTCCATCGTCACTATCAGAACTGCTGGAGCTTGCTTGCTTCTTGTGTTTAGGCATATTGTAGCTAACACAGCTTTTCTAAAACAGTATTTTATTATATTAATACTTAGCGGCCTTTAACCCTAATATCTGTATAATGAACCAAAATTAAAGATTTAATACAAACATATTTTTAATCCAAAAATAATATCACACTTTATAACGCTACAGTAGGACGTAGGTTTATCTTGCCGGTCAAGTCAACCTCGAAAAACTTTTTCTGAACTATAAAAAGACAGTGTTGCCATATAAAAGATTTTAACCACCTTATCAGTATTCACTGCTCGACTCGACTGCACATCAATATAATAGGTCTTTACCTATGAAATTGCCGTATTGCAGTACAGACTTTTTCAAACAAAAAAAAGTTTTGATTGGCTATGAGTTCTAAATTCAAATTAATTTTGTTTTAAAAATATGACATTCTATTTACAAAATCAGTCTTTTGTTTATTGATTAGCGTTGTATTTTCATTACATTTCAACATTTTTCCTCATAATGGATACTTTGAAATTTCGTGTAATTATGGAATATGAGTTCCGTCGTGGCACCAACGCGGCACAAACGACCCGTAACATCAACGACGTTTACGGAGAGAACTGTACAAACGAACGCACAACCCGTTATTGGTTTGCTCGGTTCCGTTCTGGGAATTTTGACTTGAAAAATGAACCTCGTGGTCGTCCGGAAACTTTGGTCAACAATGATGAATTAAAGGTGATTGTTGAAGCTGATGAAACTCAATCTACAGCTGAGCTGGCAGCAGCTTTTGATGTTAGCATTAAAACAATATTGGTCCATTTGCGACAGATTGGCAAGATAAAAAAGCTTGATAGATGGGTGCCCCACGAACTTAACGATCGCCAGCGCAACGTACGCGTCGAGACTTGCCTTGCGCTGCTTAACAGGCACAGAAATGAAGGAATTTTGAACCGAATTGTTACGTGCGACGAAAAATGGATTCTTTTTGACAATCGAAAGCGCTCAGCAAGTTGGTTAGATCCTGGTTCGGTACCAAAGCAATGTGCAAAACGAAAAATGACCCCTAGAAAGGTGATGGTCACAGTTTGGTGGTCTAGTGCTGGTGTGATTCATCATAGCTTTTTACAAAACGGCGAGAGCATTACTGCAGATGTGTACATTGAAGAACTGACCACAATGATGGCGAAACTCGCACGTCTGCAACCAGCTTTGGTCAATCGGTCGTCTCCACTGCTACTTCACGACAACGCGCGGCCCCATACTGCACAACAGACCGTCTCTAAGCTGCATGAGTTGGGTTTGGAAGCTCTCCCTCATCCGCCATACTCACCAGATCTTGCGCCTTCCGACTATTACTTTTTCCAAAATTTGGACAACTTTTTAGCGCGAAAAAAAATCAATTCCCGAGAGGCAGTACAAAACGCCTTTGAAGAGTTTGTTGTCTCCCGTCCAGCTGATTTTTTCAAGAAGGGCATCCATAAACTGCCACAGCGTTGGCAAAGATGCATTGATTGCAGGGGTGATTACTTTGAATAAAAGAAATAAATAAGTTCGAAAAAAAAATACTTTAACTTTTTTCAAACAAAACGGCAATTTCATAGGTAAAGACCTAATATTTTAAAGAATATGAGCAAAGCAATGTTATACTGGAAATGTATAACTTTATGTGGCACCGTGTGTACCTAGTTGCGCTATTTTCTGTACAGATAAAAATCTTCAAAAACTTTCCCAATTGTTTTTTTTTCAGAATATGTTGTCAAATTATTCAAATTTCGTGAAAGGCTCCAATATGTTTTAGAACTTTTACTTGGATCGTTTTGGTTTAGGCCCCGTACTATGAGGTGAAAATCAATGTTGAACATTGATAGCAACCTACTATTGGAAAACTGAAAGTAGGCCACTGCCCGACGGACTCCTATCTAGTCCTATCTATCTCCTATATGAGTGGTTTCCACTCATAGTAAACTTTACGTTCTCTCATCACGCCCTATGAGCCCTACCTATACACCTATCAAGTTTTCATGCTGACAAACTCTCTGAATTTGCCACCGCATCGGACAACAAAACAACGAATAATTTGGCCACTCTGTGGTTTGGATTATAACATGGTGACATCTACGTGAAATGAAACGTCAAATATTTTGACATGAGACGTCAACATTTTAAATTCGATTTTGGATTTGGAGGTTATGTTATGGTCTTGAATTACTATTAATGTAAATACTTTCGAAAATAAAACAATTGGTGACAATAATGTTAGAACCATGGAACTGTGCTACACTTTTACCACCTCCAATAAGCATGTTTTTATGTACAACCAAATTTGGTAAGCGGAATTCGGAGGCGTTGTTTACAATTTCAAAAAGGCTTTGTAGCTCAGAGAATATATAATTAAAAATTCTAAATTCTTGACATCTTGTTATATTTGGGCTATTGAGGCTAGCTCATAATTTCCGTGAGATCTTAAATCACTATTTTATCAGTACCTCATTTATCTTGTCAACTTGACACAAAAATGTGATTTAGAAAATGTGTGTGGTGAATTTCACAATCACTGCACTAAAATATACTTTCTTCTTCCAGATGTATCAGCATTAAAACACGTATTTAATAACATTACCAAGGTGTTATCAAAGCAGTCCCCACTACACAAAGAAAGTGCTATTTGCTCAAGATTTTTATACAAATATGATAAGAAATTCCGCAACGATATAGGGTACAGGAATTTAAGAAAAGTAAACACTGCTCTGAAGAAATATCTGGCTTTAAACCTATTGAGAGAAGTTCAAAACTTTTCATTAGCTCTGCCATCCGATTATGACGATCTGTATTTGCCAACAAGGCAGATGCTAGAATTTGTTATGTTAAGGATTATAGCCTTTTCAAAGATAATGTTGAGGGTTAGTGTTTGCTCAAAACAAGCAGCAGTGTTTTATTTGGACAGGATAAAGAGAGGCGAGAGTCACTGGATGAGCTTGTTACCATATTCCCTTTTGAGTAGACTGTGGTCTATGAGCATGGTGCTCCTACAGCATACTACAACCTGGTACTCAAACCTGTACCCCTATTTAACTAAATTACAACTGAAAGGCCTCAATTTTCTCCCAGACAATTATAAACTACCTGAAGATTTAGAACAATGGTTGGACCTGAAACATGTTGACGACTTTGGCAGATTTGATTGGGCTCAAAAGAAATACATTGATATTGATAATGCCCTGATTGATGGTGATGATAATGATATGTTTGATAATATACTGGGCTATGTAAACCAAATTAATGAAGATCAAACTGAATCAGATCAGGAAGAAGTTAGTCAACCATCGCCAGCATTGGAAGAAAGGCAAGAGGACCCATTACCAGTGCCAAGTATACAAAAAATAGATCATGGTGTTGTATTATCTAGAGAAAGTTTTAAAGTTCTCCTCAACCCAAATAAAAATATTACAAAACACAACAAAACTGCTCCCCCTCCAACTCCTGTGAAAGTGATAGAACATTCCTATAAGAAAATAACAAATTCTAACTCTTTAAAGAAGTTTATAGAAAGAGAAGAAACCTTCAGAAATGAATCTGATAGTAAATCACTAACTAGCCATTTGAGCCTCATGCAATGGCATGCTCTGAAAACTGCTCTACTCAAACTTAGTGACACTCTCACCAACAGAAAGATAGACAAGAAGTTCCTTAAAATATGGAAACAAAAATGTTTAGACTACTTGTAATAAAAGCTTTTATTAATAATATTTGAGTTTTATATTGTTTAAATAATAATATTTACAGATACAACAATTGTTACAGCACCATTTTTAGATGAAAAACTATGCACATAATCAGGCATCTAAATTAACATAATGCATTAAAAAACAGTATATCAGGTACAATTACATATGTGCAGGAATATTTCATGATATTCTGTATGATACATATTTTAATTACCAATTTATTTATGATATTTCGGGAACTTGTCACCAACACTTACCTCATTAGGAGTTCCCGCAAAGTAACTCTATACAAAAAACTATTATTGTATATAATATTTATGTAACAACATCATGCCTGCCTGCAAAGATTAGACATCAGTACTTACAGATCTTACATGATCTTTTTGCACAGTCATAATTCTTCCCTGCTATTTTATAACCTCAACCTATTTTGCATGGCTCAGCAAGCTTCAAGCAGATTAAAGTAGCTCCAATCAAAGTGTAAAACTGATTAGCATAGGCCTAAGTTTATCAATAACACTAGAAACGGGATATTTACCATGTTTTATATTTGTTTTGAGAACCCGATATTTCGGCGCTGTTGCAAACTCAGTTTATCCGTGATCATGGCGTTTCTAGTGTTATTGATAGTGGTAGTGACCATCATCTCAGTTTAAAAACTTATATAGGCCTAAGTGTTACAACCCTTTAAAAAAAAGAAAACTACAATTGTTACAGTTTGCCTAGATTTTAAAGTTAGGCCTTTTTCATTACACAAATTCATCTTATAATACAAAAATAAAATTTTATAAAAAGGAATGTACTTATTACATGGTGTTATTAGTTTCTTGTTATAAGATTGAAGTGGAATGTTAGGTTTGGAATGCAAATAAATAATAAGACATAATTTGTGCAGTAGAAGGAAATTAGGTCGAAGTATTATTTCCTTGTACTGGACAGCTTTTGTAAGCGCGCCTTCAAGCCACCTTCTTTTTTAGGCTGAGTTATAGGTTTTCTTTCTTCTTGAAGTTTTTTGGCTTCTTTTAACCTGTAATAATATAAAATCAAAAATTATTGTATAAACTTGTACCGTGGATAGTATTAAATATTGAAAAACACATAATCCTCCTTTTGGGCTGCGCCGCATTCGGTAAAAAGTAAGAGATACGTGAACACCAGCACTACTTACTTTTCTTTAATCGCTATTTGTTCTTCCTTCTTATAAATATCTTTGAAATCGCTACAAAATGAGGTCCACAGTGAAAAAAATTCTTTCGGTTCACAGTCTTCCAATTTGCCGCATTTAGGAGTGTACTGATAGAACTTTACAGTCGCTATGAATTTCGTACGGCATTCCTCTAAGTTTTCGTTTTCAGTCTTTAGTTTCTCTTCGGCTGCGTTTAGGAAGACGGTCATCTTGTCTTGGAACACCTCTAGCCTCCTCTTCCCTTCGTCTGTCGGCGAGTCTTCGTTGAGATTTCGTGTTTGAGCATCGGTCTCTATCACTTTCTTCGTTTTATCTTTGCAAGCTGCAATTAAAAAAGCCATTAGTAATTGACAAAATAAATAAAAATACAAACCTAAGGTACCTGTCTCACTGCCAGCGATTAGCGAGAAATGAGTAGACAACTAAAAACGACTTGTTTGTTCGAAATTTTCTCCACAGCCGGTGGCAGTGTGAATAGTCAACAATATACGAACTATTAATATATGTATCTCTTACCGACACAGAATCTACTATATTTGTATGTTTCTTTACCGAGGAAATTGTCAACAGCTAGACACTTTCTTGTTGAAGATGGGACAGGTGCCTACGGCTCTCCGCTGCCTACTACAGGCCTACCTAGTAACACAGCTTACCATCAAGTTGGTTCCTAAGCGTGGTGAGATGCGTGGCCACATCAGCAAAGTCGAGGGTGGCGGCGCGAGACACGTCGCCAGGCTCAGGCACAGGTAACGTACAACCTTCTGACAGCGCGCCTCCGCACGACCGCATGTATGTGCGGACTATGAAGTGCAGTAGCGTCACATTCGACTGCTTTGACTGTAGACAATATCAATAAGTTTATGTTCCATTATTATAAGCTTTGACAACGCCTTTATACCGTAGCAGTAAGGGCGGTTTTCGTAGTTCAATAGCTACCAAGTATAGTGGAGTGTTTTGGCCGAATTTCAGCCTTACTGCCAAGGAGTAAAGGTAGATTTACTTTTCTTCTATCAAACCTTTATATTCCTTACGTTTTATGGTCATGTCTGTCTTGTAAATACATATATCTATATCTATCTAGCTCGACTTTCAGTCATGGTCTGGCTTGACCGCCGGCAGCTTAACGTGCCAAAATGTGCTAAATCATTACAAAGTCCAGTAAAATACGTATCGTGGCGATAAAACATTCACATAGTATTATGTCAGTATGTGAAAGTTATTTATAACATTATAATTACTGATATCAGTATCGGGTACATGATAAAGGTTTAATTAGGTATTGGCATTTTGTTGGACTTGTATTCTATTATGGTTTAAAATCTGATATACTGCGGCAGTTGCTGGTAGACATTGTTCATATTGAAGATTTATCTTACTTACTATATGTAATACTATATGTAAATGCGAAAGTTTGGATGTGTGGATGTTTTTCACAATCACGCCAGAACGGCTCGACGGATCTGGATAAAATTTTCCACAAACATAGATTGTAGTCTGGAATAGCACTCATGCTACTGTTCATACCGGAAGTACGATCCTGTGGTCAATTCCCGAATTCTACGCGGTCGAAGCCGCAGACATAAGATAGTTCTTATAAATCTGAGGGCCTAAAAAAATATTGCACTTCCAAGCTTTTCGTATTTTCGCAACAACTTTTAACAGCAACAGCTTTTCGACATAAGCTTTTAGGTGGCTTTTGTGAATCCAATACATTGACACATGTATCTATAGTCAAGTTAAGCAATTACTTGAGTAAAAGTAATTATTTAAGATACATAAATCGTTAACAGTTAGAATTCTTAGCTTTGATGGTACTTACTTCGTTTAAATTCTCGTCTATCGCTAAAAAATGTTGCATAAGGAATTAAATCAAATAAATAAATCAACTCAAGTAATTACTCTAACTTGACTATAGGTACGGGTCAGATTTTTCCATACTTTGTTCTGCTTCTAGAATTTGACTTTATCTAGCACTTCTGGAAAGCCTTACCTTAACATCCTTCAGTTTTGAAAGAATCTCCAGCCCAAACCCATCGGCTTGCCCTCTCTGTCCGTTCCCACCATTCATATAGTTGCCGAGAGTCAGTATTATAGCAAACAATTTCTTCAGAGATTCACTGGTTGTTAGAAACTGGAAAACATAACATAAAAAAGAATTACACATAAAAAATATTATTCAAACGTTTTTACATGGCACAACGGATTTCAAGTCATACTCGTATGAGTGACATAAACAACACTTAAAGAATTATTTTTTTTCAGTCCGGTTTCCATAGGGTTAGTAACAATTATACTTAAATTCTAGTGTTAGTAGGTTAAAGACAGATGAAAATTCAGCGTGGAGCCGCATCCACCTCTGCATCATCGGGGAATCCCACCGATCTGCGAATACACTGAGAATACTGTTGGTGCTGCCGCGAACACGAGTCATCAAGGATGCACACCTATTCCTAATAATTGCGGCAAAACTATCAATATTGTTATCTGCAAACATCCCTGACGCACTACTACGCCACGGCAGCCGCAGCAACACTCTCAGTGCATTATTATATTGAACGCGTAGGTCGCTGTATGTACGCTGAGTGAGTTGACTCAAAGGCTGCACGTATAGACAGCGATAAGACCGCCGTTGTAACCATAAAATTGTTAGTATTGTAAGCCTGTTATGTTTAATATTGGTGTACAATAAAGTTTTATTCTATACTATATTAGGACTGACAGTAAGCTCTGAAAAGCGATACTTTAACTGGTTTCGTACAACGAGCAAGCCGGCGGGCCAGCATGTTACAACGGACAGCCAGCTACCTACGATCCCGTTACGTTTATTATACTATCTGCTGACAGCGACTTAGTTCGCATGGAAATTTTGATGGGTTTTAGGGGTATGAAAAATAGATGTTGGCCGATTCTTAGACCTACCCGATATGCACATAAAATTTCATACAAATCGGTTTAGCAGTTTCGGAGGAGTTTGGTAACAAACACTGCGACACGAGAATTTTATATATTAGACTAGCTGCTGCCCGCGACTTCGATCGCGGGGTTTTTTATGGATATGAAAAATAGATGTTGGCCGATTCTCAGACCTACCCGATATGCACACAAAATTTCATCAAAATCGGTCAAGCCGTTTCGGAGGAGTATGGCAACGAAAACTGTGACATGAGAATTTTATATATTAGATTATTAACAAAATACAGATTTTCTCACCTCACAAGTATGTTTCAAGTTATCTAGTTTGTGCATTGTTGTACTAACTGCATCTTCGAACTCTGCTTGAAACATAAAACAGGATATTCGTTCTGCGAAATTTGGTATGCCCGATAAATCGTGCAAAAATGCTTCAGGCCTATCAAGCGGTATCATAGGTTTGCTCTTTAGGTGTTCTTTAATCATTGATATCTCCTCGTCACTGGCTCGCTAGAATAATAAAAGAAAAATCTGTATAAATCTACAACCAAACTATGCAAATGTTCAATGTAAAATGTTCAATCTATGCAAATGGAACACATGTGACTAAAAGAGTGAAGAATATAATTGTTGAAGGATGGAGAGGGAGAGGGAAAGGAAGACCAAAGATGTGATGGATTGTGTGAGAAATTATATAAAGTACTAGCTGTCCGGCGCAACTTCGTTTGCGTCACATTTTCCCCGTTTTCGGAACATTTTTCATTGGTGCTCCACTCCTATTGGTCGTAGCGTGATGATATATAGCCTATAGCTTTCCTCGATAAATGGGCTATCTAAGACTGAAAGAATTTTTCAAATCGGACCAGTAGTTTCGGAGCCTATTCAATGCAAACAATCAAATCTTTCCTCTTTATAATATTAGTTTAGAAAAAGGAGTAAATGATAGCGTGACGAATGACAGAGGGAGAATGGAAGGAAAAAACTGACTTCAAATATAACATGTGACAAGGGCAGGCATATGCTGAATCCATACATATGTTCACATTGAATAATAAAAACACTAACCAATTCGTAAATCTGATTCAAAGCTTCTAAACTAACGACCGACGTATCGAAATTATAAATCGCATTCTCAATCTCTGAGAACTCCACATGTAAGCTTTGTGCTAGAATGCCGACGTTCTGCGATCTCTTGCTGTCCAATATTTTGATCGGCTGAATCTTCGTCTTTACTTCGACCTTCTTCTTGACTGGAGCCTTCACAACTTGTCTTGAGAACAGATCAGTAAATTCATCTATATTATCTAGGTTAGCTTCTTCTATTTCTAACCACAAGGGTTTAAATTTGCTTGTAACTGCCTCTGCCTGGGCGGTCGGCGCTGGCGGAACTGCTAGTATTCGCGTCCAATACAACGGTTTCATAGGTGCGGCAGGTTTCACTGGAGTTTTTCTTAAAGCTAAAAAAAGTAGAATGTTAGTCACATCTTAGTAAACCCCCTATTCATAACCACTAATAAAAAGCTATTTTTATAGTGTTTTTCATGTTAATTTAGTACATGAAAAGCAAACCAACACCAATTTAGCGAAAAAATGTTTATGAATAAAGGGTTGCATTTTTAAAATGGAATCGTTTATAGAAGTTGCCGCTACTTACTTGCTCTTTGAACATTCCATCCTCCGACAGGTGGCGCTGGGAAAGGCACAGGCCCACTAGATACGGGCGGTGGAGGGGGAGGGGGGCATATCCCTGGCATTCCGGGTGGTGGTGGAGGGGCACCCACACCCGGCAAAGGAGGTGGAGGCGGACCCATCCCTGGCATAGGTGGAGGTTGGGGGCACATGCCAGGCATAGGCGGTGGCGGAGGGCCCATACCAGGCATAGGCGGGGGTGGCGGGCCCATGCCAGGCATAGGCGGGGGTGGGGGGCCCATGCCAGGCATAGGCGGGGGTGGAGGGCCCATGCCAGGCATAGTCGGGGGTGGGGGGCCCATTTCGGGCATTGGAGGGGGTGGAGGACTCATGCCGGGCATAGGGGGAGATGGTGGACCCATTTCGGGCATTGGAGGGGGTGGAGGACCCATGCTGGGCATAGGGGGAGGTGGCGGGCCCATTTCGGGCATTGGAGGGGGCGGAGGACCCATATCAGGCATAGGAGGAGGTGGAGGACCAATTGAAAGCTGTGCAATATCCATGTCGGGCATAGGAGGAGGTGGAGGACCCGTTGAAGGCTGCGCAATATCCATGTCAGGCATAGGAGGAGGAGGAGGACCCGTTGAAGGCTGCAAAATGTCCATGTCGGGCATTGGTGGAGGAGGCGGTCCTATACAGGGCACTGTCGGAGGAGGCGACGGGACTTTTTCAGGCATAATCTGTGGTATGGTTGGCTCTGGAAATGTAGGAGGCTGACAAATTTCTTCATTGGATTTCGAAGTTGATGGACTGGGATCCTTTTCGAACATTTGAAAGGAGGATGAGGTCAACTCTGGTGAAGCGGGAGGTGTTCCTGGCATTGGAGGTGGAGGGGGAGGCATTCCTGGTAAAGGAGGAGGGTGGTAAGGTACAATTTGACTAGGTAGGCAGGCTCTCACCGGCGAGATTTGCGCTAACACAGGCATCTCTTTAGCCTCGACAGACTTTGCAGATACGGTCAGTTCTGGGGACCTGTCATATAAACAGGTTTTATCATCTGAATCACCTAAACTGCTCACATTGTCATGGTCCAATGAGATTGTACTTGAATGTCCCAGTGATGATTGACTAGTTGATATTGGCTGCTTTTCAACTGTTGTGTACAAAACTTGAGTATTGGATGCATGAATGATGTTTGCATTCCCTAACACAGGGGGCTCTCCATGTTTTTCTAGATCTAAGGAGCTTTTTGCACTATATGGTATTAAATCAATGGAGTCACAAGTGCTGAGAAATGATGCATCTGATGAACTAGCACTGGTTGGGTCAGTATTCTTCTTCATATCTTCAGTAGTGTTCAGCTCTGATAGATCATCTTTACGATAACTTTTATTACAATCTCTACTTTTATTCAACTTACAATAATTTACTATTTTTTCAGATCTGACATCAGGTTTACTTGTAATAGCCATCTCACTTTTACATTCTAAACTACTTAAATCTAATGTTTTATCAATATTTACATTTGTTCTTAGAGGGTCATATTCAGGTATGTTTATCACAGGTTTATTTGATAGCTTATTTAGTTCATTGGCAAAACTTGAAGTTTGCACTTCTTTATTTGTTAATTCTGTTCTGGTTTTTAATAAATTATATTCATTGATGGAATCAAAACGTTTCTCTAAGTTCTTATTGAGTGATTCAAAATGTGTGTTTATTCTATATTTCTCTATTTGATATTCTAACTCTTGTAGTTTTTTCTTCAGTTGTGATATTACTACTTTAGCTTCATCAATGTCACTTATTTCTTCATTATTGTTTTGGCTAAAAAACTTATTGTTTTCCAAGTCCCGTTCGTTGTCCTGTGTGAAGTAGGGAGAGTCCTTATCAGGTGGCCAGACAGTTGTGTGCAGTCTGCCTGGAGTGACTGGTTGTAACGCTGGCGCCTCCATATGAGCCCAGTAGTACATCAAATTTGGCTGTAATGAGAAGATATTAAGTTTTTTTTTGTTATATCTAATGTCACATTAGATACTCTTTTTAGGGTTCCCTTGCCAAACAGAGTACTTATAGATTCGTCCTGTCCGTCTGTCTGCCGTCCATATGCAACACAATTAGAGTAGCCTCATAGTTAAAAATAATGATACTAATAACTAAAACTATAACATAGTGGCTTTATTCACCCTCATAAGCTATGCCTCAAATGATCACCATGATAGATAGACACATTAAAAGCTGTGTGAGTCACAGTTTACATACCCACCCACGGTACAATAATTAATAGCTCACACTATTGGCTATACCAAACCAATAAGTTAGGGTTACTTTTATTTTACTTAGACAATATGAAAAATCATATTTACTTTTCTAGCACATATAATAAGTAAATACGTCTTTATTTTTTGATGATGAATTCTTTCAAGACTTTCTTAAAAGTATTTGTCACTTTTATATTGACTTAACAGTTAACTGTACTATTAAAACACACAGAAACGTATTCAAAATCTAGATCAGAGCATACCATGTTTGGTTAGGAATTAGCTTTTTGCATGACACACTAAGATTTCATTCTCATAAGCTAAAATGAATGTAAATACCTTAAATATATTTTCCGTGGGCGCATCCTTGTCAGATATTTGCCTAAGAACCCCAGCGGCTAGAAGATTGGTACAGTACTGTATCCCAAGGTTCTTCTGATCTTGAACACTTAATAAGGCTTTCAAGTGACTGTTCTCCGTAATTGATGATATGTACCAGTTCAGGAGCATCTGACCTGGAAGTAACACAAACGTATTGTTTTCAAGCTCACTTAACACTAAATTGAAATAGTTTTTGAACATAAACAAGGCTAGCTAACCATTACCATAATGGTTTGACAGCTGATGCAAATTAGTGATGCGCATCCGGCGCAACGGCTTATCGTGATCATATCGATAAATATCTGCATTGTTTTGCTTCGGATTGTCTAAACTGTACTTTAGTTTGATTCAAATAGGTAGCTAATTTTACAAAACAAAATAACCTAAACGTTTTACTAGGCACTTTAAATTGGTTAATTAATGTCAAGTTCAGGGGTCAAAAAAGTGCGAATAATTTTTGTCTCACAATGATTGTATGCCCAAGGGACTAGGTACCCAGACTGGTCGATCGACCGCGGTCTAATTGCACGGGAATTGCGCTTGCATCCTAAATATTTGTGATTTGCATAAGCCATGGGTAAATAGGGTACAAATTCAACAAATTGTATGCATTGTGCTCCTAAGAAAGCCCGAGGTAACGATTGAGAGAAACATGGGTGTGATAAGCCGGCGAAAATGCTTGGTATTTTTTTTTTGCTGTAGTTTCTTTATTGAGGCCGACGTGCTAAAAAAATATGTGGTTTGGATGTGCGTTAGGAATGTAGCTGTTTTAAATTAGGTACTGGAAATCGGCCATTACAACCCTTACAAAATAAACATTACTAGTCTACCTGGAGTAAACCTAGGTAGGGACAAAAAGGTCCTCTTACGTTCTTTACTACTAATGGACATCAACGCGTTATATTTGTATTAGGCAACAAACAAACCTACATGTGACATAAATGTTTTAGCGTAAATGGCCGACCTACATACCTAGATTTAAAATGGTTCTACATAATCATCAGAGACTACTCAGTTTCGTAAGAAGCAACGAAAAATAACGATGGTTAGCTATATGGAACCTGAATCCAACCTGAAACCTGAATCAAATTCTTTGTAAAAAAATGTCAATTTACGCGTACAAGAACATACACGGCGGGCTCATCGAAACAAAATTGGCGTAATTTTATTGGACAAGACATTTCGACTTTGCTACGATCTTCCAACGGTCAATCTACATCAACCCAAGTATTGCTAGAATAAGATTACTTGGGTAGGTGTAGATTATTATGCACAGGAAATAAGCGGCATAAAAATATAAAATATTTAATCCAACATTTCCTGGAAATCCATCCCATAATCAATTCTTTTATTCCATTAATTAAGACATAAAGAACTATCCAATAATGTAATCCAATGGGGCACGTTGAAAGTTCCCCTTGATTTCTTATATTTCTGTTGCTAGATGTAATATTTATCGGTACTCCTTTTTTGTTATTAGAAATGACGTCACTATACCTAAACGTTCTAAGTCTAATAATTAAGTCAGTGCCATTTTATGAGTGCTTACTAAATGTATCTATAGAAAATAATTGGTCTTCATAACCTTCGTCAATGACCGAATTTTAACCTTTACGTAATGCAAGTAACATAATGCTACGTGCAGTTTTTACAGGATACTTAGTTTAGAAAAGCGGCTTTTTACCCAGAAACGTACATCTCTGTAACACTCCCTTTGAAGTTAAATAGCCTCTAGACACATTGATTGTACACAGCACACTTGTTTCACTATGAATTAATACTTTTATCACAATTACCGACATCTTCAAGTCAAACTCTAAATGAACTTTATAATTTTCTTTATGTAAAACGAACATCTGAAAACGGTACCAATGTAAGTTCTTTGGCACGAGCATTGTTAACTTTTTCGGTGGCACATACAACACTAGAGCACGATTATTTATTAGGCACTTAGACACAGCCCGAAGTAATTTTATTTTAGGTGAAACTTCCGCTTTTAACAGCGCAAAGTCATCGTTATGCAAGCGCACAATATTCCCGATGTCTTGCACTCCTTTAGTCCTCGAACGAAATTGACTGAGAAACGTAACATAATTGAACTGTGCTACCGAAGAACTGGTGAAATTTACACGATTTGTTGACAGTTGCATAGCTTTAGATGCTAAAGACTCCGCGCTCCTTATGTCACGTATGCACACTAGTTACTAATGACTAGTATCTTTGCTAAGGCTAATGATTAGCGACGATAAGAAATTATGGGCTATTTGTTAATAAGAGATAAAATTCTTATCGCGATGTTCATTCACCTGTAAGCGCCGTGGTAAATATAGACAGATGATTTTTGATTGTATTTTAAATATGTGTCTCCTAATATTATAGTGGACCCTACACTGGTCAAAGTCCGCGAAAAGACCTTTAATTGATTGGACGTCATTCTTGTTGTTAATTTATGTCCGTTTGACTTTCATTAGGTAGCTCCTAGTGATTATTCGTTATCTCATGATGTACCTACTCTACACAAGTAGAACAGCTATTGCAGACTCATATCAAGATTTAGTAAGGTCCGAGAGAGTCTGGTGAGATGAGATAGGATTGTATTGTGCGTATTGACAATAGTACCTACATAGCTATACAACGTCTGTAAACGCCATAGGTACTCTCATTTGATCAGCTGTGTTAAGTCCTATACAATTTCATTGTATTAAATCTAAGTTGGCTTAAATTTAAGCTGGCCACTGGATAATTATCAAAAAGAACAAACCACAAAAAAACGCTCAACCTAAAGAATCGAATCCTGTACAGCACGCAAAGCGGCTGCCCAGTTCGCAAACTCGTAAGAGCTGACAGGCTTGTATAAAATTGCTGTAGGTATTACCTTCAAACTTTTCCAACAGCTTGAAGTTGAGTTTATCAGGCACAAACTTGGGGCGAACCACCCGGGACTCCGACAGTTTATCGAGTGTGATTGAAGCCACCTTCCTCAGCACATTCGAATCGGACATTGGGGTATCACTAAGACTGGAATGCCTGCGATCTTTCTCTGTTACAACTGAAAAGAAAAATGGACAAACAGGTAAGTAAACAGACTTATATAATAAAATTAGAAATCGGAAATAGAATTAGAACTTGCCAAATATGTGACTAGTTCGTGAAAACAGCAAGTTTTTGTTGACTTTAAGATCATAAAGTGCTGTTTAATTGTACTAATATAAAGGAAATAATTAAGTAATAATAATATTTAAGGCATGCTAATTTAGGACAATAAGGGCAGCCAATGATAATTGCAAAACTTGTAAAAGGCTTCTAAGTCTTTAGTACCAACATAAAATAACACCAACATTGTACACTAAGTTCGCATTAAAAAAATTAAGTTTGACTTTGTTTTATTCCACCAATTAGGAGTCAGGAGAGGAGTTTAGGATCTCGAACAACTAATATGTTTGCGTTATTTCTTTTTCCTTTCCTCTCATTTTCAAAGTATCAGCCATCAATTGATTTTTTAGAAGTTTCTCAGCTCAGCTTTGGTGGAAAGCTTATTTTGTGATAGCAAGTTATAAGTAAGGAATAAAAAAGGTGGTCTCATAAATGCTACGAATCTCTACCTTTGAAGTACAGCTGTTCTATGGGTCAGTTGAATGGAATACAAAGAAAGAAAGAAAGAAAGAAAACACATTTATTTGGCACATGCCACAAATGCACACAACAAAAAATAAAAGCTAAAACTAAACAGAAAAAGATGAAGAAGAACTATTCAATCAATGCTTTGTTAATAAAGTGTTACTCGTAAAAAATGCAGCGATAACGGAGCGTACCTTTTGTTAGTATGCGATTCTTTTGATTTTCTCACGTCAACGATGGGTTCTGTATCTACTACTTTCCTGATAAGTAAAGAAAGATAGGGTCGACCTAAGTTACATCTATTGATCATCATAATCATCATCAGCGTACATGTAACAGTCCACATCTATTGAAACTACTATGTCTAACTTCTTAGTAATTTCTAAAATATCTTACTACAGCTTCTATTAGATCATTAGGTACCTACCTAATAGTTCCTCTTCCTACATAGTTTCATTATAATATTTTCATTATGTTTGCATGTTTAATACTTAAAGCAAACTTAATCATCAACAGTTTTTATTCACATCATAACATAATTACACTCTCAGGCAAATACCAAGAAAAAGAAGCCAAAAAAATTGTAAATTGCTCACATGATGAGATCTAAGATGTAGTACTTCCCTATATTCATTTAAGGTTACGCACGCCAAAGGTAATCATGTTTCATTACAAGTGCGGAAAACTGCCTTATGTAAGTAAGCACTAAGTACGTTTTGTTATGTAGATTTTGTTACACATCGATTCGCCATAACGACGTTAAATCGCTGTAAATAGAGCTGAAAATTGATTGTTTCGGGATTGGTCTGTTTCGGAGCCGGTGCGTAAAAACATCAACAAACTGGTTTGCTCGCCCATTGTGAAAAGTAAGCACTGTATGGCAGCAACAGGTACTCAAGAGAATAGAGGCTGCTATACGAATACCATCTAATGTAGGTGAGGGAGGGTACTGTGAGCATTGATTGATTTGTACAAGGATTTGCGATAAGCAACAACGCAAATAGATAACTTACGTGGATAAAGTTTATCTGTATACTCTCAGTGTACGAGGATGATGCGTTTTACCTAAATACATCGCTTCGCAACTTATTTTATTTGTTGTGTAATATTTGTGTGCTAATATGTAACATGCATGTTGGTCTAATTGGGTAAATAAGTAGATAGATGTGGATGTAATACTAAAATGTGTATCAAAGGGGCTTCTCGGTTCGATCAACAATAACAACAATAGTTTTTGTTGACCAAAGCGTCTCGAGGCACCTCTCAAGGAGTACATATGAATGTAATGGTTTCTTTGTTAACTGACCGTTGTCTAGTAACGTGAGAGATGGCTCGCAAGCCACCGGAGGGAGCTCCACCTTCCGATGTTTGGACAGCGTGAACGAGGTCTGTCCAGGGCAAGCTTTCACCCGGTTGTCGAGGAAATCGTGGTTGCACTCGTGGGTCACTCGCTCAATATTCCGTTCCGCTTGGTGGACGCCACACCAGCCCGAAAATGCAGTGCCCATAACCTTTTCATTCTCACTTTTATCACCGCTGTCATCGAAAACGTCATTTTTTTCTTCTTTTTCCAAGTCATCGGTGGAGAGCGAGGAGGCGGCATCGTCGTGCGGCATGTCTATGGTCATGGCGATAGTCGCGGGCTGGTCGGGCGCGCAGGGCGTGAGGGTGCGCGGCAGCTCGTCGGGCGCGCTGTCGCTCTCGGCGGAGTAGTAGCACTGGTTGAGCTCGACGGCGAGCGGCGTGAGCGGGTCTGTAAACACTGACTCGGAGGTGGAGTCGTTGGCGGGCGAGAGCGCCGGCGGCGGCGGCGGCGCGGCGGGCAACTGGTCGCGGGTCGGTGACCGCGCCTGGGCGCGCGGCTCGCACCTGGTCACCGTTACCTCCGACTGCACGCTCGCCGCCTCTGCGCCCTCCCCCTGCCGCAATGTTTTGAACACGCACTCGACCATATCGTTATCTGATATTTCGATCGGTTCGTTGATATCTGAATCTGGCGTTTTATCAAACTCCCTGTCGATGGCGTCACGTTTGGCATCGCTCTTCTTCCGTCCATGTTTTTTGCTGTCTCTTCCCGGTGATTTTCTGTTCAAGTTTCGCATAAAATGTTTACTCTTTGCAGGGGATTTTCCTGTTTTGGAATGTTTTTCGTTGGTTTGAGTGTTCCCCATGGTGTAACAGATTCTACTTTATTCATTTAATAAACTGTATAAACTTTATGAGCTCTATTGAATAAGTAGAGCGCAAAATATAAAAATCTAACTTGAAGCAGTTTCACAGCCCTCAGTTGTCTGAATCCAACCCTCGTCCATGATCATCCCCGAGCATGCGCAGTTCGGACGAGAGCGATCAATATTTTTGATGCGTCCAAAATGAAATATTTGGGACTACCTCCATTTTTTATTAAATGCATGTTCTGTTATTTATGATTTATTATATTTCATGTCTTGATTTCATTGCATTTTACTGTCTGTTATTTTCAATACATATTAGACCGAACTCAGCAAGTATGCAATCGTTGGTAGAGGCGGGCACATTTTCCTAACTCATTGTAATGCCGGTAGATGGCGGGACATGTAAGAAATTTTGCAGTGAGCGTGTTAAACTAAGAGCAAGACATGTTTAACGGATATCCGGCTTAATGGTTTTCCGGTTGATATGTTAATGGCAGTTTGGTTTACTGATGACTATAGTTTTGAATTGTAGTTCAGATATCTTAAGCTAGTTCATAAGTTGAATGATAATGGCAATTGAGACACAAACTTGTGTAGAGTAGATACATAATTGCACCTTAAAGTGTAACAAGCGCGGGAAGCATTAGTTCAGGGCAGCATCCCAATTTCGTAAAATAATTTCAATTACAATCCAAAGGATTTCGTAGGAAATTCATAATCAATTTCTTTATATGGTTCGAATGTAATTAATGTAAAAATGTAATATTTTTTTAGGGTTCCGTACCCCGAAACGAAAAAACGGAACCCGGTATTATATATTATAGGATCATTTTGTCGTCCGTCCGTCGGTCTGTCCGTCTGTCTGTCAGTCAATACTTTTATTTTCAGGAACGCGTGGAGGTATCGTGGAGAAAGGTAGAGGTGCAAATAATTAAACTAAACTTAATATAATATGATAATTTCGTTTATTCATCTATATTAAAAATAGTAGACCACCGACATCGGGAACATGATCCGGGATACCGGTGGTCAGGGCTCTTGAGAGAGGAACCTCCTAACAACACGTGGCGTGTCCAGAAGTACTGCTTTCTGAATCAAACCCTTGATCCAGCTGCCAAGCGAAAGACTCCTCAGAGGGTCGTTGAAGCTTTCGGCTATTAAGCGATTGGCCGACCCGACTTACACCACAATGACTGTTGCACTCACGTCCCACATGTCGACAACCTCGGAAGCCTAGATGTGGCTTTCGAGGTTGTCGACATCTCAGACGTGAACATACTTGAATTGCTTATCTTTCTCTGCTTTCACGAGATTCTCCTCATGCGGGACCGTTATATCAAAAATCATTGCGCGACGCTCCAATCGATCTATCTACACAATGTCAGGCTTATTGGCAACAATAGTCCTGTCAGTGACGAAAGGTCGATCCTAATACAACGTGATATTACCATTCTTGAGAACTGGGTAGGAGGCGTAATATAATTATTATTATAGTAGAGTCTATAACTGTCCAGAGGCCTCCCCCAAGTTGCTTTTAAAATCACAACACACCTTATTAATGGCGTTACCTATTTCGGCAGCTGAACCAAGTAGGAGCCGCCTATGGAAAGTGACCATGGGCTCACACTACCATAGCCATCATTCAAAGAAAACTAGGTGCAATATTTTTAAAAACAAAGGTAATTTCGCCTGTCTGTCACCTTTTTTCGTCATAACGGATCATCATCATCATCATTTCAGCCGAAAGACGTCCGTCTGCTGTACATTGACCGGTCCCGTGCGACTCGCATACAGCGGATCCCCGCATCCTTCACCAGGTCATCGGTCCACCTAGTGGGAGGCCTTCCAACGCACCGTCTTCCGGTACGCGGTCGCCATTTAAGAACTTTTTGGCCCCATCGGCCATCCGTTCTGCGAGCAATGTGGGCCCCTGCTCACTGCCACTTAAGTTTGGCAATTCTTCGGGATACGTCGGTAACCTTGGTTCTCTTGCAGATGTCCTCATTTCTGATGCGATCACACCAGTAAACTATATCATAACGGATATTGATGAAATATGAGAAACAGGCAGACCATGACTTCGTTAAGGACATAATAGGATACTTTAAATCGGCTCCCGTGGTATTACTTACGAGATCCACACGGGCGAAGCCGCGGGTAATTCATGTAAGTAATATGGCACTGCGCTCTCGAACGCGTAAAACGGGGCATTGTTCGTATGCATGCATGCATGTAAACATGGTACCAGTCAACAACGTCTGAAAACAGGAAAAAAATTGTATTACAGTTTCAATTGGTAGAATATGTTTTTCATTACGACAGGGTGACGGGCGTTAGTGGAAAAAACGTCCGTCCTTCGCGGGTCGGGACCTCGGGATCACAGGGATATGGAGCGAAAATATCGCCAAGCAAACTGTAGCTCTTATGTAAATCTATTTAGGCAGCTTTGTTTAGCACTTCACGTCGTGTGACTTTGGAGCGTTATGGGACACTTTTTTGAAAGAGCTTTTCTTTTTAGCAGGAAGAGATTATGTTTATTGAGTATAGTGTTTGAAAGCTGCTTAAAGCGCTTACCAGTTTGTAATTTGTGTTAAACTGTTATTTAGAATACCATGAACCACGGTAACCCAAAAAATGTTCGGCTTATCTACAGCAGTAGATTGCTATGCGGAGAAATGCCATGATGAAGGTATAATAAAGATGATAATATTAAGTTGATGATTTAATTTATTTAAAAAAATAGTGCATGGAGTCCCTCCGCGTGGAAGAAGTGAAACTTCGTAATTTGGAAATGAATGCTTTCATACCCCCCTCCATGGTAGGGTTAAACGTTTAACTCAACCTTGTTGGAAATCGCATGAAGTTTCACTTCAAAAAATATTTAAAAACACTTGAAACCAGTAAAACACCTACGGAACGGAATGAAGAAAAATCATTTAAAACATGTCTTTGAATAAAATCAAACAATAGAAATGATCCTGAAAAAGTTAGAACCGAAATAAATCAAAAAGTAATCTACCGTTTCAGGTCAAGTAGACTACAGTACGTCCTTTAATTTTCTAATCAATTGCCTTCGTTTATTACGCGCGGGAAACTCCAACATGAAAATCCATTTAAAAAAGGATTGCTTATTGAAAATAATAATCTTAGGAACGGAGCGATTCCCCCTTAGAAAATAAGTAAACGGTTGGCAAAGTATATATAGGTACCTACTTGTTCTCGATTCCGTTTTACATTAAAATCTAAGGCCCAAGTTGCTAGTTATTGCCTTTGCGCACACTTTGCGCCCTTTAAGAGAAAAATTATGCAAACTGAGATACTTGCTAGCCTGTTGGTTATTATATGATTTGTTGTAATATTTAAATTTTGCCCTTTTACCTTTAATAGTCCTCGGATTTCGAAAACTGTTCTAAACTTTATCTTAAGCAGAAGTTGGATGTGATAATATTTTTCCCTAATTCTGTAACTTACACAAATTTCAGGGTATTAAGTTTGTGTAAGTAGGTATATAAGGTAGATACATACTAAACTATGAAGTAGGGTACGAAATAACAAGATGCGTGAAATTAGGGTAGGTATAGGTGTTAAGGAAGAACCCATTTGGCAGTCTAAAGCTTTCATGTATAACAAAACATGCTCTGTATGGTGTCGGACGTAAAGAATAGCACCATCCCATATCTTCCCGTGGGTGTCGTAAGAGGAGACTAAGGGATTTGCCAGAGAATGGGCAGCAGCGTTCTTTGTGCTTTTGTAACAACGGTACTGCGACCGCCAACCCGCCTGCCAAGCGGCGATTATGGTAAAACCCTCCAAAATGTCAATGTGGCGACACTTGGGGAAGGCCCTATGTCCAGCAGTGGACGTCTTTTGAGCTGAAATGATGATGATGATGATGATGACATAACATAATATAACGCCTATAATCCCCGAAGGGTAAGGTGGAGGCGTTCCTAATAGTACACCCACATTTCACCAGAAAGCTTTCTTTTCTTTCATGGAGGTACCTGAAGAAGAAACATAAGTGTAAAAAACGTACCGTCATTAGCTTTAAAAACTATTTTCTTTTCTCAGCAGGCTTATCCAAGAAGTTTTTAACGCAAGAAAGTTGGTAAAGGTGGTCAGATAAAGAAAATTCATGTAAGAGGTCGAATATCCAAGCAAACTTCGTCTGGCTGTTTCGTAATATTAAATTCAACAAACGACACCTCTGTTTAGGCGACGAGGAACTCGCGCCTCCCTGTTCTGCAATGAAAATGAGATGGAAAGAAATTATTTCATGGCTGTTGTTATACCTAGGAGATATACGTTCTTATCACGAACAAAGCCTTGCGGATTTAATTCGCATATCATGCGGAACAAAGCTATAACACCCGGTTCAATGGCGCACAGGGCTCACCCCATGAAATTATCAGCAAAAGGGAACCCTTTGTAGTCTACCGTGTTATCGTAGTCACAATGTATCGAGCAGATGCAAGCTAACCCACGAAATCTGAATATAATATTTCACCAGACTAGACGAACAAAGTTGTATCTACAAAGGCTATTAAGTTCCAGAATATTGTATAAATGGCTGCTTAAAATAATAGCAGTATTCAAAGCAAAAACATTTTTATGCTAAATTGTGCTGAAATTGCTAGACGCACGATATTTTGCCGTCGACTAAAATTAGCCTGAAAACTATGAGGAAAATATGACAATTCTGTTGCAGCCCATTTCAATATTAGAATACACATACGGAAACGAAAGCATTATGAATAGAGGATTTTGTTATTGACTGTCAGATAGGGGGTTGACTGTTGAAAGTGCTTAACACATCTTTTCACTTTGGTAAGTGAAAAAAGTGTGAAAATCGTATCTACGTCACCGCCCTAGGTACAAGTAGCTGCCAGCTGGTCTGTGAAAGCTGTAGAGTACGCGGATCAACGTCGTTTCCACTTCGTTGTTTTAGTTGTCATAGTGATTTATTTATAATCATACCACTACGTTGGAAGGCTGTTGAGCGAGAATAATAAATTATGGGCTTCTTTTTGCTTCGTAGTCAAATATACAAGGTGTTGTTTTGCATCCTCGTCAAAATTCAGGATGTTGTCACAAAAGACATAAATAATCAATTTAACCTCTAGGTCCCAGCCGTTCCATTTATGGAACGGCTCGAACCAGCAAACTTAAACGCTAATATAAAAAAAAGTAAATTTCTAAATCGTTCTGTCAAAATTTACCTCTATGGTCAACTAGTAGTCGATTCAAACAAAATTAATCGTTAGTAATACTAAACGGCACAACATTATTAAAAAAAATATAGAAACTCGTCTATGTCGAATGTCAAACGCAATGGCAACCCGTGTTATTATGTTCGGAAAAGTGTTGTTTTTGTGAGATATACGTTGTAAAACTTTGGTAAGTAAATGTATAGTATGTTATAAGTGTATAATGCAACTTTTTAGATAGTCATTTGCTTGAAAAAATAACAAAAAAATTATGATTTGAGCCAACAAAAAATCCTTTGTTGTGAAGTTTGTTAGTCGAAATAAAAAAAAATATTTGACTCTTGAACCATGTAAAATGGTCTTGGAAACAATAGTAGCAAAGAAAAAATAGTGATAATTCATTATTTCATGTATTCGAGGCATATCTATTCATATTTATTGATATTTCAAGTATTTTCATGCTTTGAACAGCGGAATTCTAAAATGGCCGATTCTAACAAGAAGTTTGAGTTAGGATCTTATAAGAATAATGTATGTAGGACTCCTAAAAAACACTGTCATTAGATTACTTGTATATTTGTGATGTTAGATATAAATTTTCGTGTAAATTGAATGAGTAGTTTTACCAAACAAAAATAAGCAACGAAAACAGACGTATTTGCTGCGACCTCTCTCATATCTATGGGATATGTATAATTCTCAAGTAGTTCTAAAAGAGTTGGTTATTATTAATAAATGGCCCCGTTCATCACGAACCCGACACTGTTTACCGTTTAAGATTAGAGCTAATATAACTCGAGTTATAAGTGTTTATCTTTATGATATCGGATGACTCACGCAATGGCGTAATCAAGGGGCCCCCGAAGGGTTTCACGCGGGGTTTTACTGTTACGCGCGAAAGGACAGTGAGGATAAATTACGGTACCTAGTAAATTATTAAAAAACACTGCGTTTTTTTGTTGTTTAAGTTTGTCAATATTTCAGAATAACCCCCTTAACGTGGTTTAGGGATTATAAAATTATCGAAAAAACGTTTGAGGTTTTTTGTTTGTGTGTAAGCGACGTTATAAGGCGGGAATCAGACGGCCCGTGTTCAAAACACAGGTGGTTCACAGTTACCGATTTCAGTAAATAAATAAAAAAAGAAAATTACCTACTCATTTTATTATTGATTCGGGTCGAGAATCATTAGCATAGTTACCTCCTAGAATTTGACGAGGTTGCAAAACAACACCTTGTATATTGGTTAAAAATATGATCTTTATTTTATTAGAAGGAACACCTTATCCCGCTTCCGAAGTTCCTTATCCCGAGGCTGCCTAAGACTTGTAAACTTCTTCCCTTTGCCTCGATGCAGCTGTCCAACTTTTATAATTTGCATGAGCATAATTTGTAGTATAATCTGTGGCATAATAGTACTGCTGTCACACTACAGAGTAATTAATGCGCGGGAGAACTGATGCTTTCGGAGTTTAGGAACTTCAAGAAATAGTTGGTAGCGTCTTACGTCTCTGTATAAAGTTGTAAGCAAGTATGTCATTGAGGCAGCATATTCTAAGTAGTATAACCGATGACGAAGTTTGATGAATGGGGTGTAAGGATCGTGCAATTCTCGGTGTAACAAGAAACCATAGCGAAGACATATTAAAATATAATAAAAATATGATATTGATGGCCAGCTTGCCCAGAGGCGAAGTAGCCTAGACATAGGGTAGATAGAAGGTTTTATTTCTGCACGGAGTCCTGTGGAAAAGCCTAGTAGGAAATGGTTTTAATTCTTTGTGTTTGCACATTTCAGATATACAGTGTATGTTGTAAATCTATACAAATAAATAAAATTGAAGTGTCTGTTTGTAATATTAAAATAACCGCTTTTTACTACACATGTATATGAATGTATATACAGTACATATTATACCAAAATGACATTTTTTACGATTTTTGTCTGTCTGTCTGTCTGTTTGTTCCGGCTAATCTCTGGAACGGCTGGACCTATTTTTACGGGACTTTCATTGGCAGATAGCTGATGTAATAAGGAGTAACATAGGCTACTCTTTTTTAGAAAAAATCTCAAAAAAAAACTATTTTGTTAAATTCCACGTGAACGAAGTCGCGGGCACAGCTAGTCACTAATAATATAAAAGACTGAATGTATTACAAAATAAATTAGAAGAAAGACAACGTTTATTAGATTACATCTAAATGACATATATAACAAGATTTACAAAAGCGCCACAGCCAGTATAACGCATATTTGATCTAGCACAATACCTACCCATCTATTTTAACAAACACCAAATGCTGTACTCAGCTTCCTACAGTTTCTTGTTCTCATCTCAAACAATGCAAAACGCAGTTCCCGATAACCGACCTTTGTGACAATTATTGGTACCTAGTTATAGGTACATGGGAGCGCTTGCAACCCTGACTACAGTTTCGGGTCGCTCTATGTACTGAGTTATGTACCTATGTAAAACAATCCAGCAACAAGTTTCTGCAGTATTCACGACGCGTAGTACATAAGTAGTACTCAGCTAGTGGGGATTTATATCACCATACATTTATTCTGCTTGTCTTTAAGAACAAACCAAGTAAAGAGAATGTTGTGAAGGAGTAATATCATAATGTCACGGCTGTAATTCTGAAGGGTTAGGCAGAAGTATATCTGAATACGGCACATGGTGTATTTGACGGCACGGTTGGCGCAGTGCTTGAGCGATCGACTGCTGTGCTGCGTGTCGCGGATTCGATCCCCGCACGGATCAAATATTTGTATCGCCTACAGGTAGTTGTTTCGGGTCTGGCTGTTTGTGTATGTCAGTTTCAATGTTTGTAAACGCACCCACGATGCAGGAGAAATTCCTAGTGTGGGGCAAACTTTAAAAAAAAATAGTGCACCCTATATTTCGCTAGTTATTTTAAAGGCCCATGTAATATCTCATCAACCGGAGACTAATCCAAACTCCGTGGCTGCCATGCTTTTTAGGAGTCCTTGAAAAAAATCGAAATCGAACCTTAAACATAATGTTGCGTGCGTTGAGTTTCAGTATTGTGATTCCATTCTTTGTGAATTTCGCTTCACGTGACCAGAGGGCTGGCCTTTTTTTGCCCAAAGAATCAGCATTGCCATCCAACGTGGCAATGCGGCCAGCCTTCTGGGCACTTTTCCTGTTGACAGCGATGTCGACAAATTTTTTGACGCCCTGTTATTTTAATACTTGTACATGTTTTATTTTTATTTTAAATCTCTAAATAGTGTGTAAATAATGTACATATGTAATATAATAAAAGTGTAAATTATATTGGATTTAGGTCACTCACAATCTAAAATAAAAATTCTTTGTTAAATTTTATAAAAAGTTTCTGAAAAAAATCATCTGAACAACACATTGCTATCGTTTTATGTAAAGTCGTTTTGTTTGTAAACCATTGCTACCTACCCTACCTACCCTACCTACCCTACCTACCCTACCTACCCTACCTACCCTACCTACCCTACCTACCCTACCTACCCTACCTACCCTACCTACCCTACCTACCCTACCTACTCTACCTACCCTACCTACCCTACCTACCCTACCTACCCTACCTACCCTACCTACCCTACCTACCCTACCTACCCTACCTACCCTACCTACCCTACCTACCCTACCTACCCTACCTACCCTACCTACCCTACCTACCCTACCTACCCGACCTACCCTACCGGTTTTATGAAAAACCTTTCAGAGGACAGTTCGGCTAACTTATTTGTATTCACGGGTGCAGCTGCAGATTCAGAAATCATAACACTGCAACTACAAAATACAAACAAGAATGATCTAGGCGATAGTTTACTTCATGTAAAGGGATACACAAACTGCACGTCGGCTCCCGTTAGATGTATATATATGGCTTGTTCAAATTGTAATATTTAGTTTCCTCGTTCGTTTATCTTCTAAGCTACAAACAAATCTTGCTAGCACTTAGTATAGCTACTTTTTCCTTGACAAGAGGTGAATTGTAGTGTATCCAGTCACTCATTGTATGCCGTGATAAGATCGATTTGAAGTGAATAATACCATATGCCTAGCCTTTTTTCAACTATGCTAGGGGTACGCTTCCAGTCTAATATCATCATATTTTACATGGAGCGGGTACATATCTGACCTCCAAAGCCATATTAGTACTGGGTAATATGATACCCTTTGGTAAGACTGGTAGTCAGACTTTCGGGCCACTGACTTAGCCGTAGCGACTGACGAAAGAACTACAAATGACAGTCGAGACCAACGGCTTAGTGTGCTTTTCGAATCACGGAGACAGTTCGGTGGTTCGGAAAGTGAATAATAGCAAACCACTGTGCCACCGCTGCTCTCTGCCCCGACTTACGAGCAAGTCAGCCGTGGAACGTCGAACCCAGGCAGGCGCATTAGTTTGTGTAATTTATTTCATCACCGCTGCTCTCAAAACGGTGAAGGAAAACATCGTGAGGAAACCGGCATGTCCAAGAAATAATAATTCGAAGACATGTGTCATCTATCAACCCGCACTGGGCCCGCGTGGTGGATTACAGCCCACTCCATCTCATAGAGAGGAGGCCCCAGCAAAGGGAACATTACAGGCTGATAATGCGTATGCTTTGGAAAACTTGCTCTGGACGCCATTCATGATCCAGCTCTCGAGTGTAAATGTGATGCTCCATACGATATGGGCACTTAATAAGAGTCCGGATAATTTCGAAGCCAATCTTTCATAGAATCTCCACACAGATGGTCTCCTTAGCTTATCAGAAATCGTTTTATTGAACAAGTTTTCCTTCTTGGATATAGAAATAAACGTTTCCTTTGATTTTATTTGTCATATTTGATTAAGTTAAGACATTGTTATGTTATTATTGGAGTAATAACGACATTCCTTTGTCTGTAACAAGTTGTTCCCGTTACCTTAAATTCTTGTATATTTTTTCTTTCAATTTGCTTACATTGATTCGCACTTACATTTGAGACGTTTTAAATACTAACGCATGAATATTAATAAGTAGCTAATGTTTCACCCGCGTGGTCGCGTGGTGTTCGATAATAGTCTCACCGGATCATACAAACGGGATAAAAAATACCCTATTTGTTAACCCATAGTTCAGTAACTTTATCAGTGTTTGCGTCAAATCCGGTAGTTCTGATTTTTTTCAGTCTTGTTTATGATGTTGGCCCAATGAATAATCCCAGTTTGTGACCTATACGCATTTGATGTCATGCGTATAGGTATGCCCCATACATTTAGGTCGAATAGGTATTGAAGTTTTGTATGGGCCAGCAGATAATTTTTCGCTATTAAGACATTTGTCCGATGAAGAAACATGTTCAGTTTGATGGTCTGTCGCACCACCATAATTATGGGCATTATTATATTTTATCACGGGATATATGGGGTGGGCTTCCAGTCTAACCCGATGCAGCTGAGTATCAGTATTTTACATGGAGTGACTGACTAGAGGCGTCCACAACCCAGTTTGTACTGGGTAGGATATACGATACCCCTTGGTAAGATTGCTTGTCAGACTTTCGGGACACTGACTACCAGTTACGACTGACAAAGATCTACAAATGACAGCCGGGTTCAACAGAAAAACGGGCTTTCCGAGACGCGGAGGAAACTCGGTATGTAATGGGTGGCTACCCATCTACGGACCAACCTGGGTAAGCACGGCTTAACCTAAAAGTCGTCCCGAGTGGCTGTTATTATTTAGCCACGATTAAGCCTCGTTTGAAACAGAGCGAGCCTATTGTAATGATACTAATTAATGGTAATTAGTAATTTATAAAAGCAATGTTGTACTGGTTCCTTCATAAAATTGTATAGAAAATATATAAAGCATTTGCTTATTAAGGTTTATGTAAATATCTTCTAAGGTTTATGTAGGTACCTATGAAAAATATATCGTAGATAATAATATATTTTTTCATAAAACTGAGGTCTCGTATTCCTCGATATTTTTATTAGATTTTTTGCATAACGATATGAGCATGTTTTCCGAAGCGTATAACTTTTTGTTCCTTTAAATATTTGGCTTTATTTATTTTGTAAAGGTTTTTATATCCAATCTTTTTAGTTGCGATCTAGCTAAGGGTTGTGTCGGTATACAAAATCTTCAGAACTTCTAATTTTACCAGATTTTTTCCGACCACACTTTACTTCCAACTATTATATTACTTTGATTAAATTGCAGATGAAACAAGTAGGTACCTTCTTCTTCATGTGGTGCTTCTCCAACTAATGAAGGTTGGCCATCAACTTCCAATATTTCTCCTTGTCAAAAATTACCCCAAACAAGTAGATAGTTAGTTCATAAACATGGAACTGCCATTCCAAACATAATTTACTGTCCAAGTAAAAGTTAAGTTTGGAATGAAAGATAGAACTAAAACTTCTGTACAAGTTTAGACAACACCTCAGCATAATGCTGCATATAACCAGCTGGTAAATATCGCCATCTCTTTCTCGCTGCACTTACAGGAAAAAGAAAACAGTTGCCTTATTTTAGTTTACCCGGTGCGCTGAAGAATCAGCGCCGTCGTTAGGTACTATAATTAGTAAAACAACCTCTTTGAACTACGTGTATAAGATCATGTCCGGGATCTTGGGACCCCTCATTAGTCTAAATAAGGGACGTTGACATGGAGGTCAACAATGAACTCGTCTATGGCTGTCCACTGCTGGACAAAGGCTCTTTCAAGTTGCGTCAACAAGACTATCGCGTAGCCGCTTTGCGCTAAAATTAAACCAAGAAAAATGGTGTAGGACTATTTTGTTTATTTTTTGGTTCGGATAAAAAAAAATTAAACCGCTCCTTTATTAAGCGTAAGACAATGTCTCAGGCGTTATAAAACTTGCAGATTGTGAAATTTTAGCGTAACAATAGCAATACTATTTGTATTGGAATCAGCATGTTTCATAAGTATACACGGCAACACATCAAGGTATACATTTCCAGTATATCATGGTCTCGCTTTTTGTAGGTTTCCCGTACAATGAGAGATCCGTATAACCCGGTTTTGTATAGCTTGATTGGTCGTCCTGGTTACCTATGTGGTTAAACTATGTACAAATACAATAGATACGTTTGTAAACGTTTTCCCTGCTAACCGTAGCATTACTAATACGTAACTATTCCTTATAGAAGAAGCTGACTACACATATTATTCATATGAATCCTATCTGTGCTTCTATATTGAAATTGGAAGTCAGTTATATGAGTACGAGTATCAGCGGGTGATGAGAAATTATGAGATGTAAGTTTTTAAACTGACATAGTAACGACTACGTTACGTTACGTGTTGACTGATTAGTAACGGTATATTTACCATGTTTATTATTTGTACAAATAATTAACATGGTAAATATCCCGTTGCTAGTGTTATTGATAGTGTTAGTGACCATTTTAAAAGCTTATATCGCAAATCGGTACGGGCCGGGTGGTGTAAATTTAAGGAACTCAAAACAAATAATAAACATGGTAAATATCCCGTTACTAGTGGTATTGATAATTATGAGATGTTTTATGTTAATGCCTCGTTGGTCTAGTGGTCGCAAGCGCGACTGCTGAGTATGAGGTCCTGGGTTCGATTCCCGGGTCGGGCAAAGTGTCATTGAGTTTTTCCAAAAAGAATTTCTCAGTAGCAGCATCGGAGTCTGGATTAGTGCCAAGTAGATGGTTATAGGCTCGCCCTCTATAACATGGCGAAATGTGGGTCTAGGTACTATAAAGTACAGCTCTGCCTAACCCCTCGGGGATTACAAGCATTACGTTATGTGTTATGTGACCAATAGAAGCAGACAACTATTTGTTAATCGGCTTTTCTTTTCTTATCTTGCCAATTAAGTACATATGCTAACTAGCTTAATTAACGTACACAAACTTTGCGACGCCATCACAACCACTCATTTCTCATCACCCGCCGATACTCATAGTATCGGCGGCGGCGGGTGATGAGAAATTATGAGATGTAAGTTTTTAAACTGACATAGTAACGACCACGTTACGTTACGTTTTGACTGACTAGTTACGGGATATTTACAATGTTTATTATTTGTACAAATAATTAACACGGTAAATATCCCGTTACTAGTGTTATTGATAGTGTTAGTGACCATTTTAAAAGCTTATATCGCTAACCGGTAAGGGCCGGATGGTGTTAATATCGGGAAATCAAAGCAAATAATAAACATGGTAAATATCCCGTTACTAGTCGTATTGATAATTATAAGATGTTTTATGTTAATGCCTCGTTGGTCGAGTGGTCGCAAGTGCGACTGCTGAGCATGAGGTCCTGGGTTCGATTCCCGGGTCGGGCAAAGTGTCATTGAGTTTTTCCATAAGGAATTTCTCGGTAGCAGCCTCGGAGTCTGGATTAGTGTCAAGTAGATGGTAATAGGTTCGCCCTCTATAACATGGTGAAATGTGGGTCTAGGTACTATAAAGTACAGCTCTGCCTAACCCCTCGGGGATTACAAGCATTACGTTATGTGTTATGTGACCAATAGAAGCAGACAACTATTTGTTAATCGGCTTTTCTTTTCTTATCTTGCCAATTAAGTACATAAGCTAACTAGCTTAATTAACGTACACAAACTTTGCGACGCCATCACAACCACTCCAGTTTTATATCGGCTGCTCTCCTTTTGAAAATGTTCGCAGGTGTGCTGATGTTGGTACCTTCTTACCTAGGTGCTGTATATAAGTACACTCACAGGCACAATTAACGGCCCGCTTTCGTTTAGGGTTTCTATGTTTGTTGATGTGAAGTAATGCATGTAAGTTGTGTCAAGTGTGTATTTTAACAGTAAATTATTTTTTTTAAAGTAAAGTAATTTTACCAGTAAATGAATGCGTGAATTTCCATTCCCAGCGATCAAATACCAGATCACTTTATTTTCGAACATTCAATGATGTATAAGTATTGTTCTTTACGTTCTGTTATCAATATAACAATGGCTGTGGCATTAGCTGGTGCTAGCAAGATACTTGGTGTTTCTCGGACCGCTGTCCGGGTTGTCATCAGACTTTCTTCCACGCGAAGATCAGGTCTAGGCCATCATCAAAGCACCTATTTTCTAAATATCAAGACAAATTGGGTGGGCGGTTAATTGTCCCTGTGAGTGTAGATAGGTAGATATAGTAGCAAATAATACTCGATCGCAGGAATTTACGTGAGTTCTCACAATATATGCTTCGAAATTGAACAGCAAAATACTAGTTTACTCCGTAATTGGGGAAACACGATTTTTATGAACACGCTTGAAAAACAATTCGACTGAAATGTATATTTTCGTTCATGTACCTTCTTATTACATACTGAAATATATCCATAGATTACCTATTCCATCGAATACGTTTGTATTATAAATTAGAACATACACTTTTTACGTAGAATCAAGATAAACGTTGAATTGCAGGCACTAACATTATAAAAAGTAATTTGAAAGAACAAATTACTCTGTTAACAATAGCCTCGCTCGTAAAAACCATTGAAAAGCTTGCACATGTGATATAAATTCATGACTACTTGCTCGCTAATTTCGCTGGAAATTTATAACGTTTACCTTATAATAACAAGCGAGACATAAAAAAAGCTTGAGATGAAATTCTACCGACGTATTTTACTCCATTGCGTTTCACACGGCTTCACCTCTGGGAGCTATAAAAGAAAACAATTGAAAACAATTTTCTCCTCCGAAAGCTTTTTCATAGCGAGGAGGCATAAGATACGATACTCATATTACACAAAAATTCGCATAATAACCATGCAATCTAGAAAATGTACGAGTTAAAGTAAAAATAAAACCTGTCAAAGTTGGAAGCGGCTATTTACGTCGGCGATATGTAAGCTCGGTGCAGTCACGCAAGCCCGGCGAGAGTGTGCGTCCAAATATAGCGGAGCCTAGTTACGAGTACCTCACTAACCGATAGTCCATCTAATTGACTTCAGTCACAGACTGTCTAAATAAACTTAATAGGGTTTTAGATTTTGGGGTAGATTAAATATTTATTTCGAGCACTCTGTTGATAAATATTTTAAAACGCAAAGTTTTGTTGTTTTTACCTACGATATGCAAAATGGTTGGGGCTCATTGTTTCATTTTTAAGAGCGTTTATTCCCTACGGCATTTCATACAAACTTTCAAGTCGTTATTTTCCGAATTAACTGAACAGATTTTAATGAAACTTCTTAAGCATAAGCAGTATACATAGGTCTAAAAAGTTACTAAAAAACATTTTCGAAAAGTCTTTTAAAAATGAAGATAATTGGAAATTTCTGTTTCTCTGAATAATTAAAAATCGGTCTAATTTAGCTGTAACACTATTTTTCGAAAATGTTTTTTAGTAACTTTTTAGACCTATGTATACTGCTTATGCGTAGGAAGTTTCGTTAAAATCTGTTCAGTCATTTCGGAAAATAACGACTTGAAAGTTTGTATGAAATGCCGTAGGGTATAAACGCTCTTAATTGAGAATGAAAAACTCGGTAACTTGCTACCTTTTTTATACTGGATTGGCTGGAACCAATGATGCGGCCTAGAGTGGAGCACGCTTGCCTAGAAGAAACTAAAAATTCACATGAGAGTTGAATAGATCCTGATTATAATGATCAGGGAACAGAGAAGACGGCAGTGAATGCATCCCTTACTCTAGCATAATATTTGATTGATGTTTGGGCTTTGCCATACTTCGTGATTGTTTTTATTAGCAAGTTAAAAATCAAAATAGGCGAGGCTAGAGAGCATTTATTTTGGAATGTAAATATATTTATTTTATAGCATTTATTTTGGAATGTAAATATATGTCGCAGTTTGATGATTTTATTCTGTTAGACTCGGTCATCACGTGGGCAGAACATGGGTTTCGTGAAATGAAAACACACACACACACACGGTACACTGCTTTTATAGAACTAACAAATTACTTGAAATTATAATCAGGTTACAGTTTCGGGACGTCTTGACTCCGCCGCGATCAGACACTATCCTCCACGCTGCGAGCTCGAAACAACACGACTCTGTAGTAAGCGCGCTTAGGTGTGGGTAGACTGGTAAGCAGGTCGCTTGATGCCACCTTTGGCGCGCTTACGATTCATTTTCTGTCCGTACTATTGACCGGATCCGACATATATATATATTTATATTTGCTGTTTGAAAGTGGCGCGGGTGACTGAAAAGTTGTGTGGTAATCGGTTGGCTTGGTATGATCATGTGCTGCGGAGGATTTAGGAAAATGTCGCGATTTAAGTTTTAAATAAGAATGTGGATGGGTATAAGTGTAAAAGAAGAAAACGATGGATGGACTGCGTGAAGGATGATATTGCAAGAAAGGAGGTTATGACAAGATTACAAGTAATAGAGAGGAAGAAGAAGACATGCTGCGTCGACCCCAAATAAATTGGGATAAGGGCAAGAGATTGATGATGATATTATGTATTTGAGTTGGCAAAGGACACTGCACCAGCTCATTGAGGGACGTTCGTCTTAAGGCTTAACAATTCACAATCCGTTTCGATCGAGGGTCGTGGATAATACTCTTCACGAATATTCTTAAATTATTTAGTTCGTCAGCTTTTTTCAATTTAGATTAAAAGCATTTCAATCAGGATTATTTGAGAGGATACTTGATTAAATCCTTTCGAATATAAGTAGCGTTGCTTACCCGTATACAAGGAAAGTTATTAGTTGATTGAATATTGGAGTCAAGTAAAATACCTACATAAATTTTGATACCACGAGCAACATTTATTAACAGATGAATTAATTGTAAAATTATTCGTGGTTTCCCGAGAATTGTTGATTTACAATTTAAATCTAAGAACAATAAAGAGTTTTCCAATTTCGTGAACGCACAAAGCTCTTTCATTTTGGTAACTGCCTCTAAGCGATCGACAGACTGATATGTAGGGTATAATAATTATAAGACAGTGATTGAGTAAAGCCTGTCAAGTTGTCAACAGATCGATAGGTTACGCGCAGTGCTCAGGCCGCCAGAAGATTATTCCTATGGGTATATTATACTTTTAAAACTTTCCAAGACGCTTCAGAAAAACAAACAAAAACCTCGCCTCATTTGTGAGAATTTTACACAAGTTCTAAGTTCCAGACGGAAATGTTTGCGAAGAAAAATAGCGAGCACCTAAATGATATGTCAATATTATGAAAAGTCACTTTGACAAAAACTGTGAAACAATTTCAGTAACACGATTTGAAATATCTATTTTATTTGGAAGGGTGCTTGTCAAATACTTGTCATGTGTAATAAATGTCCTTCCCTCGTTTACATTTTCAATAAATGAACCGAGGACCTTCGAAAATCTCATTTGGACCTTTGCAAACGTGCCGGGTATGTAGAAGTAGAGTTTACCTACGGCACGACGGCTCGCGGCGGCTGTGTCAACTACTATTCTTTGCGACAGAATAATTAATTCTAATTTGTGTGTGGAACAGTTAGTTGTTTGTAAACTAAGGTGGCTAATTGTCGGGTTGCTGTAATTCGGAATGGAACGATATTTTTGCCATTTACTATGCTAATCTGGTACAGAGCAAATGCGATAATAACACGGCGCAATTGTAAATGAGGAGCGTTTTATAACAACGATTAATTAATATTCAAATATGAATACTAACAAAAAGCTAGCTCTGTGAAACTTTAATGAGTGAAAATACATTAGCTTCATTAATTGGTTTTCTAAATATGATTGATAGACTCATTTATTAAACGAAGAGTCAAATGGGTGACACGAGCAGAGTCGTTCGATATTGGTAAATTAATGAGCCTCAGATAAATCTATGTTCGGCTGAAGGAACCGTCGTGTCTTTGCCGAAAAACAGCTTTTGTTGTAAGTCATCGCTTATTGATAGGTACAAGTTAAATACCGCTTCATTTGCCCAACCACTTGCACATAATTAATATAATGTACCGTCAAACGGTCTATTGTATTTGTATTGCTTTGTTGGTTTAACGCGATTGTTATTAATGGTGTTTAGCAACTTCAGTTATACAATAAGACCTCAGCTTCGATCGGTATTGTTAGTATAACCGATTTCTGTTGTTTGGTGAGGTAAGACAAAGGTGCGACAAAGAATGGGCAGGGACGTTCTTGTTTCTACTTATTGGCACGGTCAGCGCAGTGGATGAGTAGCTGCTGTGCTGAGTGTTGCGGTATCGATTCCCGCACGGGACAAAGATTTGTATGGCCTACAGGTAGTTGTTCCGGGTCTGGTTGTTTGTGTATGTGAGTTTACATGTTTGTAAACGCACCCACGATACAGAGGAAGTTCTGAGAATGGGGCAATGATAAAAAAAAACTTATTTACACTTCAACAACTCACGGGTTGACCAACCCGCACTGGGCCCGCGTAGTGGATTACAGCCCACTCCCTCTCATTGAGAGGATGCCTGTGTAGCAGTGGGAACATTATAGGCGGATGATGAAGATGATGAACTGACGGGTGCCACGGGTGGTGATTAATGCAATCCTCTACGACAGTTCTTTTGCGAGAATGAATGGCACACGGGCAGAAAATATTGGTTTCTGCACTACTAGGCGCGGGTAAAATTTTCGCACGGACGAATTCATATTTGGTAGTAGCCCGGCCTATGTATACATAGGTAGGTTTGGTTCCGGGTAGGACTCTTTGTTATGAGATTTATGTATCTAAATGTACACCCGATACAGAAGGTATTATAGTGCGTGGCGAGGTCTTTTTTCAGGAAAAATATACTTGTGTTTACCAAAATTCTGGAAGCACTCGAATGATACGGTTCTGTATATAGTCGATCAACAAACCTCACGTCCGTCAGTTTGTTATTTTTCCATATCCATTATTGGATTTGAATCCGGTAAACCTTTTCAGTACTCGTAACACTCGAGCTGTAAGTCTATTGTCGATGGTTCGCATTCACGCTCACAATAGACAAGTTTCCCTAACATGTCGTACGCAGCCCGTTTCGGTTCGGATGCGGGTTTTTCGTGTCGTTTGTGGTTTAACATGTTCTCTAAGTTAGAACCTTCGTTGGGAAATGGCGACTGTCTCGTAAATGTAAGGACAGGAAGAGACACGGCTGAGTTTTATCCATTTTAGCTCTGAAGTTATCTATACTCGAAAATCTTTCAAGTAAAATTTAGGTAGCATAAATTAATGTGCTAATGTTCTGTATGGTGTCGGACGTAAAGAATAGCACCATCCCATATCTTCCCGTGGGTGTCGTAAGAGGCGACTAAGGGACTTGCCAGAGAATGGGCAGCAGCGTTTTCTGTGCTTTTGTAACAACCGTACTGCGATCGCCAACCCGCATGCCAAGCGTGGCGATTATGGCAAAACCCCCCAAAATGTCAATGTGGCGACACTTGGGGGAGGCCTATGTCCAGCAGTGGACGTCTTTTGGGCTTAAATGATGATGTTAAGTGACACTTAATAGTGGTTACAGTGGATATACAGCATGACTTTTTAGTCACCGTCCAAATTTAGACATTTTAATCTTTGGCGAAAACCATTGAATACCTGTTTTTTCTTTTAGTATCACTCAATACAAAAATATTGAGATATCATGGACACCGCCGCGCCGTGCGTAGGTACACGCTGGGTAACTACGCGGGCTGGCCGCCCCCTTTCCATTGAATGTTTGCGCGGCAAGTGTAGTATTTTTAACGTTTAACTTAGTGACCAGGCAGAGCGCATAATTTTTTCGAGAAAATGATTTCATATGAAAATATGAACATATCGATTTGTTTTTCAAAAATGGAGTTAGTGAATGATACATAATGACTAGAAAAAATTTGGACGGTGACTAAAAAATCTTGCTGTATATGCAATTGCTAATAAGGATTGTAGGAGATGGTTTTTCGAATGAAACCTTACTGAATTAATGTGAGGGACACATTAGTTTCCCTAGTTAGTCCCTCTAGTACTATCAATAAACTTCCACAGGGCATAATATAGTCATAATAATCAATACGCTTTGCAGAAGGCATAGCTTTTGTAACTTGGAATTAACACGCTTCACGGCCTCCCGTATTAATCCCCGAGGACCTTTCACAGTTCTCTAAAGTCCTATAGCTCTTGTCAAGCCTTTTCGTTCGAACTTCGAAAAACATTTATGTAATTTAGTCACAGGTAAATTAATTTACAAGTGTGTCTCTCCGTTTTCAATTGAATTTCCGAGCTGTTAGCTGTTACCTTTATCAATCATTTTGGCATTTAAACGTCTATCTTGCGTGCTAGAAAAATACGTTTATTTAGTGAATTTTAATTGTGACTTTTGATGTAGGTATTTTTTTTCGTAGTACCTATAATTTGTCAATTTTCTCCTCAAGTGTCTAAAGTACTATACGCGGCGACTAAAATACTGAGAATATTTATAAGTTCTGAATGAAGTTTACTTGGTAACTAACAGTAATAAGTTTGCTCTTGGCGAACTTGGGATTTCAGCATGTTAGCTTTCACCTAGGTGAACTAAAAGAGCCTTCACAAGTTCCAATAGCATTATATTTTAGACTAAGATCATCTTGCTCAATTTTAGAGCAGGATATTTTAGCCCCTCAGTTGAAAGCAGTCCCGCAATAAATTGCAAGAAAGAGACATACCTCAAATATATTAAGTTTTTTTTTACATAAATATTAAAGTAAATAAATAATACCTATACAACCGAATGAAATGTACATACGAACTTCTTTCCAACTCGGTTGCAATTATTTCAATCAGTCTATAATCAGAGCTCAGTATTGTCACAGCCAAATATGTGTTTGCAGAACGGATCATAGATGTCGATAATAGTGCTATCAGCACATAAATACTTGTTCTCTGTGACATGAGTAGACTCTCATAGTCTTGACATAACGCCAAATACTTAACATAACCATAAAAAAGGCATGTTGTTCCTTCCTACCCTTTTACGATGCACTTCATAACCAGCATGATTTAAATCTTTATCTTCGTACAGACTCTAACAAAGGGCTTAAACTTGAGAAGTACAGAAGAAATATCTTTGTAAAGTTTATTTTTCTTTCATTCTCTGTTCTGCATGGTGAATGTTTGTACGTAAATTGTGGATGCGAGAGACTGAGGGTTTACTTAGTCAACATAATTTTAAGGATACTAATGAGTTTCATCCGCGTATTTTTGTACCTAACTTTTATTTAAAAATAAATATAGATAGGTGATGAAGAACTAAAAAAGATTATCGTATTTATTAAAAGTTTTATCAGATTTTTTGCATATATATCCTTCTTTTTTTCTTTGATTTTTTTTTGTGTACGCTGACGACTTAAAGTTTTTGAGAATTATTAAGTCTGAAGACGATCCTTTACAACTTCAGGGTGACCTCAATCGTCTAGTTCAATGGTGCAACAGTAACAAAATGGTACTAAATCCCAATAAATGTTACCATGTTAAATTCACTAGAAGGAACATCCCAACACGCAGTAGTTACCACATAGCCGGAGCCGAAATTGAGGAAGTTGAAACAATAAAGGACCTCGGTGTACTGTTTGACAAGAAGTTAACTTTCATACCACACCTCGATAGTATTATAAAAAGAGCTTCGAAAATGTTAGGGTTCGTCCTAAAAAATTGTAAAACCTTTCGTCACAACAGAACCAAAATACTGCTGTATAACAGTCTCATTCGTAGCATCCTAGAATATAATAGTGTGGTTTGGCGCCCTCACTACGCCACACATTCACTGCGACTTGAACGAGTCCAGAAACGCTTCGCATGGCATCTCGCATTTTCCAATGGACTCGCCAAGAAAGTACGTTCCTACAGTAAAAGACTGAAGAATTTTAGCATGATCTCACTAGACAGACGTAGACACTATGCGGATGCAATGTTTGCTTACAAAATTTTTAAACATAGAATAGACTGTCCTAGTTTACTTTCCCTTTTCAGTTTTCGTGCACCGTCTAGAATCCCGCGTAGTGCCATCACACCTCTCTGTACGCCATTTAGAAGAACAGTTTTGGGATCCAATTCGCCTGTTGCAAGAATGTGTGAGGCAGTAAATGGCTACAGTGATATTATTGATCTCCACTTTGACTCTCTTGCTAAACTAAAAGCCATCCTGATTCGTTTACCAAGCAACCCCTAATTCCTAAGTCAATTATTATTAATAATATAATAATAATAATATTTATTTACTCAGACAACAAAATGGTCCATGGGTTAGTGTACAAAGGCTTAAAAAACTATGTTAGTGTAACTGTGAAAAAATATTATGTCTACATACAAAATCACTCGCCACAGCAAATCACTCCTGCCTCACCAGTACATGCACGAAGTGATTAACTATCGGCGAGTCAAATTTATCCACTAACATCTTCAGAATGCTGTTCGGACTTGACCGCGTTCTCTCTAGCAGTGACGCCGTCTTCTTCCTCACAATCGCGTAAAAATCGTCAACATGAGCCTGAGCGAACATTCCAGAAGCACTACAAAAGCGCGGTAGTCCCAAGAGCATTCTGAAGCCGTTATTATATTGGACCCTAAGAGCATCCAGGGCTTTCTTCGTGTAGTTGGCCCACAGGCTGCCTGTGTAGAAGGTTTGACAGTAAGCCTTAAATAGTGTTACTTTAACCTCCTTACTACAACAGGCAAACCTGCGGACCAACATATTACATCTCACTGCAAGAGCCCTGCGCTCGCGCTCGATGTCTTCATGATCTTTAAGGTCCTCCGTTACACAGTGTCCAAGGTATTTTGTTTGTTTCACCCTTAGTATGGGCTGGCCATTGAGGTTTATGATTGGCTCATATGACAGCTTTGGGCCGGGGGCCTTAAATATCATAAAGACACTCTTCTTGCCATTATAAACTAGACCGTGGCGAGCAGCATAATCTTCACATTGTCTTAACAACTCCCTTATAGAGCCGGCTGTTGGACCCAGCAGTACCATATCGTCCGCATAGCTGAGATTATTGCAGCAAACGTTGTCAACCCAGCAACCACTCCGCTTACTGCTAAGTCCAATGATCAGCTCATTAATATATAAGTTGAAGAGCTTGGGCGAGGTCAAACCCCCCTGCCTCACCCCACAGTCCAACCCATACGCAGCAGAGAGTGTGTTATTCCACTTGACCCGGTTCACCTGATTGCCATACCAGTGCTGAAACACACGGATAATTTCGGCTGGCACGCATGCTTCCTCGAGCTTTTTCCATAATATATCGTATGACACAAGGTCGAAAGCTTTAGAAAGGTCGAGAAAACACGCGTACACAGGCGTGCGTCTGTCAGTGTAATATTGGACAGTCTGTTTAAGACTTAAAATTGCGCTTTCAGTGGATAGTCCAGGCCTGAAACCAAACTGAGCGTCATGTACCTTCAACCATTTGTTGAGAATCTTATCCAAAAGACTGTCCAATACTTTAGCCAGTACAGTGGCAAGCGATATGGGTCTATAATTATTCACATCTGATACGTCACCAGTTCTATTCTTCACGATTGGAATCACTAATGTGTGCATCAACTCAGGAGGAAGATAGGAATGACTTACACATAAAGAATAGAACATGGATAGCACTCTTGGACAGTGTATACCCGCATATTTCAAATGCTCGATGCTGAGACCGTCATGCCCTGGAGACTTTCCTCGAGTCATTTTTTCTATTATTTGTGATACTTCTTTAGTTGAGAAACGGATGAGAGGGCTATTGTGACAGATCTCAGCATCAACCATTGATTTTGAAGGGCCCAGCGGCGAGGAAACGCGAAAGTGGTTCAGGAACGTAATATTCCATTGTGTCAATTTTACCATTGTTCTTAATTTTATATATACGTAAATGGTTCTTTTTTTTTGTTTGTTATTTATATGTTTAATTATCAATTTTATTGAATGGATTTTAATTTTATGTCGATCTCTCTAAAACATCAATTTTATCAATTTACTGTAATCTAATTTTAATTTATCTTTTACTACATAATGTTGTCATTTTCATAAATTATATCTTAATTTAAATTATCAATCAATTTTGTCATCATTCTGTATTTTACTATTTCAAGTTTAATTTAATTTTATTGAATATTGGCGCTTAGTACTTACTAAGTTACCTTATCTTCCGAATTTACTGTTTTTGTGTATGTGGTGTTTACCTATAAGTAATTGTTGCACTGTAATTTAATTTTAGAATGTATTATGTCGCTGTATCCAGTGTGAACAATTGTTGGTAGACCCTTTAATAAATAAATAAATTTTAGGTACTCGTAGGTATTCAAACTTTCACTCATTTCCAAATACTGAAATTTATGAAAAACGGAGCTGCAATTTAATCCTGGATCTGCAAAAAAGGATTTTAAATGCGTATTTCGTTTTATTTTATGGCGCTGGAATTTTACTGAACTCATGAGTTTTTAAAATACTTATTCCAAAATTGAAAGCCGTTTAAAAGTTACCCGATCTCCGTTCGACTTTTATTTTTTATTTTTATTTTTATTGCAAGGGACAGTAAACAGTTACATTATGAGAACTTACAACTAGTTTAACAAAAACAATTATATAGGCTATAATGCAACCCACAACACTGTCCACAGGTAGACATAAAATTTAAAGAAGAAAAAAAAAATGTTTAATCGCTAGGAAATTTAGTAGCAGCACGTGCAGTAATATAATATAAGCATTAAAAATAGAACTTAAAAATGAAATATTATTACAGTAAAATAGTACAGTATAATTTAACACTCAAATATAAACATTTAATTTCACAGGTTTCACTTAATTTTAATACTATAGTAAAGATCGGAGGATAAGACTTTTAAATCGACTCAAAGAGCAACTGAATATGTCAATATTTTCAAATTTTGAGTTATAAGTGTCAATCATACGGCGGATAGGTGAGCGCAGACCAGAATTAGTTCGGCAAGTGTTCGTTGCAAAAAGAGTACCCGCGCGTACCTGCCGCCTGTGAAATGTTCTTGGTACAGCATAACAAATCATGTTGTTTAGATTTATACAGTTGAACTTGTTTCTGATAATTTTATATAAAATAATGGTATCAAGGTAGTTTCTTCTTGAGCTTAGGGGCAAGAGCTTGTACTTGCTGAGTAACTGAGTGTATGGTAGGTAGGTTTTATGGCATCTATAGTGCATAGCACGCAAAAATTTACGTTGTATATTTTCAACCATTTCTGAATATTTTTTGTAGTAAGGGTTCCATACAGACACTGCGTACTCTAATTGTGACCTAACTAGGGCTTTATACAAACATAGATATGAAGAGGTTCTTTTGAAGTCAAGGGTGGATCGCATGATAAATCCAAACAATTGATAAGCCTTGCTAACAATTTTGTTGATGTGCAAGTCTAGGCATAGTTTAGAATCTAGTATAACGCCGAGATCGCGAGTTGAGTTTAATTTAGTGAGAGAAACGTGACAAAGAGTGTAGGCGAAGTTAATAATTTGCTTGTTTTTTGTGAAAGTAAGGTAATTACATTTCGGTATACTTAGCTTAAGTTTGTTTCTATGACAGTAATCTGTCAGTCTGTCCAGGTCTTGCTGAAATAGAATACAGTCTTGAACAGTTTTGACTGATTTGTAGACCTTCAAATCATCTGCGTACATCAGAAACTTAGTGTTGTGAAAACAATTACCTATGTCGTTTACAAATATAATGAATAATAGCGGCCCAAGAATAGAGCCTTGTGGAACACCAGATGTGACTTCAATAACATTTGATCTGTATCCATTGATTACCACCCTTTGACAACGGTTAGAAATATACGAGGCAAACCACCGCAGTAAGTTACCTCGAATGCCGTTGAAGGCAATTTTATCAAGCAACAGTTTATGGTCCACCTTGTCGAAGGCCTTGCAAAAATCAGTGTAAACTGCATCTACTTGCAGGCCACTATCGAAGCTATCAAACAAAAATCTGGAGAAAGACAGAAGATTTGTGGTAGTCGATCGTTGTTTAACGAAGCCGTGTTGTTGCGGTATAATAGTGTTGTGCAACATTGGATATACTTCGTTGTGAACGAGTCTCTCAAAAACTTTTGACAACGTGGAGAGAATAGAGATTGGACGATAGTTCTCTACGTCACCCTTTGAGCCACCCTTGTGTACAGGTGTGATGTTTGCACGTTTCCACTCTTTTGGAAATACCCCCTCAGCAACGCACTTATTATAAATAATTGTCAATGGTTTGCAGACATGAGCAGCAGTGTATCGTAGAAAATATGCGGGTATGCCGTCAGGTCCAGAGCCTTTGGCAGGATCCAGAGACCTGAGTTCTTTTAAGACCTTTGGTTCGTCAAAGTACACGTTAGATATAATATCGCTAGCTGAGGAAGTTTCCGCAGGCGGTTGCCATTGCGGTAAGAGTGGAGAGGCAGGTTCGTAAACTGAGTGGAAAAAGTCCGAAAACATATCACATATTGCCTCTGGTTCACTGGATTGGGTATCCTTGTAGTGAACTTTTGCTGGGATGCACGGTTTGTCTTTTCGGTTTGATACGTATTTCCAGAAGTGTTTAACATTTGTGTGTAGGCTATCTTCTACAGAGTTCATGTACGTAGAAAAACATTTTTCGCATATTTCCTTGAAACTAGCTTTGTGCGTTTTAAATGCTTCATAATCCGATATGTTTTTATACTTCTTCCACTTGATCCAAGCTTTCTGTTTCTTTTTGAATATACTAATCAAGGGACGTGAGAACCAAACTGGAAAATTAGAAGATTTTGAGCTAGAGAGTGGAGTGTGTAACTTAATAATATGGTCTAGCTTGTCATAGAATAAAGAAAGAGCCTGCTCAGATTTTTCATGTGATAGAAGTGCAGGCCAATCAGTCTTCTGAATCATATCATTTATTTTTTCATAGTTAGCCTTGTAAAAATTGTATTTCTGTAGCGGCTGCCTGTCCAAAGTAAAAGTTTTGACGTTAATACTTATGTCACAAACAAGTGGGGGGTGATAAACATCAGGCATCAGTAGAGGGGAGGACTCTAGTTGCACATCACAGGGGCCGTTGGAAATTAAAAGGTCTAATATTTTACCTTTAGAGTTAAGTATGCTGTTATATTGAGAAGCACTTAAAAGCGACATAAAGTTGTTTAGATGATCACAAGTCACAGCTGAGCCAGAACACAATGGGGAACTTTTTGGAGTATTTAGGGCAGGTGAAATGTGCCATGTTGCTTCAGGAAGATTATAATCTCCAACTAAATAGAAAAAATCAACACTAGGATTACACAAAGCCTCATAAAGCAACTCGAAGTGTTTTTCATATACATGGGAGGGAGTCTTAGGTGGTACGTATGCAGCAGCTACGACGTAATGCTTTCGATTTAGTCCACTAGGTATTTATAAAGCAATTTGTTCGATGTAGTTGTGCAGCGGAGTGATATTAGTAGAAGTGTTTAGGTCAAATTCAACAGGTCTGAGACTTTTCAAGATTGCCACTAAGACACCCCCACCGTCAAGTTTATTTGTGCTAGCCCGATCACGATCACACCTGTACACAGTGTAACGCTGGTCAATGAATTCGTTGTTATTAATTTCAGGCACCCATGTTTCTGTCAGTATTATGATATCATATTGTCTCGTTAAAATGTTCATATATAAAACACGCAGTTTCGTACGGATGCCCCTACAATTTTGATAATAAATGGTTAAGTGTCTATCGATCACTGGTAATGGTGGGACTTCCACAAGTATTAATATTTTGTGTTAATAAAAATGTGATGCCATGTTTAACTGATGGTAAATATTGTGACTTAAAAATACCATAGAAGAATGTTTCTTTTCCAGTTAAAAAGTAGCCTAAGCTCATGACAGGTAACAAAATTAACTTCGTTTTAATATAATTTAACATTTTGTGTTTAAAAATTAAAAAAAAATTTGAGTCGTATTTCAGGAATAGACATGAAAAAATTGAAAATATACTGTATGATTGTAATAGAAGCCTCAGTGAAGTATATTTATGCCGTGTAAATAAGCCAAAAATAGAAAATTCAAACATTGAAAAGTGAGAACTACATAAAGTCTTAATCATATTAAAACTAAAAACCTCAAACATCATAAAGTAAAAACAATGCACAATCAAAATCCTAGTGAAACTGTAAAAATCAAACAACAAAAAGTGAAAACTGTGCAAAATCAACATCATATACCCAGTAAAACTGTAAAAATCAAACATCAAAAAGTAAAAACTGTGTAAAATCATAATCTTAGTAAAACTGTAAAAATAAAACATCAAAAAGTAAAAACTGTGTAAAATCATAATCCTAATAAAACTGTAGAAAGCAAACATAGAAAAGTAAAGACTGTGTAAAATCATAATCTTAGTAAAACTGTAGAAAACAAACATAAAAAAATAAAGACTGTGTAAAATCATAATCTTAGTAAAACTGTAGAAAGTAAACATAAAAAAGTAAAGACTGTGTAAAATCACAATCCTAGTAAAACTGTAAGGATAACCCATCAAAAAGTAAGAACTATATAAAATCTTAATTCTAATATAATAACTGAAAAAATCAAACATAAAAAGGTAAAAACAATGAAAAGTCTTAATGCTAGTAATACAGTAAACATCAAGTGTGAGATCTAGTGAACTATTCGGAATTTTAAAGTATGATGTATCGTAACAGTTATTATGTGCTGGTAGTTTGAGAGTCAACTGGCAGAGTTTTGTTACTGTTTCTAATTTTACGGACATCATCCACTGTGCGGATTGCAAATGAAGCCATGCCGTCACGTTCGCGGACAAGTACTGTTGAGTTTTTAACCCATACGTACTTAAAGTCGTGTTGTTTAGCGGCTTCTTTACATTTCCGAAACAACTGCTTCGTTTTTAAAGTAAGATGTTCATTCAGGTAGATTCTAGTAGGTGACCCTGTTATGCCAATTTGATCAGACTTGAGTTCCTTGGCCAGACGGTATGCGCTCAAAAGATTATCGCGTGTTATTCGTGAAACGAATTTAACAATAATGTTCTTGGGTCTATTACTGGTTTGCTGGGCGTGTTGTACTCGATGGATGGAAATGATGTCTTTTTGTAATGTAGGGAAATTGATGGCAGTACCCATCAGTTCCAGCATGCGAAGCAGGTCTTCACCGCGCTTTTCAGGGACGTTGCAAATCTCAATGTTACAGTTCCTCGCTTGCTGCTCTAAGGAATCAATTTTATGCTCGAGGCTAATGACTAAAGCTTGAGATTGGTCAGAGCTGTGACGGGCAATGGTCTCGACCCGTTCTTGAAGGTCCATTTGTTCAGCTGCTTGAAACTGCACTGAAGATTTTAATTCCGAAACATCGTGTGCCACTGTGCGAACGCATTCTATCAATTTGTTGTGTTCACTGCGGAGGGTGTCCATTTCCTGCTTCATATCAGATAGAGTACATTTGATACTATCATTGAATTTGGACATGCTGATCTCCATTTCTTCACGCCAGCCGCGCAATGTGCATCTGATATCATCTGTGAACTTGGCCATGGAGTGGTCCATGTCAGAGCGCCATCCACGCCACTTTAGCGGGAAAAGTAATATGCCATGTATACCTATAAACAGAAAGTTAGTTCTTTATTTATACATAAACTTTTTCGATGTTTTGTGCTATAAAGGTATATCCGCAGTACCGCAGAAGCAATGAACAATACGGTAATTTGCATCTTCAGATTTGAAATAAGCTTCGTTAGTTAGTGAGCAGTGGTGTTTTTGTTTTGTTTAGTGACTAAGTGGTTACGCTTCCGACTTCCTGTTCGTAGAGCGTAAGTTTGAAACCAGGCAGGTACTCATAGCTTCAACCCGCACTGGGCCCGCGTGGTGGGTAACGGCACCCACGCTCTCACAGACAGAAGTCTTGAATCCCAACAGTGCGAAAACATTAGGCCGATTGTTCTAAGTCAAGCATCCAACCATTTACCATGACATGTGTAGGTATATGTACAGGACATAAGACTATTTACCACATCGGTCACATTTCGCGTGGCCTCCTGTTGTCAAGTGCTCATAAATACTGCCACTAAGTAAGGGTCAAGTTGTATATAAGATGCACGTGTTAGTAATAGTACGTTTCATGTTTCACACTGTATATGACGAAGCATCCAGTGCGAGGCAGATTCTTGTAAATTATTTCATGTAATGGCCGAGGTTGCACCGGAGGATTTAGTGCAATGGACTTTGAAATAAACTACACTGAAATGCTGGGTCGGTATTTTAGTTTTTCCAACCATTAAATACAACTTACCTACTTATTTACTACTACTCGTTTTAGTAAACATTAGGTAATATCCAAATGGATCTTACTACTATTGTTATAAATGGATTTTACTACTATTATAAATAGATCTTACTACTATTGTAAATAGATTTTACTACTATTATAAATCTATCTTACTACTATTGTTATAAATGGATTTTACTACTATTATAAATGGATCTTACTACTATTGTTATAAATGGTTTTTGCTACTATTATAAATGGATCTTACTACTATTGTAAATAGATTTTACTACTATTATAAATCTATCTTACAACTATTGTTATAAATGGATTTTACTACTATTATAAATGGATCTTACTACTATTGTAAATGGATTTTACTACTATTATAAATCTATCTTACTACTATTGTTATAAATGGATTTTACTACTATTATAAATGGATCTTACTACTATTGTAAATGGATTTTACTACTATTATAAATCTATCTTACTACTATTATAAATGGATTTTACTACTATTATAAATGCGAAAGGTTGGATAGATCGAGGTTTGTTTCTCTATCACGCCAAAACAGCGAAACGGATCTGGACACTTTGAATACTTTTTATCCCGCTAGTACAATTACAGAACTACACGCAGGTGAAACCGCGGCAATAAGCTAGGGCCAAAATAAAAGCATGTAAGTGCTGTTGGATTTTTAACGCTCGGCTCTGCTTGGTGAGTTCAAATTCCAATACTGTTAGCCTGTATTATCCCGCTGGTGGGCAAAGACCTATCCCCATGACTTCCACTTGTTTCGATCCAGGGCTAATGTAGGCCACTGGTGGTTGGTTTTGTCCAAGACGTCCCGCCATCTTCTACGAGGTCTGCGACGCCTTCTGGCTATGTGAGGGCTCCAGAAAGTAGCTATTTTGGCCCACAGCTCATGGGGTATGCGGCAGACGTGCCAGTCCAGTCCCACTTCAGCTTAACGACTTTTTAAGCAACGTTGGTAATTTGTGTTTTGAAGCGCAGATTTACAGCACGAACAGTATGTACGTGAATTCCAAAAAATACAAAATATTTAGGCATTCATTTAGGTCGCTTCGTTAGTGTTAGCAAAGACGGATAAGTTTCGTATTTTTTTTCTTACTTAATTGTTTATTAAGCCAGGGTTAAGTTTACATTTAAAATACGTTAATGATGAAGCACTTTAAAAACAAATTCAAGTTGAAGCTTCTAAAACGATGAGTTTAAAATCGGGAACTGAATTAATTTCGCAGAAGTTCTCCGGAGTATGAATGACCTTTAAATAAGTCTACTTATTACGGTTTTGAAATTCTCTTAATTTGGCTTTAAAATTTGATGTTTTTATAACTTTTGGAAACAACTTAGATTTTATTATTAAAATGAATTATCAAGCTTTTTTTCAAATCACTGGCCTGTCCTACACAGCAAGAAATATCCTAATAATGAAATTAACCGCTCCCAAGGGTGGAATCCATCAATATCCAATTCGCTAAAGTTAATCTATGGTAGTGGATCAGACGGTGAGTGGGGTTCTATTGACATGTCTTTGGTATGAGTGTGCGAACGGTGACTGAAAGCCGGTCGCCATAAATCCAGCGCCGGTATAGTAATAGGCTTATGCCGGTATAGTAAAATATTTGAAGCGTTAATCCGATGCAACGAAGTCGAAGGTAACCACGGCCAAATATCCAGGTAACCAAATACGATAGGTATGGAATACGTACTCATATTACGGCAGATATATTTATTACGTACTCTACGGTAGTAGTTATTACGAGAATCCCGGCAACGATAAGAATTTTAATGAAACTACCTGAGTCAGGGTAGTTCGGCGTTAGTGTAATCTATTGAAAACTGAAAGTTCATGTCGAGTGTAGTTTATCGAGTCGACATATTCTGAAAACTCAATTCATTATGGTGCCACCAAATCTTTCGTTGAAGTTAAACTGCAGCATAGTTGATTATTCTAAACCAATTTATGGATAATCAGCTCCTGCCCGCGGCTTCGCCTACGTAAATTTCATTCTGAACACAATATCTTTAAAAAAAATAACCTATATTATTCTGATGCATAAACTTTGTAACGTTTAAGTTTCATCCAAATTCATCTAGCTGTTTCAGCGTGAAGGAGTAACAAATATACATACTTTCTCATTTATAATACAAGTGTGACTACATTAGCTACCTACTCAACTACTGGTAAAGTTAACTCAAGCGTATATTACAAAGATTCCTAAAATCCATCACCATCGGATGACAATATTGCCGTGCATTTAATGGCCGTCAAAGGAACCTTTTGATCGCAGTCAGTACCTACCTAACTAAGTTACTCCACACAAAGCTATTGTTATCCCCAGAATATACGTAAGATTTATATACTGTATATGTGTAGATACACCCTGAAGTAAATAATTATGTCGTATTAACTTGTGCCCGCGAGTTATTTTGCATGGCTTTAAAATTCAAATTATCTCACCTCATTTTTCCCCTATAAGCTGTATTTTTGTTCCAAGTAGGTATGCCTATTTTGGTCGTCAGGAATAAATAAACGAGCTATATAAATCAGTTTAGTTGTTAACAGTGAAAATAATATAGACAAGCGGGATAAATCTCACATCCTCAAACGACGATAGAGTTGCGAATATTAATATTAACAAAAACGTCCTTGATATTAGAAACCTATTGATACAAAATTGATACAAACCCACTTTATCGAAATGCAAAGGACTCCTCAGTTTATCGTCAGCCGAAAGATGATTTTGTAACTTTCCAATAAGCTTTTCCTTTTACACGCTTTCAATATTAATATAACGACCGAACGAAGTTTTTAATCATCGCTTTCACGAATTAAGAATCAAATTAATCACGAGTGGTAGCTGTAGCATTTATTTTTTCCCAAATCGAAAAAAGAACGAAGTGTTCTTTTTTTTTAAATTGGGTTGTTAAATGGCATAACAGGGAAACCTGTCATTATTAAAAGTAGTTTCGACATCCTTGTTTGAAACTTGCATGTGTTTAAATGGTTTCCTTTTATTTGCGTTTTTAAATACACCTTCATGCAGTTCCCTAGTTATTATAAATGCGGTAAAGGAAGAAAACAAACTAAGTAGAACGTATCATGAAACTATTTAACAGTGTTGACGTGGCTACCTACTCTACTTAGCAAAGTTCTTATGCAAATAATTTGTATGCAAATGTTATGAAATTATCGCTACTTTGAGTTTCAGTAATCTTTGGTCGTTCATAAATGTTTAATTTATCAATTGAATATTCAAATTGGCTTGAAATGAAGAAATAATCGAAGCCTTAATATCAAGGTTGGCAGCAACATCTTGTAATAAATACGTATTTACATACAATTGCTTATCTTTGTGAGGAAATGGCTCCTACAATTTCGGTTACACCTGGCGGTAATTACAATAAAAATAGCTCATCCGTTCAAATGGCTGCGGATGAATTATTCCATCGAGACAAATGCTAACGTATAAACCAGTAAGCATCGTGTAAAGTTCCGAAGCGGGCCGGCACTACTTTGTATGAAGCAACTTGCCAACTTTCCTAAGAACGTATGCGTCTGTTCAAGTTCTGAATTCAAATCTTTGGTTAACACCTATGTGCTCTACGAACTTACAATAAACTCGTTGAATAAGAAAATGTTTTTCAAAATCTCCGTGTGTCTTAGCTTTGCTAGAACATTGGCTGAAATTTTCCACCGTGATTCCGAACGTTGCTGATGCACCTAAATGCGGATTGAGATAGGATTTTTACTAAAGCCTTGCAGAAAACGAGCGTATAGATAAATCAGGATTCCATTATAGGTGTCTGCTGGAACACTTAGCAATATTATAGTAATGGAACGACGAGTTCGGAGCGGGACGAGAAAATTGTATCATGCTACTCTATGAAACTTACTAAGTTCAAGCAAGGAGATACAGCGTGTTAAGAATTACGCTGACGTCCTAATAATAGAAGGTGTCATGTAGAATAAGCTACAACGCGAAAATGTTCGCAAACGAGACACTTTATTGACATTAAAGCTACAAGGAACAGAGCTGTAACGAACGATATGGGGGCCGTGAATATGTGGAAAGATATTGGCCAATAACTTAGCGCCAAATAGTCGGATCTGCCCTTGGGACCGAGGATTTTATTTGTCAAGCGTACAATGAGAATAATATAAATAATTTTATCTCATTTTATTTCGGTTAACGCAAAAATGGATCGGGACAAATGTGGTTAGCATTTTTATTACTAAGAAACAAAATATACAGTCTGGTGGTTATTTCCGTAATTTACTTGTTATTAAAAATCCTTTTAATATAGAAGTTTATAAGTCTCCACGAGTCGCCATATCGTCGGATAGTTTTTCCCTAGCTTTTAGTTCATTTAGTATTTATGTTACTACATAACCATAGATCTGAGTAGGTAGATTGAATTGGGGTCATTGATCCGAAGCGTATATATTAATATGGACATTCCTCCAGAATTGGTTGATTTCATTGAAATTTAAGTGCAACAATTTATTAAAGTCGTGGCCGTAAAAAGGCTAAAAAAAAAATATAGAATATTAATGCTTCGATCGGAATTCGATTGTTTTATTATTCAACAGATAAATAATAAATTAATTTAGTTTTGATATCTTCCTTTAAATTTTGAATTGAGTGGTAATAATATCACTACCAACATTAGCAATATTTGATTGAATCCGGAAAAAACCGGAATTACTTACCCAAAAAATTGCTTGTCCATGTTATTCTTTCTGTGTGCATTTATGATACAAGTACCAAAAATCATACCCCGATCACTGCTCATAACATCACGCGTGTATTAGATCCCAGTAGGGTTAGACAGAGGTGTACCTAATTTACATTTCGCCAGTTATATACAACGTGTAACGTTAAATGCGCAAAACCTCAGACACCCCAAATGATTTTTAATTCAATTGACCTAACTCTGAGAAAAAAAAACAATAAAAAACGTAAAGGTTTTATGTGCTGTTTTAGTTTTACTGGAAATTCTGATCGTTTCTTTCTTTTTTTCCCGCGTATGAGAAAATTTAAATTGGACGACAAACATTTGTGTTTGTTTACCTATTTTGGCGGGCGCACGTTATGGCTTGACCTATGAACAAATAGACAGGGCAACATTTTTAAAGAAGATTTTTTGAAAAAATGTGACCTATATTAAAAAGTCCATATCATATTAAAGACTCCGTGGCTGCTACTAAGAAATTCCTGTTACTCTTTCGATATCTTCAATATTTTAGTAATGGGAGTGAGTTTACTACAATAATGAAACGAATAGGATTTCATCTCTTGACTATCTTTGGATTTTCCGACAGTTACATTTTATTTATGTTTATAGATTCTATAAATATAAATCAAATTTGAGTGTCTGTTTGTAATTAAAAAATAACAGCTTCTTACAGAATGCATATATGAAAGTATATACGGTAATTTTTTTAAATAATTTTTCATATGTCTGCCCGTCTGTCAGTCTGTCGGTTTGTTCCGACAAATCTCTAAAACGGCTTGATCGATTTTGACCCGACTTTTACTTACAGATAGCTGATTTAGACAAGCAGTCACTAAGGCTTTTTCTATTTAGAAAGCGCATTAGGGTTCCTTGCAAAAATATTAAAACCCTTGAAATTGTTAACAAAATCCGATTCAAATAGGGAAGTAATACTTTTATAACAATTTCACACGGGCGAAAGTCGCGGGGAGCAGCATATTCATAAATATTAATTGTTCACATTAAATCACTGTTATAAAATAAAATCTCATTTCACGCAAATTATTTTAACAAAACATTGAATACCTAGCACAATATTGAATTCACAGCATACTTCACGAGAATCGGGTTAACACATTAAATTAAATATTTTAGTAATTTCTGTTAAAACCATTAGCAACATTGCATTCATTACATTCGATATAACGTGTTTACATAAGCTATACATATATTATTTGTGTGTTTATCTTTTAATTTTGTGTACAATCCTAACTGTATACTAACTAATATCTTAATCCTAACTTCCTAACTAAATGCGAAAGTAAGTTTGTTTGTTTGTTACCTCTTCACGCCTAAACCACTGAATACGTTATCAAGTGTACAGAAAAAGACATACGGTACGGTACCTTTTATCCCGAAAAAAGTACCTACTGTTCCCGAGGAAAACAACAATAACGTTCTTATGATTATAGATGGCGCCACGTTTCCGTGGCCGGTTGTCAAATCCTAAATTAACGCGAGCGAAGCCTAAAGCGGAAGCTAGTAAAGAATAAGAACAACAAAACATTGCATTCATTACATTCGATATAAATAGAATTCAGTCAATTATTGTACAAATTAACTAAGTAGCAAAAATTTATCCGGAATAGTGATCCAATCTGTGCGAAGACTGGAGGCTTCATCAATCATTGTACCATTACTGAGATCTGATCTGTCAGGCAATATAAAAGAAATGGGATAAAGCTAATCACTGCAGTCCTTAACGAATCCCGTAATCACCATTGTGTATTTCGGGATTCGATTTTCGAATGCCTAGAAAAGCAGAAAGCAAAGTTTTTGAAGCTGAAAGAAAGTAGTTATACTATTAGAACTATGTATTTCTTGCTGCCGCTAATGAGTATTGTTGTATAATTAGGTTTTTGTATAACGAGGTTTTATTAATTACATAACATAAATTCAGAGGTGTACCTATTAATAGTACACACCACGTTTAAGGCCCATATTAAGGGGTAAGTCTATTGCCATCAACCGGGCACAAATCCAGACTCCGTGGCTGCTACTCAGAAATTCCTGATGGAAAAACTCATTAACACTTTGCGCGACCCGCGAATCGAACCCAGGATCTCATGGTCAAAAGTAGCGGTTGTGACAACTAGACCAACGAGTATTAATTTGTGTTAGCTATTAGAGCTGCATATGGCATTTTGGACTTTATGTCTGTACAATCTACGATGCATCGATGCATGCATCTGGGCCGTTTTCATTACCACATTTTCATTTGAATCTCTGTCATGCATTTCAAAAAGGTTGTTTTTTGTGTTGGTCGCCACCCGCCTGTTGTGAAGCGATAATGCAGTCTAGGGTGGAGCACGCTTGCCTAGAAGAAACCGATTCACTCGAACTTTGAATAAATTCAGAATATATTGTTCAGGGAACAGAGGTTTTCACAATAAATGTAGAAGCATATAGCGCTTTGTTCAGGTCTACCTACTAGTGCCTATAAAATCTACTTGTACCAATAATACAAGAATGATGAAAATCATTCTAGTATTATTGGTAGCTCAGCAATATAGAAACCTCTGTCTTGCAAGGTATCGTAAAATGCGACGAAGGGATTATATCAGGAGGAGTATCGACGCCCGTAGCTAACATACTACGACGTCGGGGTAACTAATCTGTTTCCCAGGTGTTGCAATATTCTCTTTATTGGTAGACCCGTGTTTAGCACCAGACGTTTACGAGGTATATGAAGTAAGAATGTGTTTGCTGTGTGTTCTATATACCTATAAATATAACCTAGTAGATATAACTTAACACATAACATCACCCAAATTTCACCAGTTATGTTTGAAACCTATGTTATAGGGGGTGAGCCTATTGCCATCAACCGGGCACAAATCCAGACTCCCTGGCTGCTACTGAGAAATACCTAATCGAATAACCCAATATCACTTTGCTGGACTCGGGAATCTAACCTAGGACCACATAGAAGATATAGTCAGCATTAATTCATTAGAACACTTGATCTAAAAACCCATTATTGATAGCATTTTTACTGCTTTATAGTTTATGGAGACGACCGACGATCGTATCTAAATGTAATTCAATTTGAGGGTATTCAATTAATCTAAGTAACAGTCGTTAAACGCTGAAGACGTGTCCTTACATAATACATACATAGGTCAATAGATTTTAAGGGAAGTCTTCGAAATCCCGGGAACTACTGGTTTGAATAGAAAAATTATTTTAGTGTTGGATAGCGGAGAGAAGTACGCCTGTTTATGCGGCATTCCTAGACCTTTCCAGAGCATTTGACCTGCACGCGTAGCATGACCACTGTAGAAACGAGTTTTGTCTACGGAAGAATCGCCATAATGACAGATAGACAATGAAAATGTGTCAGTTTGTCGATTTTTCCGGTCATGCTACGCGTGCTGGTAAGGTATGACGTCTTGTGGTGTAAGATTTTCGAAGCGGGAGTGCCTGACGCCATAACATAACGAATATGTTTCAGTATTGTTATTGCCGCCAAACCAATCAAGTTAGATGGGCCAACGAGTTGTCTGAATTGTATAGGTTGGAATGCGGGGTGAATGACCTTACCAGCGTCTTTCAACCTGTATGTTAACCAACTGATTGTCGAGCTCATTAGTACTCTTGTTGGCTATTCTATTGAAGGACTTTGTGTCAACAGTTTTAGTTACGCGGACGACATGGTGCTGCTGAGTCTGTCCATTAGCGCACTCAGGAAGTTGTTGGCGGTCTGTGAGGCTTATGCGGAAGCGCACGGACTTGTAAACAACGTACAAAAAAGCAAACTACTTGTGTATAGTGCGAAGCTAAAAAAAAACAAGTTATAGTGAAAGGTGTCCCTTGACAGAGTACTAGATTTTACGTACTTGGGGCACATAGTTATGGAGGACTTAGAGGATTATGCTGATATGGAAAGAGAACAGAGGGCCGATGTAATATGTTGGCCAGCAGGTTTGCACGTTTTACAGTAGAAGTAAAAATAACTCTTTTTAAGGCTTTTTGTAAGTTGTTGTACACGTGCACCCTGTGGGTTCGATTAACGCAGAGGGCATACAACGCCCTCAGAGTTCAGTATAACAATACTTTCAGGATGTTGTTGGGGATCCCACGTTATTGTAGCGCATCAGGAATGTTTGAAAAGCACGTAATGACGGTTTCAGTACCATCTTACGTAAAAAGAATGCTTCTATGATGCGCAGGGTGCGTGGGAGCGGCAATGATATTCTGAGGGTCATTACTGAGAAGCCGTGCTGCAGCGTTATGGCGCATTTGGTACGTGTAAATGCACATATACCCGGTGCGTCAGGTGAGTGCAGCAGAAATATGAATTAAAATCTTTAATTTCGTTTGCTACTAACATAGCATAAGCATAAGTAGTGTGTATTATTAACATCATATGGATCAAGGTCTGAATTAAAGTTTTTTTTTTTATAGCCCATTTATCGAGGAAGGTTGCTCACTGTATAACATCACGCTACGACCAATAGGACCGGAGCATCTATGAGAAATGTTGCCAAAACGGGGTCAGCTAGTAGCAGCTAAAGTATATTGAACAGTGCATCATAGATCTTGTTAATTATTCATGACAGAGCGCCGCGTCGAGATGCATCGGGTGTTAAGCCCTGACTGATGCTCTATTAGGAAATTGTGTTTACTTAGCAGAATATATTATAAGGTATTAACTCTGCGGACAGATATTGCTGACTATGGCAATATCAGTAATGTTCAGCCAGACTAGGAACTTACTTGCTCGTTCTCTTTCCTGAAATCTTTTACGACAAAGGAAAAGTCTTTTTGTAATTACAGCTGAACAGGAGACTGAACTTTTTTGTGTTATATGTTAAAGTGGACGGTGCTACTCCGTTTTAATAATTTCTGCTTGGACATCTCACTTAGTACAAGTTATAACCTACTTTTGGCGAATATGAAGAAAATGCTCGCAATTTTTTTTAAGTTTGCTAATGGAAATGTATTTCTTTTTCACTTAAATTTAAACTAGTTATAGCAGCGGCCAAGCTCATTTTGTTATCATGAGAATATCATTTATTTAAGCTTTGTATGTTACTACGGTTGTAATGCAAAAATTTGTGAGGGAGAATGGATAGATGTTTGTTTCTCTTTCACTCATCATCATCATCATCATCATCAGCCTATAATATTCCCACTGCTGAGACACAGGCCTTCTCTCTATGAGAGGGAGTAGGCTGTAATCCAACACCACGCGGGCCCAGTGCAGGTTGGTAGATGTCGCATGTCTTCGAATTTTTAGTTCTAGGACATGCTGATCACTCACGATGTTTTTCTTCACTGTTTTTGAGGGCAGCGGTATTGTTATAAATTACACAAAGTAATGCCTACCTGGGTTCGAACCCAAGGCTTACTGCTCGTAAGTCGGGGCTGCCACCACTGGGCCACCGTCGCTCTCTCACAGAAACGGATTCACATACATATAGTTTATAACCTGGACACATGGGTTACTTTTTATTTCGGAAGTATGATCATGAAGGCTCGGGCATAAGCTAATATTTTAATAAACTTGGTTACTTGCCTTTTTCAACAGAATGGAAAAACCTGAGATATAAAGCCAATTTTAATTAAAATTGTTTTGTTTATTTCTTGAGCCATTATTTAATTATAGCAAAACAAAGATACATTTATATTTTTATATGTATTCAAAATACATGAGATAAAAGTTAAAATATCAATAAAGACATGAAGTAATATCTTTTATCACATCTTTGTGAAGAGTTCTCATTTAAACTATTTACCACCAAAACCTATTCTGCGCGCACTCGACTGAACGCTGACTTTTTAAAAGCGTTTAGTGATTATTGTATTCTATGTACACTTCACTTAAGACTATACAGGAAAACCCAACAACAACTGTCGGGTAGTTGCCCACCAGACATAACCCATGTCTGGTCGGAAGATCCTCCTTTTTCCATAGGGGATGAAGAACTTTACACCCTGCTCCTCAATCCTCTAAACCTTTACTTTTATTTTTTATGGTGCTTGTTAGTGATTAATCCTTAGATTTCCAAAAACTTTTTCTGTTTTTACTCGTGAGAATCTGTAGTTGGCTCTGCGTTACCTACCTACATATAAAATTGTTATCCATCTGTTATAGGTGTTGCTTGTCCTTTTAATAAATAAATTAATCATACCCCTACTTTTCTTCAAAGCATCTAACTAAATTGATTCAGCCCAGAATTTGGCTACGAGTTTAGCGCCTCAGTAACGTCCATCAGTTTTGTTACATGCGGACAATTTAATATGACACCACTTGATATTTATTTATAATGATTAAATCATGAATTTAGGTATTTAAAACTTCACAAACATGGGTACGAAAGAGTCACTGTAGGAAAATTGTAAGAAAATATTTCACAAGAATATAAGGTAACCAGACTCACGAGGAAACAATTAGTTGTAGACAAAGAAATGTTCTTATTACTGAAGTAATAACATAACATTGTCTCAACTTAATGAAAAGACTGGCGCAACCGCGTAGAATGATGGGAGTCTGTTATTTCACTTTAGTACTGTACTCTTGCCAAGGTAAGTAACGGATGGTCACCGCCCAGTGACCATTCACTGGGCGGTGACCATCCGTTACTACGTACCGAGTTTCCTCCGTGCCCCGAAAAGCACGTTAAGCCGTTTGTCACAGCTGCCAGTTTTTAGAGCTTTGACAGTCATGACAAGTAGTCAGTGTCCCGAAAGACTGACAACCGGTCTTACCAAGGGGTATTGTATTATCTTATACCAACTTAGCTGTGGAGGTCATATAGGCAGTCGCTTCATGTGAAATTCTGGTTCTCGGTTTTCATCAGCTGCATCCGGTTAGACTAGAAGCCGACCCCAACATAGTTGGAAAAAGGCGACACATATTATGTGTGACTATGTATGTTACTTAACGTATACACACGTATGATACTCGGTTCTTCAGTATGGCGTTGAGTTCTGGGGGCGACCTGCCAATTGCGAGCGAGCCTTCAGGATGCAGAAGCGTGCCATCAGATCTATTATAATAAGATCCCCATGGAATGATATCGCGAGGCCACTTTTAAAGGCGTCATAATATTGACTGTTCTTGCTATGGTGATAACAGGCGACGGTATACTTTAGAAAACATCTAAACGAATACATTAAATGCGGGGTACTAGGCATATTTACTGTAATCCTGGTATAAACAAAGCTGGTTACCCACACACCCATTTAAGTCTAGAAAGTTAATTCATATCATGTGTCCTTTACATACGAAAATATTGTAAGCGCGACGCATTGTCAGAACAATGCTTTCAAAGTAAAACTAAAAGCCTGGCTTTACATATAAAGTAATGATTTAGGTAGTGTTTTTTTTTCTTTCGGTTTATATATGTACATTCAATTATTTACTTTGCCAATAAATTGTTTATGTAAAATAATGTGTTTTTCTGTTCCATATTGATAATGATTTTTCGTTTATTTTCTGTAAACCTGGCATGTAATAAATAGGATAAATCAATAAATTAAATATTATATCCAAAACTAAACTGAAATACTACAAATAGTCCAGGAAAATTAGTCAAATTAGGGCAAGAATCTCGGACTAACAGATAGTCGGCTAAAAAGTTGTATAAACCTTTATTTTGGCACCCTGAAACTTGTTTCAAAACCTACTCATCGTAGGGTTTCCGCGACTACAGATATTCCAAGGTCAAAAGTCAAAAAACTATTTTTTACACATTTCTTGCAAATATCTCGTTTCCTATGGGTTTTATGCTATTTGTATCCAAATAGATATTGTAGAGGGTTTAATTCTCTACAAACTTTTTTTATATCTTGAACCATTTTCCAGATAGAGGGCAGAGCGCGGGCAGTGATTTCAATGAAGACGGTACCGTCTTCATTGAAATCACTCTGATATGGTGAGCTTGCCCATAACACTGGCCGCAAGCTAAAGAGCACTGCAACCCTGCTCGCCGAACCACTACCGTTCTTCAAAACGATACTGTAAATAGTTAAACAATGCGCGCGCTCTGCCCTCTATCTCGAAAATGGTTCAAGACATATAAAAAATGTTACAACAAAAGTTGTAGAAAATTAAATCTTCTACAATATTGATGATCGAGATATTTGCAATAAATGTGAAAAAAAAGTGTTTTTTTGACCTTTGACCTTGGAATATCTGTAGACGCGGACACCTTACGTTAAGTAGGTTTTGATACAAGTTTTAGGTTGTCAAAATAAAGGTTTATACTAATGTATAGCTGACTATCTCTCATTCCTAGGTGAAGCCCCTAATTTTCCTGGACTGAAAATAAATTAGAAAAATACATTTCTATAACAAGGAAGTAAAACTTGTTCAGTAAAACGGTTTCTAAGCAAGGGGACGATCTATATGTGGAGATTTCTTGAAAGATTCGCTTCGAAATTATTCGGAAGAGAACTAGAGTATCCGACATACTACATAACTTGCAGATTTGCAGAGTTAGGGAGCCCAAGTGGCCGTATCTGCTGTAGCTTCGCTGAATTTCAATACCACGAACCTGTCTTATTTGATTTCTATCAAGTACAATATATTCTACGGTTTTGCAATTTGATAATGACCAACCCGAACCGTGCCTCTTCTGTCGACGTTTTATAAGTGCCCATGTAGGCCTATGTAAAATAAAATATTTTGTTATTTTTTTTTTGATTTTGACTAACGGCAAAATACCGTGTATTTTTTCTTTTAGTTGCGATTTTCCTTCTAATTTGACATTAAAATCGTTTCATACTCGTATTATATAGAAACTCGACTTTCTTATTGTAATTTTCATGACAACATCATAATATTTTGATGGCGTATAATTTTTTTTTACAAAAACATGTTACAAAGATTTACATGTAAAATCATCCTTATTATAAATATTACATCTAAGACCATTATATAAACTGTTTTTAAGTAAGTAGAATAAATTCCGGGATACGTAACTCTGAGGAGAGCGGTTTCGCTTCGCTACGAGATATATGGTGCTACGAAATAGGTAGCGTTTCTGTAGCACGTAGCCTAACGTAGCGTCGTAGCACTATTAGCGGTTACTGCATCACTCTAGAAAATCGGAGGAAAATGCCGAAATGTTGTTGCATATTAATATTAATAAGAGTTGTTTTAAAAGTCTATTATTTTAGAAACCTAAGTTCTTATTGAATTTTTCAAAAGAAAATACACCACAGGTTAAGTGCGAGTCGAAGTTTCACACACAGGGTTCCGTAGCATCAAACAATATAATAACAATATTTTTAACGCTAATTCATATGTCAATTTACAGTCAAGAGTTTTTGGACGGACGGGCAGGTCGTGGCTAAGTAATAACAGCCGCACGGGTCGATCTTGGTTAAGCCGTACCATAATACCATAATTACATACCGTGTTTCCTCGGTTAGACTGGAGGCCGACCCCAAGATAGTTAGGGAAAAGGCTAGGCAGATAGATGATGATGGACAGACAGATGGAAAGGATGAATCTCTAAGGCTTCCCTTAGCCATCAGGCTACAGAATCCTAAAAGCAGGCGTGTATATCCTGATGTATAAACATGGACAAAGCAACAGAAGTATGAAAGAAGCCAGCAGGTAGCATTTTGTAGTTTCTACTTACCCCCCTGGAGAAAAAGTCGCGAGTGTATGTGTGGACATTACGAGTTTTTCAGTAACCTGGTGGCCTACCATGACATCTTAAAACATTATTGTTTTACTCCTTTTCCAGTGTGGGAAAGAGATAGCGCTAGACATACTGTATAGCTCCGTTTCTTTCCCACACTGGAATAAGAGTAAAACAATACCGCTTTAAGAGGTCATGGTAGGCCAGCTGTTGGTACAGCAGGAAACGCGTCTTGGAATTAGCTTCTAAACCTAGTTAGTGAAACATATTATGAGCATTCTGTACCCCGTTGTTTATCATTTCGGAGAATACTAGCGCTATGTTATGTTTATATTTTCCCCTGTACTGTAATGCGGCTATCAGTAAGATAGCACAATTAGGCTGCGGTTCCACTGAGGCGGAGTGGAGCAGAGTGGAGACGAGTTGTGTCGCGATTCACCCTGCTCCACTTCGCCTCAGTGGAACCGCAGCCTTACCAGAAATTCAGATGAAATGGTATGTATCTAAGTGTATCGCGGTCGCAATCCCGACTGCTGAGCATCAGGTCCCGGGTTCGATGCCCGGATCGGGGAAATTGTTAATAGGTTTTATTATCACAAATTTCTCAGTAGCAGCCACGGAGACTGGATTTGTGCCCGGTTGATGGCAATAGGCTCGCCCCTTATTACATGGGATATACATGTACATAAACTTGACTGGCGAAATGTGGGTGTACTAGCTACACCTCTGCCTAACCACTCGGGCTATCAGCAAGATAGTACCATTACCAGGAATTCAGGTTTATCGGTATGTATGTAAGTGTATTAATTCGGGATAATACGCCTCACCTCAATCCGGGGGCCATATAAGTGCTCTCACAATGACCAATTAGGTACATTATGAACTCCCTGACCGCCCCGCATCCTGTATTTGCCCGGTTATCGGCAATTGTTACTGAGCCAGAACAAACTAATTGATTACATTAGTTTATAGCGGGCGTTTACACATTCGTACTCGCGTAACCTTTGAACCTGTTAGTATAGGATTTCGAAATTGATTAATGTTAGTGGAAATTGCGCAAATGCCTGGATATCCTCTGATTGCAGGATGATGAACTGTAGGTAGTGAGCGGTAGTTTCAAATAAATCATTTAGTTTCTAAATTTAATAAAACTGAGGTTTGAACGAACTCCAACGAAATAGAGCTACAGGTGGTTGTGATAAATATTAAAGTAGAAAAATTATAATAATAATTAATCCTTAACAAATAAATATATTTTATAACAAATAACCACGATCATATTTAAAGGTATTATTCAATGATTCAACAAGACATCTGTGTCTGAATTCAAAACTATGTAAACCATTTAATTTTAACCTTTTTGTCTTTTTGCACAATGAGTTGTCGACGACTTTTTAATTTATGGTCTCGATACCGAATTAGTTATCTTTGTTATTAACAAAGACAACTGATTAAGGAGTCGAACTCTTGATTCGATCGAACGCCCTCACAATTTCAATCAATAAACTTACCACGTTGTTTTTTTTTTAAAAACATTGTCCCATACTAGGACTTTCTCCAGTATCGTGGGTGCGTTTACAAACATTTAAACTCACATACACAAACAGCCAGACCCGGAACAACTATCTGTAGGCAATACAAATATTTGTTCCGTGTCGATTCGATTGCTCAACCACTGCGCCAACCGTGCCGTCAAATCATTATCGAACTAGCCTTGTTTTGATTTAATTATCTACACATCAAACTCCTCTTTCACTATGTCATTAATCGCGAGTTACGATTCCTGCTAATTCAAAGACGGGTGATATACCGGTATCGGCAGTGCAGTCGATTGCCAAATGACGTCCCTTGAATTGAATTAGATGATTATATGGTTTTACTGATTAAGGCAAAAACTGCAAGAGTAATGGGCTAGCGCACCCTCCGTCCGTCTTATGACGACAGGCCGTGCCGACGGCGCGTTCGTGTTCCACGCGCGCCTCAAGGAGATGTCAGTAAATCGGAAGGGGTCCGAGAGGGCCGATGCCAACCAGGGCTTCGGGACTGTTCGAAAGATAGTTCTAGTCAGTACAAGTCTGACACCTGCTCCGCTCCGCCCAGAGCGGGAGACCTCATTTGATGATTTCCCATCCGTAAAAAAAGGTAAAAGGTGCATGGTTAATAGTTGATAATGACTATGTTTAATAGTCATACGTTGACAATAAAACAAGCAGAAAACAACTGTGGAAATAACTGGAAAGTTTCTTGTGGAAAGTGGCTAATTTTAGCCACATTAGTGTCGAGAGTCCGACCTATCGTTGTTTAAATCACAACAGGGATGTGTATAGAAAGTTTCGACTGAAATATCTCGTTAAAATATGGATGTTTGTTACCGAAAGTTCTTTTATACTTTCCTATTTGTGTCAGAGGTTACTGAAGGCTGTAGGTAGGTAGCAAGTTCACGTTTCGTCGTACAATGCTTGTGTCCCAAGGGGGCTTTCGGCCGGAAAAAATGCAAGCTATTCAGTCGAGCTGCCGCCGAAGCTCCCATCAATATCAGTGCTACGTCAATATTGTACTACTATACTACTACACTAAAAAGTAAAACATAATACTATAACGTACCTCTATTAATAAACCTAAACTACCCTACAATTAACCTTTAATATTTTAAAATAAAAAAATAAAAAATATTTAAATTAAATAATTAAATTAAATTGGAGTTGGTGAAATTTTATTATAGGTTAATCGTAGGTTAGGTTAGGTTTATTAAAATAGGTCTGTGTATACCTCCTCCTTTTTTAGAAGTCGGTTGAAAAATAAACTAAAACAGCACAAAAACTCTCCATTCTTATCACCAAATATTTTAATTTAAACTGTCCCATAAATATGAATCAACACGTGTCGTTAACACATGTGATGATATAATTAATTTCCATGGCGCAGTGTGCATCGCTAATTGAAATGTTCCTATGAGTTAAATGCGTTATTATATACTTTATGATGATACGAATTTCATTTGGTATTACCATGAATAATGATAATATAATAAAGGCTGGCTTTGACCCTCTGCAGGAGAATTAAGGCCTCTTTTACATAACGAGGATGAACGGGCATGATGTCCAGTCTAGCTAACTACGAGATGATGATTGCCTTAACAACACGGTCTAACATTGAACCAATAAAATATATGCTAGAAATTGCTTGAAGGTGCTAAAGAGATACTTTCTGGATTGTGGTACAATCTAGGAAGTGTTTATTTAGTACCTATACTTTTCCTATATACTTCCTATACCTAAGTATGTAATGATTAATGATGTTGTGGCACCGAGTTGCCGTGTCTGGCATACCACTGTTAAACCCACGATGGTTTGTGTGGTATGTTAACGTTTTTGTCAAATAAATTTTAACAGTGTTTTTGAATAATAAATAATAAAAAAACACAGTAAAATAATGATCACCATCACTAATGTTACCGCTGAAAGAAGACACATTGGCGAATACTCCGTTTGAAACCCACAAGCAAGTGTTGTAGGTACTTAATTACCGTGTAGGTACCGCTCCGAATAACTTGAGTGGTGTTGCGTAAAGGAAGTAATTTATTTGAATTAATATAATTTATTTTGCTTTTGCCCACGGCACCTTCATTCCACCAAGATTAAGGAAAACCAGACGAAATTCATTTGTTTTTATTTTGGTGGCTACGCACTACGTCTACGCCTACGCCGTAGGCCGCGTAGCAACATTAATGAAGTAAAAACAAAACTATGTAGATATTTGAAGTTAAAAGCTGAATAAGATTAGCGCTTCGAACCTTCTCTTTATGAACGTGAATATTGTAGTACCTCGAATTACTTGGAAAATATTTTAGTATTTCCTCAAAGAGAGTCATTGTTAATAATCTCGGATAAGTCTTTATTAATTAATCTCTCAGTAGCGGTAGTGGTTTGTTTGATATTTTGCGGACTACATTTCTCGGAAATAATTGTTGTTTGTTTGCCTTTTGAGCATGTCAACAAGTGACGTCATTAGGCACCTGATGTGAGGCTGTAAACAGATCATTCAGGGTGGCAGACTCGTGTAACTCGGCGTAACCAGAAATATCTGGAAATCGCAAAATTGTAAATTCTCTATTACGTTTTGTATACCTATTTGTTTTGTTTTATAGCTGAAAATCAACAAATAAGATTAAAAAATCCAATAAAATAAATAGCATCATAAGTGTTTCGTCAAAGTTCTATCAAGTTTTACGAATAAAGGCAATCGAAAAACACATTACATTCGAGCTATTTACAGGGCGGTAAAACCAAAGAAGAAAATTGTTACTCGAGTTTTCAATTTGTCTGTCTACTGTTACCAAAAGTAAATGCAAGTATTGGGGCCATATCGGATTATTCAGCCTGCCACGAGTGCTTATTTAAATATATATATATCATGTGTGTAATCCGCGAAGGTTTAGACAGCTTTTTTGTACCTCATAGTGCACCCACATTTCGCCAGTTTCTACGTTTCATGTAATAAGTGGCGAACCTATTGACATCAACCGGACACAAATCCAGACTCCGTTGCTGCTACTGAGACATTCCTGATGGAACAACCCAATTATCAATTTTTCAGACCGGGGAATCGAACCCAGAAGCTTTACAGATACCCTACAGAGGAGCTTTATAAAGATTGCGAAGTGCTTTCAGTGAGAAAACTCTTTGTGCTACTGAAAAAATATCGTGGGCCAATAAAAAATACCAAAAAAAGTCGAGCTTTTATTGTTTTTCCACCATTTAGATACTATACCACATTTCGTGGACACCACTTTTCTTATCTCAGCCAAAATATGTACATCAACAAACTAAACATCAACAAAATGCTTGCGATTCATAAACATAACTTACACCAGTGCAAAAGCGCAGTCAAAAAGTGGGTGATGAAAAAAAGCTACGACGAAATAGACAATTTGCTATTCTGCTCTACTCGCTAGCCCTAAGCCCAACACAAATATTTCATTCTCATGCACTTTCCACTCCAACAATACATATACAAACACACACTCACACAAATAGCTCGTAGCTAAATAATAACAGCCGCCCAGATCTTTAAGGCTAAGCCGTGCTTGCCGAGGTTGGTCTGTGGATGGGTGACCATAATTACATATCGAGTTTCCTCCGTGCCTCGGAAAGCACGTTAAGCCGTTGGTCCCGGTTGCATTTGTAGATCTTTGACAGTCGTTACGAGTAGTCAGAAGCTAAATGTCTGACATCCAGTCTTACAAGGGGTATCGTATTACCCAGTTACTGGGTTGTGGAGGTCAGATAGGCAGTCGCTTCATGTAAAATACTGGTACTCAGCTGCATCCGGTTAGACTAAAAGCCGACCCCAAGATAGTTTGGGAAAAGGCTAGGCAGATGATGACACTCACACAAATAGATACACACACAGCACACACCCACACAGACTCACAACCCTCTCACAACACACTATCATGAACTTCATGCTTCCGATGTTTGTAAATTAGTATTCGCTTCCCGTGACCCAAGGGTTAGGTTTTACCTTGGCCAGAGGCTAAGTATTGCCATACAACGTGGTAACGCCGGCTGTCTCTTGGGCACGTTACCAACTGACAGCGTTGAGGAGGAGATTTTTGACGCCCTTTTATAATTTGTTGTTATTTTAGTTTTAATTATCAATTTTTTATTGTTGTATATTAATTTCGTTTTAATAATAATGCAGTATTAATTAACTATTTAATCTAATTTAAGAAATTGCTTTCGATGAATTTTTCTTTTTCGCTACATTTTTGTTAGCTGTGAGGCTTACCTATGACATACATAACATAACGACTTTTTAATGGGGAAACACTGTCTCCCAAGTCACAGGTGAAAACCTAGTTTGGGAGGCAGGGGACCTATCTGTGGGACATAATTAGTGTTGGGATTTTATCCAGATAAATACTCAATATGGATAAATACTCAATAAATGTCCGTTTTTACTCGAGTATTTATCCAAAATGCGGATAAATACTACCTATAGTTTTAGTTACGTTATCTTACGTAAATGTTGTTATTTTACAAGCAAAAGGATCGAAATAAAAAAAAAAATCGGAAAATATAGATTTGTACCGTGCTTTATTAAGCACTTTAATAATAACAAAAAGCCTGTAATACTCAATCATGGATATTTTCGTCAAGCACTGTCAAAGTGAGATAAAGTTATTAATTTGTGATAAAGTTATTAATCCCAGAATTAGTTACGGGACGGGCCGGTGAGGTTAAATCATTATAATATTAAGAAAATAGTAGAGAAAAATACTAAAATAACAACAGACTCATACAATCATAATCTTTTTCGTGATAAAATATAGATTAGTGCGTTACTTTAATCACTTTAACAATAAGACAATATTGTAATAACTACGGCTTCACTGCACTTATGAATATTCTGCCAATTACTGATATTTTCTTAAATTAACTTCTATCACTATTAGACGCTTGTTCACCACTATCAGAAAAGCAATTTACAAACTGGAACTCACTTCCCGATTCTCTCAAATCCAATGATTCGTCATCAGTATCTGTCTGTACTGGACATGGTGATGGAAAGTCTTCATCGTCACTGTCTGCACTCTCTTGGATAAAAATAAACATGCAACAATCTACACTGATTGACACAACTGAAAATTGTATTGTCATCTAATTCTAAGTTATGTTTGAATTTACAAGTTTCTAGCTCATCGGGAATAAAGCAGGTTACAAATTGGTAAGAGTTTGTAAAAGTATTTTAATTACACAATAAACATATGTTTTGAATCACTATAACACTACCCAAGTAACCATTTGGATTAGCACAATTCAAATTATTTAACTTACCTTGACACGTTATAACACAACTTCAAATATAATAAATGAGCTCGTAGATATTATGTTGTTGTAAAACTTACATGCGTGTGCGCTCTTTATGACGCAAACTTGGGCGCGTACTGCCAAACTGTATTTTAACACAGACACGGGTTGCTCTGTGCTCGCAGGTAGTTTGCTTTATGAATGAAGAGCACAGTACATACTGGCACAGACAATATCTGTGTTGAAAGATATTTTGCTTAAGAGAGCCAAATACATACGAGTACAGACAACCACAATGTCATTTTAATGTGAAACTAAAACCAACATTATGCAATCCTATTAAAGCAAACTCCAAACCACAGCTCCAAACTAAGGCGTTGTCTACGTAGCCCCGCTACCTACCTACCTATACCTACCTATTTTTGTCTGCAGGGTTTACAGTAACCTAACACGAAGGGGATGTCGGGATCTTAGTTCGCTCGCTCCGCTCGCTCACTAGACCCCGCCATCCCCTTCGAACCTAACCTGTCCGAGTCGGGGTGCCCAATGTCCCGAGCTCGTTTCGCTCACTCTTGCATCCTAAGTTCTCCTTTATGTGTTACACTGCCAAATCCTTTGCTCTGCAATCGTATGTAGTTTGCTTTAAAAATGACGAGCATAATGTACACTAATACAGAGAATGTCTGTGTTGTAATACATTTGGCTCTTTAGTGTAACGTGCACTAAGCGGTCCAGCACAGACTATGGATGTCTGTGGTAATATACAGTTTGGCATTATGCAACCTGGGCACTACACGGCCACTATGCGGCGCGGGGGTGGAGGGCAAGATAAGCAAAACAAAAGAAACGGGACAAAAGGTGGCTGGGATATGGTTTAGTAAGAACCACGTTGTTTCGTTTTGACATTAAAAGTAATAATGTAATAGTGTAGTATTTTGGAAAGCCCAAATAACAATACTAGTCATAAAATTTAAAAAAATAACCATCCGATTCGCAAGAAATATAAATATCCATCATTTTGAGTAAATATCCGATAAAAATGGTTGAAAACGAGTATTTATCCGTTTCGGATAAATACTCGAGTAATTATCTTCCGAGAATTTATCCACCGCCCATCACTAGACATAATGTCTGTATGTTGTATGATCTTTAAGATGTCTGTAACAATAGGGGATGATCACATTTTTTTCTTTGTCCGTCGGGTAGATTATTGAAAAGTATTGGACACGTATTTTTCTTTTTTCACGTGGTTATAAAATAACGGAGATAAATTGAGTTGAAATGGCGCATGACGTCACTTGTAGGTGATTTTATGCCTACTTGTGACGTAGTGAGCCCCCACTCTCCAACTTCAATGAGTAACTAAGTGATTTTTTGATATTTTGATAAAACAAAAAATACGTGTCTAATATTTTGGTATTACCTGTCTGACGGACAAAATAGAATTTCGTTTTCTTTACCCAGTATTATCCCCTATTGTGTCATTTGAAATGTAATGAAATAAAAATATTATATTTTGAACCTCATGCTCTGAGGGAGTCAACATTATCGGGGCCACATGGGATTATTCAGCCTGCCACGAGTACTTTTTTAAATAATATTTCAATTTTACTATACGTAATTTTGTCTCTACCAGTAAAAGCTCAAAGTCGAAGACATATTCGAACATTATTTATACAACATAAAAATACCTTATTAGACAAATCTCATTCATAAATAAAAGAAACACTTAAGTAGGTTCTTTTGAATACTTCTAAAGTTAAGTGAAGGTTACTTTTCCAAGTCACTCTTACATACCTAATCTGATAAACTATTAATACATTGTAGGAACAAATACAACTACATTATTATCTTTTATATTTCGTCGAACACAATATTCGGCAATGTAGTGTTCACCGACTTACTTAATTATTAATACATGACAACTTGCGGGTATGTCTACCAGGCATATATAAAATGACAGGACGTGTAACTGTGGCCAGCTTCCTCAATTATCGAGAAATAGACACATCCGTACTACAGCTCGATCGGGTAATGTCGCATCCTTTTCATCTAAAATAGACGAACCTTAATTCCGGAAGCTCGGAATTCTGACTCTTCTTGGTAAATGACGTTTGCCTGGGTCTTACTTAATTTGGAGCCTTTTTCAACACGCTCGAGTAGGCTCTATTTATACTAGCCTTTGGTCGCGGTTTGGCTTGCTTTAAATTCGATTTTATTGTTCTATATACAAGGTGTTGTTTTGCAACCTCGTTAAATTCTAGGAGGTAACTATGCTAATGATTCTCGACCCGAATCAATAATAAAATGAGTAGGTAATTTTCTTTTTTTTATTTATTTACTGAAATCGGTAACTGTGAACCACCTGTGTTTTGAACACGGGCCGTCTGATTCCCGCCTTATAACGTGGCTTACACACAAACAAAAAACCTCAAACGTTTTTTCGATAATTTTATAATCCCTAGAAATATTGACAAACTTAAACAACAAAAAAACGCAGTGTTTTGTAATAATTTACTAGGTACCGTAATTTATATTGATTATTTATGTCTTTTGTGACAACATCCTGAATTTTGACGAGGATGCAAAACAACACCTTGTATATGTGTTATAAGAGAAAGTGAGAAAAATTAAAAGAGTATACTTAATATGCTTTGATGGTATGGTCATGACGTTAAGATGATGAGTGAAAGGCGACTAGCAAAAGTCATTTAGGTACAAGGAAGATGTGAGTGGTAACGCCGAGTTAGGACACCTAAAAAGGACATACACTGACCTTATTGGTGAGTTTCTTAAGAAAGGTCAGGTGCGTAGTACTAGCAACCAGCGAGTTTATATGTATGTGTAATAAGTCATCCAAATCCGTCCAGCCGTTTCAGCGTGAAAGAGTAATTTCAAGCAACATTGACCCAAACATACAAACTCGCATATTCATTATATTAGTAAGATACAAAAAATGGAACAGAATTTGTATGAAATTATCTACAAAACTTTTACTCGTAGCTTATTCAAAGGTTAAAGAGGCCTTAATATAAATAAAAGAGAGACAAACATGGATTTTTTGTTGGAATTAAATTCAATTGGAATAAATTTCGAAACAGTCGGGAAAAAGCAAGCTGAACAGTGGGGTTTCGCGCCGAAACTCTCATGAGCACAAAATAAAATGCTCGAACGAGACCTACGACGTAATTACTAGGACATACGTCGCCAAGTTATTTCCTGTTTTATTTTCAGCCAGTTTTGTCTGACGATACTAAAAATAAATTGCATCCAATGAAAACTTCCAATCCAACGGCATTGGCCGACGGAATGAGGTTTAACAAAAACATGCACGAGCACACTTTACATGCAGTGCGTTTAACTGAACCCCCTGTATACAGGAAAGTGCATTTATATATGTTGGAATAGCTGGTTGTATAATAAATTGCTGACCCACGCAACTTTGTTTGCTCCCTTTTTTGCAACATTTTTCTTTAATGCTCCGCTCCTATTAGTTGTAACGTGATCTTATATAGCCTATAGCCTTCCTCGATAAATGGGCTAACCAACACTAGAATAATTTTCCAATTCGAATCAGTAGTTCCTGAGCTGAGTGCGTTCAACCAAACAAACAAACGTGAAGTATAGATGATATTATTGCAGTTCATTAGATGAATTAATAAAGCTTTCCCTACAAACATTATTTTGTTGAAAGTAGCTGCTTGTTAAAAAGTACTTACCTATATGATTAATGGATACTACACTTTATTTCAATTTTATGGAACAACATTTTATTGATTGATAACAAGCTACCGTCCGGACAAACTTTGAATCTGCGAAGGATTACAGTTGTTAAACATAAAGGCGGTTCTGTTACAGAAAGCCATGCACAACTTTTGTATACAACAAACAATGTATAGCCAAAATAATGAGCGGTTACCTGGGTAACTACTCACTATATAAATAGCTTTCCAATTTCTAAGAAAAGTCACACCATTTCCCACTATAATTTTGCGTAGCGATAGAGCAAATATATCCAGGTAAGTGAGCTCGTTTTACTCGGCTATGGCGTATTCAAAAGGTCCATAATTTAGACTGGGAGGAGGTGGAGTGTACGACGTACCTACAGTTGGGCTTTAATCGCTTCAGCTGCGCTAGCCATTCTTAATGGAGTTTTAAATAACACGTTTACCGTGTCTCTGTGTGGGTTCTAGTAACCAACAAAGTAACGGAGCACAAAATATTATGTGTCACTTAGCGATGAGAATTTTGTAGACACAAAGGCAACACTGCTATCTTGCTTAGTTCCGGGAAATAAAGTAAGTAAATATAGTGTATTCGGCGGGTTCACGCCGGCGAAGTCTAAGTAAAGCTAAAGGCGCTAGGCGTGGTGGCAATAAGTAACTCTGCTGATCCCTACGCTACCAGGATGTCAGACAGAGCATGAAAGTTAAATTAACGTGGCTGGGATGCAAGCTCTCTGAAAAAGAGTAGCATTCGCGCTTACAAAGAGCATCAGAAATCAGGAAATCGGGTTGATGTACCGATATAGAACACCGCTATTATGATTTCTGGTTTACACAAAAGTAATCTCCTTGAAACTTTTTCCACGAACTGTTGTGTAGGTACTAGATAAATGTATTTCGGGAAATGTCAGACGTTCCTTAAATAAAAGTGGCAATAATCCGTGAAAGTAGTTCCATGTCACTATTTAATAGTAACACACTCGCGTATATTTCACAAGTTTCTTCGGCCATATTTCATTTCCCACATTACCCCAAGTTGTAGCTGTCAAATAAGGGTAATGGATTATAATAGTATTCATTTGTAATAGGATTTCGACGACGTACTCCTTATGGAATTTAGTGATCTTTCGAGTAAACTCACAAATTCGAGGCAGGGCTGTCAATGCTGTGATTTCGTATAGCGAAACGGACACTAGTCTCCCGCATCGAATTTGTGGAGAGCCCACGTCAAAATTGATATTGATTGATATTGATTGATATTGAATTGATGATAACTCCCTCATGTTCTCAGAAAATCCTGTTATTTAGATCAGAAGACTTAAATAACAGGATTCCGAGATAACCGGTTATCTGTTTAACAGACTAATGCAAACTGATGGGCGTCGTTAGGAGTTAGAACCACTCGGGATTCGTTTCTATTCGTTAGCTATCAGAGTTTAGAAACTCTTTCGTTTATGCTCTTCATGATTTGATATTTATCTGCATATACACGTCATTACATTAGGTACACAAATTTCTATATTTTTTAAGAATTGATAACAAAGCAAAGTTAAAGTTAAAAGGATGTAGTTTATTGGCAGATATCATACGTTTACTGTAAACAATAGCTGGCAAACAGTTTCATGTGGATGAAGACCACAGACAACCAACTAACGTCATCTTTATACAGTATGAAACAAAGTCGCTTCCGCGTCTGTACGCTTATATATTTTAAATTACGCAACGTATTTTGATGCGGTTTTCATCAATAGACAGAATGATTCAATACGAAGGTTTATGGGTGCTTACGTGGGTGCTTTTACAAACATTCAAACTAGCAACTAACACATACGCAAACAGGCAGACGCGGAACAACTATCTGTAGGCCATACAAATATTTGTTCCCTGCGGGGATCGAACGCGCTACATGCAGCGCAGCAGTCAATGGCTTAGCCACTGCGCCAACCTTGCCGTCGCAGTTTTAGGTGGATGGCAACCATCAGAAAACTAATGGTCGTCATATAGGTAGTTTGATTAACCATCATCATCTGCTTAGCCTTTTACCAACTTTATTTGGGTCAGCTTCCAGTCTAGTGAAAAATTCTTACTACTTACAGTTTCTATGCCAAAGCTATGGAGCGTGTCACCCTAAAGGAGCGACGTGAACCACTCACGTTGCGTTTACGAGTATACCAATATGACCTTGCTCTTTATAGTTTTTCGAACTTGCTATTAATTAAATGAGTTCCGGCACGGTTTTCAGTACTTTTTATTTAGATTATTTAGAGGGATAAATGAAGTTTTTGACATTTCTAGTTTAATCTAGTCTTTTGCATGGCCCAATGTTGTTTTATTTTTGCCACTTTGAATGTTTATTGCCACTTTTGTTTGACCTAAGTTCTCTTCTAAATTACTAAACAAGTTGCCGAGTGGCTCAGCAATTATATCTAAAACAGTTTTCAATTCTAGATCTTAATATGCAGGTATGAACCCTGCTTACAGCGTCTTGTTAAATACGTAACTTGAAGTTTAATTGGACCAGCTCTCCATTTATTTGCGCATCAACACCCGGTTTTCAGCTTTTCGCTTCCAGTCGTGTCTGTCATATACTTGTCCGTCGGTGTAGCTAAGGGGTAGGGGTAATTTGGGATTTGTTCCTAACATTATAAGGGGTGTAAAAACACCTCTCATCATTGCGATTTTTTTTTGTTTTGGACCTGTCCTTCTGTTACGGGCAAGTCTTAAACGGAGATGTAGAAGTTACTACTTTCCTCAGGTTTTTTTAACGGCGTTGATATATGAGATTTTTATCCAACTTTCTTAATTAACGCACACTCACAGTATTGATAATCAGAAAATTAAATATTTGCATAAATTATGAGGATGACGAATGACTTAATAGCTAGCCCCTTTTGGGGCCGATACCAACCCAGCAGAGGTTTGTTCGTCGAGCCCCTTTGGGGGCCCGTTCCGAACTATATGGTTAAACACATTTTTAATATGTTATATGTTTACTTTAAATATCTCCATGACCACTGTACTATTCAATGCATCCATCAGCTCAATGTTTTGAGTGCGGCATTGGAGCGCTACCGTATTTTGAAACCAGGATTTTAAAACCAAAAAAAAACGCACAATGCTTTTGCAATTTTTGCGCAGTCTTCCTTCTATTGATGTACAGAATGCTTGGTTTAGATGACTTTGTGAAGGGTCCGATAAAACTTGTATGTGTTTATATAATACTATTTGTATTCTTAGCGAGTGACGACGCGAACCAGCTTGACCCAATCACGTTTAGTTTACACGTTGCATGTCTACTAGCCTCGTCCGGACAGAAACGAGACGGATGACGTCCGTCCGTGACGTCCTATATCTCTTTTATATAGCGTCTGCCTGAGCGGATCCAGTAGCACAGCTAGTCTCATATAAGTCTGCTTTAACGACTTTCAGTTCTTCCTGCAAACTCCCACTCTAGTGATTCTGAAAGCTATGTGGGTCATTTCAGTTCATTTCGTTGCTAATGTTTCGCTTAAAGAAATTAATAGTATTCGCTAAGCGACTTTGAATTTTGTGGTTTATAACTTTGACCCGGCTTTCAGTACCCACTTTAATTAGTAGCGCTTTTAAAATTGTTGTAAGAATTCATCCCGCCCCCAAAATCCCTTAGCGACTTCCTTGTTCTGAAGTATTACTTTCTGATCTTGGAGTTTTGATTGCGGGTGGCTATAAGAGAAGGGTGAGTCTAAAGAAACGATGGATACACCGACTATAAGATGATGATGACTACCTACCGCGATGATGAAGAAGGAACCTGCCTTCTTTTTCCATGATGTCTCTATTAGTCGTCATCACAGATGTCCCTCATAGGTATGTGCCGGGCATATGACGTCAACTTTAAGGCGTGCGTGGTGCGAATACCAACGTGCTATCTGCACCTCGTCTTGGAAGAGGACTGTTGGCCGCAAGGGAGTAGTGTTCCGTCGCTTCCGCGGACAAGTGTCAAATGAACGCACAGTGACATAGTGCGCCAGTAAGGGTTACTAACATAGGTAGTTTTAAGATTTTATTTACTAACACAAATTATATTTAATAGTATGTATGTTAGTCTGTAACGTATATATCTATGGACCAAAGTTGCTTGCAAATAAACGTATGTTGTTGTTGTATATGACGACGCATAGAACCCCTTTGATACTCTTTGGTTTTGTACCTACGTTTTTTTGTGGTCTTTTGCGCCACATTCCTTGTATGGTATTGTCAGACAGCTGTACTAAAAAAAACGTACAAAACTAAACAGTATCAAAAAAGGGTTTTATGCGTCGTCATATGCCCCGCACATATGAGGGGACATCTGTAATGACGACTAATAGAGGTGTCACGTGTCCTGATCGAACGGATTGACATTAGGTTACGAAGGAATTTGAACTTTATGACATCTATCATGAATGCTACCTGGGTGTATGACACTAGACGGACCGATTTGTTAATAAGTAGTAACTTTTGTTTGGCACAACATTGGTTTTGATTTTCTTCGTCTTTTCCCATCCATCGCTCGTAAATATTTAATTGTCTTTGGCTCAATAGAAATTAACAGTCCACACTTTTATACTATGCCAATTGAATCCAAATATCTCTCTCTCGCCTTTACGATCCCAAGAGATTTATAATGATGATCATGAACTTGCTGATTTCGTAAAACTGTTCTCTTTACCATCTCATCAACACTAGAGAGAACTTATAGTAACCGCAGAGTCAACAAACCGTCGGTGAACATATTTTATGTAAGCATTCCGTTCCAGAATGCAGACGTGTTACTCTAGTATGCAAACCGCAAATTAACAAATGTACGCAAATGTAAGGCAAAGGGTCATTGGAACTGAGGTGACGATTAACCGTTTCTTAGTAAAGTATTACTAGTCATTATTGAGTTCCTAGATTCAAGATATACATCTACATTAAAAATCGACAAGCTGGGGCTTTAATTTAGTGACCCTTATACGCTTTACCCCGAGAATTTTCTCAGTCAAAATCATTGCTTTAATGCTCTCTTCTTCGAAAAAGGGTAATTTCTTTTGGAGTTTGCCCGATTAGCATCTTGAAAAATCAACTTGAGCATTTAATTTTCCTTACGTCCGTAGAGGCTGGTACTTATCCGTTTTCATGCTGCTGTTCCAATTTATGCTTTTGATAAAAATAGAGATTAAAAGTACATTACATTTTCATTTCCTTTTTTAAAACATTGCATCTATAGTAAGAATAAAACATTCCCACTGTTGGGACACACAAAAAAAGGTATGGTAGCAATTGTTAACATATTTAATGCCTGCCTAAGACTCGGCCACTTCCCAGGACAATGGAACATAGCCCAGGTAAAAATGTTACCTAAACCCGGTAAACCACCTAATGAAGTAGCGTCGTACCGACCTATAAGTCTTTTGCCTATAATTGGGAAACTCCTCGAGAAAATGCTACTCAAAAGAATGAAAGCACACCTAAGTGACATCATCCCAAATCACCAATTTGGTTTCCGGGAAAACCACGGAACGATCGAGCAAGTTCACCGCATCGTAGACGTTATAAGCAGATCGCTGGAGGAAAAGAAATATTGCTCGGCTGTGTTTTTGGATATTAGCCAGGCATTTGACAAAGTTTGGCACGAGGGCCTGTTATACAAAGTCAAAAAGATGCTACCACACTCGTTTTACCAAATAATAAAATCATATCTCAGCAAGCGATGTTTTGAAGTAAAGTTCAATGACGAACTTTCCGACTTGTGTGAGATCAAATCAGGAGTACCACAGGGAAGTATACTGGGACCGGTTCTCTACACCATATATACTGCCGACATACCAACATCAGACAGGACTACGGTTGCAACATAAGCAGACGATACAACCTTATTATCTACACACACAAATCCAGATACCGCATCAGAACATCTGCAACACCACATTGATAAAATTGAAGAATGGCTCAAAATCTGGCGAATACACGCAAATCTAAGTAAATCAACACACGTGACCTTTACCCTCCGAAGGGACACATGTCCACGGGTTATCCTAAACAATGAAGAAATCCCGCAAGATAACAATGCAAAATATTTGGGTATGCATTTGGATCGAAGACTGACATGGAAAAAACACATATGGACGAAGCGGAAGCAACTAGATTTCAAACTACGCAGTATGTACTGGTTAATAGGACGACACTCACAAATGAGCACACATAGTAAGCTGACAGTATATAAAGCCACCTTGAAACCAATTTGGGCCTATGGCATACAGCTTTGGGGTACTGCTAGCAACAGTAACATTGAGATACTGGAAAGATTTCAAACCAAAACACTGAGAACCATATTTAACATCCCTCAATACATCAGTAATAAGAACATATACCTTGACCTAAATGTACCAACTGTCAAACAGGAGATAGGAAAATGTAGCACAAAATACCAAAAAAGACTCACAAACCACAAAAATGAGCTTGCCTTCAAACTCAGTGGAGATCAAGGCCTTCAATACACAAGATTGAAGAGACATAGTGTCCCAAACCTTAAGGATAGATTCATAAGGATGGAATGAGACACCTACCCGAGAAGTGTCTCACCAAGCTAAAAAACCTAAACAGATACACTCATATCAGACAAAGCAGTGGCCTATTGTTGTGTTCAACAGATTGCCGCGGAGCAGGAAAGAGAGAAGAAAAAATAAAATAAAAAAACTGTTGGGACACAGGCCACGTTACTTTGGGATGGAGTCATCATTTCAGCCGAAAGACGTCCACTGCTGGACATAGGCGAGGTATTGGGAGGGAGTAGACCACAATAATCCACCACGGGGGCAGTTCAAGTTAGTGGATGTCACATGTCTTCGAATTTTTGGTTTTAGGACATAGTTTCCTGAAGATGCCTTCTTTCTCCGTTTCACGGTTGAGGAGCTCGTTCTAAATAATGACGATGATGTAACTGACTATACTTCTACAGTCATTTATATACCTTTGAAATTGACAGTCGTGACAGGTAGACAATGGCCCGAAAGTTTGAAAACCAGTATTACCAAGGGGTACCGTCTTACCCAGTACTAACTGGGTTGTGGAGGTCAGATAGGCAGTCGCTTCATGTAAAATACTGGTACTCAGCTGCATCCGGTTAGACTGGAAGCCGACGCCAATAAAGTTGGGAAAAGGCTAGGCAGATGATACTTTCTTTCACATTTTTGAGACAGTGGTTATAAAATAAATAACGCAAAATAATGTACTTGTTTGTGTTCAAACCTACGACCTCCGACACTTTAGTTGGGGCCAGGGCCTCAAGTCTGCTATTACAATCGTGTCAGAATGGCCTTTCACTGATTTCATAATTGTTGATTTTGACAAGTTTGGTAATCTACTAATATAATGGCGTCATTATGACTTTCCAATGGACAACCACTGACAATCCATTGAAAGACATGGCATAGAATGGTAATCTCGTACTTAATGACAAATGAATGACTGACTTTAGCGGTAATCTGCTAAAATTTTGACAGTTCCTTTGACCACTGAACTACCATTAGAACGCCATTGTGCAGTCATTGCTTCCCTCACATTTATCTCAGACTGTTCGGAGTGTCAATTTGAATTGTTTACTAACAAGCGGCTTCTAAATACTTTGGTTATAGTTATTATCGTTACGAGTATCGTGTTTCAAGTGTTTGTGGAATATTGAATGGAGACTACCTATGTATTATGTATTATTACATTACGAGCAAATATTTTCGATTCTCGAGCTAGCCAACGCAGTGGATGTTAGAGAAAGAAGATTGGTTGGCACAATGCAGAACTGCAGAAGACGTCGTCAAGCCCGTCGCATGACGAGAACGAGAATGAATACCTTTATAATCGATATTCCCGAGGCGGAATTTGTAAAACCGTTTTGCCTTGGAAAGGACTCAGTAAGGGGGTTAATTGAAGAACAGTAAGTATATAAAAGTTAAGACGTTTAGTTAAATGGGGCTGTATAAAAGTAAATTGTTTTTTTGCAGGTGTTTGCTTGCAGCACGTGCTTTACATTATAGTCCAACAACTGCAGGCAAGATTGTAAATGAATGTTGCATATTGCAAACATGGCAAGAGCACCATTGCCACCTGACGAAGTTTATGCAGAATAAGAGCACCATTGCCACCTGACGAAGTTTATGCAGAATAACTTGGCTTGCAACTGATATGTGATTTATATTCCACTATTTTGGAATTTAATGGAGTTGGAATTTTAAATAATACTAGAATGTTAAAAAAACCACAGTTAAATTAGGTAAGTACTCTTTATTTCTCATAACTAAATATTTATTTAACAATGTTAAACTTGACTTAAAATCTGAAATGTAAATATAGTACGTAAAACTAAAACACATTTTGTCATATATCTAGTAAAACAATTCCAAGTTACAATATCTAATGTAATATTAATAACAAATCAAAATCAGTCTTCATACAAAATAAAAAGATCTTCAATATTTTAATTATCATTTGAATAACAAATCAAATTTTACCTTACATTTAACTAATCAGTCTTTTAATTTAGGAGGAAATTAATTATGCAGCACCTAATTATCAAGACCATCGAAGGGTGAATCGGTATCTTCTTGAAGGTTGGGCACTGCAGCAGGCTCTTGTTGACAAACTGTGGAGAAATGCATAAATTAAGTTAGTAGGTATGTAATTTAAACCCACCTCAATATTCTAGTGGAGTGCGAAAATGCTTTAATTATTATTAAAATGATTTAACTCTGTTACAGATCCACAGTTTTGCACAAAATATGATTTAAAATAAATGAATACTCTTTATAAAAAACATTGTTTCATTTAATTATTTATCATTACAGCCATTTGGAATCCACTGCTGGACATAGACTCCTCCCAATATAGATTTCATTTATCTTTAAATAATCTGACAAAATTACCTCTTGCATACTTCAGAAAACTTTAGCCAGACATAAAGATGTCAAATTCTGGCCGATGTACTACTACTGATGTGAGCCTACACCTAACACAAGCTTTTAAGCTTAACTGGAGGGGTTATAATAAAATTATTATAATTTATATTGTATTGCTTTCAATGCTCTTTAATACTTATTGTGGGTATGTTTGTTGAACACACAATGAGTAGAAGTTCCGCTTTTGGGTAAAACCATTTCGTATCAGTGAATAATCTGTAAATCCACAGTAATTACCTTTTTTGGCACACAGTGTCCCATAAGGTGCGCCATTTTTTCTGTGGTGGAGCTCAGTCGATCAATGGCTTCAGCCAGTGTTGATGGCCTGAGCTTGTTTTAAAGTTGCCTCGGCATTCCTGGCTTCAATAGTGTCCAGCCTTGATTGACCAGCTTCAAGAGCTGCATGGTCTCTACCTATAAAAAAAAGTATAAGTATTTTACTTTAATATTCATTGTAGAACTAAAAAAGTGCATAAATCACAATAATGATACATTTATCATTTTATAATGCGTAGAATATTATACTGATTTATGTACTTACTGTGCTGCCGGCATTTTATTGGGGCACTGGGAAGTCCACCGATACGAGTATAAAATTTGGGCGCACTCCATCCAATATCGTTTTAATAAACTTCGCCCTTCATTGGTGCGGCTGCAGTAGCCAAGCAGGTCTTGGTGGTTTTCTAAAAAGTCAATTAGAGCCGAAATTTTCTCAATTAGCACCATTTTGTATTGCAATAAATCTTTTAGAGATCATTTAGAACACTTGAAACTAAACCAAAACACCGGCCGCTAGAAATAATAAAAACAAATAAACGTCAGTACAGTAAACAGTAATGTCATATTTGACTTTGACAGCTAAACAGATAAAATATTGAGTTTTCCAATTTCACATTTAATGTTTTTTGCTATTAACAAACTTCTTACTACTTCAGATTGCTCATAACACCAATAAATAATATGTAAAAATATATATAATTGAAATCTGGCATGAATAAATGTTCAAATTTGGTAGTAGTTTTTCGAAAATCATTTCTACTAACGGGTTTTATAATAATGGCAATACAACAATGTCATTATAACACCATTCTATTACGAGACCACTGACCAACCACTGACCGACCAATGATCGATCATTATGAATTAGCAGATTACGAACTTTTAGCAAAATGACAATGGGATCGTGTTGGAATGACGATATTTATAAAAATAGCAGACTTGAGGCCCAGTATAACTGGTCCACCACTGCTCTGGGCCTCAAGTCTGCTGTAACAATAATAAATAAATAAAAACTTAACAATAAATAGTGTCAGAATGGCTTATCATTGATTTCATAGTTGTTAATTTTGAATTGTTAAGTTTGGTAATCTACTAATATAATGGCGTCATTATGACTTCATAATGGTCAACCACTGACACTCCATTGAAAGAAATGGCATAGAAATTGACCGACCAATGATAGATCATTATGAATTTAGCAGATTACGAACTTTTAGCAAAATTACAATGGAATCGTGTTGGAATGACGATGTTTATAAAAAATAGCAGACATGAGGACTGATGTGTGTTTTTGATTTGTGTGATTGGTCTATCACATTTAGCAATTGTAGTAATGTTAACAAAAGGTAGACCTTGAACGGATGAGTGATTTACAACAGTTGACGTATTGCTCTTATGCGAATGACACTTGGCCAATGATTCATGGCGCTTGTCGACTTTGAAAAGCGCTCAACACAATCCAATATCACTTTACAAAACTGTTGGTGCCATTTACATTTTTATGCAGACTTCTCGTTGGACACATTTAACAATAACTGATATTACTCTAAGTCTACTTAAAATAATGAACAATACAAAGATTAATTAGCAAACTATTTGTACATACGCGATTGTCTGTGAACCTAGTTGAGGTCATGACTCCCGGTGCACATGTACTGAGGATTGCAGTATTGTTGCTACGGCGTATGTGACGCGACATTATTACGACCACGACATGAAAGGCCAACAAAGGCCAATCTTCACAAAGTTCGTGCAATCGTACAGGTATCTAGGTACGGTAGCAACTCTGTGGGTTATCTACTCATTTGGTACGGAGCTACGATTTCGTAGCATCGTAGCAGATAACCGATTTGCTACGAGTCGAGTCATTATTTCTGGAACTTTGTTGTGCAATCATGAACTTGTTCTTTGTACTGTAATTCTGCAACTCTGCAGACTTCACCAGGATTTTTTTGAAACAAGGAAACAACTAACTATTATGGACAAAATTTATTTAATAAGTCTTACTTGTGGTTTAAAGTACTATTTACAAGTCGTAACATCAATTGTAATACTTATCTATAATAAACAATGAATTTAATATCCATTGCTGTAAATCTAAAGCCACATTTCCACTTCGTCAGGTATTGCGTTTAATGTCAACTACATACACTGTTTAATGTGTAATTCGTTTCAGTGTAATTAAACAAACTTGCCGATGTGTGTAAACTAACGCATAATACTCGAGAAAATGGAAACGCGTTTGGAAATTAATTCAAACTGATCAAATATCCATATGGCATATATTTATATGTTCACTTAAGTACTTCAAATATCATTTATTTATTGTAAATTACAATGTAATTGTAAAAAAGTACCTATTTACAAATATCGATGGTCACTTTCTAATTTCATCTTAACTAAAAATAATAAAATTATGTCTGTTGCGTTTTTATTTTTATATATTAACAGGCAAAAGTATATAGGCAGTGTTCATAATATGCTTACATTTTTGTGAGTACAGTTATTGAACATTCAGCCGTAAAACTTACGTGTACTACAATCATACAACAAAGTACCAATTAGTTCGGCAGTGTTCTAAAAGACAGCAACGCCGACGACATAATGCTCTCACAAAGTGCAATAAAACATAAACAAGCAGCCTTTCTAACATCTTTTAGACAATAAACAGGACAAAGTGAAACGGAAAATCAATAATTCATTTCCATATATTGTAGTAATTTTACCGTGCCGGTGTCAAAAGACTTCCCATTTACTCGCGGCATGTATTTATTGAGATTCGGAACGTTTTGCATAAATCTGTATACATATGCGGCTTTGAGTGTGGCTTTACGAGCCTCAGTAGACTTTCCTTTTATTTTTCTGACCAGTGCAATCAGTTTCACGCTTCCGCATTATTACACCTATTTTGCATCAGTACGTTCCATTTTTAAAAGTGATACAGGACTTTTAAAAACTTAGCGTTCTGATACATTTATTTATGGAATACTTTGAAGTTATTCAAAGAGGTTTGAACCTTCCATATCCCTATGTTATTAGAAGTAATTGACGACTGATAAATGTCACAGTGACTAAATATATTTAATTAATAACCTTCTTCACATCGACGATTGAAAACGTACACAAAACATTGATTATTATTGAATTGAATAAATTAAAATATCTGCCACAGTGTCTATTCAAAAATGTAAAAATCAATACAAAAATGAATTATTATATTCTAAATTCTACAACTCATAATTTAATACAATGAAAAAACAAAATTCATGATTCTATAAGGTGGGAATTTCGTAATTTTTAATCTAAATGAGTTTATCGTCACAACATAATGGATGGTACGGGTGATTCTGTACTTTAAAAGGATCGGAAATAATTATTGAATACTTAACTTTAAATTGTTATCTATTAGTGGAGCCTACAGACCAAGCTCGTAGTGATGCAATTACCTAATTACGAAAGAATTAATTGAACAGCAGATTAAATTTTGTAATAAAAAATATACATAATAATTTATAAATCATTGAAATAAACGAAACTCAAAATCTCGTGTTTCTTATTTAAGTAGTCGTTCACAATGATGGTATAAGTAGTAGATTGGCACTAAAACATAGCAAGCAAATACTTCTGGAGTTGTTAAAAATCATTTATTTCCGTAGTTTTAAATCTAAAATAAGCTGCCTTTAAAAAGCAATGTGTTCTGTAGATTTTGGCATAAAATAAAATGTCAGTTTTGTTGCATTACATATAACGTAATTTGAGATCTATAAATATATATTCTGCTATTTTTTTAAGAGATATTAGTCTCGTATGTCACATGCGCCTTACATAGACCGTCGTTGTCTTAGTCCAAGAGGTTGTATAACTACATAAGAACTACACTATGAACTAATATTATATTCTTAATGTTTCCGGCTCGATATCTCGTTGTTAAACATATTTATAAAAGATGTCTATGTAACAACCCTTGCAAGCTTTTAACGTGAACAAAAGCACTTAATAAATTCGTGGAATTAGCACATAATCTAATAACATTTTCTCTTCATGTGTCACCATAAAGTTATAGTTTAAGGCAGTGATTGTATTTATATGGATGTCATATTCTGTTGCAAAAGAAAATAAAGATTTTTTAAAAATATTTTTAAAAGACGGCGCACTCAGAGACTTTTTGTCGCACATTTATTTCATGAACCGTTTTTTTTTAACATCTAAAAAAGCTTTTAACTAACTCAATACAAAGTATGGGTATAAATATTTTAAGTGACAGCATTAAAATTCATGTCCTATAATGTATACGTGCAAATAGGTAATACATTAAGGGACCCGAACGCACGCCGCGTGCCTACTACATGAAATATTACACAGACATGTCCCCGATACTAGTATGACAGTCTTTTGTCGAAGGCTATAACCAAGGGCATCGGGTAAACAGGGGTTGTCTAGCACAGAGGAGATTTGGCTTCGGGGTCCTCTACCCTAGACAACCCGAAGACACTTACTAAAAATACACTGTGTGTACCTTTATGAACTACCCTGCTTACGCCCCTAGCTACAGCCACATTGTTGTTTCATACATCTAGATCGTTACACTTAATAGATTTTGAGCCCTCATACAAAATCTAAGAACTCATCACTATTAGTAAAGAATAATATCAAGAGTATCTTTTGAAAATCCATACAGTCAAATATAAACATTGACATAACACGAGTATATTTACAATTACCCAATATTTACCTTAACGTTCTATTTGTGAAACCAATAACATCATTCGCATAATAAATCTTATTCTATTAAAGATCTGAACTCCTCAATATTTCAATAAACAATGCATTGTGATGAATGCTGCTTGACTTCTCCCCAAACATATAGAATAGAGTTTATGAGACTAGAAATTACCAAAGGACATGACATGAGATCACGAAGAAGCAGAAACGCTCATACAGTAATTATATTTAAACAGTTCAAGTCATTTAACTCGTGTAAATTACTTGAAAAGTTAAAATACACTGATTAGTTTAGCGAGCTTCGACATTCCGGCACCCTCCCTCTATATTAGAGCGGAGATGGAAAAGTTAATTATTTTTCTACAAACACCATTTTAATATGGAATAAAATGTAATTACGGTCGTTACTAAACAATGTTCCCGGGGAGTCGTAATCTTCCTTCATCAGTGCAATTCATACGAAAATTTCGGTCATTACCAGATCAGCCACGTTACAAGGAATTTGAGACTTCGACAAGATTATTTGGGCTCGGAATATTGCTTGGAGATTTAAATCTGCACATAATTTCTTGTTCAATAATGGGTTCTCGTAAAATGTGGCTTGGAGAAATATTAATACTGCGGATTGACGTTCCGCATTTCCTTATAGTCCGATATATGCGTAACGTAAAATTGTTCCTATTTACACTTCGTCGTTTACTCTTCGTCGAAATTGAAATAAATGGTCGTTTATTCAATTTCGACGAAGGGTAAACAAATAGGAACAATTTTACGTTTCATAATATTCACGTTCAGATTTAAACAATAGTTAGGTCTAACTATTGATTAAATCTGAACGTGAATATTATGAAACGGCCGACTAGTGCGTCGGATCTCTGTCATGCCAAATGGAGGCTCCATTAGTCCAGTGCTCGTAAACTCTACGATCTCTCGCACACACACACACCCTAGCATCACAATTGACAATGATCACTATTCTACACTTCGATGATTTATTTACACCACTCGCACCATACTTGCATTAAGTCAATAATAAACCACATTTACAAAATATGAGCTATGGAGATCACATGTCATTCGTTATCGTACGAAACCTTCGTTTCGAAATTTATATGAAGGACGAAAGTAAAAGAGACTTGACTTATAAGCAAAACAAGAGCTTACTTAATACATTCTATCGCTTTTGTACCAGTTCTTCGCGACAGATAGTTATTTAATTTAAGAACTAAGCGATTTTATGGCAACTTCCTTATCGTAAATACCTTTGTATTTTTAAACAGTATCTCTTGTTGTAACTAATCATAATAAAAATAATGATACACGAATAGTTAATCCAGAGTTTATTCCACATGAGAGAATAACTGGATACAACCATAATGGGGTTTCATTTCATATCTGATTCTAAAATAGGTAAGTATACCTAACCGTTGCCCCCAAAGTGAGCATGACTTGGATTAAATCTAAAGATTCACCTTGTATTGATTAAGATGATATTCATTTCTCAAAAGGAAAACAAAATTTGCAAATTAAATCACCTGTTAAATACGCAATTTGGTTTCCGTTTTACGAGTTAATTATAACACTTCAAGTTTCGCGGCACTCGCGAAGTTTGTAAGTCCGTCACCACCGACTTATTTCTAGTTCAATTTTCCTTCCCTGTATAAAAATATTTTACTCGACTTATCACAAAAATGTACTGTTCTCACGCACTAGCTACACTTATGTAAAGCAACAGCTGCACAATATTCAGGTGTAACCACCAACTTCACTTACGATACGAGTTTCACCCATAATTAGTCGTTGAACTGACTGGCGATGAGAGTTTGTGCTAGGCCTCCATATAGGGGTAACAAGTGGAAGTCAGGGGCGGACTCAGGACCGCGTCACGAGCGAGCCTCGCGCGGCCGAGTGCAACCGAGCGTGGCACGCGCGGCGACTTACAGCCGTGTTCATACGATGATCTCGCGGATGACGCGGCGAGCGCGCGAGTTGGGCGTGGAGTAGCCGGACTCCAGTGACTCGTCGTAACCCAGCGACATGTGCAGCGGTTTCTCCTCCGCGCCGCCCTCCTCCGCGCGCATGCCATACTCCGGCAGACCGCTTACCTCGTGGTACGGCGATTCTGAGGAAACAAAACATGTTGTATACCTACTGATAGCCATATGGTTATAAATGTGAAATTTAGTGTATAATATTTAATCGTCAGAAGGGTCTTACGATTGTTTAAATATTATACACTAAATATTGTAGCAGATCCGAAACTTCTTTCCCTTAACTTTTGTCCTTGGCATATAAAGTCTAGCTGTTGACTTCCATAAAGTAAACATATTTTTTTGCAAAAGCCACGGTGTTTTGCAAAAGTGTGGGCGTAAGGTCATTACCGAGCAGCTACGCTCCACGAAAATTTATCGTAGTAATTTATGAACAACTTTTCGTAGCGCAAGAAAAACTCGTTGCGAGCATAAAGTGTGTCTATTATTAATCTGCGATGAAGAGATAAGCACTTACCGATGTGTTGATCCATCCGTTTCTTGGGCTTGTGCACGGAGGCGTAGGGGTCGGAGCAGTACTCCTGGCGCGAGGGGTTCTGTGCGGCGCGCATGTCGTAGTCGGCGGGCGCGGGTGGCTGGCTGGCGTGCGGCAGGTGCGAGTAGTGCGCGTAGTCGTCGATGTTGCGGTAGCCCGCATGCGAGATCGGGTCGTAGTCGTAATTGCTCTGACGATCCAGCACCTGGTGAGCTGGCAACGTCGCAGCGTTGTTAGCCGCCGCCATCTTCATCTGCCACAACGAGTCCTGAGAGTTCACGCTGCCTCCGTTATTACTATTCGTGTAGCTGTTCTCTATGAAGCCCATGTTTACCCCTGCGGACAAAAGAAACGTTTAATATCGGATCGTTCGATCGCGGGAGGATCAAACGCGACATGCAAAGCGTGCTGTCCAGATATAGGTTGTTGTTACCTTCTATGTCGACTGTAGTTAGTCCTTAGTGAATGCATATGAGAAAAATAAATGAACATAATAGAGTCGAAAAAATGAAATTATATAATTCGTGTTCAACACAACTGCGACGAAACGTAAAGTCTAATTGAGAAAAATATGGAAGTGTGGACACAGGAAATTATAGAAACTAACACTTACAGTCAGAATTAGGCATCGTTTGTCCGGGATGAGGTTGCGTGTGTGGTGGTACATGATAGGAGTAGCCTCCTTGAGTCGCGTACACTGCAGTCTTTGAGTCATCCATAGACAATGCCATGTCCATCGAATGTTCCAGAGCTTTGTTCTCCATACCCGAGCTAGGGTAGTATGGCGGTGGCGCCTGGTTCTGTGGTGTCACTTTAGCTGGCCTCATCGAATCCATTTCGTAGTCCTTAGATCTATCTTTCTTATTGGGTCTGCGTCTGCACTGGTAGATAAGCAGTAATAGTCCCACGAACAGCAAGACCACTACGGTGGTGACGAATATTCCCACAATGGCGGCCGTAGTGCGAGCCGATGTCTCTTTGATATACGATGTACCAACTGTTTAAGAAAAACACATGTTTTTAGTCCTATTTTTAATTACTGAATCAAATTAATCTACAAGGATTTCTGTATCCCAATTTGTTAGATTTCGCACTTTAGAGTTGCTATTATTCGAAATAATTTGCTTCAGCGAAAAGATTAAAGGCACTTAACTAAGTCTTTCCTTGTATTAATGCTTTCATAGAAGCTGTTTATTACATCATAATGTTCATTCATTCACCCGGAAACAAGTTTATAAAATTGGCCGTCGGGAAAACGTCAGATTTAAAGTGAGCAGCTAAAAACAAATCAGGGAACTTGTGAAATATTTTATAATGTTATTTTCAGAGAAGAGATATTAGTTTTATTGCTTTGGCTTAGTTTAAACCACCACTTAATTAATATTTAAACTACGTAGTCCAGAAGTAATTACTCACTCTCTGCTTCCGTGTATTCGCTGCAAACATCTTGATTGACTTGCAAGCAAAGCTTGAGTCGTATACGAGGATTGAAGTCGTCGAGCGGAGGGTCGGTGACGTGCCGCTGAGTCGTGCGGGTTGTCTTACTGGGCAGCTCCACTGTGGCCTCCTGCACTGTGGCCACAGCCCCCGAAAGGCGGAGGGTCACCGTATCCACTACCTGTTACCCAATAAATTATATTAACCCTTATACCGTGCGGTCTCAAAATAGTAATGCTTCCTTTTCCTTAGAGGCTTATACTTAAGAAAAATACGTAGCCGAGTTGTAGACACAACTTCAACGCGCACGCTATTTGTCATTATTTCCTAACAGTAAATTTTTATTACGGATCCTAAATTTATTTTATGAAACAATTTATACCGGTGCTTTCGACATCCACAAACATAACTTAACAGAATTTGTTTAGCATCGGTTCCCTATTAAAGTAGACTTTATCAGCATTCAGCCAAAAGCCACATTTTGGTGAATATCGCCAAAATCGTTACGCTTGGCAGTCGCACAAATATAATCGTTTTAAACTTAGTTGCCCCCGAACTTAACACACAGTTTAAACTTCAGTGTAGTTTGTATTTACATTCACATTCTGCTGTAGGAGTAATTATTTGTTGGACACAATGTCTGGCATGTTGTATCCGACCCGGTCGATTCTAATGGCAAGCGCATTCCTAGCAAGAATATTTCGTTGGAAGAGATAGAATATCACTCACTAATGAAGACGTATAATTTTCGATGCGATTTTTCTTATATTTTTTGAAGAACTTGGCGTTTATTTAATTGTCTGAAATAACTTTTCTGTAATAGCATAGTTACTTTCATAGCAGGTTTTTTTTATATTGCCTAAATAAATAAAAATAACTAAGTTGGTGTTTGAGCTACCATTTTCTCGTTCCCCTATGTAAATTTTCATGAACTTAAGTTTTAATATTACAACTGTAGCACTTTCATGAAGTTATTCGTTATAAAGGCTTCGTGGTATTTAAATTATTCTGCCTAATGTCTACGTCTCTACTTATTTATTCTCTAGGTTCGTTATAACTATTAAGAAATGTATATTTGTACATTACATAGTAATTTGCTCCTTTTAGTCTAGATGATTGTATTGTTTTTTTCTTATTAGGTTAGTGACCCCAAAAATCTTCCGAGGGTATGTACTACTACCAATTGCAACGTACGCACGACGATCAATCAAGCTATACAAAACCAGTTTATGTGGATCTACTTAAACAAAATAAGGCCGTGTTATACTGGAGATGTATAGCTTGTATATGTCCCCGTGTGTACTTGCTAGGTACAATTTGTACATTACGTAAAACCTTTTTTTGAATCTGACAATACGGTTACAGTGTCATTGAATAACACCTAATTTTTGAACCACTATAATAATTTATAATAACTACCTAAAAGCGCATGGTATTAAAATGCAAATCAAACAAGGTATATTACACCTGAAGCTTACACGCAAAGCTTATACATGTGAGCTAACATCAAAGAACGGTGGGGTGTGGTGTGCAGTATGTGAGTATAAAATATTTACGGAGGAAGGAAATAGGGAGGATGTAGAAAAGTGCAATTACCTGCCATCCCGCGGTACCTCCCAAAGAAGCGAGACCTTCGACGACTCCCACCAGAGCCAGGCATGTCGGGGTGACGGTGAATGCTATCGCTTGCGTGCTCGGGTCGTACGTCACTTGTTCTGGAGGATTGATCTTGTCCACCTTCGTCGTCACCGTTATGTCATTCGAATAATTACTCTGCCCCTTTGTGTTCACCGCTTTCACCTGCAGTTCAAGTTTGAATTTAGAACTTCGAAGAGCAGAACGACGCAGTTGTGAGCATTCTAAAGCGTGTTGAAAACCATAGCGACGGCACAAAACGCAAAGAGAACATTGTAAACTTAAATAAACTAACGGCACGCGCCGAATGATTTACCTTGAAAACAAATGTGAGTTGCTGTCGGTAGCGATAACAATGAAAAACAAAAATGTAAGTTAATACCGTATTTGGGATAAATCCTAAATGAAATTACAATTCCTAAAATTACTTGGGGCGACATTCATAACTGAAACCAGTGTTAACCTAATTTAGGTACTAGCGATGGACCGAGACTAAATGTAGATTCTGGTGAACATCGACTTTGGTTGAATATTCTATGGTGAAGCGATAGTTCTGCCGAACTTCGGCTGAATTACAAGCGCTTCGATAAGAGTGACAGGTTTGTAAGTTTATAAGTCCGTATCTCCCGCTACCACAATAGGTGCCACATATTTCATCTTTGTAGCATTTTTCTAACTGAAGAACCACTTTGGTGTTCCACGGGTCAGAAACGAAGCGGTATGTTGTTTTGGATCCTCGTCAAAATTGAGGAGGTTGTCACAAAAGACATAGAAAATCAACTTAAATTACGGTACCTACTTAATTATTAGTAAATGCTGCTTTTTTTGTTGTATTTGACAGTATGTCAGAATAGAGTCGTTAACGTGGTTTAGGGAATAAGAAATGATCAAATAAACGTTTGAGATTGTTTGTATGAGTGAAAGCGCAGTTATAGGATGAGGAACAGACGGGCCGCGTTTAAAACACGGGTGGTTCATAATTACCGATTTCCGTAAATAGGAAAACATAAAAATAATACTTTGTTATTGATTCGGATCGAGAATCAGTAGCATAGTTACCTACTTGAATTTGACGAGGATGCAAAACAACATCTTGTATAGACGACCTCTTGTTTAAGTTTACGTCACCGAATGTTTGGTAAAACGGGATTCGGTCGAATTCGAAAAGAAGGAATCGGCTAATCCTGCTGAAGTTACGCGTAGCGAAATCTAATTTCAGTCCATCACTAATTTTCCTAAGAAAATTGGCTCCTTCGAAAATAGACACACTAGCAATGTCTATTTGGTAGATTAGTAAATAAACAACTTTCTTGTTTTCCACTGACTGTCACAAAATTCTAGTTTTAGGTTCTTATTGATTTATCAGAAGTAAACACGTAATTACGTAACTCAGATCGTGTCGCTAGCATACATGATTATTACATCGATGTGACTGTAATAGAAATAAAACATGAGTTCCTACTTTTTACAAATGAAGACTGTTCAAAAACAACATTCAATTGTCATTAGTTAAATGAAAAGTGTGTTACCTTGAAGGAGTAAGTGTTGTGCTGGTCGAGGCGGGTGACGTTGCAAGGGTTGGTGCGGCCGCAGTCGTACTCCATCCATTCGAACTCGGAGGTGCGGTCCGAGGCGCAGTGCTCGGAGCTGGCGGATGCGCCCGTGCCGCGCAGCGTCTCCCGCCGGTAACGCACGAAGTACTTAGTACTCGACAACCCCCCATCGAACCCAGCTTCCCACTTCAACGTCACGTACGTCGGCCCCACTTTCTGGCTTTCCAACATTCGCGGCGATTCCGGAGCGCCTTTCGGCTGTAACTTGATCTGAGGTCGTATGCTCCCCAGCGAGTTCTTCACTTTGCAGTAATAGTCCCCGTAGTCTTGCGGCTTTACTGTCTTTATTTTAAGAACACTTCGGTATGAGTCGTTGTTATCGGTCGTCGTATTTATTTCGTAGTGACCGTCCGAGGACATCTGCAGCGGCGCAGTATTAGATCCGTAGAACCATTGGAACTCTGGTTTGGGGTACGCTTGAACTCTGCATACGATTTCAGCCATTTCCATAACATCGTAAGCAACTTTATTATGTTGCCGAATTGATAAGGGTTCGTCTGAAATGAGGATAACAAGCTTAAAAATAATCTCGTATAATATACCTTCTAATTTTCTTTACTTATTCACTTCCTTTTCCATACGATTTTCTTTATACTAATAAAGGAAGAGAAAAGTTAAGGAAATTTTATAATTAGTTCTCTGTGGTGCGCCAATTACTTTCTCTATTTACTTGCTAATTAAAGTACCTAATGAGATTTCAACATAATATAACATATTTTCTTGGATACTCACGTTCTATTCGAAGATGCATCGTAGATTCGACTTTCTTAACCTCGTTCTCGAAAGCGCAGGAATAAATACCTCGATCTTCTGGCAATAGGTCATTAGTATTCGGCCTCGCCTTTCCGTTAAACTTAAGAGTACTTTGAACAGTGTAAACGGCATTTCTGCTTTCGGTTATATCAGTTTTGACTTCGTACAAATTCGTATCAGCTTTAATCTCAGCGTTGTCCTTGAACCATTTTACATTAGGACGCGGTTTGCCGTTAGCACTGCAAGTGACCGTGAAGTCTTGTTCTCCCGAGCGTTTCGTCATGTGAGTTTGTAATTTGGTTTGGAAACGAGGTGGCTGGTGGACTTCTAGTGTGACGGAGGCTCGCTCGCCGTGACCTAATTCGTTTGTAGCTTGACAATGGTAAACACCTTCACTTCCAAGGTGTGCACTAGGTATGGAGTATTGATTGCCTGTGGCTAACACTGCAGGCTTGACGTCTGAAGATGTATCCATGTCGCGGAACCATCGGTACTGCGGAGCGGGCCAGCCGGGAGGCTTAGCGCTGCAGGTGAGGGTGACTCCCGCGCCCTCCTGCGCCACCGGCCGGTCGGGGCTGATGTACGCACGGCCAGGCTTATGTCGCACTAACACAGCTACTGATGCACTGTTCGATCGCTCTGTACGCTTTCCGTTGCTGGATGATATAACATTCACAGCCCGACAAACGTACGTGCCGGCCATCTCGGCATTCACTCGCGTCAAAGAAAGAGTGTTTCCGCTCTGATGGAAGTCAGGTTTTCCTTCCATAGTCCATTCAATAGATGTAGGTTCTGGATTTGCAGAGACTTCACAACTAATTTCGACATTACCACCTTCCTCGGCCTCATAAGTTTTGGACTCTACTGTAACACTTGGAGGGAATAATACATCGAGGTACATTTCTTTCTCTCCGGGGCGCCCCAAGCCGTTGTCAGCGCTGCATGTATATTTTCCCGCATCTAGCACTGTAACTCCTTGGATAGTATGTGTGAAAGAATTCGAGATGTATTTGCCATTTCTAGTCCATCTGACGGTGCTTACTTGCGGCTTGGCATCAACTTTACATTCCATGGTAGCGACACCGTCTATTTCTACCCGCAAAGGATTTTCAGGAGCAACTTCAACACGAGGAAAATCTAAAACAAAAACAAGATTTCGTTAAAATGTTTTCGCAAATATTTTTCTCAATCGATGAACGAATAAAACTCCAAGGAACGTTTCGATCGCACGTGTTGTGTGTTTTGCTATTGCGGGCTTGCAGTATTAACATTGTACAAAGGAAGCGGATGTGCTGGTCCGGATAGCTGTTCGAAACATACCAATAATACATTTGTTTACAGAATCTGTCAGTATTAAAACATGCACTTGCTCGCATGCACGGTTTGTGCTTCAGCTGCTGAAAGACGTTGCTTATTCAGGTCAGTTCATAATAAACAGTATCCAGATGCTGCCGCGAGATGAGAGCATCAAAACGATCTTATCGTTTCTTCTTAAGTTTTTATTTCAATTACCTAACCTAATTTCAGTACGTTGAACACAGACATGTGGCTGCAGTTGCATCTCGGAATAAAAATACAGCGTGAGTTCAATAGTCTTGTATACTAGTAACATTTTGGCGTTAAAGATCACAACAATTAACTATGTCATGCACTCACAGCCCGGTATTGGATGTGTGCCCGGGAAATAACTATCAGTTTAGTTACTAGGTCTCATATATATGATAAATATAGGTAAATCCTAATAAAGTCAGCTGAATCTGGTTCAGTTTTTTATTATTTCTTTCTCTTTATTTGCACCAGCAATTCTGAAAAGATGTCTGAGCCCTTAAAACAAATACCGTTTATTTCGGAGCCGGTTTATGTAGCGTTTAATGCTAAGCACAGGAAATATAAGAATTTTAATGAGATAAGACTTAGCGAGCTTCTTTTTAAAACCCTTCGAGATGACAAGAGACAAAGCGCTGTTTTTCGCTAATATAAAATGGTGCACGTAATCAAAGGTTAAAATTGAAGAAAAAAAATCCAATTATTAATATTTTTCGGTGTTTTTTCCTCTAATCATTGCTGGTCGGAAAGCATTTATTAATTACTGGCTTATGTCCTCGGCTTCGCCCGCGTTTTGTAAGGTTATTGTCCCATGGATACTACCGGGATAAAAAGTATCATCATCATCATCGTCATCAGCCTATAATGTTCCCACTGCTGGGACACAGGCCTCTTCTCTATGAGAGGGAGTGGGCTGTAATCTATGATGTCACATGTCTTCGAATTTTTAGTCCTAGGACTTGCCGGTTTCCTCACGATGTTTTCCTTCACCGTTTTTGAGACAAGCGGTGATGAAATAAATTACACAAAGTAATGCGCCTGCCTGTGTTCGAACCCACGACTTACTGCTCGTAAGTTGGGGGTGCACCACTGGGCCACCGCTGCTCTCATATGTATAAAAAGTATCCTATGTGCTATTCCAGACAATTATCTATCCCGGTGTCAAACATTCAGCAGTTTATACGTGAAAGAGTAACAAACATCCATACATCCTCATGGAGTTCACATTAAAATATTAGTGTATATTAGTGGTAATTGACGACAAGGTTGGCGCACCGGCTGAGCGATCGACTGCTGCGCTGCGTGTCGCCGGTTCGAACCCCGCACGGAACAAATATTTGTAAGGCCTACAGATAGTTGTTCTGGGTCTGACTGTTTGTGTATGTGAGTTCAAATGTTTGTAAACGCATCCAGGATACAGGAGAAATTCCTAGTGTGGGGCAACCTTTAAAAAAAAAAGAATTATTAAACGTACTCGTTACTGTTTACTTAGTAGTATAGTAATTCTGTTTTTAATATCATATCACCACTCTCTCAATTGATAGGACCCAGTACACCTTTCCTTTGAGTAATGGTAGACTAACCACAACAAAAACAAAGTTTTTGTTCGTCCGTCGGTTCACCTGGAAAAGTTTCGATTGCGGAATTTATCTTAACGTGTGGGCTGGTCTGACCGCCTAAACCAACGGGAACTACTACTAGTAATGCTACTTGCTTTGAACAAAGCTGTTACTAAAAGTAGAAGAACGAACTCGGAATTAATTCTAGAAAAGCTTTGGAAGACTAAAATGTTTATGTCCACTTTAAAGTGTTATTAGGTTTTTCCATTAGGGCATTTTCAGGAGCGATACACTTGAGAGTGTCCTACTATAGTCTCCGTTCTAGACGTCTGCCCGGTCGATGATAATACGGCCGTTGCATTGTAACTTACAACCAGTAACTTACAAAATGTAGGAAGGTGGTGCATTTACAAAGGAGAAGCAGGTGTCCATCGGGGTCAGGGTCTGATTTTCCTTTTGGGAAATACCGGCGTGTGGTGCAAAAGCCCGGTTGTTATTCATGAAGGTTTTTATAAGCTATTTGGGCCAACGAAAACAAGTAAAACCAAAATAAAAGCTTGACTTGAAAGCTGTATTAAATAAAAAGGTTTATAGGAGTTAGGAAAAGTTTAACTTTTCTAGATTCCTTTATGACGTGACAACATTCTGATTTAGTAACTAAGTTCATTTTTTTTAGATTAAGTAACTAACTTCAAAATTTTCAGAATTCGTAACTAACTTCATATTTTTGATATTTTTATTGTACCCTAACATTCCTGAGACATGTGCCGGGAGTTGATTTAATTACAGTACGGCAATGTGTTATAAATAATTCATCGATTCAATTCGAATTTCTACCAAAATCCTTAAATGTATTTGCCAAAATTCCGTCCACAAACTGTAGGCAAGTCAACATAGGTAGGGTAAGTAAGTACCTTAACAAGTTTTACTTAATTGAATATTAAACAAAATTAAAGGAAAATTCCTAGACTAGGCGCCAGAAGCCTTTAGGGCTTAACATAGTCTGGAAATATTAATAATGTCGACGTAAATTTGTTCAATATAATTAGCAATATATCAGTTCCGTAATAAACCAAGAACATTCATAGTCTTGTATTTGCACAGTAGGGTCATGTAAATAATAGCGAGCAGGATACCATTCCCGAGGTACAGCGGGAGCAAGTTTAGGTCATTGAGGTTATTTGCGGAGAGCTTTTGCGTTTCCTTGATGGCCCCTGGCTTCGCTCAGGGAATCCTATGCCCGAGACGTCGTCTACATTTGAACGCGCGAAAGGAGTTCGTACAAACACTATCTGCCAGTGTTTCTTTACTCTCGACATACGACTTTTATGCAGCAGTTTTAGAACTACCGACTAGCTATTAAATCGTGGCGCAAGTTCGGTTTTTCTTACTGTTCCAAGAAAAGAATTCCAGGAAAGGTTTTTTATTTACTATGTCCCTTAGTCATATTTATTTAACAGAATAAATTAAAACAGGATGAATAAAACTAATTAACAAAAATCAGGTTATTCTTATTATCTCTTCTCAAATAAATACAAAGGAACTTCTGAGACGTAAATGGTGGACTTGAAGAAAACATCAAAGTTTTACGAGCAGCAAATCATCAAAGATTTATTGTACGAAAATAAGATTCTACTACGAAGCTTTACCCTCTTTGACGAAATAAAACTCAAATGAAATGAATTAATTGAAATAGGAAATCCTGCAACTGATAATAAGTATCACGAATATGTTAAGGAATACAAATACTACCAACGAGTTTCAAACTAAAGACATTGTGGTAATATAAAGTTTTTTTTTATTCGGTACAAATAAAAAACAACCTTATTTATTCGTGACTGTTTTTTTCTTTAATCCGAATAAAAAACTTCTTGATTAATGAAATAAAGCGCGAATATAAGCTTTCGAAAGTATCCTCTGGTTATACAAACAAGTTATTGTTACACTTGTTTTTCAGTTTCGCGACACCCTTAGCCAAATTCTTGAATAGGTTTATTCGGAGCGTGAAAGGAATTGGATGACGTAACTGGCTTAAGTATAACACTACATTTGTACGAAGAAACAAAATGTAGGTGCTTATATAAGTACGTGATGAATGAACCTGTTGTTTACATACGGTGTAATACAATTCGCAATTATGTATTTGGCTCCGACCTTACATTTGCGGTAAGTCAAGTCGAAGTTGGTCTGTATTGTCTTATTACGTTCTTATAATTCAGAGCTCGGTTTTTTGAGAATACATTAATAAAATCCTTTAAGGCTATATATTTCGACGTGAAGCAATGGTAATGTAACCGGTTATTCAAGTAACGGGTGACCACTATGGATACCCAATCACACACCGGGGACAGATGCTCGCAGTGCGGATTCCAAACGTGATAAATTGCATCGATATTGATTTCAGTGTGTACTGTACCGTGAACGTGATGTCTTCATGACTACGAGTTTTGGCTGGCCATTGTTTCTAGGTTGTTCGTACCTTTGTAGTTGGTTAAAAAAAGCTCCCATTTCCCGAAAATTCCTACGATAAAGGAGCTTTAAATTTCTTTAAACGACTTGTGGGAGAAGAGCGTTAAAATGATAAAAGTATGTCATAATGCACTGATATAAACCAGGCGGCGACGCGTCGCCGACCAGCCATGTTCCTTACCGGCACGGTAGACTTTTACAATTCGCGTGAGAATTAATGCAGCTGATAGATAAACAATGTTTTCCTTTTATTTCCACAACAGCGCGCATCCTGGTAATTGTTGATGTGTCCATATTGCTGCGTTCTCGGAACTTAATTATTGTTTACCTATTTCGATACTTTTTACTGACCATCAACTTCGTATTATTTAAATTCTACAACGTTTTAAAATGGAATGGTATTTTACATAATCGTATTTTATGAAAAAATATAATATTGCGTGTTTCTAATATGAAATATGATGAAGTAAATTCAATTTTATTGAGAAACCTGTCATAAAGATGCTGAGGGATTGAATGGGATGAGTCGGGATAAGGGGCGGAGAAGATAAAAGGCCATAAATAAAAAAAGACAGTACTTACAATTGACACTAAGATCGACTGAAGCATCCAGCTGCTGCCCCTCAGACATGGCTCTGTTCCACACCACACACCGGAACACTGCCCCATCGTCCTCCCTGGTCGGCATGAGCGTCAGGGTTGCCACCGTCGGCTCCGCACGAGTCTTGGCGTGCGCTATCGTCACATCCAGGGGGTACGTTGAACCCTCGCGGTACCATCTGAAAAATGACGCTCGTTAACATTTGTACGAGCATATTTTCTCGCAGTCTTTTACTGCTCAGTCTAAAGTGGCTCGCTGATTTTTATGCGTTTGTGTACAGAAAGAGGGACACTTTTAAAACAAGCTTTTTTAAATTCCATGTGATAATGGACCAAGCTTTTTCCTCGACACTGTTACTAAATCAAGAGAGTGTGAGCCAATTTACATTAGACGCGAGCCCTTCGGTATTCGGTAAAATAATGTTTATTGCTTTTGTCCATTGAAACACAACAGTAATCTATTTTCTGTTTGAACCATTGCCACGGGGGTTTTTAGGGCTGCGGTTTCTCAAAGAACGATTAACAAAATTCTTCTCTTTGTTGCGCGAATGTGATAAAAGACTCCATTTTAATTCGACAATCACATTAATTCTCATTTACAAAACCAGCTGTGAACCCACAATATTATAAATAAATGTTCAACGACCTTTATACGTTTTCAAATAACGATTATTGTAGGCTCGAAATAAAATAACTGAGAGCAATGTTTAAATAAATTCTGCGTAATATTATTATGATAGGTAATATACGCCCCGATATATGGCGCGATATTTAATTATATACGAGTTACAAAGATACATTATTGTTCCTAAAATATTTTGTGTAAGGCCGTATCTACAATTACACATTTACGTCACTGAGGATGGGTACTAGTATAAGTACCTATATAAGTACAAAACCACGCATGTTTACTTTAGAATTTAGATCCCACTCAGAATAGAATTTAAAATTTAAACAGGAAGGTACCTAAGTTTTGCGTTTCACAGACCTTACTTTACGTATAATTTAGTGTGTGCCCAGCTCTTTTGATTTCCTTATTCATATTACGGATATGTAAGTTTATATTTCATACGCTGTTATTACACGTCACGTACCTTTACCTACTAGTTGACGCGTTGTAATTTCGGTCCTGGTGCCACAGTCCGTAACAAAGCCACAAACTTTTTGGTAAGTTGGGACAAGAATGGGTGACGCACAGGTGTAAGGTATAAACTTTGAGCGGCAGGTACACACAAATACATGATTAGATTTTAATTAAAATTAAACTCGTGCCACTCTTTTGCTCCTACGTTTATAAAGGACGAGCTATATCAAAGAAAGAGCAAAAGTTGAAGAATGTTTTGGTATTTAGGTTAATTAGGTTTCAAAGCAGACGAATTCTTTTAAAATATAAACAAGTAAAACTCTACCATATTTTAATCAAAATTATTATGGAAAGATTTATTGATAAAATTAATACTTTTTAAACTTGGAACCATCGTTAAGTACTTACTTTTATATTGTCTGTACGTTAAGTGGTTACTAAATAGGTTAGAGGCTCCTCGTTGGGCTTTACAGATTACAATCACAATATAATGTGTACCTGAGTCGTGTGTTAAGTGGCTGCTCTACGTTGACAAAGAATACATACTTAATTAGACAATCGTGGCTTCAAGTCAGTTTTTAGGGTTCCGTACCCAAAGGGTCAAACGGGACCCTATTACTGAGACTTCGCTGTCCATCCGTCCGTCCGTCCGTCTGTCACCAGGCTGTATCTCATGAACCGTGATAGTTAGCCAGTTGAAATTTCTACTGTATTACTGTTGCTGCTATAACAACAAATACTAAAAACAGAATAAAATAAATATTTAAGGGGGGCTCCCATACAACGAACTGATTTTTTTGCTCGTTTGTATAAATAATGGTGCGGAACCCTTCGTGCGCGAGTCCGACTCGCACTTGGCCGGTTTTTTCAAAGTTGGCAAGCAGAGTTACGTGGGTCCCTATAACATGGGACTTGAACATAACTGCCGAAATGTGGGTGTAGTATTAGTTACACCTCTGCCTTAACCTGCGGGAATTACAGGCGTGATGTTATAAAAGCTGAGTTAGTTACGACCGTCTGTTTCACATTACAATATTTTTCCATTCTCAGTATCTAAATTGTATTTCAATTAAAAACCTTTACGTAACCACAGCTAACTCTTGCTTCAACTGAAAGTAATTCCGCGCTCACACAGCGTCTCATAGTTCATGTATCCGGGACACATATCCGGCTAAACGTAGTGCCTCGTATACCGAGTTTTTGTGACGTGTATCCAGAACACCTAGTTTCATCCGGCCGAGATGCCGACCTTTTTATGCAAACTAGTGCCAGCTCCACGACAACGGCGGAGCGGGCTCATGTGACATCATTTTCGAATATCCCGGTAAGACCCGGCTTAGTGCAACGCTTCAATTTCATTATTTGTACCGGGGTGTAATATGTGAGCCCACAACGGTCATCCTTACGACCAGCTGGCCATCGCCGGCGGGTACTGTGCCCCGTGTACCCGCAGTCCTTTCCTCCCGACTCTAATTGAATCCGAGTCACTGCCTACATGAAATTTATCACCACATTTATCAGCTTTTTATCTTCCCCGTACGCCGTTCTTAATGCGTTAGGTAAAAGCCAATTACGGTTTTGTACGAAAACGTACAAAGTGAAGCTCGGGATTAGTACGGACAACCACTTGTATAGAGCTGGGTCAAGTTTTCGGCAGTTTGTACAAATCAGAAGTGGGATTTGTGTCTTAAAACATGATACTGATTTTGTCTTTAAGAGATCACGTGTTTTTGCAGGAGCAGACACAGGTATAACACAATCCCATTGTTCTCGGGAAATGGCATATGTGAGTGAATAATTAAAACACCGGAGGGAATATTATGACGAATATAATAAGCCAACAATACGGGCTTACACCACTGCCGGTAATGAGTTTTTATTTCTCTGCGGCTTTAGCAATGTGTCAAATAAATTATTCCATAACGATTATGACTTTCGATGTTCCTGAACAAATTCATAATAAAAGCTAGATATACAGGGAGCATTATGTGAGAAGCCGGCTGTAATGAACCTGCTCAGTCGGGAAAGCGATAAGTGCTAAGTACCCACAATTCGCTTGAATGAAATTCTGTGGCTCTAGGTAATCACATCGCACAATGTTGGATTTAGTTTAATTCAGTATACATCAAATATGAATTCAAAACTTAAATTCAAACAATATTACGAAGTCGCACAAGTAACGTGGCAATTACAATTAGATGTTTAATTTGTAACTTTATGCTTATATCACGACAAAGTTTTAAAAGTGACACGCCTACATATCAACAGTAAATACTGCGAGACTTGTGCCGTTAATTTAACTTATGTACATGTTGTTTTTAACATTATTACCTTCAGGGGATAATTTTGTAGAGAAGTATTTCAAAGGCTTTTGAAGCGAATTGGTTTTCGTGTTATGTTTTGCGAAAAGTTTTCATTGATTCCTACCGTTTTAGCTTCTATTACAGATAAGTAAAATCCCATTTTTGTTTTGAAAATCTCCACTTTCACACCTAGAACGTAAGTTGTATGCATTGCGGAGGGCGGAACGTACTTAGGTGTTACGAGAATAATCGCATTAGTTATGCACCAAACGTGTGCGGAATTACGAAACAAAATCGGTGTCTTACTTGATGGTTGGTTCGGGCGAACCTCCAGAACTTGAGCATGAGAGGTTGAGTTCTCGACCCTCCTGCGACTGCGCGTGCGAGCCAGGTGAAAGCACAGGCGCGCGCGGGCTGGTGAGCACGGTGAGCGCGTGCCCCTGCGCGTGCAGCGTGCGCCCCGACCCGCCCGCCTTCACGCGGCACTCGAACCGCCCGTTGTCACGCTCGTACGACACGTTCGACACCATCAGGTCAAAACGACCCTCCGTCGGTTTGTACGAGATCCTGCAACAAAACATTCGTTTTTTAATTCCGAAGAAGCGAAATCGAAACAATCCCTAATGGGTTCGTTCATTATTTTTCAGGATCGACAGATTCCTCGCCATCCTACAAAGAACAAAAGCGTCAGTGTGCCGACGTGCGTTCCTTTCAGATTTTTACGTTTAAGCAACGAGGCCGTCGACTCTTCAGACTGCTTGCAGAATATTTCTAAGCCGATTGTAAATAGACTTCACATCGGCACACTGAGTGCATGTAGACGTATTCCTTGTTTCATGTTTATTTTGCAGTAGTGTGCAAGCAATGAAAATACAAATTTAATAACTATTTTCACAGAGAAAAGCTGGTCAAAGTCCTGAGCCGGTGGCGTTCAACGTTTAAAAGCTATGCTAATCGTGAATATGTATCACGGGAATGAAATGACACAAAGGAATTTTACGTAATTCCCTCTTAGTGGTGACATGAAGGCCTGACATGTACCTACAACCTTAATATTATTGTGGTCGTTTGCGGGGCGCTCAGAAATATTTCCTGTTTTGGCTTATTACGAGAAGGCACTGACAACTATATTCCATTTGCATTATTAGTATGTTTTATGAATGTTAATCCCACTAGAGCCTATACTATGATCAAAAATATACATAAGATTCTTTCTAAAGCATCAATTTTAATACAAAGTAATGATTCAACATTATTTTATATTTTTCGGAAGACCCAGTTTATTCAGGTGTCTGAAAAGTGAAAGTTGTATTTTTAGGATCGTAAGAAAGCAAATTCTATATTGATAACAAATTGATGAGTAAAATAATAATGAATAGGTCTGCTAATGTATACCATTAGCGTTACATTGACAAGGTAAAGAGCCCTAATTACCTCACCTAGTATTATACCATTGTATATTACTCCGAGCTTCTGACTGTAGTATAATAAACACAGGGATAATAATTACCTATATTATATTCCACCAAATAAACTTGGAAATTTTCTTATAAGTAGCGGAGACAAACATACAGTGATTAATATATCGTCAAGCCTGTAATCCCAATAGGGTAAGGCATAGATGTAGTACCTAGAAGAACACAAATTTCACCAGTTATTTTTACGTCCTATGTAATCGGGGCAAGCCTATTGCCATCAACCGGGCATATATCCCGAGTCCGTGGCTACTACTGAGAAATTCCTGATGGAAAAACTCAATAACACTTGAGCCCGACCAGGGACTCGAACCCAGGACCTGATGCTCAGCTATCGCGCATGAGATCTCTAGATCAAAGAGCCTGTCGCACAGTGGTTACTGTACAATAAATCACATTTTTGTCGAAGAACAGCTTATAAAGTGGTATTCAGTAGATTCAGGAGTAACTTCATCAATAAGAAATAAAGTAGGCAATCCATAAAAACGATGAGTTTTAATGAAAATTGCTTTTGTTCAGAACTTGTGATGTTAGGACCAGGGGAGATAACGATATCCCTAAATTATTAATGTCATCGGTTTCCAATAGCTTTGCTTGTGAAAACAATTTTAGTATTGGTTTTTGCAAGACGGAAAACATTTAAAACAAAATATGTAAAATTACACCAAGGTATAAATATAAATTTATATATAAAGAGGATGCCAATAATGACAAAATGCAATATATGGTTTGGGTTTATGTACAAAAATACTATTGGGCTGTTTATTTATATGTATTATAATTGCACCCTATTTCATCATCATCAGCCTATAATGTTCCCACTGCTAGGACACAGACCTCCTCTCTATGAGAGGGAGTGGGCTGTAATCCACCATGCGGGCCCAGGGGTTAGTAGATATCACATGTCTTCGAATTTAGTTCTAAGACATGCCACTTTCCTCACGATGTTTTCCTTCACCGTTTTTGAGAGCAGCGGTGATGAAGTAAATTACACAAAGTAATTCGCCTGCCTGCGATCGAATCCACCGCTTACTGCTCGTAAGTCGGGGCTGCCACCACTGGGCCACCGCTTCTCTCTGCACCCTGTTTCAACCTCATACGAATGGTGGATTCAATGGTTCAATTCACGGTGATTTTTATATCTTCAAGTTGTATACAGACCCGTCACGAAGCCGTCAACCAAGCATTCTGTACGTCAAACTAAGTAACCCTACGCAAAAATGATTGCTGGAAAACGACTTTTTTTTTTGAAGGGGAATATCATTTTTTACGGTAAAACTCAAAGTAACGCACTCAAAACATTGTGCTGATAGATGCATTGAATAGTAAACGGGTATTTAAAGTACAGTTATAAAATTAAAAATCAGTATTAAAAAAAAAACCCTCAAAAACGGTGAAGGAAAACATCGTGAGGAAACTTAGAACTTATGTCTTAGAACTAAAAATTCGAAGACATGTGATATCTACCAACCCGCACTGGGCCCGCGTGGTGGATTACAGCCCACTAGCTCTCATAGATAGGAGGCCTGTGTCCTAGCAATGGGAACATTATAGGCTGATGATGATGATGACGATTAAAAAAATGTGATAAAGTTGGAACTTTGACGTCCAAAATCTCAGTAACTAGAAGGTTCCCAGGTATGGTCCGGAACAAAAAAAAATATCGCAATGATGGGGAGAACCAGTGCCCTTCGGCTTCATCGTAGGGTCTTTTAAAACCCTTTAAACTTATATTATAAAGAGGTATTTGTTTGTAAAATTGTATGTTTGTATGTACGGGGTAATCTTCGGAACGACTGATCCGATTCCGAAAATTCTTTCACTAACAGGACACTACATTATCCCCGAGGGAGCGAAGCCGCTTGCAAAATTTATATATTTTCAAGAACTGTGGTGACGAAAGGTTAACAGAGTTAGCCTTCCGTGTAAGCTTTTACTCGTATAAACCGACTTACAAAACCTATTTGTTAGATAACAATTCTATCTGCAATGGTCATGGAGTTGATGGTCCTCGGTCTTGTTTCATTAACCATATCATTTTGCCGCACAAATATCACTTCTTGAGTCAGAAGAAAACATGTATTTTTTACTGTTGGCAGCTTAGTACCCTGGCCTGACACAAATTTTCTTGCTAAAAAACATTGCGACAGGGAATTACTTTTACCCTGTCTGACATGCCATCACTTGGCGATATTTTTTTTTTTACTCTTCGCTGTCAGTTGCCACAGACTCCCCCGGGTCGACCATTTTATACATGTGCCTACCCAGCTAGATATAATTCCATGCTCGTGGGATCTTCCAAACGTACAGTTTAAAGGCTGTTGGCTGCTATAATGTATACACTCGAAAAGAAAGATATTTGGACGTTGAATTTATCTTCCTCGCATTAGACGACGTCGTATCGCATTCAATGTAACTGCTCGTGCATGAAATTACGTAAATGTATTTCTCTTATTTTGGAAATAGATCTCTAACTTGCTGCTTCAGCTACCTATATCTTTTACTATACACCGACTTTCTATATTATATTAATTTAACGCTACGAGTAGGGAGCTTTTAAAATATTCCTCTACCTGCGTTACTTACGGCACGTTCATATTATAATAAAAGTTATAATACTTGTTAGATAAGTTTTAATCCCCAATAATTTACTTATTTTGAAAAGTTATAGCGGTATTATTTCGACCCGCCTTCGTGTTTAGCACGCAAACTCTTTGTACTTTTTCATGAATATTAATTATTTTATAAGGGTTGGCAGATGTCCGATATTTACCCTAGAGATCGGTACTTATTTGAATATCTTGTTGGGGTTAAAAAAAATAAAAAGGGTAGGAGTACGAAACGTCCAACTGAGGTCGAAAGATCATAAGTATCTACTTGCGCGTAAATAAGATTTGCATCTTGACAAATTTAACCTCTAGATATACAAAAATTCAAGCCGCTTTCTTTTGAGGTAAAAAAATGTCGTGTGTGCGAGGGCAAACAATGTGTGTGTTTGAAGTACACGGCTGGTTTTTGCGAACCTTAGCTTATAGAGAACTAGCTACTGACCGCGACTTTGTTCGCGTGGAAATTTTGATGTTTTTCGGGTATAAATTAAACATATAAACCTTCCTCTTGAATCATTATGTCTATTGATGAAAACCGTACCAAAATCCGTGTTTGTTTAATACTATGTAAAGATGGGTTTTCTTTTGTTCGTGAGCTGTTGTAAATGGATTATTTAGACATGGACTTACTGGTAATTAGTCTCGAGAGGGATGTTGCCGATGGCGACGTTGTCGTGCCCGCTGGCGGTGCTCCGGACCCAGTAGTAGGTGAGCGACTCGCCCGCCAGCGGCTCAAGGGCGAAGCGACACTGCATGGTGACATCATCACCTTCGCGCGCGTCGTGCTGTTCATCGTCTCCGCGAACCGTGCACCATACTAGAACAAAACACACACAAATTTAAATATTATCATCATTTTTCAACTATCATGTGTGTACTGTGTAATTATCACTTGCTTCGGTAAAGGAAAACATCGTGAGGAAACCAGCATGGCTGAGAGATATTTATCTACAGCATGCAAAGCCAAGTCAGACAGCCAGATAGGCATAAAAACTCTTGACACTAGGTTAGGTACTAAATACCCGAAGAATATCATCCAACTGACTAACATCATCATTCTCCGATCCTTATGCCAATTCATTTAAGATCAGCGCAGCGTGTGTTTTTAGTCCATCATCATCATTTCAGCCGAAAGACGTCTACTGCTGGACATAGGCCTCCCCCAACGCCACATTGACATAAGGGGGGTTTTGCCATAATCGCCACGCTTGGCAGGCGGGTTGGCTATCGCAGTGAACGCTGCTGCCCATTCTCTGGAAAGTCCCTTAGTCGCCTCTTACGACACCCACGGACAGATATGGGATGGTGCTATACTTAACGTCCGACATTATACAGAACATATTACATTATACTCCATACTTCAGAGGAATAAGAGGATATCACCCCACTCACCATCTCAGGCATTAATATGATCTGTATAGGCCTTATATGACTCTTAACAAGATTCTGGACTGTAAAAGAGACTGTACCCTCCGAGTATGTTCTGGTGTTTCCTGTTAGAGCAGTAGTATAGGAAATACCGACCTCATCTAGTTTCCATACAAAGTAAAGATTTGTAAGCGGATTTGTCAAAAACATTTTTACAGAATAAAGATTAATTGTAATTATTTACATATCATCATCGTTATTAAATTCTCATGACCATCACCATTCATCAGGGTTTACCCTAATCGTGACATGATAGGTAGGTGCACAGTCACACATGGTATAAGTACGGTAATAGTTGGTCCAAGAAATATGTGAAAGCCAGGAGCGTTACATGGCCTCGTCTGCCTTTCGTTTAAGTTTTATAAAGTTTGCAATCTTGTCTCGTTCATCAGTCTGAAAAGATCCCAACTAGCAAAATACCCTTACATACAAAAGCTTGTAAGAGCTGTGGTTTCTTATGAGGTTTATATGTGTTTTGATTAAGCCAGAAACACTTGATACCCTTATAAACAACAGTTAGTAAGAGCTATGGTTTCATATGGGGTTTATATATGTTCTGGTTAAGCCTAATTAAGCTTTAAGAGTATTCATACTTGTAACAAATTCTTATAGATGTATATGAGAAAACCTTATATAATATTAATATAAATAATAAAATAATAATAATATATATTAATATATATAATTTATTTATTAAGGGCAGTATTATAAGCACCTTTTACAAGTGTAGTTGCCTTTGATTCTTACATAATACTTATAAAGGGATTTTGTAAGTATATTCAGTCTTAGAAGTGACTATACTAAGTCTTTTATTAGACTTCCGTAAAAATTCTATTTTAAAGTGTGATTTATCTCACCTAAGACATATTAAAGAGTAGTACCGTTTTAAATCTCTTACAAGTGTCTTACAAAATCTTCTGTGAAGGGTTATTTATTTCGTTGTCGACGTGGCTTACTCCAGAAATTGTTATAAAATCACCAATAGATTTACAAAAATAGAAGCGGTTTGAGAGAAGTGGAGCATACTGAAGAAATATACGTAGAAAATACTTGGAATTAATGCAAAAATTAGCGTCTCTCCGAGCATCTCGAGCAACTGAGTCGAACAATATTTTTGATGGTTCCGTACAAAAGGACGATGACTATATGATGACATTGAACAGAGTGGTAATAGTGATTGCAGTGAACAAAGTAGTGAAAATGAATCACAAATGCGCCACACTCACAGGATTCAGTCAGGGTTGGGCTTTTCAAATCAGACTGCAAATGATTATAAGGAAGCTTTACAATTAAGACTACAAAATAACTGTGACTATGGGAAGAAAATAAAAGTAAATAATTTAAACATATATTGTGTATGTGTATTGTCTTTTTTTTTGTATTTTGGTTCACATTCCTAAAGTATGCAACATAGCTATGAAAATCAGTTCCGCGTTGTGCTCAATTTTAACTAATTTACATTTTACATTTGAAATTTCACACAAAACTATAATTTTATTGTGGTCATTATAATCACCGCAGAGAAGGCTTAAGAGGCTCATCAAAAACGTCACAAATGCTTTTAATACGATATCCATGTGTTGAAATATGTTGGTCATCTTCTTTATTTTTGGCTAATATTGATTGTAATTCCAATGGCCAATGTAAAATATTGTGGCAGGTACTTTGAAACAGGATATCCACAGGCGATACATTTTTCACACAATAGAAAGTGCGTTATCTTCCATGGCCATTTTTCATTAGTAAGCATTCGGATCTTTTTTTTACTTATGAAACAGTCGACATCCATAATTGCAACCATACTGTATGTATATTTGTCCTAAAACATATACATACATGTGAATATAATTAACGTTGTGGATATATAAATTAATACCTTGCTTTTACTTACTAAGGAACCCTAAAATTATGAACAGTATGGCCGAGTAGGTGTATGGTTATTTTTAGTGTGACTTTAAGAGTGTGATATAAACCATACACAAGAGTACTGGACTTATATTGTACTGATAAAGCACTTGTATGTCATGGTCGTAATAATGGCTACCATTTTTATATTATTTAACAAATAATTAAAATTATTTATAACATATAAGATAGGTTTTTGAAAGGGCCCGTGAAAAAAATGTTATTCAAATTTCAAAATAATCGAGAAAAACTACTTCGCAACCTAAAAATCTACCAATATATGAGTAAGAAATTGGAAAATATACACTAAGCGTTTTGTAGGAAACTTAAATAGATAATTTACTTAAGTTACGTTTTTGATGCCTTAATTTTTATTATTTTTCAAAAGTTTCGTACTCGTTGCAACTTCACGGCAGTATGTGATAACACTCTTACTAGAAGATGAGAAAGAGAACTACTAGCCATATTACACTTAGAACAGCATTAGTAAGTGGACTATAAGGTTATTTGCCCTTAAAAAATGCCATTGTAAGTCACTTGTAAATTTGTTTGTTTTTATAAAAGTATCAGCAAGAGCTTTGTAAGATTGAAAATACACTTCGCGAGACCATTATAAGGCAATTGCCAGGGTGAATATACTTATAAAGTGCGCCCAAATCCACACTTATATAAGTCTATAAGTGGGTCATAAGACTGAAACAAAAATGGTCTTGGGATATTTGTAAGATTATTTTTTGCTAGCTGGGATAGCATGTAGTCTCGAGTATCTTTTAATATGAGAAAATTTAAAATGTTTGAAAATATATGCTATGTATAGTAAACTAGGAAGGTATGCATACATCTATGTAGGAGGTACATATAGTACAGACAGCGTCAGTATGTGCTAACCCTTCTACAGTCCGGCCGAGTACGCCAGGGGGGTAACTACTTAATGACGCTGTCTGTTCGTGTTCTAACAACCAATTCCAGGGAAAAGCCCAGCGTTTCATATTACTCAGTGCATTGATATTCGCTGTCTGCCGGCTAAACAAAGAACAAACTAATCATGAAACTATCACTTCAACAATCGATTCAGCGGGTTTTGCTGCTATAGTACGAAATGAACTCAACTACGAATATATGAATCAACAAATTTAGGTCACCAAATTTCCACGTAAATACACTGTTTAGGCCAAGAGAATGTAATCTGCTCGGTGCATAATATTGCTGGGAAAATTGCCGGAAACTTTTCTGAGACCCATCTACCCGTCTGGAAAAATCCTTGACACATCCCATCGTGATAGTATTTCCTATTCAATAATAACACGCTTCATTTTATTTTAGCACTACAAATAAAACAGTTAGCAACCAGTATTATTATTTTTAAATCAAAGGCTTTTATCAAAGAAAATACCAACAGGAAGAAAAGTAGTTAAAATGGCCTAAGAGAAAAGTGACTTGTTAGTATTGCCAATAGTAAAAAAACTGTTAAGTAACGTTGTAGAAAATTGAATTTGGTTCACTTTCTTTTATTGTTCAAAATAAGAGTACGTTCACTTGTTTTTACTTTTTATTTTCTAGTTACGCGTTCAATAGATAACTGACCTGACAAGACTGGGTATTTAGGTGCCTTTGTGGACTTGTGGAGTTATATTAAATGGCTTATGCTGTACTAAATGTAATCTATACTTAATGTTTAGCTTTATAAGCTGAAGAGTTAGTTGGTTTGTTGATTTGGTTTAACGCGCTAATCTCAGGAACTTCTGGTTCGAATTGAACAATTATTTTAGTATTGGATAGTCCACTTATCGAGAAAGGCTACTAAACATCAAGCTACGACCAATAGGAGCGGAGCATCACTGAAAAATGTTGCAAAAATGGGAAAATGTGACGCAGACAAATTTGCGCGAGTCACGTCACAAAGGTCATAAATAAATAAATATGTTGTATAGCCAAAATCATTAATTTCGTACCTACGTAGATCTCCCGTGTATAAATAATTCAGTAAAACAATTATGTCATGTGTATCTAGCATTAAATTCAGAAAACATTTGAATATCACGTTCAAGTTGTTACGTTTAAATGTTTTCAGTCTCAATTATGAGACTGAAAACATTTAAATAACAGTTCTTCTAAGTAAGTACCGCAAGTTAGCTCAGTTATATTTAACTAGACGAAGTTATTATAACTATCGAGAAAAACTTTACTTATCACAAATTGTTTTTTACTATTTTTCAATGAGATAACTTCTAGAAAATATCCTAGGAAATTGTTAGTCAGGGGAATACTAAAAAAGTTTGAGGCATGCAACGAGAAGCTACAGGTTCGTAAAATATTAATGAATTGTAATTTAGATAGCCTCGTTGTCTAGTGGTCCCAATCGCGCCTGCCGAGCATGATTGTCTAGCTTCGATTCCCGGGTCGGGCAAAAAGTTATTGTATTTTTCCATCAGGAGTTTCCCAGTAGCACCCACGGAACCTGGATTTGTGTCCGGATGATGGCAATAGGCTCGCCCCCTATTACACGGGACTTGAAATATAACTGGCGTAATGTGGTACTATTAGGTATACCGCTGCTGAACCCTTTGGGGATTACAGGCGTGATATGATGATGTTAAATTTAGACTGGTATAAAATATCCAAAAATAATAGAAATAGGTTCAGCAGTTATATTATAAATAGGTACAAAGTTAGTTTCAACAAGTAGTTGTGATGTAAACTAAAAGTAAAAAATAGAAAACTTATTGACATTGATTGATTAAGTATCAAAACTTTTGTCTACCAAAGAGGTTTTATTTTATAGAACTTGATTAAATAAGTATCACGAATTATTTCGCCACGATTTTTCAAACACTACGTATAATGTTACTCATCTCATGGTGATTCCATTGAAAACGAGTTCTCCGAATTACATTCTAATCGATGATTCTCGGTATGAATGGACTAAATGTCAGAGGTAAAATTTCTACGTTGACATCGTTTACACATGGAGAGTATTAGCAGTATTATTTACGACTTTCAAAAGGAAAAGCGTAAACCAACCAACCCTAAAATGTTCCCTTCCCCCTTTTTTGTACGTTTTGCCGTAAAATACACGAACATATTTCGAAAATTACAATGACTTAACGTATTTTTTCTCACACTGGTTTCTCTTTTTCTATCAGCACAACAGGATTGATGCTATCTCCCTCGCTCTTGTTAGAAGACATCGAGTTGTCGTCTCTTTCACTCGAACATCTAAACGGTTTTAGTTAGGGTTGTCAAAATTAAATTTCACATTTTCTTATCTAAAATGAAGTCGATGACTGATGGCTTTAAGTTTATAAGTGGACGCTAACTTCTATGTAGGTACACAAATTGCTTTCGTGCTTTTACGTGAAGTGGTACCTTATTGATGATGAAAAAGGTGACGTCAGACAAAGTCCTTGTGAAATATAAAGAGAAACTGTTGTAGCATATTGGTTACGAATCATATTTTCCTCATATATTCTGAGAAGAGATTAACAAAGGTGTGTATTTTGGCATCCTTAGGCTGACACCCATTCGTAGAAGCAGCAACGGCACCGGCGCGGGCGCAGCGCGGCGATGGCGGCGGCGGTCAATGACACGAGGTCGCGTGCGGCCTGCTACCGAGCGCGGAGCTTCGAACCGGACCCACTAGACCCTATCACGAGTCCCACCACCCACATTATCACCTTCATGTTACTATAACGTAAACGTTAACTTATAATTAACACAGTTTAGTCGGACAACAGTAAACAAACTATTAAAGTTTCTTCTTGACGCTGTACGCACGCAACTATACATACATGTAGGTAGGTATATCTATATGGTAAATAAGCCCGCCAGTTAAATATAGCGGTACAATAAAAGCCTAATGACCGTCCTCTCAAATACAATAAAATATAATCATCTGTGCGTTACGTAACATCATTATTAGATTCTGGTATATAAATGAACATAGATATAAAATCCTAAACATAAAAATCCTAATGGCAATGATAAAATACGTAGTCAGTGTTAGCTTAACGGCTAATACATGTATATTAGTCTTGTAACAAGTAAATGGGATTTACGGAATAAATGATACAAATGTTGTTTATCCTTGCTCAAAGCAACAAGTTCGTAATAAGCTAATTATAATATTATTATGACATGTATGATATTAGCAGGCGTTTCTGGTCACGGAAAAAATAATGCTGAATCTAAAACCTCTATAACACAACATCAAATGACACGAATTCGCAAGAACAGTCATGGTTACCAGATTCTCGTATTCTAAAGTCAACCGATATTTGCTCAGCTTACTTAACAAAATTAAGGTCTGAAGAAACTTTCCTAGGAAAGCGATTGCGGACAACTTTTCATGGTATCCTGATCAGTTTTCAATATCGGTTTTAAAATATCCAAACTAGCGTCTAGGTTTTTAGAGCTGTAGACTTTAAACCTATTCCATAAATTACATTTTTAGTAGAATTGTTGTTTAAATGTTTAGTGGCTGCAAGCGCGACTGCTGAGCAAGAGGCCCTCGGTTCGATTCCCGACTCGGGCAAAGTGTTATTGGGTTTTCCATCAGGAATCTATCAGTAACGGCCACTCATGTTAATCTCTGTCTAACCATTCGGGGATTACAGCCATGAAGTTATGTTACGTTACGTGCGTTAAATGTTTAGTTGGTTTCATACAAAGAGAATGCTCAACTATTAATGTTCCCTGAAAAACCTTGGTTTCCTACTTGACCCTTTCCGTAATTGAGTTTTCATTTAGTCCGGGCCTAGTTTTAATTTACACGGAGCCGCGAAGAAGCCGGTATTAATACATGAGTTATTTATTCAGAACCCTTCAGTTCCCAAGAGAAAATTAAATAAATATTAACGAGCATTGTTTATTTCGTTTTCATTGCTCGATTCCTATATCCGATAACGGTGCGTTTTACTTACCAATCGTAGGGACTTAATGAATAACTGGTCTTTTCAAGTTTTAAAGTAATTAAACCGTTGGTTTTACGAGTTTCACAAACAACACTTTGGGGAAATGGAGAAATCAGGCAAACATGGCTATAGAATTTTGGCACTATTTAAAAGAAATGAGCGCATAGGATGACAGCTCAAATTCATATTTTACCCCCGCTTCCCAGCCACCAAAAATGCAAACCTTATATGATTATTGACCATCCTGCAAAATTACATTACTTAATTTAAAGTTTTTAATAGAATCATCATTTTCATCATCATTTCAGCCGAAAGACGTCCACTGCTGGACATATTCCTCCCCCAAGTGTTTTGCCATAATCGCCACGCTTGGCAGGCGGGTTGGCGGTCACAGTAACAAAATCACAGAGAACGCTGCTGTCCATTCTCTGGAAAGTTCCTTAGTCGCCTCTTACGACACCCAAGGGAAGATATGGGATGGTGCTATTCTTTACGTCCGACACCATACAGAATATAATAATAGAATATTATCTGTTTATAATTTATTTTAGAGGTGACTTTGAGGTAATTTTCAATTGATATTTTTTATGGAATTGTGCTTTCAAAACTTATATTGCTTAGTCCTAAACTTTCTTCTTCTTCTTTAGCCCTTGGCCACCCAATGTTAAGTGCAGGTCTCTTCCAAATCTCTCCACTTTTGGCGGTTGTGTCATGGCTATCCAGTTTCCTCCGGCCACTTTAATGAGATCGTCTATCCACCTAGTCGTTTGTCTTCCCACATTCCACGGTCGCGTCCGTGGTCAACTTTGCTATATATGTATTAATAACAAAGTGAATGGTGCAGTAATATTAAAACGAGAACCGTTCAAATTGCATAAATTGGGGTTATTCTGGCCCTTAACTTCTTTTCTTCATTACCTTCCTGCCATTATCCCCTGTTATTTGGGGTCGTCGCAACACGATTTCTTCTTCCATTTTTTTATTTACCTGTATATTATGTCCTAGATAGTTACGTTGAACACAGTAACAGTTATTCACGCACACATGTAACTTACATAATGTTTACAGCGACTATACCTACGATATTATAAAAACTACCGTGTTAGCGTATAACCTCCATTTCGTCAAAGAAATTATTCACAGCAATTCTTTCCAGTATTGTACAATATTTTGATGTATGGAAACAAATCGTGAAATAATTACATAACTTTATTTATATAATTAATAGCTCTTACATGAGAAAATGACCCAGTGTACCTAATAACATTTTCTTTTCCCGCACGAAGTTGGTAATTTTTGAAAAAAGTTTATTAAAAATATGTTACAAACGCAAAATTGGGACCTCTTGAACAATTTCATAATGAAACAAAATGTTAATGACTAAAAATAACATCATTTTTGCAGGCTGATATCATCTTTAGTGGCAAGGAAATAATGATCAAGTTTCGTTGACGTATAAAATTAGGTGGTGGGTAATTTAGGGATGATTAATGTTATGATTGGTATAATTATTTTCACCCCAATTAAAGGTGCTCTTTTGGGTGGTGGTTGAGGATGGAGCCCCGGGTTTTCGGAGCCCGGGGTCTGGCAGGCCCTTTCCGCCCCACGCTCTGACGATCCGCTGTTTAATTTGTACCTCCGTCACTGACGTATGGTCCCGAAATATAACAATTTTCCTTCATCCTCTTGTAACGTGTAATAAAATGCAGCGTCAGACTCTTATATTTGAGGGTTATGGAACTGTCTCTACAAATTAATGAAAATTTTTCACGTGTTTGTGTGAGAAAAGTTAGTAGGTATTATACAAATCAAATTACTGTGATAAAACTAAGTCACTGTAATAATGAATTTTCCTAGAAATTCTAGATCCCGGTTGATTTTATTTTGGTTTGCGCGTACAATAATTAATATTGAAGAACCTTATTCCATTTCTCGGAATATGAAAATCAGCCTAGATGGTTATTTAACTTCGTACTTTTTAAAAAGCTGACATCAAATATTCTTAATTCATCATCATCCTAGCCTTTTCCCAAACTATCTTGGGGTCGGCTTCCAGTCTAACCGGATGCAGCTGAGTACCAGTATTTTACATGAAGCGACTGCCTATCTGACCTCCACAACCCAGTAACTGGGTAATACGATACCCCTTGGTAAGACTGGATGTCAGACTTTTTGGCTTCTGACTACTCTTAACGACTGTCAAAGATCTACAAATGACAGCCGGGACCAATGGCTTAACGTGCTTTAAGAAAAAAATATTCAAAACAAAAAATATTCTTAATTATCCTTGTAATAATAAAACTATTTCTCCAATGAACTTATTTAATCTAGTCGTAGCTATAGACATTTAAACTTCTACAGCACCCTTAACAAGTTATTCCCATTTACTTCCTTCATCCCATGGAAAATGGAAAGTGTGACATACTTTTTAGAAGTCAATTTTTCGCACACACAACTCACACCGGGAGTCTCAAATTCTATCGAACTTAAAATAATGTTTGCATTCGCTTTTCCGCAAAGTGGACCAAAGAAAATAGGTCAAAAGTTGTGTGAGACAGTGTTTACACTGAATCAAAATACTTTCTGGTTTTTCAGTAGCTACACTTTAGCAACTTGGGCAATGTGCGAGAATCTCGTAGACAAGTTTTTGCGAGTGTGTGCGCCGCCTTCATTGTTTTCTAAAAACGATAGTCTGTAAAGTGATAGTCTGCCCACAGCCTTAGCCTTGGGGGCAAATGTCCTGTCGCCGACATATTTAACCTTTCGCGTCAAGACCGTGACGTAGACTTTGCTTTGGTGAGGCATAAAGCAAGATTGCAACAGTTATAAATAGTAATAGCCGTTTCACTATCATGATGTTAGCTAATGTTAAATAGTCATTAGCAAAATATGTTTAACATTGAGAACATAATAAGGCTCATATTAGTGATGAGCTATAAAATCACGAATAGAATGAGCATTGATTTAAGTCCGGCAGAAGCCAGCCTCACAGGTTAAAATGCGAGAAGCCATTTAAAAAAAAAAACATTAGGCACTATGATTGTTTAGTGCTGTAAAACTAAAGTAGCAAGCATAATATAAAATTATAAAAGCCGCGATACTTACAAAAGCCTCTTCCACGAATCTAGAACTCGGACATTAATGTGGCATAGACTAAAAGTTTTCGAGTAATGTCCTTGCTAGAGCGACGTCGTGGCTCTATACACAAGTAGACGGTTCTATGGAAGCTGCTCCACGTGAAATTAATCTCTCGTAAAGGTCGTAGACGAGGCGAGTAACATGTCATTCGAACTTTAGTTTAACCTAATTTCACTGCTTTTCTTTTCATGCGTCGTTATCTTGTTTTATCTACAAGTAAAAGATAGTTTGACTCAAGTTTGCGTCGAATCTCCCGCCTCTATACCATTATAATTGGCATGCTGCTTTGTTGTGGCCACAGATTCATATCGTGTTAAGTTTTATAATGGTGTTATACGTTTACTTCGCAATAACGCTTTGCTTATTTATTAGCTCTTGTTGTAATTTGCCAAGCCTTTGTTACCTTCACAACTCAAGCGAAGTGCGCCTGTTATTAATAATTTTATTGAAACTTATTCTCAACATTCTATAGGTAGATTCGTTCTGAAACCAATAATGGGATCTCTGATGTTTTATAAAGGGTCTCGATTACGTCGTCGTCCAAAACAAATACTAAAACTCGCTACCTCCAGACCACATTTGGCGTAAAGGTTACATTATTTCTTTTGGGTAATTTCATTCCACAGATAACCTCCCCTTATTCATATTTCATTCTCATCAACTTGGTTTACTCTCGCAATATATTTTTGATAAGTTAAGTCTGCTGTAAAATCTGCAATTTTAAAAATACGTTGGGTAATCTTGCTATACTTGTGAAGCTCATTCTACGTGTTAGAAATGCATGAAGTGTTTGAGAACGTCGTGCCACTTACCATTACTTTTATAGAGATTAGAGTTGGACGCAAAGTATTAATCTTAAAAACCGGCCAAGTGCGAGTCGGACTCGCGCACGAAGGGTTCCGTACCATATTTTTATGAAAAACGAGCAAAAAAATCCCTTTTTTGTATGGGAGCCCCCCTTAAATATTTATTTTATTCTTTTTTTAGTATTTGTTGTTATAGCATCAACAGAAATACATAATCTGTGAAAATTTCAATTGGCTAACTATCACGGTTCATGACATACAGCCTGGTGACAGACGGACGGACGGACGGACGGACGGACGGACGGACGGACAGCGAAGTCTCAGTAATAGGGTCCCGTTTGACCCTTTGGGTACGGAACCCTAAAAAAAAAATAACTTACGTTTAGGCACCTACTTAAATTATTATTTTACAGTTATAAAACTGTTTAGTCAACTATATCTTTTGTGTCATTGGTTCGATCACGTACAGTAAATACAAATCATTATGAATTGCAAAATGACGAAATAGTAAAAGGCAGGAAGGGCGAAAGTAATGGTAACAATATCTGCAAGGTCATGTTTGTCATTAACACGTGATGTAGGAGTCTGTTTTGTCACATTATCGCTGATCTGTGCCAACCGTTAAGGAAAGGAAGATCGATCTAAATATTCATGAGCTACAGCGCGGAAAAGTCACACTTGAACTATGAGGGGAAATCCACTCCACTTAGGGATCTAGAACAGGAACATCGTATGTTTTATTAATATTTAAATGAGTTACTTAAGTAAAGAGACTTCTTACGAGAACTCATCTAACTTATCTCGATACAATGCTACTCTACTGGTTTCTCTAAAAGTTCTGGCGTTCTAATAAATCTTTCACACGTCTTCACTGAGAAATCATAACATTAGTACATCTACGTTACACATACCGAGTCTTTCAGTCGGCACCTCGCACCTCTGCGGCGGTGGAAAGTGAAAATATTGCATACTAGCATCGGTACGCTTATGTTTATGACTTCGTAACTCGCCACTGGCCGTCCGGAGTTTCATCATTTCCTTATACATATCAACAAATATGCTGCAGCAAGAGTTTATTTAAATCGATCCACATTTCTTAACATCTGCATTGGCGTACAAACAAACACACCTTTTAATATTAGTTTTTATAAATATACAAAGTAATGCAATCATATAAGTGGAACTGGGTCAACAAATCCGTACGTGTATATCGTGTGCACAAGTACCTATGTTTTCACTTATGATTTATGTAGCAGCGTTCGTGAACTCAGCGTTATACGCATTCTTCATCAAGTACAGGAATACTTAACTGAATTCTTGTTCCTACCTATTATTTATTAGGTATATTAATGCGTATTGATTTTTTCCGAGCACTTAATAGCGCAATTAAGGTCGATAACTTTGGTAGTACGAAGCTCCCTTCGACATCTTCGATTGAAAAACGAAACGAAAAGTTTTTTTGTGATAAGAACTAAGTAGGCCACTTTATATTATTACTTTTATCAACATAACTTATAATTGAAGGAAATTTAACGTGCGTGCCTCATGTTATTATCATACTGACACTTGCTGATAAAAATACTTTTACATACAGTCATGTTTTTGGTTCCATTTTCAGAAAATATTGAACTATTAGATAAGTATTTTTTGGAAATTCTATCCAACCGTCATTAAATATCGAGTGTGAAACTTGAGTCTTGGGTTATAAAGTCATAACTTTGTCCCTGTCGTGAATAACCATGTATCATAGCTTAGACGACCACGAGTCTCATGAAAACGAGCGATAACACTAGTAATTACTGAAATCGACGTTTGAAATAGAGCCACTTTATATTTCATAGACTTAACAACTTGAAAACAATAATGTTCCCATTACTACCACGTCTATAAATAGGTTTTTAAAGTCCGAAAATTAGGTAAGTAGATAATACGTTGTCTAATCGACCAAAGACGAAAATTGATCCCGTTTGATCAATTTCGCCTTTGACAGTGATTGAAAATATTAAAACAGAATTTTAAAGCAATTCATAAATAACCCTTAGACAGTTGAGTTGACTCAAAGAAACAAAGAAGCTTTAAACTCAGCGTTTCAATCATAATTTTTCATTGAATGTTAACTAAATGCGGGAGTGTTTCCAATCTATCCTACGAACCGCAGTATCCGCGAGGCGGCGGATCAATCCATCTTTTTCATATTATTTCTATTTATAAATTGAAAACTTCCAGCTCAAATAATGTAAAAGAATACCTAAGTTTATGTAAGCCGTAAGGTAAAGCCAGCAAGATAAAGAACATTTACCCATCGTCGGCGCGGCGGCGGCAGTCAAGTGTTTCAGTAAAATATTCGGCTATAAACATAAAGATGGACATTTTTAATAAAACTTTAAGAGATATTAGAATAAATTGCGTGTAGATAAGTACGGTGCGCGGATTGTCAGGACGTGGACGCATTTGAATCAACATTGAATGTCAACAGCGACAGCGGTTGGCAGCGCGCGGGCGCGGGCGCTCCGCTCCCGGCCACTAACAAATGGCACCCATTTATATGTGAAAGAATTTTATTGATAATATAAATTGAAAAAAGGACATAGTCGACCATAGATTTTTTTTTATTCGACGGTAAAACGTGATGTATTTTCGTTGGCATTGTTTCGTGTAATCACTTCGTTTCGTCTGTGAGGCGTGTGACAGACTTTATTGTAACTCATTGTTGCCTCAGATGGGTTCTTGTCGTAGGTGTATTGACGTATTATTTCTCAACACACTTACTAATTAAAATTCATCAGAGCAACACTACATTTACTTACTCTACGTCATATATATTAGAAACTGTTTACAAGAGAATATTTGCCCTGGGGTTGGTTTTCAAACCACCGAGAGTGTTTACACTATCTTATTTATTATCTTTAGCTGTGCTTGTATTAGTTCCCTTATCAAATAATAATGAGCTCCATATTACTAATTAACAACATACACCTGAAACTTACATAAGTAGCAAAATATTACTTTATACCAAACAACAACTATAAGGCAATCGTATAAAATATGTTGATATTTGGAAAGTTTTCATATTTTCTGTTATCTCTACAACACGAGAGCTTTATTTTACATAATATCATTAGAATTTCCTTGAATCAAATATCAAGCGGATTACAAATGTAATTACTGGGTCCTACGTGTACATGACAATTTAGTCCACAGAGTTAGGTGCTCTGTATTTATTTTGAGCGGGCGTAGCACTGAGTACGACATACGAACAGTGTCTTTGTTCTACTTTAATATACATGGCACTTGGAGACACGTGTTCCGCATTGTAAATGGCGCGACCAAGTTGTGTGATCAAGTGGCGACGTGGTGGTGGGATTGGTGGAAAGGCGCTGTACGTAAGACGAGACCGTGGGAGCATGCGGGTCGCCGCCACCGCCTCGCGCCCAGCTCGGGTTGCTACTTCAGACACCACTCGCAATCTGATTGCTGATATCAATTGTCAAATAAGTGATTTGATTTACATGAAAACCAAACATCTCATTAAACTGGCAATACCTTTGTTATCTGAACTAGATGTAAAACGAAAATCTAGATAGTCTAGAAACAATTTTATATAGGAGATCTGCTATAAAAAAAACACGAGCAGGCTTTCGTTTCGACCCTCGAAAACTTTCAGAAATGAATACTTGTTTTTCGAATTCAGTTACCAGACCAGACAGTATCATACTTCATCCCTTATTCGATCATCTAAATGAGTTTTTGAAATGAATTTCAAGTCCGAGATCCCTTTCTGCGGCAATCTCATAATTTCATCACATCCCCGAACCCTTTGCAAACAAACAATATACACAGCGTCGCTCCTGTTCCGCTGAAGACCGCAGCGCCGGCCACCCGGCCTGTATAAATAAACACATGACTGAAACACATCTGGACTAGTTGTTATTGAAAAGACATAAACTATAAGATTAAATTTTTATATCGTGAATCAACGAGCACTCAGGCACCTTTTGCGTCATACATATTGAGGTGATTGGCATATAAAATTCGAATTCATTTTTCAAATTCATTTATTAGATAGCACAACAGAGTACAGACAAGATTATCAGCGGATCCCAAACTAGGCACAGCCTGTATCTTGGTGACCCAGACACTACACAAAGTTATAAAAAAATCACAATGTTCTGCTAGCACAAGAAAAATTGCTTAATACTATAACCAAAATGCAATTAGGTACATCAAGAAATAAAGAAAAATTAAAAAAGTGTTTTAAGTGCAAATCAATGCTTTTCGTAGTGTTTTTAGGGTTCCGTACCCAAAGGGTCAAACGGGACCCTATTATTGAGACTTCGCTGTCCGTCCGTCCGTCCGTCCGTCTGTCACCAGGCTGTATCTCATGAACCGTGATAGTTAGCGAGTTGAAATTTCTAAGAATATGTATTTCTGTTGACGCTATAACAACAAATAATAAAAACAGAAAAAATAAATATAATATTTAAAGTTTTTTTTTTTCGTTTTTATAAATAATAGTACGGAACCCTTCGTGCGCGAGTCCAACTCGCACTTGGCCGGTTTTTTTTTTAATAACAACTCATTTGACCCCGTTGTGGAGCTTTTAGTAGACTTTAAAATGATAAAATGATTCAACTGCTATTGGTGGCAGTTTGGGCTTTTTCTCTGAAGCACGAGCACTAAAGATCTACAATAAAGCTTATAACGTTAATAAAATTGATACTTTAGAGCTATACCATAACAGCCACTAAATTTAAATTAAAGTAAGACATTCAGACGGCTAATAAAATTAATACGAATAATAAAATAGACGGATCTTTATTGCCATAGTGTGGCAGAGGAACAAAAACAGAATCTGTTCGATTTCAATGATCACCGTCGAATGTAATAAGGTAACATTTTCAATAAGTTTTAACGTTTAATACGTTTGATACTGTTATATATGAATTCATATACATTGCTTGTTAAAACTTCGGTATAGCTTAACAGTTTCAACTATCAACTCTAGTCAAGTCTACGAATACTCTAACGCAGAGGCGAGGCGTGAGAATTACAACTTAGTTCAACACCTACATACGCTTTTATGTCAATAAATATGTAAATAATTTAATTAGAGAGATTTGTGATTACGACATAATCTTGTTTTATTAAAAAGAGGTGAAGCTCTACAGAATCGAACTTTTTCTACAACTCATGCTATTTATTATATTCAAGGTTTCATCAATCACCATCAGCCTATAATATTCCCACTGCTGGGACCTAGGCCTCCTTTCTAGAGGGATCGGGCTGTAATCCACCACGCGGGTAATTCACCCAATGCAGGTTGGTAGATGTCACATGTCTTCGAATTTTGCCGGTTTCCTCACGATGTTTTCCTTCACCGTTTTTGAGAGCAGCAGGTGATGAAATAAAGTATACAAAGTAATGCGCTTGTCTGGGTTCGAACCCACGGCTTACTGCTCGTAAGTCGGGGCTGCCACTACTGGGCCACCGCTGCTCTACTGCTTATTTTTTTGGTAGAATATTAAGTACCGTTAAGAATCTTTTAAAGCCCTTTTGATGAGTTAAAATTGCTATCTAATAACAATAATTATAAAGTAATACATACAGTAAACCGGCAATAGTGAGGCGTGCAAAGTGGTTAGGTCTTGAGGACAAACGGTTCCGTGTTGGTAACGGTCGTGACAGTTCCACTGAGCTTACGCCGCAGCCGCCATGTTGTGCCATGTTCCATGTAGGTGACGACACTGACGTCTACTACCAGTACCGTACGTTACCTAAGTAGTGGCGTGCACCTGCACTAAAGATGGCCGGCGCTAATTGAGTACACACGCTTTAATCAATAATATGTACTTTTTCATCATTGCGCCTTTATTCGACTGAAACTTTGAAACGGTTGTCCTACTTCTAGGTAAGTAATTTGTCTAAGTTTCGTTTTCAAGACGAATTGTCGCCGTTGTTACCTTTGACCGTTGGTCCACTTCGATAAAGGCAAGCCCTGTCTCCCAACATTTTAATTTAATCCTAGGATAGCGTTTTTTTTTAATTTAATTTTCTATGTTTAATTTCATGGAGATATTGACGATGAGTTCGACGAATCAAAATTCAATTGCAGCGTAAAATGCTTTGTTTGCTGCATTGATACATTATTTCGTCAGAAACAACATTTAAAAATAAATTTGTGTAACAAAGTGCTCGTTTGAACAATTTGAATTCTATAACAATATGTTCCAGAAATATTGTTAAATACCGACTAGTATACAAATTGTACATAGTGTTCGTATTAAAATTTGACACGTGCACTTACACGTAGCGAATAAACAAACTATCGTAAAACGCGATTTTATTGGTTACCACTATTTGTTATACATACCCTAAGTTGCAATGTGTAGTTTAACTTGTTTCAAACTAGTAGAGCGATTTTAATTAAACCTTCGTATGCTCGCTGTTTGGTATTCTGGTGGCGTCGCCAACTACCCCTGCCCGAACTACCTACATGTCTATGAAATTAGACATTTCTCTCACCTAATTTTTGAACGAAATAAATAGATTATACAGGATAGGTAAGCCGCGTCGTTTTTATTTCTTCTGCATTTTCGAATACCACAAAAAAAAAAACTTTGTTTTTTTTTTTATAAAAAACTCAATTTTCTAAGTACTGTATGAGTAACTAGCGATGTACTCTGTTGTTTTAAAAATATTTTTTTCATATTTCTGTCTTCCAAATGCCAACAGGTGGATTTTAGCTTTAGCTGTTGGATTATGGATGGTTTCAAAAAAATTGAAATAGCGGCAGTGTTTGGTCTGTTTTGCACTGCATCTGTGTGAAATGTTTAAGTTAGTTTGGGGTCTTTTAATGTAGCACTTGAGGGCAAAATGAAGTTTTTTTTATATTATTTATTTTATATAAATAATCTATGTACGACATACAGAATACTTATTGTAGGTAATCCTATCCTAATAACTTGTTTGTGGACATTCCTGCTTAAAGTATGTAAGTTTTTTCTACGTTTTGTTTTAGGTGTTTTTATTATACTGAAACATAATGTTAGTGACAGATTTTTAAACATCAATTTGATACAATAAAAATGTTTTCAGGCTGCCCAGAAACACTGAAAAAATAAGTTTTGAACACGTTACAATACAATATACTAAAATTACAATGGGCAAAAATCAAATCAAAGAACATTGTGCAAAATACACAAAAAAAATTTTTTCACCCTTTAAGTATGATCGAATTTTAAATGTGCCTATACCAAGTGCAAATACACGTAACCAACTTCACATGTTTTCAAAAAGTTTTTTTAAAGTTGGGCGGTGACGACCGCAACTTTCAGAAAAACGTAAATATTAATTCAATAAAAATGCAAAGAATTTTAATGAGAACGAAAATATTTAATTTTGCGTTAATATTTAATTTACCTGGGTTGTCAACGAGTCTGTAATTGCCACACGGTAGGAGCAACACCGACGAATATTGCTCGATAATTAAACACTTTGTAAAGTAAAATGTTTGGTAGTGACGTACCGTGATATCGATATGTAATTTTGGACCATTAAAATTTTATTAACAGTAAACAAGTTTAAGTAAGTAAGAAATAGTAAGTACATGTGTCAGTTTGGTAGCTATGTTAATATTTGATTTGATTTATAAGTTGTTATGTCGTTTATTTTCTGAGGAACATTATGAACCAGATTCTCCTTATAAATAACACTGCACCTTTAGTTTACTGGAGCAAGTTTTTCTATAACATATTCCTCTAATATTTAGACAAAGGAAAAGTATGTGAGATTAGATTGAAGCCATCCATTCGTCATTCAGTATACGCAGCTATGAGTTTCATACAGTCCCTTTTATTAATTCGTTTGTTGTTGCTGGTAATTTTATAAAGCCGTGTTTCACGGTAAGTTGCCCTACGTTTCCCGGAAATGATTATTTATAGATCCCGGGCATTAATGTAGAAATGCGTAGTGAATATAACTTTCCTTTTCGGCTACACATACATACAAGGATATACTGGGTATTTGTGTATAATACGTTTATTTTCTAACTTAGTTCATTCGAAATTAAATCCATTCTCGTTAGTTCGGTAAAAAAATGAAATTCAACCCTACAAATATGATTGGCATAAAACTAAATTCCCCAGCAGGAAAATACTTTGCGTATTAAATTAAAAAGTCCCTTCCAAGCTATGTTTTCACCACAACGGAAAGTGGCTAAAATTCGATTACAAGTTATGATTGTCAGTGGCAGCTGAGAAACTAAAATATAAAATCGTTTTAAATAAAATGATCAGCGCAGAGACTTGATAACAAAGATATGCCGTGTAAAAATTTATAAAAAATAAAATATTCATTAAACTTGGTGTACTTTAGGAGGAAGTTTGTGAAACTGGTGCGTTTCATAAATTACAGGGGATAAACCTAAAGCTTCTATGCAGATGATGTATCGTCCGCGTTTTAGTATTCCGCAGAACAGGATTTTAACTTTTTTTTATATCTGTTTAATTGCCGTAAAAGAGTCTAGAAGAGAAATCTTATTCGCGAACGTATATCAGAAGCTATACAATAACTAACATTATGAGTTTACGTATAATAAAGAGTTATTTGGTTTGATTTTCATAAAGCCTCAACAATAATTGTTATGGAATTCGCAGTTGAAGCGTGCTGCACACGCTTGACCGGTTTATTCGTTACAAATTCCGATTCAGCCTTGGAATGATTAACGACACAAACAGACTTAACCCACAGAATTCCATTTAATTAACCCTCTTAGAGCATTGTATGTTTTAATAAGTATTCCAACTATGAATATTGAAGAAGAAGACTGGGTCTTAAATTGTCCATGTTTATCCAAAGTAGCAGCCTAGAATACAAAAAAAAAAACGTCAGAATAAATATACAAAGCAGCTTTTAATTGCTCCTTCCCAAATTGCTGAAACGCCTACGGAATAGGCCCACCTGTTTTAATGCACATCTATTATTCATGGAAACTTATTTATTTAAAAAGATTGAAATAGACTTATTATACAGAAGCTTATATTTAACGCTTTTGTGTCCTTTCATTAAGATTGCTTACTTTATTATTTTGTCAAAACCTGCAAGCGACATTGGAAACAAATACATTTTTGATTTCCCCCAAGAGAACGGAAGCCGCGCGGTGTTAACTTGGCCGATATAGATTATGTTTTACAAAAATGTTTCGGTGAGGCGTGGATGTATCTTTGTGTTATTTACATAATAAATTGACGCGGACATTTGGGTATAACGACGTATAAATCTCTTTCGCAGGGTTGTATTAACTAGACCGGCGAACCGCGCCGTTATAAACCCTCATTTTCCACATTTAAAACGATAATAATATCCACGTCGAAAGCGTAGGACTCATTCGAATGTATGTTTGAGTATAACCATCTAAAATATTATTTATACGTGTTTGAGTTTGCCCCAGGTAAGAAGGTACACCTTACTTTCTTTGTTGTATTCAAGAATAACCCAAAGTCCTTTTGTCGTAACCTGCCTACCTGCTCGCAAATAGGACCTTATAGAAACTCGAGATGGCATTGTAAAGAAGGATACACTTGGCGAAATTGGGTATTGACACTGTATTGTAGAATGTCACGATATTTTAAAATATCGAATAACCAACAGAATGTAGAGCTATTTGTAGCCTCAATGCTGACATGGTTCTTTAGAATTTTGTCACCAGATTGAATGTTAACCAAAAAGATAATGTGAGATATAAGTAGAAAACATTTTAGAGCCCATGTTTTTAAACTAGCTTAGCTTACTTAGAGTCGAAAAACACGTTTTGTTTAGTGAATGCCCTGCACACACTTAAGGCATGCTAATGGCAAGCTCAGTAAACAAGCACGATGCAAATAAAACATGAGTCTCATGATGCGACATTAAATCACTATGATCGCTTACAGCGCGAACGCTGAAATGCATCCAGTGTACATTTAACAGGCTTCCATGCGTTTGTATACTGTGACGGAACAGCGTCGGCACACCGATAGTGGAGCAGTGTAGCTGGAAAACGATGTTTGCTTTAACGTTCTGCGCACCAAATTCCCTAACACGTAATTAGATTTAATTTATGAAGTGTTTCTAACCCAAAATAGCATTTCTATTTGTTTCGTGCGTGTGACATTTACTGATTTTCACCGGAAGTTTCATCTTTATTTATTAGAGGCTCTCTCAGTTTATGGAAAGGCCATCAATAAAATATATCGCGTGCGAACAACCAATCTCAATGAGCTAAAGTCATACATATTACTTTTTTCAGACTGTTGCCAGCTCTGCACCTCAACAGAATGAAACTTTAAAAGTGCCGAAAGTTGTTATCCAATTTTAATTTGTGTTGCTAATATTGGCATGGCGTAGAGCGAATTTCCTAGGAGGAAGTTTTGTCATTAGCTAGATTGGATTGCCACTCGACTTGCTGCTCCTGTCATTATCGGCAGAGTACCAGTATATGAATAAATTGGAAGCTGCTAATAACCTTATAGGATTACGTTAGCACGAATTTAATATCTTGGTAAAGCAATTCTTGACTTAGCTACCTAAGCCTAAAATATGGTTTTGTTTAACGAAACTGAACAATGACAATAGTGTAGTAGTTCTCACCTTAATTATAAAACAAAAACAGCTGTAGACATACATTCGAATAAATACCAATCCCTCCAGTGGGAGCAACAAAATGTTCCCGACATGTAAAAGTTTGCTAGATTTGAAAACTTTGATCGAATTTCATTATAAAAATAATTGTATAAGTACGAGGAGGATTTCTTAATTGAACTCAGCTAAGGCTGAATTGTTCTTACAAAATTAACAACGCTTTAAAATCAGTTTAACTTTTATCATTTGGATGTAGAGTTTGAAGGAGCAAGAGTTATCAGAAGGGACTGCGACAGCGTCGTCCAAAACACACAAGGAAGCTATCATTCTGTAATAATACTTGTGCCCTCCACGTATTGGGCCATTGGCCCATTTCAGAAGTGATAGTTTAGATAACAAGTTCAAAGTGTCATTAGACAGGAACTGTTCTTCGTTAGTATGGGTGCGATATTTGTGAGCGTTTTTTTGCCGCCGTCACCGACATGTGCGTGGAACGAAGGGCGACGCTTGGTAAAAAGCTAACATGTGGCGCGTTCTCTTCACGCGACGACAACATCCGGGACAGAATCCGCTACACGGCACACCCGACCCCACTCCACCCGTCCTCGCTAACTAAGTAACCATTATAACTTTCAAATAAACATCTAACAAACAATTAACTAGGAAAGTGTCTATATGAACGCCTAGCAAGAAATATCAAAGTTATTATTCATGTGAACTAGTCGGACTGGGCGATTGATTAATAAAAAACGTTGTCTAGGTCAGAAAGCACTGTGGACTCATCAACAATACACAAACAAAAAGGCGAATAATGAAACGCCCTGAAGACAAGATGACTGATGAATATTTATAATATTTCAAGCTTAGCTAACACTGTCTGTCTCTTGGTTTATTACTCGTTTCATCTTATTCAGGAGAGATGTTAGTTTCAGATTGAATTTCAGTATAAAAACATTGAATAATGCTATTTATTTCATTTCCTCAAGGTGAGTTGCCAAGCTTTTATGATTTACCTACTCGTCCCCATTTACATTATAAATAGGCAATTTGGAATCATTTCTCTTTGAGCAATCTTCTGGTACCAAGCAGTCACCGACTGTCTACAATTTCTTCAGTTTTTAAGTACGACTTACATGACTAGTTTGTCCAGCCATTCTCAACACGCTACGTGATGTGACTGTTTCATACAAATACAGAAACACTGATTCAAAGACACAGATTCTGAATCTGTTTTTTTTTTAATGATGCTTGTTTAGAGTACCTACTCAAAGAATACATGGGAAGTTTATGAGAAAAACTCTAACAATATTTCCTCTTCAGAGATTTCTTACTTTTACTGTTCTGCCAAGTGATACTGTAAATATTTTGGCATAGATTCGGCAGTTCATAACGTTACTTCTATAATAACTTTGAAGCGCCAATTCAAGTTAATATCGAGGTTACTCAAGTGTGGGTAATTTACTATTTTATGGATCATGCGCCATTTTAGAGATAGAATATTGTAGATTGAACTCTACTGAATGTGACCAAGTGCTTTTACATTCAGGCGTCACACCACCGCCACCGTTACGACTCAGCTCGTTCATTGCCAAATACCTCCACTCGCGACCAACACAGAATGCCGAGTAGTTAGTGCTGGGCTTACTTACAAATCACGTTTACTAACGTGCCACTAATCTGCAACGAACTCGGTTCAAGTACGATTGATTCGGATTCCACTCGGACGAGTTAATAATTGAGGATCCTACTATTATGGCTACACGTATGCAATGTAAAATGTCAACAAATCGAGATTGTGAAAACCTTGGCGAGTGTAGCATATGGCACGGTTGAAATGACGTTGTTTGGCGACTTGTGCTCATCTATGTGTATAGTACGAGTATAGAGGAGGCATTATGCATAGACTGCGGCCGCCATCGCATCGCCAGGCAGGTAAGTAAAACGATCACGTTTCAGAGCGGCTGCGCCCGCGCCGGCCGCCATGAGCGCAGTCCCTACAGCTTGAGTGGCACGCAGTGCTGCCAATACTTAGAACTTTACCTCAATATTTTATTTAATCTCGGAATAAAATAGATTTCAATCAGAATAAGATTTTAGTAAGTATTTGAATAATCGTTGAAGAGATGGATTTGGTTTACTTTATGGTTCGATAAAATAGTTGTCGTTACAAATATTATTTTAGTTATGCCAAGTTAAATAAAAGTATACTAATATAGAAATTTTGAGTTGAGAATAAAGTTGCGTAGTAATGTGACCAATGTGGTAAGCGGTAACACAAAATTAGCCGTTAAAGAATGTGGCAACGAAATTGACATTGCAAAATATTTTGGTAGTGTAAACAGTCATGTTTTCACTGTAAACCAAAGGAAAGAAAGTTACAACCTACATCTTTATTCGACTTATACCGTTGGCAGCACTGTTTATACGTAGAAGCGATGTTGCATGGCTACATTCACGTGCGAAAGAGACAAAGTTATGCTTGATAGGGGGATAGAAAGGGACAGCTGAACTGGCTGAGCAGGTAAACGGCGCGGGCGCCGCCCTGCGTACACCGAAATCACGAAGCCAGATGCAACGACCGTCTGTTCGCCGCTCAGGTAGACACGCTTTATAATACGTTCGTAGTTATCTATAGCGAACCTACTCAACTTTAAAACACGTTGCGTGGGCCGCATGACCTTAAAACTGTTCCATCTTTGCTCGCTAAATTCTTCTGCGAAACTAGTCTTATTATGACGGTGATAGACGATTTTTATTCATGGTTAAACGATAATATTAACACCGGTACACGTAAACAGAATCGGTTTTAGAAGACTGTAATTTTCAGTTTCATTATAACGGTTTTATTGACAACGTGTCACTGTCCAATATTTGTTAGCAAATAAAGATGGCGCTTTAAACAAACACCCGAGATTTAAATCTATTAAGTGGAAATCTACTTTCCAAATTCAAACAGAAAATCTGTTCTATTTTGGTAATTAAACGTTGCATAGCAGTTAATATTCCACTTAGCTCAGTTTTATTAAAGTTTTAATCAAAAAGCTCGGGCCGCGGGTAAAGCAAGAAAAGCGGAGCAATTCAATTGGTCGGCACCGCAACGCTTAGGCACACGGCGAGGGAGGTTAACCTCCCTTGTTTGTTACTTACCATAGGTTTTATGCGGCCTCAATTACAACTCGAAATTAAACTCGATTACACAGGAACGTGCTAATGACGTGTAACATTTCGCTCTCGGAGCCCCCCTAATTCAATTAACTCTCATAGTTATCACTCGAATATCACTTATAATGTTTAGACTTCGAGAATCCGGAGTTTGGGCCGTTTTAATGACTGGAGCTGTACATTTTAACGCGCGGCATAGCCTTGTGTAATATTTAGTTCCCTCGTTGACAAATTTCCTCGTTGGCGGTTTCATTCCACTTCATATAATAAATTAATTACTGTTTATATTCATATTTTATAAACTATAAATCTTGAGACTATCATTTATAACAGTTTTAGTTTGAGATGAAATATGTCACGATGAGATGAGACGCCGGAAGGTCTGGTCTACAAAAGGAAAGTCGACGTTTTAATAAACATGAACGGTAAATTCGAACGAAATAGCCAATCAAATACAGCTTCCTCTGGATTAAAAGATTTGGTTCTCCTCTGGAGGAAACTAATAAAACAATACGGAAGTTTAGTGGGAGTCGAATTGTGATGGAAAAAAGTCTTCAAGCCTTGTGTGCTAGGCACTCGATTCCGAAATGCGCCTTCTTCGCTCCAAATCTCGATGGGCGTCAGTAAACGACTAAATACGAAGAGCTTTGACCGAAATTTCGGATTAAGGACCCGTGAGTAGGCTCCTCGCCTTAGAACCCTAATTACCAGCTTATGTTTAACCATGCGGCCCTTCACTGTTTACAGACCAAACATTATTTTCGAATATAATTATGCCAAGGCAAAGCTATATTTTATAATACTGTCAAGAAGCGTTGTATGTTAGGGACGATACGCAGGCTAACGTAAGTAAATGTAATATATCGAATGAAAAATATCGTTTTGGATGCTTTTTTTCAACACACTGTTATCTTTGCACTCAAACTTTAACGTTTGATAACAATTTAAGTAGAGACTTTACGTTCCGTGAACCTGAAGCCTAACCGAATATTGCCGTGGCATCCAACCCAGGTGTAATCAGATTCTGTTCGGTACCATTGTCATAGCAAAACAGAATTATAAGCCAGCTTTTAGCAAAGCCAGTTAAAACTCTCTATACAAAGAACACAAGCTAGATAACACAATCGGAAACAAATTCGAGGTAATCCTTAGTCTTGTAGTCTTAAGTACTTTTTGCTCAGATCAGTCTATTATATCAGGCTTATTGGCAATAAAATAAATGGCCTACTTTTCTTCTAATTCAGCCTTTGTAGCTAAAAACCGTATTCCGCTCATTCCTTTTGCTTTCCTTTCTTCCCATTCTGTATCACTTTTGTTAAGATGTTCAAACACCTCCTCGGAGCATTGTCTCATTTTATTCTTGTTGTGACATTCGCCTTTATTCGCGTTAACAAAATAATTCTACGTACATGTACTACATACACGTTATCTGCATACTCGTTATGGTAATTGATCTGTCTAGGTGGAAAATAAATATTTTACGCATTTGTTTGGTTTTACAGCCGCATTGACTATTCAGTTACTGGGGTTTTAAATAAAATAAAACTTGACTGAATGTTTTAATTTCATCCACTAATGGCAGCTCACGTTATTGATGAATGACACTAGAAAAAAGTGTGGCTCTACGATCAATCGAGCTGATAACACAGGGACGTCTTCATTGTGTGACGTCATTAAGATACCGCAGTCGGCACCACAAAAACCGGTATCTTTTTCCAGCACACGTTGGCCATGCTCACACGTGCCTGTTCGTAGGACAAATACCACGACCTTAGAAGCCTCTGTCGCCGGTACCCGCGCCTCGCGAGGAATACGTAATGCGTTGCTCGTATCTCGAGTGTGAGGCAGTTTCGTTAACGGACGCCTCACACGTGACGCGGAACGCAATGTACACAAGGCCCCATGTTTCAAACTTTGATTACGGGTCAGGACTGAAACTCTTAAGATAATGACAATAATCTTTCATATTTTTTTTTTCACATTCCCAACAGACTGGCCGCATTTCCAGGCCCATCCGTCATCTTACAGGCGTCATTAGCTTTTATGTAAGGACTTATATAACTTCGGTTTTCTGAGGTTTTCGCCCCAAGTCTACAGACAAAGTATCACTTGAATGTCATATCTCAGCGAACATAGGCTGGACGAGACAAGAATAGAATTTTGAGGAATATTTTGACCCCAAAACCTCTCTGCAGAATACGATCTTGTTTTTACGAGGGTATTTCTTACCACTCATACTTTTCTTCGAACTTTCAACAGCCGTAGTTCTTCTAAGTGTTTCTTAATTGTGTTCAAGTTCGGCTCTTAAACAATTCCCGAAAGCGACATTCCGCAACTTTCTAGCTGAAATAAACTGGAAGTTATTCCACTTAACAAATTTTGTAGATAACTTCACCGATGCCTTTTTAAATAAATGTTGGAAACCGTACAGTTTGTGCCATTGTTCTCAACCGCAACCGAAATTAAACGGAAAATACTTTATTGAGTCGATGAAATCATGTTGATATTTAGTACGTAGGTATAAGAAAATGTTTTCTTATCTCAACACAATAATCTCCTAAACATTAACAGCTAGCTACTACTAGTTACAGAATAAATCCCTATGTCCATTAAAAATTTAATGGAGGAAAAGCCACAAAGGATGACATCAGTAAACGAATGAAGTTGTTTCTTTAAACAATGAATAGTAAGTTTAAAGACATTTTCTTACGCACATTGACCTTATTCCGTTACAAAAAGAAATAAAGTGTAATGAGAAAATTTTGTGCGAATGGGATAGTGGGAACGTGGAGATAAGACACAAAACAGCCATTGTATCAGGTCGAACACTGGCGTGCAAATAACCGCGCCACTATTGTTTTGCAGACGACGAACAATACACACACAGAAGTACCCACTTACATATGTAACGTCGATGCATTTACTAGAATAAGGTATGGAATAATGTGGATCACACGTATAGTTTGTGCACAATGAACATCCATCGTGAATAATAGAGACCATGCTCCACGAATTCCAATAGAACCGAGGATTCAATATTAACTTGCTTATTTGAATAGACTAAACGTTGGCGGGCGTTTCGCGTAATCAACAGGTAACAAAATGCCTAAGTAATCGATTTTATAATAGTTGTTATTCCATGACTTGGAACGGTTACAAAATAAGTTATCGTGCGTCATGCAATGGAAACATAACTCAGTTTAAATGAATTCACCGCATAAGCCAAGTCGTCAAATATCGTCTGCTATAAATCTTCACGGAGAAACAACTGTACACCGTGTTTTAAAAAAGTACCTATAGAAGACTAACTCGTTTTAACGAACAAACATTTTTTCTCTAGAAACCCTTTTCCGGAAAAGAAAATGTTGATTGAAAAGCCAGGAAGGGCCGCAATACAGTAAACATTATTGTTACATTGTGGAACCCACGAAAATGATTTTGGTAGGAAGAAAATAGTATAAGAGATATCATTTTTAACTTTTCTCCGCAATCCTCGTCTTTCATTCCAGCGACAAAATGATTAAAGTGCAAAGCCAAAGCTATTTCAGTTAATAAAGATTTCAGAGTCCATCTTAGACGCGACTCGAGGCCCTCTGTATCTGGAACTGTACAAATTCCCTCGTGTTGAACATTTTAATTAGATACCTCTATTTTGCGGCCATACTGTTTTATTATCCCACTTTTTTACATCTTTATTCTTAGAAATACGCGCAGGAAAAAGTTATTTACAAAGCCGACTTCACATTTTCCTATCTTATGCGAAAACAAGAAGCAGAGAAATCTTTATAAAGGTAGGCGAACACTATATTCGGGTAAGTTGCGGATTTATTTAGCTTGTATTGAATTTATTTATTCAGCGCCTAGAAGATTGAAATACGTTCCGGTCACTTGACCCCCTTCATTGGTTTAGGAATGTATAACTTATTCTAAAAGAAAAAGTTATATGCATTTCAGCTTTAATTTAGTGAAACATAATTAAATTATTTATTTAATTATTTAATTCGAGCAACAAGACTCATAGTGTTAGTAACAATGTACTTACAAACTATGGCAGTCATTCAGCCTTTTGTATACGTATGCTATTATTACTATGTACAGGTTTACGGAAAATATACGTCTTTTTTACATTAAGAATTAATATTTTGTATCAATGTCTATGTAATGCCTTATGTGTTTCTTAAGACTTAAGAAGAACAGCTTGATGCGAAAACTTTTGATTTTCTACCAGTGTTTGTTTACCAAATACCTATGTATACAGTAAAAACACACTACCTAAATCATTTATTTCTTGCCTCTAGAAGTGTTTTCCTAGAAGAAAGATTTTAATAACTATAAACAAACATTGACATAATTTGATTTTCAATGGAAGAGCTGTTGATCGTTTGCTACATACAAGAAGAGAACTCGCCCTGGGCTGAAAGTCAAGCAACTTTCTTATAGTAACAAAACATCACGCCTGTAATCCCCGTAGGGTTTGGTTTTTCTAAGGTACCCCACCTTAGAAAAGTACACCTACATAATATGTCCTATATGTTTTCAATGCTAGTATACAAAGAGTAAGAGACACCAACGCGAAAACGCTTGTACGTGGTTAGAGTTTTCCCTTACAGCCCGTATGATTACAATAATAAACATAAGTATAAGAAAAAATCCTGTTAAAGAGTGAAGAATGAAAACCTGGTATTCTACCGTAACTTGGGAATTTGAAGAGGCTTTGGGGAGTAGAAAGCACTGTGAACCTTGTATTGATTGATTAAACACATACGGTAGGCGCGCATATTTTATTTTTATAAGGAAATCACGCTGGGAAAAATGGGTCGAGACCTTCACCTTAGAATGCGATAGTATCTAAGAAAAAAGAGCTTGAAATATCCTGTAAACTCACTGTCTTAAACATACGTAATCTATGCTGGTAAAATTTAAATACAAATGAAAATAAAAACACACTCTTATACTAAAAACTATACACCGTGGCATTTTAATCGTCTTACAACGGCAGCCCACTTCATGTATCCAATGATTAGTAAACATTCATAATAAAAAAAAACATATTTATGAACATTTGAATAATTAAAAAAATGAAAATATTATTTATTATTATGACGCATGACGTAGTTTGAAACACCCTGTTATGAGCGCGGTCCGAGCATTGCGTTCCAAAGGCGGCACGGACTGAAGCGGCGGCATCTTTAACAGAGTTCATTCCCCCTATTGCAAAAATGTGTTATTTATTTTTCTTAGTACCTATTATGTTAATTAATGGTAAAAAAAAAAAAATCGTGTCTGGAGGTATTTTATGTCGGATACATTGAGTGGACCACCTTTGTAAGACGATTAAAATGCCACGGTGTATATATATATAAAAGAAGAGAGTATCAAAACACTGTTGTCATCTGTAAACTTCGCCCAAAACACAGACAAAACATGGCCACGTTGGATGGTCGAGCTTAGCAGTTGGCTAAAGTGACTTAAATAAGATATATGCAGGATGTATGCGACTGTGCAGTGTACTGTTCCTACCCCTAGATTCCTAGAACTCTGTCTGCAAGGAGCTATAGACGACGTCAACGCGGAACTGGCTTGATCGAAGTCCTTTACCAATATTGAGAGCTACCAATGCATATTGTTATGAACCTGTAGTTCATAACAATATGCTACGGAAAGTTTAGCCGTAATAATGCTTTGTACTTTGAGAACTAAGTAAACATGACATAGCAGGTCAAACCTTGTTTGCACAAAGCTCTTTAGTATTTAAAGTGTTGAATAAATAGTCTCAAACGCTACGATTAATTGCACGGCTACAATCCAACCCGTTTGTTTATTCGTTACATTTCTCTGGAAAACTTGGTTTTTATTACCCTCGTGGATTATTCCGCCCCGACTCCCGTTAGTGTGTGCTTACCTTTATAAGGAGCAAAATAATGAGGGCTGTGATTTATACAGCATCTTATCCTATAGATAACGATTGACAAACTTTCGTATAGGTAATTTGTTTGTTTTCCACATTATGTGCTGGAAAAAAAGTAGGTTTGAATGGTGTATTGGTTCGAAGTAACGCTGGCGGGCAATAAAAAGACCAAAACCTTATAAGTCACTAGTAAAAGGGACTGTACGCCTACATAAAAACTATCTCAATACCAGGCCCCTCAGAAAGTATTGCGAAAAAAAGTTTTTATATATGGGAGACTGGCCAGTTATTATGTTTTTCGAAAATATGATTATTTATAAGTAAAAATAAGTAAGTTCCAATTTCAAAATTTCCCTCCACATTTTTTGCGAGTTAATTCAAAGTATTGTGTCTCACTGAAATATGGATCTGCGCCGGGAACATTTTAGAGCTATGATTTTATACGATTTCAAGTGTCGCCTGAAACCGGATGAATCGTACGATAGACTTCAAATGGCATTCATGGATGAAGGCCCTTCCAAGGCAACCGTGTATCGTTGGTATAACGAATTCAAGCGCGGTCGACCAACTTTGGGGGATGACGAAAGAAGCGGTCGCCCTTTGACGGCTGTTACCGAAGAAAACGTGCTAGCAGTGAAAAATTTAATCCAAGACAATAGGCGAATTACATATCAGGAGATTCAACACATATTGAAGATTGGATCGGGAAGCGTTCACGAGATTCTACACAGCCATCTTCGCGTGAGGAGGATAGTATCACGCTGGGTGCCGCACAACCTCACCGATGCTCAGAAGCAGGCCCGGGTGGAATGGTGCCGTGATATGCTTAACAAATTTGAAGCAGGCTCGTCTCGGCGTGTTTACGACATCGTTACAGGTGATGAGTCCTGGATTTATCAATACGACCCAGAAACCAAGCGCCAGTCGACTGTTTGGGTGTTTCAAAATGAGCCAACGCCTACCAAAGTGAAGCGATCTAGAAGCGGGGGTAAGATTTTGATCGCTAGCTTTTTTAATTTGACTGGCCACTTGGTATCAATTCCCTTACGGGATCAAAGAAGCATTAATGCCGAATGGTATACTTCCAAATGTTTGCCAGAAGTTTTCTCTGTTATAAGCAACAAGCGACCAAACACAGGGCTCCGCGGGCTACTGCTCCACCACGACAATGCACCTGCGCACACCGCACTCAAAACGAGGGACTTCCTGGACAGCACGCCAGTCAAACTCCTGGGTCACCCTCCTTACAGCCCTGATCTAGCACCGTGTGACTTCTTTTTATTCCCAAAAATAAAAAATCAGCTCAAAGGGATACAATTTTCGTCGCCGGAAGATGCGCTGGCTGGGTTCGAGCAGGCTGTAAACGAGGTGTCTGCGGCGGACTGGAAAAAGTGTTTTGAAAACTGGTTTAGGCGCATGAATCTTTGTATAGAGGCTGGTGGAAAGTACTTTGAAAAGATTTAATAAAAATATATGTACGTATAGAACAATTTTTTTTAGTTTCGCAAAACTTTCTGAGTGTCCCACGTATTTCGAAGAAAAATCGTGAAAAGTTTATCTAAGTGGGTGTGAGAAAAATCTAGCAGATTTTTTTTTTATCTAATTATTAAAAAGCCGCTGTTTCGACGATTGGTTGAATGTTCATTATGGTACTAAATCATGACATCACCATGGCTTACCGCATTTAGATGATAGATTAGCCCGGAGCTGAGTGTATTCCGGTATCCCGGATTAACATAATAGGCCAGCATTATCCCGAAAAACCGCGGTAAATCATGAAAAAATATGCGAACAAAGTCACGGGAAGAGCTCAGTAGGTCATTAAATAATATAACAAAATATACAAATAGCTGTGCCAAAACGATGCAATGCAATGATTATAAAAATAAGTGAACAATTTCATGTTCTTTTAATAAAAACCATTGTATTCTTCGAATGAGTAGGCAGAGGTCCAGATCAGATAAATACTAACTGCTGTCCAACACAATAAATAAAGAGCGCGCCATTTTCCACTTTCTGGGAACTATTCCAAACTCGGGACTACTTAGAATTTTATAATATACAATCTAATAACAGTGCTCGGACTGGAAATCAAACACCTTGCTCGGCAATCGAAACTTTAATAATCATCGAAAAACTATTATTAAATTAGTTGTGAAAACTGATATTAGTATAAAGTAATCAACTATTTTCTGGTTGTGAATATTAATATATTAAAACTAGCTGTCCCGCGCAACTTCGTCTGCGTCACGTTTTCCCCGTTTTCGCAACATTTTTCATTTCTGCTCCGCTCCTATTGGTCGTAGCTTGATAATATATAGCCTATGTCCTTCCCCAGGTTGAAATTTATCTTCTTGCCAAATTTCATTAAGATTCGATCAGCCGTTTAGTCGTGAAAAGGTAACAAACAAACAAACAGAGTGACTTTCGCATTTATAATATTAGTATGGATTGTTTAATATTTATTCCAAGTCTGTATAGCTAGTTAAATAAAACAGTTTAATAGCTGTAATTATCCCATGAACAATTAAATATTCCTCTAATTAGGTTAGTACCTTAAACCTCAATTCAGTACCACCATGTTTAATTAATACCATACGAGTAGGTTGACTGTCAGTTATTTTAACGTGAGTAAACAAAACAATGACTTGTAGTAATTTTTTTTTTAAATTCACTTTGTTCGAGCGGTTGTTTTTGTTGTTTATTCATCATATGTTGTCAAAGAAATAAACACAATTTATCACTTCATATGGTGAGGGAAAACACCGCGAGAAAACTTACTGTAGTCTAAAGAACGGGTAGATGGAAAGCGTTGCCTGTCACGTCGCATGAATTACTGGCGCAATATTCATAGATAAGTTAAGTAAGTGTCAAGCACTCACTACGATGATTGACGTCCTTTGAACAAACCCTACTATTTACTCCAGTTTTCGTGGATCCTCCACACCTCACACGTGCCGACAACAAACAACTTCACGATCCTCAATAAAATAAAATAATGACTCTTATAACATCGAGTTATTACGTTGAATTGTTTACAGAAGATCGAACATCGCATACTGGAGCACACACCGCAGGAAATTAATTTTCTATCAGATAACCTGTATTATGACACGCACATGAAACGTTCATAATACTTCGGCTGAATAATTCAGTATATTGACAGAACGTTGATGTAGCTCTTGTGAAATAGACAAGTCACAGCCCACACAGGTGCTCTGTGTTATTGATTTGTCAGCTTCTGCGTGTAGATAATGATGATGTTTTAATTTTAATCCGGAATTGTGGCAAGAAGTTCGTATGAAAAGCGATTGCGGGAGGATTAAAAGGGGAGCAACTGGGGCCACATTCGCACACATACGTATTACTTGGCTTCCGTCTCTTCATTTTCCTTGAGTTTCGTACGAACATGTTCCAGATTGGTGTAAAGGGATTGCTTGTTATTACGAACAGAAAAAGGGACAGGTTTTATATAAAAGTAAGTTTGATTTTACCGATAGTATTTATATACCGAAAAGTTATACAGATAAGTTAATAGTGTATATGGCAAGTTAACAACACCAAAAAATAATAATAAGGAAATTACGACACAAAAGGAAACAAGATAAATAATGTTTCAAAAAAATATGAATAGCTAACAACAAATGAATGATGATTGATTGCTATGTCAATTAATCATCAGAAACAGTTTACCTATTTCTTGAAGACGGCCATTAACATAGTTGTAATTTTTACCCACAAATTATTCACAATTTCTCTGTCATTACGAGCTTTTACCGTTACATTATCATTAAAATACCAAGTAATTGTTGGTGTAGATAAGTAAAGGACGCACAAATGGCTTTGTTCTAAAAATAATAAATAAGATCAAGCAGGCCCGGATTGACAATACGGGCAAATCGGGCAAATGCCAGATGGGCCGGATGTTAATGGACCGGTTTGGCCGATTGGCTGCACCGGCTCATTCGGCAAAGGCAAAGGAGGTGGTTATGTATGCTGGTCGAATACCTCCACCTCCTTTTTCCTCGATTAAAATAACGTCCTCAACTAACAAGTCGAGGACCTAATTCAATTTACTCTTGGTCTCTATCTGTAGCAAGAGATGGCGCTCGCCACATGCGCGCGGTTCGTATGTTGAATCCTGCGAAAAACTTTTATCATAAGGGCTCCTTTTTTCGGCCTCTGGATTCTGGATTTCTATTGAAAGTCTAAAATAAATTAGGAACCTCTTGCTCCGAGGCCTTAAGAGGCAATGCATAGGTACATAAACAAGATTGCAAAAGATGGAGCAGTAGACATTTTGGTGTCAAATTACACATTTGAATTTATTCTTGGCAAGAAGTATAAATTTTCGAGCTCGCTTCGCTCGCTCTTACAAACTACATTTTCTTGAATTTTAACTTTGACCATAAAGCGCCCACGCAGCTGCGGTAGTTCGAAACAATTCTAACATTTCTAACCTGTCCAAGGTAGGTAGGGTGTTCAAATTTTTGAGATCGCTTCGCTCGCGCTTCAGATTACTTTCTCCTGAATCTAATCTACACCAAATAACTATTGTATGAAGGATTTAAACAATTCTAACCAGTATAAGACAAAGTGTCAAAAAAAAATCGAGCTCGCTGCGGTCGCTTTTGCCACCTACTTCCTCTTGAATCTTGACTTTCCAGAGTCATACCGAGTCGGAATAATTCTAACCTGTCAGGTTCTGGTAGGGTGTTAGAATTTTCGAGCTCACTTCGCTCGCTCTTGGAGCTTTAGTTCCATTACATCTTAAAATTAATAGTGTCTAAGTTGATTAAGTAACATCTATTTTTGAATAAAAGGACTAAAGAAAAGCTAACTTGTCTGGAGTGCAGAGTATTAATTTTCTTTTAAAATAAAATAAGGTTTCAAAATTATTAACTTCTACTTCTATTTAAAATGAATTTAGATAGCGACGACATAATTAATTAAATAGCCGAGAGCAGTGAGCTTCTTTGGAAGTCATTGCCTAATTAATTAACCATTCATTGTTGAAATTGAAAATATATAGACATGATTAAAAATTTACATTAGTAGTTTTCCTTTCTCTTTAGAGTTGAGGACCGACCATCTCTAAAATGCCCGGGCCAGTTTCAAGGCCCCAGTCCGGGCCTGGAACAAAGTGATGCGGCAGTAATCCCTCAATGTAAGAAGAACGGAAATTGAGCAAGTTATGAAGGCTCTCTTGAAGACCGTCTTTGTTCCGTTACAGGATCCTTCCTGACCATTAGTATAGTTGACAAGCTGCCTGCTGCTTCATAACCCAACTACTTATCAAGGTTCTCAAACTACCCCCACAAATGAAGGTACCGGTATTATGGTCCCAGGATCCTATCTTGCGTACCTACATAATATATTTAGGGCCGTACTGACTTGCCGTGGCGATGGCGGCGTTAGCGTGATACAATATAATTACATGATATGGGCTAGTAAGTTTAGGAAAATAATCGTTAAAACTGGCTTCGTAGATCTAGATTTAAGTAGCGCGATTTTAAACAGGCCTACTAATTTACTAAGTAAATGGTTATTTGGAGCAAACACATTCTTGCTGTGCAATGCGCTTTAGAAATATACGGTTATATTTACTTTTTTGTTTAAGTGTAACCGTTCCATTAACGTTATTATGATAATTATAAACGCAAGCTATAATTTTTATAATCAGACATAACATTTTCTAACATAAAAATTAGGTCCAGTCACGGCAATGCAATTATGGCTTCAGTACCCACGTACGTACGCATATAAATGTAGTTCACTCACTATTTAATATGCCATGTATTCAGTCAATATTTGCTCTTCAGCCAATTAGGCATTTTCCGCATCTTACAAATCTCTTGGGCTTTGTTCAATATGCCTACGTTTTCTACGCGTAGCACTTAGAACAACGTTTCACAGGTCTTGAATTAATAATGTCGTGTAGTGAAAACCACGAGCTATTAATTACCTTATTCAATTCGGCAACTTGCGCAACCTGTAGGTACCTGAGATACGTGCGCGTCAAATTGACAATAATTGAGTTAATTATGATCACATTGATCACTCTCTCTAACCCTAAACTACTCAGTAATATTAATTATTCTTGAACTGACTTGGAACAGTTTAGAGTCACAATCGTGATCGGGGTTACCAGGTTATTTCGTAACCATCAAGATACAGCGGTGAACTCGGTAGTCCAAAAGGAAAATGGTACGTCGAAACTGAAATTGCAATATCGACGTTCCTTTGTTTAGGTTTTTTTTAATTGCAAAAAATTACTGTCACGATTCCGACGCAGGCTGTCTGACTGTTCCATTTTGCTCAGATATAAATTATTTTACGACTATGGAAAGTGATATGGTTATATATACCTCGGAACAGCGAATTGCAAAGTTAACTAAACTTATTAAACTTGTTGGCTTTCTTGTCAACTAACACTGCTGCAGTGCATCATTTGAAATGTTTGTGTTTCTACTCTCGAAGGATTTTCTTGACCATTGTGACTTTGCTAATGTGTTATATACGAATATTATTTAATTTCATTGTATAGTATTTAAGTAAGTTTTGTCATGGCCTCCATCTTTGAAAGTAACAAGAAGGTGGTCTTCAAAGCTCTTTGTTTATTAAATTTAGTTAATAGAATGTATGTTTAAAATGATTTAGGTAACCAAACCGGTTTGTTTAATATAATAATATATTCTTCGTACACTTCGTATACTTCGTACAGTTGCAATAGTACCGACCACGCTAAAGTATTAATGAACGACGAAGAAGTTTTATTCCTGATATGGAATGTCTAAAACTTGTTTGAAATTATCGATAAGTTTACTTATAGCAAGTTTAACGATGTAAAACTGTGCTGTTGCTATTATATTTTCATAATGTTTGCGAATATGTCAGTATATGAAATCTTTTCAGAAATCTAAATACCAACCTAAAAGAAGCCTTTTCCCAACTATGTTGGGGTCGGCTTCCAGTCTAACCGGATGCAGCTGTGTACCAATATTTTACGTAGAACGACTGCCTATCTGACCTCCACAACCCAGTTAGTACTGGGTAATACGATACCCCTTGGTAAGAAAGATTTTCGGGCCACCTGACTACCTTAGTATTTTTGTTAAGTTTTTAATGCTCATACTGTAAAACCAGATTTTAGGACTGAACGTCAATGTACTCCACAACGTAATTAATAATTTGAAGTTAATCATCGAAAATCTTTTAAACAGGAAATTAAATACAGGACCGCCGAACCATGCAAACTTTGACTTCGTTATAAACGCGGTTTTCTCCCGAAAAAATTGGATTTAACACGCTCAATTTATCCCTGGAATAATAAAAGTCGATAAGTGCCCATTGTTGTTTATTTCAAACTTCAAGTGTTTTGTTAGATATGTTAGTGCATACTTGAATAAGGGACCTAGGATTACACTCGCATAGACTTAAGAGATTCCAGAAAATCATTCGGACCAAGATGCCATGAACGCCATACCTAAATACGTCATTTTATAAAAGCTGAGCTTAGCAGCTATTTAGCACAACGTGCTTGTAAGATTCTTAAGTCACCACGACCTTCTTGTCATGATACACGTCTTTTGATTAGTTGTTGAAATGGGAAGTTACGAAACGGGATGTAGCCATATCCAATTGTTCTTACCAAAATAATAAGGTACTTCCCCCGAAAAAGTTTTAACTTTGATAAAATAACGTAGGTCTGGCGGTCACAGGATCTCCGTCTAATACTTACTAGAAATCACTTTTGGCTACTACTATTTTCTACAACTACAGAAAACAACAATAGCAAACCTTTTCCAAAGCTGAAAAACAACTTTCAAGGCAATAAGATAAGCCACAAGCTTTGTTTTCGTTTAGTTTTCGAAACAACATGAAAACGTAGAACGAGATTAAATTCGACTTAAGTTACTTTCGATAAGATGTACAAATTGCGAGTCGACACCAACACTGTCAGCAGAACGGAGGGTTCAAATTATACCTTCGCGATATTTGATCAATTGGTTAACCGAATAACATTTATAAGGGAACCAAATTGGATCGGAGGATGTAGGATTACGTGTCGTATCATGTGCTATAAATAAAAGGAAAATAAAAGAAAAGTGCGGAGGAAGCAAAAATCATAAGTACAGAAAGTAAGTCATTAGACAGCAGCTCTTGTATCGCTGCGGGCTGTAGTGAGCTTATTATATGAGCTACTGTTATCTCGTAAAATAATAGGAGCACTGTAGCACGGGCCATAACATTACTGCGTATTATTATCGATTTATTAGATACTGCAAAAGGATTATACATTAATAAGAAGAAGAAAATAATGTGAAAGTCGATTCAGTTCCATTAAGCGATGATAAATTAAAACCCAGACATTGACATACAAATATGTATAAACAGCAATGTAAGAAAGTGTCACGTAAGGGAGACAGATACAAATGAATCCAAAAACGATTCTCACTGATAAACGATCGCTCTTCGGAACATACGGAACTTAATGAATTCCTTACGAAGTGTATAAGTAAATACAAGGTGTGTTAGCATCATTTAGCACGTACTCACACAAGAAAGTGCAGACTTAACTTTGTAAAGTAGGCCAAACATAATCCATCATTAAATATTTTAAAAAGCTTCTTTCTACGTTTTGGGAGGCCAAATCATAAAACAAACAACTACCGTTTAAATAATTACTTCGTTTTAATTAAGCGGGAACGCTGAAGAAACTACAAATAGAAACCGTAATGGAAATAGTAAGCTTCATTTAATTTTAATCGGGTGCTTACCTGCTAAGGTACCACAGACGAATTACCTAAATCTCACAAAATAAGAATATATGTAGTTCGTTAACAAAAATAATTCGTATAGGTTCTCGTAGCTATTAAATAACTACGCCGATATAGAAGACCATTATATTAATCGTAAATACCGGTGCAAATTGGAAGAACTTGCGCTTGAACTCAAAAGAAACACCCACTCCTTTCATGGTGGGGCTCGAATTTATAAAAGTTTAAGATTCGATTCGAATAACGTAAAATATTTCTACTACTCACATAATAAACCATTGAACAGCCCAACGCCTAAGTGAGCAATTTTTCGAGTACTTACTTAACTATGATAATGTGTTTTAGCTAACTACGTGTAATACTCCAATTTAGGGAACTTCAGAGAAAATTACTATCCAAAAGGAAATAATAATTTTACATAATAAAGTATACGTGAATGCGAACGTTGGGAACTAGGCGCTAAATTTAGTTTAAAACACGAGTCAAATAACTTTATTAATTATTATTTGCCATCATTGCTCCTTTATTCATTATTCAGGTTTTCTATATCGTGTAAGCTTATCAGAAAAATATAATAACAGCGGGTAAGTTTGGTTATTTGATGCGAACGTTTATTTCACGCATGACGAGAGACATGACGGGGTCAGTCAATGGCGAATAAGGAGGTCCGGTAGACAATCAGTCCCATGCAAACGGAAGCCCACGCTCGCCTGCGAGCCTCTAATAAAGGAAAACGAGCTCCTTGTGAACTGAACCACGACGACCAAACGAACCGTTGGGAATGAAATACTTATTGTTGTGGCATTAAACTGTCATAGTATTCAAACTCGTTTGTTGAGGGATCCTATGTCATACGAAGTTATCGACGCTGATGGGGTCATTACTCTCAATAAGTAATTAGTATTCCCCAAATCCATTCTTCACTTATCGGTATTGGAGAATACAGGATTATACAAGACAATAGCAACTTTCTTGGATTTCCAGCTTCTACAAACATAGATTCATTGGCGTTCTATTTTATTACTGCTATTGTTCCTTTTACAATTTTCCTCCAGCTCGTGGAGAAATACAAATTTGACAGTGAACAGTTTATTTAATTACTGGAAGTATGAGACTTGGTGCTCAAGAAGACGGAATAATTTTGTACGTTGTTGCTAAGAGTAAGAAAGTAGACAGAAAGGATATTAAGATGTACAAAAATAGAACGGAATATGCACCGCGCGTCTCAAGTGCAGCAAGTGTCGTTACATACTTATGCAGTGTGCTGCGTTATGCAGAATGAAATTGGACGCCTTTGTAATTTTAGCATCGGATCCCCGATGAAGAAAGAGGAAAATATTTTCGCTATTTTGGTTTAGTTCATTAAAATCTGAGGTAGTTAAGGAGTTCTGAAACGAACTGTAACTGCGATTGCTGAGCGGCAAAGTTAAGCAATAAAAGTTATTTGTTTTTGCACAGCACGTAAGTAGCTACTTTCATAATCTAAGAAGTCAAGTGACAGTATTTTTGCGAAGCCAGTAAATTGTTTGGCAACGTTTTTGGGACAATTTGAAAAGTTGTTGACACGTCTCTCGGTGCTCGCCTTCTTTTATGTTACTGTTAGTCTGAATGTCTACCTTTTACGCCACGTTGCAACTTTTCAGAGCTCCTAAAAGGCTTCAAGATATCGGTATTTATTGTCTGCAACTCTGCACGTATGGTTGAAATTCCCGATATAACTAAGCTTATTTTTTTTATTCATCATCATCATCTTTTTCAAAACATTAAATACGTTTATACATTTCTGAGAAATTGATCAAGAATCAAGATACAGCCTGCAAAAGCCTAAAACTTGCGAGACGTTTGCAAATGAATCCAGACCGATTCTCGATTGTATAAATTCCGAACATCGAGATGCTTTTTAATTAAAATATTTCATTGGCTTCAGTTGAAACTATTATTGCACGAGAATATTGCAAGTCAATTCTCACCCACTCTGTTAAATTATGCTTTGACTTTCAGAAAGTTTTCATATAAGTTTCATGATAATAAAATATAATATGGCAGTGATTATCGAAAAGCTTTATACTTGGAAGGTAAGGATCCCTAAATGGATTAGCAAAACTATTAGAAGAGTAGGTGTTGGAAACCCTTTTTTTAAATTAAATAAAACATGAAAGTATTTTCGGACCTAATGCGGAAGCGAGCCATGGTGGTGTATAGCATTAGTTTATATTATTTCAAAAAGTAAAACGTTCCGGAATCTACAAAATCTACAGTCACTCAGTTTGAAACTGACATCGGCTCTATGTCGTACCAATAAGGGCGAATTTATCGAGGAAATGTGCGGGACAGTCACGTACAGTGTAAAACATCCGATATTTAAAACACTTTAAATCCTTCACTATTGTTTTTTACTTGTGCCAAAACATACTCAAAATTGATAAAGTAAAATATGCACATACTACGAGTTTGCAGCATTTTTAAATCAACACATTTTTTAAAGTGCTTCATATTGCAATTCTCTTATTTGCCATTGCTGAGCCGTTGTTGGTTTTTCTGTACATTGCAATTATTTATAGAAACATTTGCGCTCAAACAGCTTACCAAAATAAGTAACTGTCGACTTGTACTTGAAGAGCTGCATGCTTTAGTTAAAAGTGGATTAATTGCTTCGCTTAACTGGCCACAAGAATAATATAAAAGATCAACTATAACTTAAATAACTTGGTAAGACCACAAGTGGACCTACTCTGCCTCGAACGGCGCACACCTGCATCAAAACCGGTTTCTATAAACATGATTTCACTCTCTCGGCACCACTGGCGTTGCCTAATTTACGCATTCAAGCTTGGTCGACAAGAATATTATTCTTTCTCTATTCTGTGCAGAAAATTTAGGTTTTTACTCCTATTTTCATAAAGCTCATGAAGGTACAGCTTGTTAAAAAGTTAAAACACTTTAGTCTGTGTTCTGAAGTAGCATCATTGTATTAGTTAAGTTATTTAAGTAAATAACTTAACCACAAATTAATGACAACAATTTTCTCCTCCTTTTTATCCATTCTGTTAACACCACTAATTTGTGCCGATAACAGGTATTAATTGAGCAATTCAATATCAATTAACTTGGCAAGTCATTTCGCCATTAACAAATTACACAAAAGGATATTTGGCAAGTACCTTTATAGTAAGTATACCTGGGATCCATTAGGGATTACTTATTTCTTCGGAAATTGAAAACATTGCTGTTTGTGCCTTTATTCAATAACTCTTGGCAAGATTATAATATTTCTAATCTTTTATTCGGAAATCGGTACTTAATAATACAACTGTTTTATTACTTTCCGCAGTAACCGTATTAGAAGGCCACTTTTTTGTTGTTCCTTAGAATCATGGTCTTTATTTAACAATACCATGTTTATTTTATTGTAATGCTAGACAAGTTTATCAAGTTCTAAAATCCCGGCTAACCACCTTCACCGTCAAAAGTGCATTGTACAAAGGTTTGCACGTATACGGAAGGATACCGCATTGCGCGTATCATTTTATAACTTTAATACTTGGGAAAATTATATAGACGTCGTCTGTCGTAATACAGAACATATAGTAGTATCCAAAAAGCAAATATTATTGTTTAACAAAATTGTATTCTATAAGGAGCATCAATTCAGCTCCTATAAAGCATAAATCTAAGCAGTTGTTGCGGTCTGGAAGTACCCGTAGCGCGTACAATGGTTTATCATACCCTATTCACACAGCTAAACCAGCCTCCCTTGCATACGGTTAAAGAGTCAACAAACGCACACATAGGTGGAGGTACTGGCTGTAGTGTAGACACAGCCAGCACACGGCACACAGGCAGCCGGACTTCGCTTGTTGATACAGCGGCGCAGCGTCGGCGTGCTCAGACTAAGGTGACTCAGAAAATAAGTAGGCAGCTCCGCTTACCTGTACAAATCAGCAGCAAAGTAAATGGTGAAAGCAGCCGATTGGTCCCCATGTTGGCAGTCCAGACACTTTCTATCAATTATGCACCGGGAAACAAATCTTATGCGCCCATCTTGCACAATTTTAATAAGTGCTTAACTCCAACTTAACTGTTATGCATCGCACACACAAAGTAAACGTTTACACTTCAGGTAGCCGGTGATACACTTTTGTCAGTCCAATTGACTAGATCAGGGAGTTTTCACACTTTCTAACTTGATGCACTTCAAAAAATAATATCATTTTCCAATCCTCAATGTAAACTTTGGCGCGAAATATCCGTTATAAGCGAACATGGGCACGTTGTACGCGGGCGACGGTTAGCCCAAGGCTGAATAAATTTCAAATCACAAAGCGGCGCGCGAGAGAGAGACAATACCATGAACTGAGTGAAACAGACAGATAATAAAGTTTGCCTTGTCTTGTCCGGGAATGAAGTGGCAACAACGCGCCGTTTTTAATGCCGTCTTGCGAGTTTTTCACTAGATGGCAGTGCTGCCTTCTTAGAAAAAGTATGAAAGAACTATGCTTTCTTGTATTTTATCTAAAGCTACTTTTTTTTTCACAACAGAAAAGTATTTAAAATCGTTTGAAGTTATTCTGAAAGAAATCAATAAGTTTGTATTGCGTGAAATTAAACAAGTTAAAACCTTGCTATATCAAGTTATCACTTGCGTGCCTTCGCGCTGAGCGTTTGTCCAGCGAAGGCGTTAGTCAGACATTTGCACAGTTTTGCATAGCACAAATGAAACGGAGATATGATGCCGCCGCGCGCCGTTGCGAAGACGTAACGTCAACGCTATTTGTCTCCATAGCCCATGTTGCAGCGGCATAAGACCTGCGTAGGAGCGGCGTAAGCCTGCGTAGCAACGGCGATGACTTAGCGTAGCATCGGCGTAGCTTAGGACCGGCGTAGAACTGTAGGTTTCACGTAGCAGCAGCGTAGCCCTGTGTAGCAGCGACAACAAAGACTTGGCGTAGGCGTGCGTAGCAACGGCGTAGCAGCAGCGTATGCTTTGAGATATGGGGCGCGGCAGAAGCCAGCGTAACAGCGATTTTTGCTCTACAATATCAAGTACACGAATTGTACGAGTGATATTAATTTTTTGCAAATGTAATCTGGAAAAATTCTTCAGGTTTGCGAATCACTCTAAATCGAGATTCCAAAGACATAATAAAATTCTCATTCTTATAAAAAAAAAGTTTCTCCAGTTTCTACCAAAAGGACAAGAGGGTTGCTTTTTACACACTCGATATTTTGTTCAATTCTTCACACCGAGCTGGGTCAAGATTCTCTCTTGTGATCATTCAGAGCCTCTCAACTTTCCTTCATTCATAATAAACACTTGCAATATCCTTTCTTCCCCTCATTTCAGAACGCTTTGATCTCGGCGCCACCGTCATATTTTGATGAAAATTTTACGATAACGGACTTTAGAATGCTGACATTCACAGTAGCGCTTTTGACAATCGTGAATACATGCTTTGCACAAAAACAATTGTCAAATCAGCGAGATCATAGCTGCCAACGGATAATCAAGGGAACGCTCGACGTGCACATTTCGAACGCTGCTGCATCGATGACGTATCGCTGCGAAACTGCTATTGTCTAATGCATGTTTTATTCACCACGGACGGAATTGTCACTCAGAATTTAGTACTAAATACTGAAATTAGTACCCAAATAATTTGGTTATTTTGTGAATGAATGAAATAATGTAACGTTATATTAGGTACTGTTAATATATCAGATACCTAATCCCATTATATTACGATGTAAAATCATCTTTTTATCCACAGCTTAATCATAGCCATTCAAAATAATAGCTTCGCATTATTATCCTCTAATCCCGAAACACGATATGGCCTAGATATTTTTACAAAGTGGGATCTAAAACAAACAAGTAATATTTGCGGAAATCTGCTAGCATCAAAGGCCTTGTCGACGAACCTATACACACATATTTAGTTAACAAACTTTATGTGGCTTACGAAAATACCTGGCGCGGGTAACATACAGTTGCCTACTTATTTATGTATTTTACGTTCATTTTCATACCTAATAAATTACACTCTTTGATTAATTAAAAAATAATATTTGCTTAGTTCTTATTACTGAGCCAAGACACTAAACTAAATTCTAATATGCTTTTAATCATAGTTGAAAGGAGTTCACCCCAGCTGCTGCCTGTGTTCCTGCTACGCTACGAAATATCGTTGAACACATACTATTGAAATTCAGGAATGTCGATTTCCAATCTTAATTACTATTTCGATTGCATCAATGTCTGTGTGAGGGTGGAGAGCATCTTTGTTTGCAGCAGGCTTTCACTGCCTGATATTAACGGAATCTAGGTCTTCAACAAATCCTGAACTAAGTCAAGTCGATTAAAAACCTTGCTTGGAAGCAAATCCAAGCTAAGCTTATGTTTAAGCGCTCGAGTCAAAATACGCGACACTTGACACCAATTGACCTCATATTTTAGACGGTTCAACTGTGTTAATCAAACAGTTAAATAATAAATATGTCATTAAAATACTCATAAAATCCGTATTTCCCGAAAGGAGAGAAATTATTGCATGCGAAATGTTGGAATTTTCTCTTCCACAGTGTTAAAATGATAAAACACGAAGCACAAATTAAACATTCAATTTGTTTTGACACCTTTCTACATAATAACCTGTGTTGTGCAAATAAATGAATTGATTACATAAACTGAACAGTGCACAGTTTATTCACAGCAAATACTTAACAAAACGCATCAGGGTAGTTGAAGGTAAAATAACCGTTTGTTACGAGTGGCGAGTATGCAATTAGTCGTAGTGTTTATTAGTCCGTCTAGCTACCCTAGAAGCCTAGACAAAATTACATCCTAAAGGCCATGGCTACGGCGGAAAACACAATCATTTATACGGTTACCAGCTTATTTTGATCCTGTAAAAAATTGCTATAACAAAACAAAATGTTCTGAAAGCGATTACCACTTTTCAATGTGCTCTAGCGACGAGCACATAAAAAACACTTTTGCTGACTGGATAATATGTATTTACGACATCATGATAAATTTTTTTCTGCCTGAGATTAGTATCATATTAACAGGATATGATTACTTTTTAGCTTGATCCCGCTTGATGAAAAGCGATGGTACAACACTTTTTTTTCAGAATATATTATAACTGTTCACTCTTTGGAAGCTGGCACGTTATGGGTGGAAGGGAACACAAACCAGCGTCTGTATTCCCACTTTCCTGGCAGAGAGTACACTGAGGAGGTAACTGGCGAGTACGTACCAGTCTGCCTATCAACCAAATATTGACTCAACTATGTAGTATGTAAATAAGCAAGTAAATGGAATGCCGTCGTTATAGAAAGAGTTGGCAAACTAGTAGCAAACCCGCTAGATACTCCTGTTACTACACCATTAAAGCAATATCTCCTCGGCACTATGCTTACGTTTATACGTTTACCTACTTACAGATTAATAAAATATAACCCTTCTGAAAGCCGTATTTCATTAAAACAAACATTGAATGCTTGCGTATAGCTTTAAGGATTTCTAATATAAATAAGTTACATCTTCTTAAGTAACACTTTACTTTTCTCGGCGTTTCACTCGGTGAATCAGTCTAAAGACAAATTAGCATACAAAAAGAACTTCTGAAGTTCTTAGGACTCAAGAAGTCTCATTGGTTTGTGGAAATAATATCGAAAGTATCGGAACCTTGTCGAATAGGATAAGTAAAACGATATTATGAAAAGGAAATAAGGATAACGAATAAGTGATTGATTGTTAAGCTAATCTATCCGTATTGTTCTAACTCCAGACAGAAAATACCAAGTTTCTTTGTTATTTTTAGATTGAATTATAATAAGTACGTTACTTATTTACTTACAATGATTCATGTTCTATGAACTTAAAAAGTCGAGCCCATTATGTAAACACGTTGCTAGATAATGTCTATTTGATAGCAAACAATAGGTACTGGCTTCAAATGTCAGCTTTATGTACGTGACCGAGCCAATATTAGTCCTGGAACCAATGACCACTGAACGAGGGATCTCGGTCAGAATGTACGTACAGGTGAAATTACGCACTTTATTTATCGAAAGCTGCTTTTATTCGGCTTACCTCTATTACTTACCTACCAGATCATTTTAACTTAATTTTTTTTTTTTGTTTTTTTTTTATGATTTTATTTATCATTACATATTTACATTATTATTACGCCGGCTAGTTTCAAACTATTTCTCAATAGAGTGTTTGACAGCCGTTGTCACAAGACAAAACCCAAAAAACTAATATAATTCTGCGTATGAGAAGAGAAAAAGCAATTAAGTTCACAGCCAGAAGTTCGGACGCAACGCGACACCCCTTCGCGAAGCAACGGTTGCCCGGGCTCCACTAGAATGACGGCGTGGTCAGCGCGGCGTTCCAGGTCGTCAGCGCGACTGCGCCGCTCCTCTCTGACGGCAACTGTCACTATGAAATCGTCATATTATTTATTTGTAAATATGTTTTTAAGTGTTTTTTTTATACTTTGTGTTAGTTGGTAAGTTTTAGTTTATTCCATTTTTTATTTTATGTTCAGCGCCGGCGGGTCAACGGCGGTCAGCGGGACAACGTTTTGGAATCTGCAGTTGGTTGCCAACAAGATGACCCTCTCGGGCCTGTCATTTTCAGTTTAGCTATTCATCCCATAATGGAACAACTAAATTCAAAATTTAACGTATGGTATTTAGATGATGGAACGCTAGGAGGTGATGTTGACACCGTTTTGCATGACCTTCAACTCATCACACAAAAATTTAAATCTATTGGCCTGGACCTTAACCCCTCAAAGTGCGAAATTTACCTCTCTGACGTGACTGACAGACAATCGACTATTGATAAATTTAATGCAATAGACCCACAAATCAAAATTTTAGAAAAAAGTTCCCTGCACCTCCTAGGTTCACCTGTTTTAGAAGAAAGTTTTTCATCTTTCATCGAAGAGAAAATCAAACATTTTACTGATATTTCGGATAGACTCTCCAAAATTAACCTACATTCGGCTTTCACCCTTATCAGATATTGCTGTTTTGGTCCAAATTTTATGTATTTTCTCCGTTCTTCGCCTCTTTACGAAACCAGAACTTTTGGACAAAATTGACCAAATTATTCGCAACACATTAACATCCATTCTTAATGTGGCCCTGGACGACCGAGCGTGGCTGCAAGCCACCCTACCAATTCGTTTTGGTGGCCTCGGCGTCCGCAAAATTTCTAGTGTAAGCGTTCCTGTCGTCTGTCCACAGCACTGAAAATCTAACCAGGAAGATTTTAACTCTCTCCCTGGTTGATTCGGAAGTGCCGTGCTTGGCGGACGCAGAGGACGCCTGGAAAGTGGCTTGCCCGGATATGGATCGGCCCGAGAACCCATTTTCCCAGAGACAGTGGGATGAGCCGCACTGCAGGTTGGTACGGAATAATCTTATTAATACGTCTACCAATACTGCTGAGCGTGCCCGCTTGCTGGCTGTGGGTGAGAGGGAGTCGGGTCTCTGGCTTCAGGCACTACCGTCACCTAACATAGGCACTATGCTAGGTGACACAACTTTCCGGCTCGCTACATGTCTGCGATTGGGCGCTCCTTGCGGGGGGGCTTCACATCGCTGTCGATGTGGTGAAGCAGTCGACGGACTCGGACACCATGGCCTTTCCTGCAGTAAGAGTGCAGGTCGGATAGCGCGGCACGCTAGCATTAATTATCTTATTCGTCGTGCTCTTGCCACCGCCGGGGTGCCAGCTGTCTTAGAACCCAATGGCTTGGCACGCGTCGATGGGAAGAGACCAGATGGCATGACCATAATGCCATGGAAGTTGGGTAGGCCTTTGGTGTGGGATGCGACTTGCGTCGACACCCTTGCGCCATCCCATCTTCCTAGCACGGTGAGCTGCGCTGGGGCTGCTGCTGCAGGTGCTGAAAACCTTAAACGGCGCAAATACAATAACTTAATTGGTAATTATGTGTTTGAGCCGTTTGGGGTTGAAATACTAGGGCCATGGGGCCCGAGTGCCCACCTTGTGTATCGAGATATCGCTAAACGGTTGGTCGACTCTTCACGTGACCAGAAGACTAGCCTTTTTTTTGCCCAAAGAATCAGCATTGCCATCCAACGTGGCAATGCGGCCAGCGTTCTGGGCACTTTTCCTGTTGACCGCGATGTGGAAGAATTTTTTGACACCCTGTAATTTTGATATTTGTACATATTTTATTATTATTTTAGAAATATTTGTAGTTTGTAAATAATGTAAATATGTAATGATAAATAAAACCAGATCATTCATTCAAAATCAAAATGTTTTATTTTATTTCACATAGGCCTACATGGACACTTATAAAACGTCGAGAAAAGGTGCACGGCTCGTGTTGGTCGCTTCCTATGGTGAAGAACCGGCAAGAAACTCCATCGTTGTTTTTAAAATTATTTGGTTCTACACTAATATTATGTTACAGCGATGGCAGGACCGCAAAGGCCCGTAAAACAAGATAAAATGTCCACACATTAATAAACAATCGGTAAATAACCGTGCCTTGGCAGTCGGGTAAAAATAATCTACTCAAAGAAAAAAATATTACCAAAAATAAAACTAATTTAACAAGTGACAAGAATATTGTCGTGTGCTGTAACTATTCTAAACAACATCATCATGATGCCTAACCTTTTCCCAACTATGTTGGGGACGGCTTCCAGTTTAACCGGATGCAGCTGAATACCAGTATTTTACATGGAGCGACTGCCTATAGCTATAACGACTGTCAAAGATCTACAAATGACAGCCGCCACCACCGGCTTAACGTGCTTTCCGAGCCACGGAGGAAACTCGATGTGCAATGAGTGTTCACCCATCCACGGACCAACCTTGGCAAGCACGGCTTGACCTACAGATCGACCCCGAGCGGCTTTTATTATGTAGCCACGATTATTATCTAACTATTCTGAACTTAAGGTGTATACTCTGTTTAGTTTGATTATATTTAAAACTTGCGTCATTATCAGTGATCGGAAATAGGTGACCTAATCTACCTAAAGTTCAAAGAACAGAAGAAAAAAAAGTGGAGACTTCCTTACGACTATAATATTTTTTCGGGACTAATGTCGGTGTGTCGGCTTTAAGTAAATTTAATATTATATTAATGTTATTAATAAAGTAAACTAATTGAATTCCCGGCAAGGAGAACGTTCTCAAAAAACCAGTAGATACGTTTTCTATTGCTATATTTTCGTTTCCCTGAATAAAACCATAAAACTTGCTGTCTCTTTCTATCTTTTGTTTGTCACTGGTAAACAATGACAAAAGGGTTGAAGGGTACCTCTACCCCTCAACCCTTTTGTCGAGGTATTCCGTGAAGCACACCCAAACGAAGCACACCCAGACGAAGCACACCTAAAGTATTCCACTTAGCACACCCGTAGGTAATAATAATAATAATAATAATAAAATTGTTTATTCACCAACAAAAGCTACAGATATACATAATTATAACAATACAAATGTTGCAAAATCTGTACAATATTTTATATAACCCTGCCTCTTAAACTAGGATCACCTGTATTTTAAGAGACAGTGTTCGGCCGAGCAGTTCCTTAAACATAATTTATTACAAAAGGTGGACGGTACTGAGGTAATCAAGATTTTGTTATAGATTTTTTTTGTGTGGAGTGTTTGAGTGAAGTGTGTATGTGTGCATGTGATAGGAGGTGAGTATATTGTGTGTGTGTGTGTGCGTATGTATGCGTGTGAGCGTGTGTGTGCGTATGTTTGTGTGTGATAGATGAAGTGTAGTGTCAGTGTGAGTTTATAATTGGGGAATATAGGCGTGTGTGTCCTTTTTTGTTAGTGTGTGTTAGACAATAAGTACTTATGTTATTAGACGATGTATGTGAGTAAAGACTCTGTGTAGGCATAGTCCTTTTGTAATAGCCACTCTGTTACTATAGGTTTAAGTTTGTGTATATTTAGATTTATAATATTTATTTGTGAGTTAATTGTTTGGTATATGTGTGTACTTAGTGTGTAGAACTGATGTGTTGCGAAGGTGGTTTTGTGCTGGATTCTTGGAAGAAGATTTACTCGCTTATTTGGATTTGGCGGAGGCAGACTGAGATGTATTCTAAGAATTGATCGGAGCACATAGAGTTGCCGTACCGTCAGAACTTTACAGTCAGTGTACAACTCTATGGTCGGGTACCTGTAAGGTTTTTTAGTCATGACCTTGAGAATGGCTCTTTGTGCTCTTTCCACTCTCAGAACACTAGTTTTGGTTGCACCACCCCACGCAGTTATGCAGTAACTAAGAACTGACTGACACAGAGCACAATATACCATCTTCAGTGTGTCAAAATTAGCCGAATCTCTAAGGGACTTAAAGATGTGGATAAGGCGCATTGTTCTTGTGGTAACAGCTTCAATCTGTTTGTCCCACCTTAGGCCGCTATCAATCTGCACTCCAAGGTACTTTGCACTGTCAGCTCTGGTGAGTGCTGGACAGACACAGGGTTCGTTTAAATTGGGGCATGAGTGAGCAATTACAGAGAAAGTATGAGAAGGTGCAGTGTTACGTCGGATTGCGAAAGGGACGTATGTTGTTTTGTTTAAGTTGAGTGTCAGGAGGTTTGAACTAAGCCATTTCATTATTTTGCACAAGGCTTCTTCTGCGGTAGCCTTGACCATATCCCATGTAGGTCCGTAAACAAGAATCGCGGTATCATCAGCATACGCGTAGATGTTACAGTTGGTAAGGCACATCCTGCACAGGTCGTTAACATAAATTAGGAAAAGTGTAGGTCCAAGTATGCTTCCCTGAGGGACGCCATAGGTTATTGGTTCCTCGTCACTGTAGTGTGTGTCAATTTTGACCACTTGTGTTCGATTTGTGAGGTAATTTTTGAACATTTCAAGCGGTATTCCACGTACACCGACGAGTTCCAGTTTAGCGATAAGTTTGGGAACAGAAACGGTGTCAAATGCTTTGGCAAGATCAAGAAAGATAGCCAGACATTTTGTTTTACTATCTAACTTTCTAGCAACCTGTTGCGTGAGATCCAGTACGGCATCTTCTGTCGACACACCTTGCCGAAATCCGTACTGATTCTCAGCAATTATCTTATGTTTATCTAGAAAGCTCTTCAGACGTTTGTTTAAAATCTTTTCAAGAATTTTAGAGAGCGCTGGCAAGACTGATATTGGCCTATAATTATTGACACTGTCTCTGCTCCCTCCCTTATGAACAGGGTGTATTATTGCCTTTTTGAGAGCATCCGGGAATACACCTGTTTGGAAGCAACGGTTGCAGAGGTGCGTTATAAGTGGGACTAGTACATGTCGGCTTTTCTTTAGCAGTAAAGATGATATTCCATCCCATCCCACAGCACTATCATCTCGCAACTGGAGTATGACAGACTCTACTTCTGCTTCGTCAACCTCCAGTATTGCAAGAGAGTCGGATGGTGAGTTTTGAGAGTGGTCATGGACTAGAGTAGGATGGCAAGGATTACTGGTGGTGGTGGTTGTACATGACTGTGACATTATATTCGCAGCCAAATTTTTGCCTACATTGCTAAAAAAGAGATTCACATCGTTTATTGATGATTCAGGGTCATCTCGTAGTTTAAGCAGCTCTGAAGCACTGACGTTTGTCTTTTGTGTGTTGGTGATATTTTTAATTGTTTTCCACATGCTTTTGGGATTATTTTTTGCTTTTTCTAACTCACTTTTTTCGTAAGCTATTTTTAATTTTCGAAGCAAGTTATTGCAAAAGTTCCTAAAGCGTGTATATGTGGTCTTTAGAATATAATTATTTGGAGCCTTTTTTGATTTCATATGCATTTTGTCCCGATTTTTAATACATTTTAAAAGCCCAGGAGTAATCCATGGTTTTATTGTTCTTTTTTGTCTAGGGATTTTAACTAATTTTGTATGTTTTAAGATAACTGATTTTATAATACTAATGAATTTGGTCATACATTCGTTTACATCTTCAATTTGGTATATAACTGTGAAGTCCGTATCTTCTAGCTCAAGTATAATGGCTTCATAATCAAGACGGGTGGCGACTTGGCAAACTTTTCTAGGTGGAGCACCGTTAGCTATAGACAAGAGGATAGGTTTGTGGTCCGTAATATGTGATTCCAGAACTAGTGTGGTTGCACGAAGGTTTGACTTAAGGAGTAAGTGATCAATGCAGTGCTCTAGTCGGGTAGGAAATAGGTGTGTTGGCATGAGCCCATAGGAGGCATTTATCATAAGATATTCTAAGCTCCGGTCGTTTCTATTATTTGGGTATATATCGATATTTAGATCGCCTACGAGAACAACACTAGTATAGGAGGATATTTTATCGTATATTTTAACTAGGCTCTCAGTGAAATTATCAAATTTTTCTTTTGAATTAAGTGATGGAGAGTGTGCTTCAAATAAAAAATTAAAATAATTATTTTCCTATTCCACGAAGCACACCTACGAATATCACTTGCATAGAGCGGGGACTAACAAATAAAAATCTCGTTAGAAGAAAATATTTATTATATAAAGGACTAACTTAAATTTCTAACATCATTCCGTTTCATTATAATAATGTGACACAATATTTGTCATTTTTGTAATTTTACTATATAAAATCACAGACTGTTTCAGAATTGCAATAAAACTTGGACAAATATCAAAACATTGTAAATATTGTTTTACATAGAGATATATGTTGAAGTTTTCCTAGAGCTACCTGTTTAGTGAATGATAAAAATACTCTACTTTAACATAAAAAATCACAGATTGTTTCATAATTACAATAACAAACATAAAAAAAAAAAAATACAAACATCCGAATTGAGAACCTACTCCTTTTTTAGAAGTCGGTTAAAAACTTGGACTAATATCAAAAACATTGTAAATATAGTTTTCTATAGACATCTATGTTGATGTTTTATTATAGCTACCTTTTAACTAATATTAAAAATATTCTATTAATATGTAAAATCACAGACTGTTTAAAATCACAAATCACAATCTATTTTTGTAATTTTACTATTTAAAATCACAGATTGTTTCAGATATATAGAAAACTATACTTACAATGTTTTTGATATTTGTCCAAGTTTTTATTGCAATTCTGAAAGTCTGTGATTTTAAATAGTAAAATTACAAAAATGACAAATATTGTGTCACATTATTATAATGAAAGTGAAAGGTGTTAGATATTTAAGTTAGTCTTTTAAATAATAAATATTTTCTTCTATCGAGATTTTTATTTCTTAGTCCCCGCTCTATGCAAGTGGTATTCGTAGGTGTGCTTCGTGGAATAGGAAATTAATTATTTTAATTTTTTATTTGAAGCCCACCTACGGGTGTGCTAAGTGGAATACTTTAGGTGTGCTTCGTCTGGGTGTGCTTCGTTTGGGTATGCTTCATGGAATACTTCCTTTTGTCATTTTTGGTGTTTTGCATTCCAAGCGTCGTCGTGCACTCACTCCCGTAGTTCTTCAAGTTGTGTACGCATATTTGACTGATCAATGTTTTTTTATTTTACCTGTAAGTACTTGTTTTATCGTTAATTGGATCTGCTTCACATGAACAACTAGATTTTATGGACTACGTTTTACCGCAACTGACATACATTTTCACTGGTAATCAAACGGCTTGGTAAGTTTATGAATTTCACATGAATTTTAAGACATTCTAAAGATTAAACTAACCTTGATTCATTTTCCAAATTCAAACAATTTTATTCAAGCAGTTGATTATATTTTAGAAAATGCTGAAATGTTTTGCCTACTCCCAATCCTATCGTTAAAACTTATTTTACGAAAAGAAGAAATCTCGGGACAAGTTATTATATATTTTGGTAGATAATAATTATTAAAGCTAGTATGTAAATTACATTAGCTTCCGCGCTTACTTACATCGTTCAAGCAAAGATAAGGAGAAAGATTACCTTTATTTTTTTAAAACAATAAAAATCGTGCGTATACTGTTTTTTTTAAAACAGAAACTGGAAATGAAATCGATAGCTTTTTACTTTTTTTAAATTTTTGTTGTAGGTACTTTAGTAATGTTACGAAACCCGGGACATTACTACCGAAAAAATATTAGGTTGGGGAAATAGTATATTTCATTGCGAGTGCGGAAAGCCTGTCATTGCAAAGAGTTCCGACAAATGTCTACCCGAGCCGAGACGCAGCCGAAGGTGAGGGTTGACAGTCGGAACAAGTTGCAATGACGGTTCCGCACGTGTACTGAACAACTATTTTTAATACAGTTGCGAAAAAATGAAGCAATTTAATAAAGAACATTTTTGTAAAATTGCGCCAACCGTAAAAGAATATAGGCAGAGATTTTTTTTTTGTTTTCTTCACCCGTTCTGGGTAGGCAAAGGGAACTATGGCCATACAGCCAAGTCTACAGTAGATTTTTTTTATTGATATGAAATGAAACTCATTGAATCAAATCATTAAATCTGATATTGAAACAAATTAGTAGCTTCTTTTTAGAAATATTTGCATGAATGATAAAAACTTCTATGATTTTTTTTTTATTAAAAACTCCGTGGTTGGTTTTTTTTCTTTATAATAGATATTATTTTGACAGTTGGGAAAGAGTACGCACGAGTTCGGGAAAGGTAAAGAAAAAGCTCGAGTGTGTAATAGCCCACATCCCGAACGCTATACGTCCCTGCAATACGCCACTTTTTGAGCAACTGTATTAAAAAAGTCTTTTCGCATTATAGTATGTATGAACTTGTAATAAAATCTCTTTACTCAAAAGTGCATGTAATGTGGTCATTATTTTGACAACTTTGAGCAAAGTCGACCTTGCCGGTCTGTTTCAAGGAGCGGCCGGCAAAGTTTTGCTGGCCGCTCTAACAGGCCGGCAATGTTTTGCCGGCCGCTATTTTGACGTTTCAACTTTAAAAAAAATTCAAATCCAAAAAGATTTTATTTAGAACATAGCTGTTTGTATCTATAGAGATAGGTACAAAAAGATTTTATTCCATATTAGGCTGTATAGTTCCAACTACCATTGCTAAAAAAAAAACAAAGAAGTAACAAAAGCGCGGTTCAGCGAAAATTTTAATTAATATATTTTTTATTTAAATTACTTGCTGGTTTTATTTAGATTAGGTACTTGCATTTTTGAGTAAAGCACTATACAAACCTTGGCCCACAATGACTACTTCGCTGGTCACGCTATAATTGCCTCGAGCTAGCCTAGCTACGCTCTAGGCCTTTCAGTTTGGCCATCATTGCAGCCCTTGCTGTCCTCGCTGTAAAGGCCTCGACCTACGGTCTCGGCCATTATCTCAGCTCGTCCATCAAGCACTGCACGCTGACCGCGCTGTGTCGGCCTGGAGCTGCGCTGTCAGCCATAATCAGCGCGACCAGCAAAGTAGTCATTATAGACCGCGGCAGTAATGTACTATTGGCTATACTATTTGTATCTGGCTGGTTTTGGTATCATTAAAAGTTTAAATTTTAAAGAACATAATTTTTAAATTCAAATTAGGAAAATGTGTGATTTTCATTTGTTTTTCGTACCGTCAAGATGAGTGAATCTAATGAACCAATTCGATACATTTTAAATTTTTACTACAAAAAAGGTAAAAATGCAACGCAAGCCGCGAAAAAAAATTGCGATGTTTATGGACCTAATGCAGTGTTTGTGAGAGTAGCACTTTGGTTTAAGCGTTTTCAATCCGGAAATTTTGATGTCAAAGATGCACGTCGCTCTGGTCCCTATTAGGGATAAAATAGATGTGATTTTGAAAAAGTGGAGCAATATCGGCATATCAGTAGTTACGACGTAGCTGAAGAACTGGGAATTGACCACAAAACAGTTTTGGCGCATTTGAAAAAAACTGGGTACACAAAAAAGCTCGATATTTGGGTACCTCACGAGCTCACTGAAAGAAACCTAATGAACCGCTAACCCATTTGTGATTCTTTATTACGACGTAATGAAACCGAACAATTTTTGAAGAAGCTGGTAACTGGTGATGAAAAGTGGATCACGTACGACAAAAACAAGACGAACGACAGACAAACATCAACGAACAAATGCGTTATTATCTGATACTGGGTATTTAATTTTATTTTATGACCAACGAGTATTATTGATCGAAGCCAACGAGCGCTTCTCGCTATCAAACTGTAAAGTTTGGCGAGTAAAAACTGTAAAAAAATAACTTGTATTCTATGTAAGGAGATTAAATAAAAAAAAAAAAAAAAAAGAACGTGCGAAAAAGGTCGTGGTCAAAGGCCGGTCAGGCTTCACAGACTGTGGCGAAACCCGAGTTAACTCGCAACAAGGTGATGCTGTGTGTGTGGTGGGATTGAAAGGGCATTATTCATTATGAGCTGTTACCACTAGGCAGGACCATCGATTCTGAACTCTACTGCGAACAACTGATGAGATTAAAGCAAGAAGTTGAGAGAAAGCGGCCGGAATTAATCAACAGAAGGGGTGTGGTTTTCGACCACTTGTCGCGCTATTTTGATCAGAAGTCCAAAAATTTCTATAGCAATGGGATTATGTCCCTACCTACAAGATGGCAAAAAGTTATCGAACAAAATGGTACCTACATACTTTAGTTAAATATAAATAAACTATATTACAAAATGTTTTGAATTTTCTTAAAAAATGCGAAGAAACTTTTTCCCCAACCTTTTATTTTGTCGTATAAGGCGTCTCCACTTCGAACTTAGACATTTTAGTTCACCTTTTTCCGATCTCTGGTCATTATTCACTTTCGAATAAAATATTTCCACTTTCAGGGAAATAAAAACTTTTATATTAAATTATTAACGTTAATTGGCAGCAGATCGGTAATCGCAAATTAATGTTATTTTTGCATGCTTTCACGTTGCGCATCGACTTGCATGCCGGCCACTTAACACGCACTCAAGTGACATGTGTCACGGAAACACGAACATATTTTGTATTTGACGTGCAATAAACACCGTGACACGACATCTCTTGGTGCTAAAGTGAAATATACTTCCCAGCTGTCTTAAATATAATCTTTTGTGTTTTACAAAACTTTCGGAAAACCTGGGTCTTCCGTGTAACTTATAGAAGTTGGAGAAGAGGTACTTACGACAAATTATGTTCAATTAGTACTTAGATTAGTAGGCGCTTAACAACTAACAGTCACTGATATTAATCGTTAATTTGTAACCAGTTTTGGCAATTAGCGACTAGCTAGTTAGCCAAAGTAGGAATTTTGATGATTTTCGAATGTGAAAATCATGATCTTTGCACGGCATCTCGTAGTGCGCACTAATTGGTTTCCCTTTCAAATGAAATAGGTACAGACTAGTTCAGACTACATCGCACTACCTCTCCAAACGAACTAATGTAAACCGTTCGAACATTTTTAATTAAGAGTCGAAATATCGTGTAAATTCATCAATGTACACACAGCACAGCTGCGCGTGTACTACATAGATTTGAAGCAAGGTAATTTGCACCGTATTGTTTTAAGCAAAAAGAGAAGCTCGTGGCTTAATAATAAAAGCCACTTAGGTCGATCTTTAGGTTAAACCGCGTCCCTAGGTTGGCCTGTGTGTGGATGGGTGAGCATCTTTACATACCGAGTTTCCTCCATGCCTCGGAAAGCACGTTAAGCCCTCGGTCCCGACTGTCATTTGTAGATCTTTGACAGTCGCTACAGGTAGGCAGTGGCTCGAAAGTCTGACAACCAGTCTTACCAAGGGGTATCATATTACCCGGTACTAACTGGGATGTGGAGGCCAGATAGGCAGTCGCTTCATGAAAAATACTGGCATTCAGCTGCATCCGGTTAAACTGAAAGCTGACCCCAACATAATTAGGAAAAGGCTAGGCAGATGTTTCAAGTAAGAAATACAACTAATCAGTTAATCTTGTACCTATAACCTATACAGGGTGTAACAGAAAAGGTTTATACATACTTAAGGGTGTGTTACAGACCATCAAACTGAACATGTTTCTTCATCGGACCAACATCGTCAAAGCGAATTAAATTTCAGCTGCCCCATACATTTGGTCGAATAGGTATTGACATTTTCTATGGGGCAGCAGATAATTTTTTCGTTATTACGATGTTTGTTTGTGGAGAAACATGTTCAGTTTGATGGTCTGTAGCACACCCTTAAGTATGTATATACCCTTTCCGTTACACCCTGTATAAATAGTAAATAGGAATATTTTAGAAAAAAAAACCGACGGGTGTCAGTATCTAATTTTTCTATCATGTTAATTGTGAAAGGTGTATGAAATTCAGATTACTTGACATAGGCCTTTGACAAGTTACGCAGCACCCTATCCTTCACTATCTACATCCAATCTGTCCCAGTCACCTTTTTCAGGATCATCAGTCCAGACAAGGCAAAACACCGGGAGAGTTGGAAAGAAAAGGGCCTTTGCCCAGCAGTGGGACAAAATAGGCTAATAAAAAACCGGCTAAGTGCGAGTCGGACTCGCGCACGAAGGGTTCCGTACCATTATTTATAAAAACGAGCAAAAAAACTCACTTTTTTGTATGTGAGCTCCCTTAAATATGTATTTTATTCTGTTTTTAGTATTTGTTGTTATAGCGGCAACAGAAATACATAATCTGTAGAAATTTCAACTGGGTAACTATCACTTTTCATGAGATACAGCCTGGTAACAGACGGACGGACGAACGGACGGACAGCGAAGTTTCAGTAATAGGGTCCTGTTTGATCCTTTGGGTACGGAACCCTAAAAAGCGGTATATTTTAATTGGGGGCGCCCAACGCTGCGCTTGCAGATATCCGGTCTCCACTTCAGGACTCGTTAGCTCGTTTGGAATTTTGCGCCATTTTCCCTTGCAACAGAAACTACATAACGCCACGTGCCACGATCCTTATATACTACGTTTACTCCTTAACAAGCCAAACATCCATAATCACACAATTTTACCGTATAAATAGCTAGAATCAAAAATAATTATACATACAGAAAATAAAAATGTTACTAGATATAATTATTTATGTTTTGGAATATAGTAGGCAGTAAAGTTATAATAAACTAGGACAAAAATACAGAGATCTACATTTATTTCCATGACAACACATGAAGTTCCATGGCAACGGCGATTGCGAGTTTCTAACATTTCTGAGATATTTTTGTCACCAAAATAATTTAATTTTCCAGCGTAGGTGTAGAACTTGTAGTTGTTCTTGAGAGTTAAAATAATTAAATACTACCTACAAAAACATTTTAATGCCGCGTCAACTTATTTTTATTAAAAGAAACTTTTGACAATGCTTAAGTTAAGTAATGTACCAGACGACAAATCTCGTTTTGTGTGTGTACTGGCCGTAATAGTGTTAAGTGACGACAGACAATGATTATTATGCGTGCGCCTAGCATATACACAGTCTCATCACTATATGTATAATAAAACGCTTAGATCTTAAGCCGTTAAAAACTAAGCCAACAGACTTATCTAATCTCCCTTTCAAAAGATTCCTATAAAATCTTGTCAAAAAGTGAAATGTGTTTCAATTACCTTCTTTTATTCGCGCATCAGTTTTGTTCAGCGTCTTTTTAAATAAACTTTCTACTTTAGTCACACAAGTTACGTTAACATATCACTGTAACTAGTCCGTTTAAACAAACTGATTAAACAAGTTCGTAGGAATTTAATGTATCGTGGTTGGAGTTTTTACCCCTGTATTTAACTTGTTCACCAACGCCGCGGGCTGTTGACGAAGTCCTAGGTAAGTTTGTTTGTTATCCCCCGCGGAGAAACTTACACTCAAATATATAGAAACACTTATCCCAGTACCGTTTTGTCATTGTGGATAAGATTATGGCGTCATTTCCCCCTGGAGAGTGGCCTGTTAGTGGCCACTTGGGGCGGCCAAGTGCCTAATAATTTCGACTTAGTCACTGCCTACCAGTAATACCGCCGTTGTGGTAATAATATATAATCCATAATGTTTATGTTCGTGTTTCTCATCTTTAATAGATTTTAAGTATCCTAGAACTAACTATAGTCTTCAAACAAACAAAAACAAATTGCTATAAATTCTACGGAACCTCGTAAAAATATGATTCGCCATCAGAACATTGAATCTCAATCTGGATACTGATAATAACAGTACCTCGATAAAAATATCGTTCCTTCCGAATTTTAGTAAGCTGTTTCACGTGGGGAAATCTTTATGGATTCGTCCGGGGTACGTCGGTGAAGGTATTTTTTAAGGATGTTTCCTCATTTGTGTACCGAATCAGTTGATGTTATAATAAATAATAATTGTATTTTGTAAAAAGTCATGACAACTAGGCTGTATGTATTTCTGAAGTGTAGACTGTTGTAATTATTTTCAAAACTTTACCAATAAAATCACACACTACCGTATACCGTCATGGAACTTTCCACGGTCTGACAAGAGTCCAAAGAAATAGCTCCGGTAGTCATAGCAGCTGTTCCCTTGTGCGATATGTGGGCTATTTGTCATCCCACACGAATGCGCGATGACCTAACAAACTGCCTTTACTTACAAATGTCCCAAAACATAAATCCAACATGTTACTGTTGTTTGGTTTCATACAACGCTGACCAACCTTATGATGGAACAGATAACAAGTTTCTTCATGCTCGCAGGAAAAAAGATGACAGACAATGTGAAAATAAATACGATTGTTCTTGAATTCTTACTTAAATACATAAAACGTTCATTTTATGTCAAAATTGTCACGTCTGTCTTTAAGGATTATGCCATAAGCCTTATTGAAGTTCCAAATAGACGCAGATTTAATTTATAGACCGTCAATGGCCTCCTGAACTGAGTAAATTAATTAGAATTTTGACGTAGGCCGCTGTCAGCCGCTGTAGTAGTGTACCGCACCTCGGCACAGGAATACTAAATCCCGACCACTTCGACCGAACGGTTGTGACTTAATTAAATTTATGCCCGACATGGTCTTAACGTTTAATTTAGATATTCAAGAAGCATCCGAAGTTTTTACAACCACACGTCATCCCCATGGGATTAACGTATACTAAGTTTGTCTTAGGTTCAAGAAAAGCTAAGGTAATTATTTACGTTTGCATGTGTATGAATTTAAAAAAAATTAAAAAACCCCCGACATAAAAAACCTCTAAAAAGACAAAAATAAATTAATCCAAGCGTCGTAGCGTCGGGGGTCCGCTTTGTCCTGTGCATGTACTAAGCGGTCTTCTTAGCGGTCCCCCCACGCTACGACGCTTGGATTAATTTATTTTTGTCTTTTTAGAGGTTTTTTATGTCGGGGGTTTTTTTAATTTTTTTTTTTTTTTTTTCATGCTTTTTAAGCTTATATTATTTTTTCTTAGCCTTGACTGTCCTACTCCTGGGCATAGGCGTCTCCCTTTCCTTCCAATTTTCTCGATGTTGTGTCTCTTCACAAAAATATAAAAAAATGGGGGGAGTTGGGCAATCCCCCCCCCCCCCTCAGCAATGCCCATGGTGACAAGCGACAACATTTCAAATTTCAAATAGACTACCTGTGTAAGTTGTTTATATCCCTTCATTAACTAGAAAAGAGGTGATGATCTTCAAACGGCTAAGCAGATTTTCTCGAAACATAGCTAAGAACACTCGCGATTAAAATACCTTTCAAACGACACCACTTTTACCAAAATCGGTTCATCCGTTTAGGAGCTACGATGCCACAGACAGACACACAGATACACACGTCAAACTTATAACACCCCTCTTTTTTGGTCGGGGGTTAAATAGTGCGTGGAGTCCGTCCGCGCGGAAGAAGTGAAGCTTCGTAATGTCGAAATGAGTGCTTTCATACCCCCTCCATGGTAGCGTTAAACGTTTAACGCAACCTTGTTGGAAGTCGCATAAGAAGTTTCACTTCAATATTAATAAAGCTCGTTGCCAGTATGCACGCCCTTGTTTGTTTTGTCATAGCTTTGGTTGCGTTGCGTGGTTTATTTGATGAATTTTACAGGAAGCACCTACTAATTTCGAAGCTAAAGTTATTTCACAAAAGCCCGTCAAAGGCTACAGCTATCCGCTATGACATAACATAACTAACAAGTAGTTCATAATAAAAACTACGTCGAGCTTCGGTACCGTTTGTAACTGTTTACTTTGTTCAATTTCACTTTTTTGTTGATCGAGTTGCGTAAGCCGTAGTTAGTTTGATTTGACGTACTTAGTTATTTAGAATCTTTTATTAAAGATCTGTTTTCATGAATTTATAACACTTAACAAAAAGTTGGTGTTGAACCTTGCTACAAAAATCTATAAAATGTAAAACAGCGGACTTGTTAATCTTAATAAATTTTACGTGCAAATAAATTTCAATTTTGACATATTTCACTTCATCAGACTGATACGTTCATAAATCTGTTAAATATTTGCGAGTATCGTTCGCGGGTGTCACCTCCGTAGCCGACTCAAAAAGATACGGAACACTGCAGTCGTAGCCAAGAGTTTTGCGATATTTATTAAAAGTCAACCTCTATCCCGTTGATATCCGGTAAACGTCTACTTGATACCGTAACATTCATATCAGCCTTAGAAATTCGCCTTCTTTATGCAAATATCCCACGCAGTAAAAAAACTTCGAGGCCCTTACATTGTCAAAAGAAAATATATCCCCAAACAGTTATGAGCTAGACTGTAAGCAGTAAATCAGATATTGTAAAAGGAGAAAAAGTTTTTTAGTTTAGCAGGAATAGCTCTAATAATAAACTGGAATAAGGCATTGGTTTTATTACCATTTGGGACAAAGAGGAATATAAAACAATACAGATATTCCTATGAGTCCGTACAATTTATGATTAGATTGCGTCTAATAAAGAGCCTTACACCACCCACGCTTTTGCCGGACCAGTTGGCAATTGGCCATTGAAAAGTTGTTTCATTTTCGGTTATTATTCAAAAATAGAAGTTTAGAGGACGGAAGTTGGTTTAATCTGTGAGGTTAATCCGGAATTATCGTGACTGATTCTCACGGTTTATAGGTTATCAAAACATAGCTTCGTTCTCAATATTATTGTTAAACGTGGCAGTTCAAGAGAGTGACTGAAAAACACGAATTCCAGAACTAGGACATTTCTAGCTATTTTTTTTTTATGGATTTTTTTGTTTATATTCTAATAGCGGCACTAAAACGGCTACATAAATTAAACAGAATTACTTTCGTATTCTTAAAAGTAGATAGAGAGGGTAGAAGGAGAAAGGGGAAGCCTTTGCCCAACAGTGGGACACATGAGAGGCTAAAAAAAAGGAAACTCAAAAGTTGCATCGATGAAGATTGTTACTAATAATAATTCTGCAAATTCGTCTAAGATCTTCTATTCTAGTTAACACAAGTAGCTTGTATTGTAATATTACTAGGTAATAAACTACACCGTAATAGTAACTTTCTTCAACACTAGAAAAAAAATACCGTGAACCAACTGAAAAATGGAATTCAGCAATGCAATCTTGTTATGCGACCATCCCAGGAAATTAATGTTAGGGCGTGTGGCGCTTTAATTGCCAATTAGGTAATTAAATTATGAAAATTGCATAATAATTTGATTATGAGGGGGACTTTTATTTGTCAAACAAATCACTCGACAGAGCTACAAACAGATAATTCTTACAGTAAGAATATAGCAACTCTATTAAATGTACTTGTCGCCTAATTTATGTTAAGTCTAGTGATTGTATCAAAGCAATTGCCGAGTAATCTTATCTTAGGGCAAATTAATTAGCAGCGTATTAACTCGCAATAACGATCCTTTTCTAAACAATTATCGGTTTAATTCTTTCAACAGTATCATAATAATTATTAATCTCTTTCCTGAACATAATATTATAATATGTCGGTAACAGGTTTTGGGATATTTCATTAGGAAACATTTTCCGTCTCCATGATCTTCATTTATCCATTTTTGCAATAATTATTTTACTTGGGCAGAAATAATAATACCCTTGATCCCTTGAGGCACAATCCCAATAAATATGTGATCAAAGGAAAATAGGAAATTCCTAAAAATATAATTTTATTCTTTAACCTACTACAATAAGAAGGTTCTGAATACGACTCTGTTTTTGGGATTATAATGTATCCAAATCGGCTTAGGAGTGCTGGAGATCGTCTGCCCATCTTCGGTGTTCGGATAATTCTTTTTATTTAGGTTGGAAGCCCTGATCTGATGAGAAAGCGGATAAAGTTGTGAAAATCCATGAGTTTCTTTAAATCTTGCAACAACATAATTAAAAACTCTTTTAGAGTTTAGTCGAAAGTCAGATTTAACTTTTTATGATGATCGTAAACTATAACTATTTTTCTCATTCAAAATAAGTCCACAGCAAATAAGACCCTAGAAGCAGGTAAGCCTCGTAATGAATCCTGGCACTAAGCCGGAATTCTTCCCCGGTTGGAGAAAAACAACTATTCCAAAAAAAAGTACTAAGTATCAGTTAATGGTATAGGAAATCTTTTTAACTACGTCAGTTTATCGCGGAGGATAAATTCCGGGCACCAAGTTTACTAAATGATTCAGGAAATTTAGATTACGATGGTCGGTTAAGAGGTGGATACTTGTAATATTATTTATAAAATATAGGGTACTTAACTACTCAGTGGGTTCCCACAGTTAAAGCGAGAGCAGGAAGCTGAAGTGTGAAAGCTTCACTATGTGATGTTGACAGAATAATCGTACTTTTGATTTATGTCATTCAATATTTTACATATGGGTTTTGATATGCCTGGGACGAAAGTATTTGCGGTAAAGATAAATTATTACTTTTAACAAAAAAAGTTCCCGAGCCTTTTAATAATCTCCTTAAAATGTTTTTTTTTATGTGTCTGGAAACACCGACACTGTTATCGTCGATTTTTATTGCAGATAGACCTTTGTTTTTTATTTTGGGATCATTATAGGACGCTACTGAAAGTGCCAAACTCGTCGCCAAATTTTGGACTGACTCAATTTAAATTGTCATCGACACGCTAAGAAGATGATAAGCTACTATCGCCCATATGTATGACAAATCTTGATATAAGCACATGGAAACACCTACAAATAGGTACCCAATTGACACAAAACCATGCAAGGACAAAGAAAATGCATATAAAACAATGACAAGTAAAAAGCGAACGAGATTTTCAGGTACCAGCTAAAAACTCAAATGTACCAACCGAGTCGAATTTAGTACCTCAATTGTATTGTGCAGCGTCAGGCATTTTCCGGACAACAATAGAAGGATAGTTTGCTTTTACAGAACTTTACTGCACCGGCAATTGTCAGAAACGTGAAATTGACATTGTTATTTTGGAGGTACCATTCAATAAACAGCTCTGGTTGTAAGGTTTATTATATACAGTCATTTGTACATCTTTGAAAGTCGTTACGAGTAGTCAGAAGCCAAAAGTCTGACATCCAGTCTTACTAAGGGGTATCTTTTTACCCAGTTACTGGGTTGTGGAGGTCAAATAGGCTATCACTTCATGTTAAATTTTGCGTCCGGTTAGACTGGAAGCCGAACCCAAGATAGTTTGGGAAAAGGCTACGCAGATGATGATGATGTTATAAGGTTATTATAATCACAGTTACGTTTTGTTAAGACTAGGTAGCTAAGTATCTATACACCTTCGATCTTTTCATATCTGTTGTAAATGACAAAATATTCCATTGTCAACGCAACGTCGCGAATAATTCTGAATAAATTGTGTCACTTCTTTTTTTTCCTAAGAATCGTGCTTTTGTTGCAGTCCGTGTAGTAAATAAATCACGTTGTGTATTGTCGCTCCCACAATTCCTATCGTTTTTCTATAGAAATTATAATAATAATTCTTCCATACTCCATTACACGCGAAAGTTTAGGCACTGAGAGGCGTAGGCAGTTTACTTTTACCTTGTACCTACTTATATTTTTTCAGTTCGGCAGAAAAGTCTATGTAAGGAAAATACAAAAGTCTTCGAAAGAGACAAATTTATTATTTGAATATTTTCGCGTCGAGTTAGCTGAGTTGGATAAACAAGTTTCGTTATATGAACTAGAAAGTTGCGAAGATACTCGTATATCAGAGATTCAGAGTTGGTACATATTTCATCGGGGTCTGTCAGCAGTAGATAGAGCACGACGAGTATCCAGCCGGCCGTTTATAGGTAATAAACCTACAAATATTAGGAGCAATATCAGGAGAGAGTGGACATGTGATAACTGGGGATCATATTTTTAATTGCCTCCGAGTTGGTACTACGACGATGTTATGACTTTGTCATTTGCCACACCCGGCAGACGTGAGGATGTTTAATTAATTGTCTACAGGGGTAGTAAACCGTGAATGAATACAAGTAATAAAAGGTAAATATTAAAGTCCATAGCTGGGCATAAGCCATTGTCTCTCTTCAATTGAATGTTTCTAAACTTACTCCATGTGCACTCTCAGCGTTACTCCTCGCGAGTATCATTTCTCCACCAAGTATGAAGACGTCCTAAATACTAATAAAACGTACGTCCCGCAGTAATAAAAAGATCTGTTCCAAAATCTAGTTGCTTTTCAAAATAAACAAGTCTTCTGTGCTCGTGTTGCCCGAATGCTACTAGATATGCAACACGTTATCGAGTTTATACATACATTTTTATACACGTGTTTCGTTACGTCATTAATTTGATGCCATTAGACAAACGAAGACTTTCCAAATGGCTCATTTTTTTCGTTCTGTTACTACACACACCCACATGTTTTTCTTCGAATCAAAATATTCGAAAATCTGTTTGGAAACTGTTTTTTCTTCTACAGTGATCTATCATCATTCATCACTTTAGAACTTTTCCCTAGTACGTGCGTGTTTTCTTACAGAGAGCTTTAGCAAATGATGTCATCTATTATAGCCATAATAAAAAAACTAAAACCAAGAATGCCCCGTTGGTCTAACGGTCACAAGCGGGACTGCTGAGCAGGTGGACCTGGTTTCAATTTCTGGGTCGGGCAAAGTGCCATTGGGTTTTTTCAGTAGCAGCTACGGAGTCTGGATTTGTGCCCGGTTGATGGCAAAAGGCTCGCCTCCTGTTAGAAGGGACTTAAACATAACTGGCGAAATGTGAATGTGAATATGAAAGGTTACTTAATAGTAGGTACACCCGTACCTACTATTAAGTAACCTCAGCTTATTGTGTTCAAAAACGTGTTAAAAAGCTATTGTTTTTTTATGATTCTTATTATGGCTATACCAATTTTTCCTAGTATTTTGTGAGCAGGTTTAATTCGAATGCGATTTCCGCTGGTGTCCTTTGTCTTCATCGTTATTCTAAAAAGTGTAGGTTCTTGGAAACTTGATTCCTTGAAATTAACTTGAAAGAGGAGCGACACTGCAAAATAGTGTTTTTTTACTTCTTACTAAAATGAGTTTAAGGATTATGAGGTAGTCTAAAAGTGGCGCCGGGATATGGTAATGGACAGGTCATCATGATCATTAGCCTATACTGTTCCCACTGCTGGGACACAGGCCTCCTTTCTATGAGATGGAGTAGGCTGTAATCCATCAGGCGGGCCCAGTGCGGGTTGGTATGGGCATGTCATCATTTCAGCCGAAAGACGTCCACTGCTGGACATAGGCCTTCCCCAAGTGTCGCCACATTGACCGGTCCCGTGCGACTCGCATCCAGCGGATCCCCGCAACCTTCACCAGGTCATCGGTCCACCTAGTGGGAGGCCTTCCAACACATCGTCTCCCGGTTCGCGGTCACCATTCCAGAACTTTTCGGCTCCATCGGCCATCTGTTCTGCGACCAATGTGCCCTGCCCACTGCCACTTAAGTTTGGCAATTCTTCGGGCTACGTCGGTAACCTTGGTTCTCTTGCGGATGTCCTCATTTCTGATTTGATCACGCAAGAAAACTCCGAGCATAGCCCTCTCCTTTGCCCTTTGGGTGACTTTGAGCCTTCTGATGAGGCCCATTGTGAGCGACCACGTTTCGGTCCCGTATGTAATCACTGGCAACACACACTGGTCATAGACTTTCGTCTTGAGACACTGCGGTAAGTTCGACGAGAAGATACCCCGCAGCTTCCCGAACGCTGCCCAGCCGAGTCCTCTTTCTCGAAGTTAGACCTACCCAACTGGACCGTTTGTCCCAGGTAGACATAATCGTCTACAACTTCGAGTATAGAGTCTCCGATCTTGATAGGAGTGGGTGTTACATGGGCATTCAACATGACCTTGGTTTGTCCATGTTCATTTTAAGACCCACTCTTTCGGAAGCTCTAATGAGGTCATCGAACATTGTACTGAGGTCCTCCATGGTCTCAGCCATGACCACTATATCGTCGGCAAATCGAAGGTGAGAGATGTACTCGCCATTGATGTTGATGCCTAGCTCTCTCCAGTCCAGAACCTTGAAGACATCTTCCAGTGCAGCGGTGAACAGTTTCGGAGATTTGATTCGATTGAATCGAAGGCTTTCTCGTAGTCCACAAACGCTGAACAGAGAGGCTTGTACTCTTCGTTCTTCTGTATAACCTGTCGCAGCGTATGTATGTGGTCTACGGTGCTAAAACCTTTTCGGAATCTAGCTTGTTCCGGAGGCTGAAAATCGTCAAACCTGCGCGCGAGACGATTCGTGATGACTCTTGAAAACAGCTTGTAGACATGGCATAGAAGTGAGATGGGCCTATAGTTCTTCGACCGGGCATTGTCGCCCTTTTTGAAGAAGAGTACCACCACACCCCAGCACCATGCCTGTGGCGTTTTCCCCTCGAATATGACGGAATCAAACAGCTTCTGAAGGGCCTGAAGTACTGGTTTTTCACCCGCCTTCAGAAGTTCGGCCGTAATTCCATCATCACCCGGTGCCTTGTTGTTTTTAGCGGTTTCAGAGCCATCCTAATCTCGTACAGGCTGACGGTCGGGATGCCTTCGGTGTAGTGTCGGGTCAGTCCAGCTCTTGGGTCATTCGCTAGATTAACAACGGGTTTCCTGGTTGACGTGTACAACTGCCCATAGAATCTCTCGATCTCCCTCAGTAGCTCCGGTTTGGCGGATACGGTCCTGCCATCGTCGGTCTTCAGTTTGGTGAGCTGGCTCTGCCCAATAGCCAGATCTGTTGCAAATACCTTTGAGCCTTTATTCCGCTCAATGGCGTCTTTAATACGCTCGGTATTAAAGCGGCGGAGGTCGCTCTTCTAGGATTTAGAGATCCGTCGTCGTAGCTGCCGGTATTTCCACGCGTCTTCTGAAGACTGCAGGATCATCTCACGCCGTTCCTTCATGAGCTTGAGAGTATGATCAGAGAGTTTTTTGTTCTTCTGTGCACGACGCGTCTTGAAAAACTTAGACCCTGTCGTATGGACAGTTTCCACGAATCTATCGTTGCATTCGTCCACTGAGCTTCCTAGGCACTCGAAACGATTCTGGAGTTCAAGCTGAAAGCTTTCGGGGTTTTGGATTTGGATCTGTGCTGGTCGGAGCCTAGGCTTCATCAGTCAAGACCTTTCAAGCTTAATATTGATGTTCAATAGCCTCTTACCATGCGGCGATCGCTCCCAGTTTTCACCGAATTGATCACAGAGACATCACATACGCACACATGAGCATTTGCTTCTTGGTTGACATGATGAAGTCAATCTCATTTTTAGTTGCACCATCGGGGCTCTGCCAGGTCCACTTCCTGTACTCATACTTTCTGAAGAAGGAGTTCATCATATAGAGGCCCTCCTTTTCCATAAAACTAGCCAGTTGGTGGCTCCGGTGGTTGCAACATCCAAACCCAAATTGCCCCACCTGCAGCTCATCTCCGTCTCGTTTGCACAGTCTCGCGTTGAAGTCCCCCATGACAACGGTAAAGTGAGTTTTGAAACCATGCATGGCTTTGGAGATATCCTCATGCATGGTCTCCACTTCATCGTCGGGGTGTGCCGAGATCGGGGCGTAGACCTGTATGACCTTCAGCGGATATCTTGAGGATATTCTGAGTATCACGTACGCCACCCTGGTCGACACACTCTCGATCTTCACCACGTTATTCACAAGGGACTTGTGGACGATAAACCCAACACCACCCTGGGACTGCCGGTCACCCTTTCGGAAATAGAGTAGGTTGCCGGATTTCAGGATCATCGTGTCCTCAGACCAGAGTCAGATCATATCAGAGTGTCTCTTCGGACTTCAGATAATCCTACAATACTCCATCGCAACCTGCTCAATTCCTCTTCGAGTTCGGTTATCTTCTCGTCAGTTCGGAGTGTTCGCGTGTTGTATGTTGCCAGGTCAAGTCGTCGGTATAGGCAGCTGGATTCCTTCAGGAGATTCTTCGCACCCCTTGCCACGCCATTACCTCGACCGCTACCATAGTCGAGCGTAGACGGGCTGCTGGGTACTAGGGGCAATTTTCGTATTGCGCTCATTAGGGGGGGTTTTGCCATAATCGCTACGCTTGGCAGACGGGTTGGCGATCGCAGTACGATTGTTGCAAAAAGCACAGAAAATGCCGCTGCCCATTCTCTGGCATGTCCTTTAGTCGCCTCTTACGACACCCACGGGAAGATATGGGATGGTGCTATTCGTAACGTCCGACACCTTAAAGAAATGGACATGTGATGCGGTGGAATGCGACAAATTATCAGCATCATCAGGCTATAATGTTCCCACTGCTGGGATATAGGCCTCCTCTCTATGAGAGGGAGTGGGCTGTAATCCACCTCGCGGGCCCAGTGCGGTTTGGTAGATGTCACATGTCTTCGATTTTTTAGTTCTAGGACATGCCGGTTTCCTCACGATGTTTTCCTTCACCTTTTTTGAGGGCAGCGGTGATAAAATAAATTACACAAAGTAATGCGCCTGTCTGGGTTCGAACCCACGGCTTACTCCTCGTAAGTCAGGGCTGCCACCACTGGGCCACCGCTGCTCTCAAACAAACTCAATCAAATGACAAATGTTCACTACATTTGTTTAATTCGGAATCGTACTTGTGATTTGTCATTGTACCTATATTTTACATAATATGACTTTTGACATGCCTTGTACGAAAGTATACGAGTATGCATTATTTCCTGTAAAGATAATTTATTATTTTTGTAAAATCTAGTGAAGAAAATTTTAAGTATGAATGTGGAAGGGTATAAGACTAGAGGAAGACCAAAGAAACGATGGATGGACTTTGTGAAGATACAATATGGCTAGAAAGGAGGTGACTGCTGAGATGGCGAGTAATAGAGAAGTATGGAAGAAGAAGACATGCTGCGCCGACCCCAAATACATTGGGATGAGCAGGAGGATGATGATGAGTTTTAAGATTTACCCTGCCAGTATAATGCAAAGAGTATCTACTCTATTACGGTGAATTATTTAAATCATCAGTGACTGTTTAGGTAAAATTTAAAACTTGTAAAACAAGGCGAAATTGATGTAATTATGGTCAGTGCCTGCTCACCATTCATTGTTCCCACAAATTTATTGTCCGTACCCAAAACCGTGAACAAGTCGAGTATACTGCTAATACATGTAAATAGTTACGGTCGCCATTTTTTGATATTGTATTCCGTATAAACAGCCTATCGGCCGCTTTGCATACAAATTGTACATTCTTCTCAGCTGTAGAGCGCAGACCTGTATAAATTACCGTCACATTGTTCCTACCGTTTAGCTTGATGTTTCAATTTCGCCTCACGAACTTGAAGTGTCTAAGACGATGCTATCTTACTTATTTTAAACTCTGGTCTAGGCTGCTTTTCTTATTTTAGAGACAAAGTAGTGCACTGTAATTTCGGAAGTTTGGAGTCTTGTTCATACATAGTATGACGATTTTAAATTCCAGACGTTTTACTAGTAGGTCGTTTTACTTTAATGTAATTTACCCCACAAGGGCATTTTACTGGATTGTCCTTCTGATACGGAGCGCTATTTTTGGGTTTTCTATTGGCATTTCGTACGTCTGGGAATCTAATCAAGGCTTCCAGCGTAAGAAATCGTTTGTCAAAATTGTTAAATGGATCTCGAATTGTTACTGTTCATCTTTGTGAAGTCTCATACAATATACTGGCACACATTTGCAGCTTGCTACTCATGAAAAAAAAAAGAAAAACACTTTCTCTTCAATATTATAATATTTTCATCTTTTGTTATAAGATTTTCGAGGTAGGTGTAAGCGTATAAGACATTGATATATATTGCGAGTGAGAATCGGCCTCTTTACATACAATAACGATATTTGCGCTAGGAATAGAGGAAAAAAAATAGAGTCCCGAGCGGCACCCTTCACGGGTTACGCTGATTAATTCTTTGAGATACATATCAGAACAGAAAAGGTCTTAAAATGTGGCATTGGGGAAAATACACGTAGGTATTCTTTGTAGCATTGTTGTCGGCCTTTGGGAAACTTTATGAAGTGAGATGTTTATGTAAGAGCCGCATTTACTACTTACATTATGGTTTCATGTGCTGAAAGGAAGACTGAAAACTTGCTCTTCGTTGTTTCTGTTACTTACTGCAATGTTCTTCGGAAATCTTTAATGAGCTCCTTGTTTTTGTTTTCGAATCGACTTTGATAGTTTGAAGTTATCTTTGTTTGTTACTTTTGGTTTAAAGAGTAACGTTTTTTGTTGAATGTTCAGATGATGTGGAAATAATTGGGAAAGTCCTAACTCAGAAGTGGAACAATTCAGGCTAACGAAAAAATTGTTGCAAATGGTATTTAAATCATTTAAACTCGTTTTCGTGAGCTACTTATGTCCTAAGCATCTAGATACGTGCACCGTTGAAGTCCTAATGAACGCCACAGACACTGTTAGCGTGGCCACCTGATCCAAGAAGTATCACATACATACATATGTACAGAACTCTCCTAACCCATGGGGGTGGGCAGTTTCACAGAACGCCGACTGCTACGATCCTTACATACGTTATTCACCTCGAAAGTTCAAAAGTTCCAAAAAACCGGCCAAGTGCGAGTCGGACTCGCGCACGAAAGGTTCCGTACCTGTTACGGACGCCGAACTAGGAACTAAGAATCGTACTAGAATAAGGATTAAAATGTTACTATAGGTTAAGACGATCAGTAAATAAAGAAATTTCGTTAGTATATAAGAGAAACACGCAACGAGTAACGTAGGTTTATTTGTGATTACCTTAAAAGGATAGGGAAAATTGTAAGCCCTCTGATTGGGCAGCGAAACATGAGTCGGTGAAGCCACGGTGCAAGTTAGCGACAGGTCCCGACAGGTCTGAACCTGTCTGTTGTGGCTCCGCCGACCCACGCAACGCTATTGGTTAGCGCGTCAAAAGACGCCAAGGGCTAACCGCTCCTTGCGAGTATTGACGCACGCTATAAATATAGCGGCCTAGGAAAGGTGCGGTGCAGTCGTCAATAAGCTCTCAAATGTAAAGTACGTGAAGAATAAATCAGTGAAATTATCAAGAAAATCTTTCATTTATTAAGTAACCAATACAGTCCACAATAGTCTGGTCCATCGACACGGATATAAAAGTATTTAAATCAGTGCAAAATAGTGTTTCAAAATATAAATCAGCAAGTAAGTAAAACTGTATACTATAAATCTATGTGCTATAAACTTTTACAAATCTATGTGCTATAAACTGTGTATGTGCCCTCAAGAAAGTTCGCGAATAAAGTCCGAGTGCGCGATTATAACCGAAAGTTCGCGAATAAAGTCCGAGTGCGCGATTATAATCGAAAGTTCGCGAATATAGTCCGAGTGCGCGATTATAACCGAAAGTTCGCGAATACAGTCCGAGTGCGCGATTATAACCGAAAGTACAAGTGCGCGAGTATATAATAGAAACGTTCGAGAATCCTTACGCGTAAAAGTAACACGAGCCGCGAGTGAACAGTTTAAAAGCAATAGCTACGCACATAGAACATTAAAGTAAAGTGAATAAAGTGTTAAGCACATAGAATACTTGCGAACTATAGTAAATAATAAAATAAACAGTGGCTATATACTAGCAAAACAAGCCTATATACAAGCAAATAAGGCTTATATAAGAAGAACAGTGGCTATATACTAGCAAAATAAGCCTATATACAAGCAAATAAGGCTATATACTAGCAAAATAAGCCTATATACAAGCAAATAAGGCTTATATAAGAAGAATAGAGCTTATATAAAGGTGAATTAGGCCTAATAGGAACGAGAGTGACGACTGACAACGGGGTACGACGGCCAGAAATTAAGTAGTGTCGCCGTAAACGAAACCAAACGTCGGTAGCCGAAGCAACAGTGCCTGTAGCGACCTGTCTGGGACCCGTGACGACCTGATCGGGCCCGGACTACGAATACAGAACCTGTACCGACCTGACTGGGTCCACGACGAACGAAGCGGACCTGGGCTTGGTGCATTATCATTACTGCACTACGAATCCACGTGCAACATACAGCATGGTGGTCACCAGAAGCCAATCAGACATGGCCGAGGTGGAAGAGCAGCGACGCGTCCAGGAACGAGAGGCCGCGCGCCGCCAAGAAGAACAGCAGATAGAACAAGAGAGACTAAGAAGAATTTCTCTGGATCCTCCGGCCTCACCCTTCTCGAGGCTGGCGGACACATGCACAGCAGGACCGTCTGCAGGAAGAACCACGACGACCACGCACACACGAGCGAGGTCGCCAGCGAGGTCACACCGATCGACCACAAGCATCACAACAAGGCTACGGGTAGCAGAATTGAACGCCGCCGAGAAGTTAGCTGCACTACAAAGGAAGCAACTTGAATTAGAAACGGAATTGGTCAAGAAGAGGTTAGCCGCCGAGGTGTCAGCCATCAACGACGAAGAAAGCGTCAACGACGAGCCCAACAACGAAGAACAGCATCACAGGGTGGACGAGTGGCTACGAACGAACCCACTCGACACTCGGGGGGAGGAAGCAGCACGGGATACACGAGAGGAACCTAAGCACATAAGGTTCGAAGTACCTCGGGCACGATCGCCGACTCCTACCAGAACAAGGAACAGCATAGAACAGTTGGCCGTCACATTAGAGAGGATGGCAAGACCGCGACCGCGACACACCGACCTACCTACATTCAACGGAGCCGCCGGCGAGTGGCTACCATTCAAAGCAGCCTTTCGAGACTCGACGCAAATGTATCAGATATCGGCAGCAGAAAACATCCAACGGTTAAGAAGCTGCTTAAAGGGAGAAGCTCGGGACACAGTGGCCGCACTACTCCACACGGCCACTGACCCCGACGCCATAATGAAGACGCTGGAACAATGCTTCGGGCGACCCGAAATAATCATCGATCGGGCGCTCGAGGATTTGAAGAAACTCCCAAAACCTGGATCAGCAGCAGCGGACCTGAACAACTTCGCCGTGAAATTACAGAACATTATCTGCATACTGAAGACGATCGATAGAAGAGGATACCTCTTCAACCCCCTGCTGGCACGAGAAGTACTGGACAAATTGAGTCCACACCTGCGTTCACGATGGTGCGACTACGCTTACGACAATGAAGGCACGGCCGACCCAGAGATCGTCGTGATTTCCCGGTTCCTGATGAGGGAGGCGGACAGGGCATTACGTTATACTTACGCCCCGTCTACGTGCGCCGCCGCCAGCCAGAAGAAGGAAACGCGACCCGCCGTAACCTTAAAGAAGAAGAAGGCTCAAGTGTACAACACCGTCAACGAAGCAGAAGAGAAGCAGCAGTGCCCTGGGTGCGAGCAAGCACACACCTTACCCCAGTGCCCTAAATATAAGGCGCTCACCATAGAGCAGCGTTGGGAGTTCCTGAAAGAAAAAAGAGTATGTTTCAAATGTGCTCAGAAACGACATCGACGAATCGCCTGCAAAGCCAAGCCCTGCGGCGTAGACCAGTGTCGCCGACCTCACCATGCGTCCCTTCACCAGACACCGCAACCGAAAACAGACATCGAGAAGACAACAGAAACACCGAAGGAAGAAGCCGTCCTGTCAGTAGCTTCAAGAACAACCACGGGGCAGCGAACGGTGCTACTGAAGATGTGTCCTGTCATCGTGTCCGGACCACGGGGGGAGGCGCAAACATACGCTCTCCTAGACGAAGGGGCAACCATCACGCTAATAGACAAGGGGTTAGCAGACAGCATAGGGGCAGAGGGGCCAACACAGCCTCTGCACTTAAAAGGCGTCAACATGACGCAAGAGGAAAACCAAAGTCAAATGGTCACCGTCGGGGTCCGAGGAACTAAGGAAGAAAACAAATATAAGGTCAGAGCGAGGACCATAAGAAACCTGCAGCTGCACCAGCAAGCCGTTCCTGAGAACTTGCTGCAATACGAGCATCTGAACGATCTACCGACGGACGAGGTGTGCTACGAACGCGCGCGCCCCGGGCTCTTAGTGGGAACTGACCACTGGGAGTGCATCGTCTCTCGGGAGTTACGGATCGGCGGCCCGAACGAACCTGCCGCATCCAAGACCAACTTAGGTTGGGTGGTGCACGGTACCGCACCACGCAGCGCCATCATACAAGAAGGAAGGGTGCTGCACGTGTACGAGCCAGACCGAGCGACGACCGCGAGCGACCACGAGCTCCACAACTTGGTCGAGGCTCATTTCAAGATAGAAGCACTCGGCGTCAACGGCAAGCCACGTATTAACGAGGCAGAACAAAGGGCCATCAAGATCGTCGAGGCTACCACCAGGAAGACAAGCGAGGGGTACGAAGTTGGACTTCCCTGGCGACGAGACGACACCGTCCTGCCGCCGAGCTACAACCAAGCCTTCCGACGCCTCACAAAGGTCGAGCAACGAATGGACGCCGACCCGAAGTTCGCCGAGGAATACTCCAAACAGATCGACAACCTCCTGAAGAAAGGCTACGCAACACCGTGCGACGGCTCGGAACGAACGAGCCCGGTGTGCTGGTACCTACCACACTTTGCCGTGCAGAACCCGAACAAGCCCGGCAAGTGTAGGCTGGTATTTGATGCAGCTGCAAAGAGCCAAGGGGTATGTCTGAACGACGAGTTGCTGGAGGGACCGGATCTGCTGTTATCACTGCCAGGAATTTTATTCAGATTCCGAGAAGGAGCGGTAGCAGTGACAGCAGACATACAGGAAATGTTCTTAAGAATCAAGATAAGAACTGAGGACCAGCCAGCTCAACAGTTCCTGTGGCGAGGGGCAGAAAGAGAAGCACCTCCGACTAAGTACAAGATGACCAGCCTGATCTTCGGCGCCGCGAGCTCCCCGTACATGGCCCACTACGTTCGCAACCACAACGCGGACAAGCACGGGCAGGAGTTCCCGCGGGCGCTGTCAGCAATTAAAGAAAGTCACTACATGGACGACCTAGTAGTGAGCTATGACGACCCAGAAGAAGCCTGGAAGGCAGTGGAGGAAACAAGAGCAGTGAACGCCATCGCAGGATTCACGTTGAGAGCTTGGAGCGCCAGCGACAAGAGGGTACTACGCGACGTGCCGCCTGAGCTGCACGCCACTACACCCACACAACTGGGGGGAGAGCAACCAGAGAACAAGATCCTCGGGTTGTTCTGGAACGCAGAACGGGATGAGCTCGGTTTCAATACATCCATGAACCGAGTACCAGCAGAGGTACGAGATCGAACGCGCGCACCAACCAAGCGAGAAGCCCTCAGCGCCGTGATGTCAATCTACGATCCACTTGGACTGCTGAGCCACTACACAATCCGCTCTAAGATCATCCTGCAGAACCTGTGGCGCCTCCAAACGACATGGGACGAAGAGATACCAGCAGAAGAGAACGAGCTATTTGCGTCATGGCTATCACACCTCAGCGAGATCGCCCGACTCAGACTGCCACGCTGCTACACCACTAAGAAGTATGAACGCATCGACCTCCACGTACTTTGTGACGCCAGCGAACAGGCCTACGCGACCGTGGCCTACTGGAGGATCGCACACACCGACGGGAGCGTCAACGTAGTGTTGGTAGCCGCCAAAGCCAAAGTAGCGCCGAAGCAAGCGCAGACCATACCACGGCTGGAGTTACAAGCGGCGGTCATCGGAGCGCGACTCGCCAGCACCATCAAGAAGGAACACAGGGTGAAGATCGGTCAGACTACCTATTGGACCGACTCATCTACGGTGGTACATTGGATCCACCACGACATGCGACGGTACACTCCGTTCGTCGCTCACAGGCTAGGAGAGATCACAGAACTAACCCAGAAGCACGAATGGAGATGGCTTCCCACCGACCAGAACGTGGCAGACGACGCGACAAGACTCACCGACGAATCATTGAGCACGACCGACCGATGGTTCCAGGGGCCCAGCTTTCTGTACCAACCAGAAGAGCAATGGCCCACGATGTCTACTGCAGAAGATGAAGAAGAAGAGGTCCTGCACACGTCCGAGAAGCTAGGAAGAGATAGCTGGCTACCAGAACCTGCCCGCTTCTCCCGATACGAGGTCCTAGTAAGGGCTACAGCACGAGCACTTGCATTCATAGACATCTGTCGGAAGAGAGCCACGAGAATGGAACACCGTCACATCCAGCGCGCCGAGTTAGAACTGATCAAGCAGGCGCAGAGAGAGAGCTTCGGGGAAGACATGGAGCGACTCAAATCAGCTCGGCCACTATCGAGGTCGAGCAAGCTGTACCGACTAGATCCGGTAATAGAAGACGAACTAATGAAGGTACGAGGACGGATCGAGGCTTCCTCCGTACCCATCGAGACGAAGCGGCCTATCATCCTGGACGGCCGCCATCCACTGTCAAGACTCATCGTGCTACGGGAACACTGCGCTGCGGGACACGCCAACAGAGAACGCGTGACGAACGACCTGCGGCAGCGTTACTGGGTCATCCACCTACGGCCAACCGTACGTACGATAGAGAAGAACTGTGCCTTTTGCAAGAGGCTGAAGGGGACACCACAGACGCCGGCTACGGGAGACCTGCCACATGCTCGCCTAGACCCGTTCCACCGCCCGTTCACTAACTGCGGGGTGGACTATTTCGGGCCAATGATGGTCAAGGTGGGTCGTCGCCGAGAGAAGAGGTGGGGGGCATTGTTCACATGCCTCACCTCACGCGCCGTGCACATAGAGCTCGTCGCGTCCCTGTCAACTGACTCAGCAATCATGGCGCTAAGAAGAATGGCCGCAAGAAGAGGATGGCCACGATTAATGTATTCCGACAACGGGACTAACTTCCGTGGGGCGGATCAAGAGCTCCGCAACGCCTACATCGAGTGGCTCCCTGCTTTGAACGACGAGGGGCTACAGAATAGAATGGAGTGGCGCTTCATACCTCCTGGCGCGCCGAATCAAGGTGGCGCGTGGGAGAGGATGGTACGATCTGTCAAGACCGCCCTCAAGGCGACCCTGAACGAGAAGGCGCCGGCAGAGGAGGTTCTCAGCACGCTTCTCACTGAGGCTGAGTTTTCCATCAACGCGCGACCCCTGACCCACGTTAGCGTGGACCCCAGAGACCCTGAGGCCCTGACACCTAATCACTTTCTGTTGGGGTCATCGACCGGTCTCCCGACGACGGGGCCATGCGACGAGGCCGACCGACGAGCATGGCGAGCTAGCCAAGCGCTTGCCGACCACTTCTGGCGGCGCTGGCTACGAGAATACCTGCCTACGCTGGTACCCCGCGGCGAGCCCAAGAACGAGACACGCCCGCTGCAGGCTGGCGATGTGGTCATGATCATCGATCACACGCTGCCACGGAACACCTGGCCGATGGGAGTCGTCGAGCGAGCGCATCCAGGAGCGGACGGCAGCACACGAGTCGTCGAAGTACGAACGAGAACCGGCATCTTTCGACGCCCGGTGAGCAAGCTCGTCGTCCTATGGAAGAAAGAAGAGGCTACGCGAGCTGCGCCGGGGGGAGAACTGTTACGGACGCCGAACTAGGAACTAAGAATCGTACTAGAATAAGGATTAAAATGTTACTATAGGTTAAGACGATCAGTAAATAAAGAAATTTCGTTAGTATATAAGAGAAACACGCAACGAGTAACGTAGGTTTATTTGTGATTACCTTAAAAGGATAGGGAAAATTGTAAGCCCTCTGATTGGGCAGCGAAACATGAGTCGGTGAAGCCACGGTGCAAGTTAGCGACAGGTCCCGACAGGTCTGAACCTGTCTGTTGTGGCTCCGCCGACCCACGCAACGCTATTGGTTAGCGCGTCAAAAGACGCCAAGGGCTAACCGCTCCTTGCGAGTATTGACGCACGCTATAAATATAGCGGCCTAGGAAAGGTGCGGTGCAGTCGTCAATAAGCTCTCAAATGTAAAGTACGTGAAGAATAAATCAGTGAAATTATCAAGAAAATCTTTCATTTATTAAGTAACCAATACAGTCCACAATAGTACCATTATTTATAAAAAACAAGCAAAAAAAAAAATATTTTTTGCATGGGGGCTCCCATGCAAAAAATATTTTTTTTTTTGCTTGTTTCTCTCAAATATTTATTTTATTCTGTTTCTAGAATTTGTTGTTATAGCGGCAGAAAACAACAACAACAGAAATACATTATCTTTAGAAATTTCAACTGGCTATCATGACGGTTCATAAGATACAGCCTGGTGACAGACGGACGGACGAACGGACGAACCGCGAAGTCTCAGTAATAGGGGCCCGTTTGACCCTTTGAATACGGAACCCTAAAAACGTCCAAAACAAATCCTACTAGATTCGAAAAGCAGAAAAAGCTAGTATGCTTAACTTTCGTTGCTTTACTTCATAGTAGACTATAGTTAGGTGTTAAACAATTAACCCCGTAACAACTTCTTTAACTGTTTGACAAGACCTACGTCTTGACTAACACAATTTCCCACCTGCTTGATAAAGTTTACTGTGACAATTACCGCACAGCCGTAATACGTTAGTTGCGTAATTAGTTAATTAGCTCTAGAACGGCTCCGTGCGTTTCGGGTTCCATGTGATAATGTTATGTTAAACTAACGTGTCACGCACGTTACACACTTGCTATCAATTATATTCGCAAGCTGTTCGGGTCAATGCACTCGGTAATTTAGGGCCTTAGTCTGCCTGTATGGTACAGTTAGCCTGTTAGCTATAAAGGCAGCGCCAGGAAAGCATACCATCAAACACTTTAATATATTAGTTGACAAGAAGGCAAACAATTAAAAAAAAATCGAACCACTGAAAACAATAATCAAATCGATCGATAAGAAATTGAAAAAAAATTGAAGCCGCCTCTTAAACCATATTTCACGAAGCAGTTAAATGAATAACGTCGAGTAATTTTTTTGTAATAAATGGAAAACATATTTAATTAAATAGTTCGCACCCCTACACAAATAATTAAGTCATCACTGTTAACTACTCGAGTAAATAATAACACATAAAGGTACATAAGTGACAAGGAATCTAATACTTAAGAGATCGTCTACAAAATTTAGCCGATATCGCGGATTTACGTTTATTTTGATGATGATTTTGTAGTTTAAGTAAGTACTGTTTTCGTATAAATTTTAGTGCATACTATAGTCGTCAAATCATAATTGAAATGATATTTCATTTTGTGCATTAAAACTTATATAAAAACGTATTTTAACTATGTATTTATTTATTTAGGATCTCCAACAAAGGATGTACACAGATCATGTGAAATAAATAATGGACTTAAAAGTATCACGTAGGAGGAAGTAGAAGAACTCCTTAACTAACAGGACCACAGCATGCATAATTGTATTTACATCTAAGCTAACAAAGTTATAATACCATTAAACTATATTGAAAAAGTTTAAGAGAATAAAAACACACCAGATGATATTAAATAAAAGAAAAATAAAATAAAAAATAACATTTAGACATACATCTTTAGACATTACAGCCTCGCCTCTTAAGTATAGCGTAAGGTGAAGTACCGTGCAGGCACGCGAGGACTATCGCCTCCAGATCCCATGGCGGCAATCCGGCCAAGAGGCTCGCCGCCTCGCCGGAGATCGTGCGGTACCCCCGGACTAGCCTTACGGCTACCACCTTCTGGGGCGCGTTCATGTAGTGGGCGGCTCGCCGCCTCAAAGAACGCACCCACATCGGGGCCCCGTAAAGGGACCTGAACCGCACGACCCCCGCGTAGAGCCTCAGGCTGGGCAAGAGCGCTTGAACGCAGCTCCTGCCCGTTCCAGTTTGGGGGCCAAACGTCGGAAGTGCTCCACGAACTTCCACCGGCTGTCGAGGACAAGCCCTAGGTACTTCAGCGTCGACTCGACGCCGATGGGAACCCCTCCTACCGTCAGTATGGATCCCGACGGTGGCACATTCCGAGGCCCATGAAAGCTCATGGCCTCGGACTTGTGCAATGCCCTTCCGCTCCACCCAGAGCGGGCGGGGTTATTTGATAATTTCCCATCCGAAAAAAAAAATGTGAGGTACCGTTGGTTTAAGCAAAGTTGACAAAGAATTTTAGCAAATGTTCTAAGAACGAGGAACTAAAACAATTGAAACGGAATTGGAAGGGTTCGAAAAGGTTGACGTCTCTTTCCAATTTTTCAATAGTTTTCTCTGAAAAAGGTCACCTTTTGCCAATTCTAATAACATATATAACAGTACCGGTTGATTGATTTTATCCTTTTACACAGTTTTGCCGTTTGTTATGGGTAAACCGACGTCGAAAATCAACTTGTTTTAGCAAAACTTTTCAATTTATCGAACCATCTGACCTTTTAAATAATTAACTATTTTCAAAGAACAACATGTACTACATTACTACGTTGACGCTGACTAAATGTCATTTCATTCTGTTTTTCGTTTCACTGTTCTGCGTTCTGCGCGTTGCACTCTGAACTTGGCAGACAACCGATGTTTATCAATTTGAGTCTCCAAAAGGTAACAACATTATCCTCTCAAGTTCCTGCTTGGTACTTTTATGAACAATAAACAAACGAACAAGACGGATCCTGTTTCTTATTTCATTCTCGTGAACGACCACACTCCTGTATCAATCACTGCCTGAAAAGATACTTTAGTGTCTGATAACAGCAGTTAGACTTATTTTATACATGTTAGACTTATTTTATGCTTTTTGAAATCTATGTATCTGTCAGAATGTATTTGAATCGACGTCATGTTATCTAAGCCCGTTGCGACGAGTGATGTTGGTCGTCAAACAAACAGATACAATAAAAAAAAACCTGAAAATATTTTTACTGCGTTTTTATCTAAAACAGTGGATCCTAAATGGTACTACTACGTGAATTGGTGCGCGAAATGTTTTGCCGTTTTTATTCATTTTATTGGGCGTTGAAGCGCATGCAGCTACAGAGTTAGGAGTTCTTTTTTTTTGAACTAGCGACAAAGTTTGGGAGCCACTGATCTAGAGACACAAAACTCACACTCCCTGATCCCCCATTTTCTGTGACGTCACAGACACGGCCATAACCCACGGACAATCAACTAAATATTGTGCTTCATAAAAGTAGGGACAAGCTCACATAAAAACTGCGTCCCCACATATGAATATATTCCCCTCAAATCCACCACGATGAATGATATATTACGTAAATTATTTATCTTTCTGTAGACGACTTCCGTTTCCTATCGTTAGCTCTCACAAAAGGTTCATCTCGTCATGCGCGTGTTTGCAACATTTTGTCATGAAAATCATATTATATCCTGAAGTTTCATCTGTAACGTAGCGTGAAGGAAATAAATACGAATCCAATATCGCGACGTAGGAAACTGTCGTTATGCAGATAAAAACTAGGCTTTCCAGCTAGCTGAATTATTGAAGACTTGTTGCCAAAATAGCTTTGATCTCAGCACTGTTTTAAAAAGCAAACTAAGTGCATAATATATTTTTTGTCATAACAAACCGAGTGTATATAATTATATATGGCCGAGTAAAGGTTCCGGTAACCTGCGTTTATAAATTACGTATTTATTAGTTGATATTCAACTAATAAATACGTAATTTATAAACGCAGTAAATTAACCACAAAATTCAAATGCACCATTAGATACAATAGAGCACTCTGAATAAATAACATCGACCAACAAAACTAGTTCTACACAAACCATAAATTATTTGAAATATTGGAACAATTTATCATTCAGTTCAACTCAATATTCGATATATGTGTTTCTCATAAAACTCTCGGAGCTGAAGTACAGGCAGCTTTGTTTATTTCACTTTGTAAAGTAGCGTAGCAATTCACAGCACACCTACCCGAGAACTCTTTGTTAGTGAAAAATGTACTTTAATTCGATTCATCGAGCTTCTTTGTACACTTGAATGCCAATTATTTAAACTTTTCTTCCAATTTGCAAGTTTATTCAGAGTGATAATTATTTTGACTACAATCCTCCTTTTGCATGGTCCACGTTCTTTGAGAGCAGCGGAGGCCCAGTGGTGGCAGCCCCGACTTACAAGCTGTAAGCCGTGGGTTCGAACCCAGGCAGGCGCATTACTTTGTGTAATTTATTTAATCACCGCTGCCCTCAAAAACGGTGAAGGAAAAAATCGTGAGGAAACCGGCAAGTCCTACACTACAAAATTCGAAGACATGTGACATCTACCAACCCGCACTGGGCCCGCATGGTGGATTACAGCCCACTCCCTCTATAGACGAGGCCTGTGTCCCAGCAGTGGGAACATTATAGGCTGATGATGATGATGACGTTCATTCATCTGACTATAGTCCATAGCTTAGTTTTTGTCTATAGTCAACATCTGCCTCTGGCTGTTTTCCAAATTTATTTTCCCCTAGTTTCTCATTTCTGCCTTCTTACGTAACATCTCGCCTGTAATCTCCGTAGGCTAGGCAGAGGTGTACAGTATAGTACACCCACATTTCGCTAGCTATGTTTAAGTCCTATGTAATAGGGGGCGAGCCTAAAGACATTAACTGGACAAGAATTCGGATTCCGTCGCTGCTACACAGTAATTCCTGTTGGAAAACCCCAATAACACCTGACTTCTTCTTCTTCGGCTTTCTTCTGTAAAAAAGGCTTTAGGACTGACCAGAGGTCGGAATTAGGTAGAGTTATTTTTGTACTTGCATAGAAATGTTGATATTAATATGGATCTTCCCTTGCTTGTGCGCATTGGAATTTTGTAAGTTCGGACATCCGATGTCGAATGGAATGGAATTAAAATTGTATAAAAGTAAATAACTTTTTAATTTAATAAATCACGGGATTTTTCTGTTCTTTATAATTGTCCTCGGGATTTGAGGCATATCCCCTTTATTCTTTCGCTGTATGAAATCAGTGTAAGTACACAAATAACTCTACCTAATTCCGACCTCTGATTATAAATCTATGTGTTACTTAAAATACGAAATAGATCGTGAGCTTTAAGATCTTTTGGTCCAAGTACAGATAAGTAACTCCTGTAAATACTCAGTATCTACGAGCAACCCGCATATGTAACAATATGTCTAATCTTAGGATATCTAGGCTTGTATGTCCCAGTAATTGGGTTGTGGCCATCAGTGACAATAGTGCTGTGTAAAATACTAATTAGCTTAGACTAGAAACTAAGTAATGTAGATTGATGAGAGGTTGGTTGTATGCTGATTGATTAAAATCAGCAAATAATTAAAGTAAGCACTTAAGAGGGGACTCTAGTCGGTATTTGAAAGTATTAGAAGGTATTTGAAGAAACTGCCGTCGCGCTGCGCCCGACCAAGCCCCCGTAATGTGCGACAGGGGCAACTACCGCGCAGGCTGATTTTACCTACAAAAATCTTGACCAAAAGACGTTTTGTATTCCGTTGTTTTCTTCTTCAAAACTAAACTGATCTAAATTATTCTTATATCAAAATTTAGAGGATTATTTTATTTTTTTGTTAAAAACTTATCTAATTTGTCTGAACATGGCGGTAAAAACGGTTTTTTTTTCGGGTTTTTGGATTGTCATAATACACACATCAAAAGTGTCTAGGGATCAACATATATTTTTGCAATAACTTTTCTCCTGATTGATATTAATTAAAATTTTCTTTAAGGATTCATCAAATAAAGTGTTTTCGTTTGTCACAGTAACGATAAACCAAGTCACCTTTGCATTAATAAAGAAATTTGCCATTTTCTAATAAAGGGATTTTTGACATTTGAACCACTAACATTAAAGTTCGAAAAAAAGACTGAAATAACAGTTTTCTTTAAAATTTTATTGGGTAACTTAAACAATTAATAATCCGTGTTTCTACCGCGAACACTAACAACACAAGAACATCGGTTTGGCATACTCAAAATGAGTTCATCCAAATCACGCTGTGGAATGGCCGCCCATGTTCGTTGCAACAACAAAAAAAGGTCTTCTTGCGACTGGATACCCTCCATATTCGGCAGAGCTCTTCTCTGTAGCATATACCATGCATGCTCAATGGGGTTCAAGTCTGGCGACTGAGCAGGCCAGGGCAGGACATTGATGTTAGCTGCGGCGAGAGTCTGTCTTACAACTCTTGCGGTGTGCGGTCGTGCATTATCATGCATTAACTGAAATAAGGGACCGATTTGCACTTGTAGAGGAACGATGACGTCTGATACAATCGTCTCAGCATAAATTTGAGCGTTGAGGTTGCCTCTGATCCAAATCAACTCAGTTCTTCCGCCGATCCAAATACCCGCCCATACCATGATGGTTCCACCACTATAAGGATGGACTTCCTGGCAGGATTTTAATCGCTGTTGGCGTCCAGGGGTTCTCCAGTGTCGTATACGTCTTGTATCCGGTCTCATACCAAAACGAGACTCATCAGAAAAGCACACGAAACGCCATTGTTCTTCTGCCCAATTTCTGTGTTCAAGAGCCCATTGGTATCGAATCCTACGATTGTGCATTGCTATAGGTGGTACCCGTAGCGGTCTTCGGGAATGAAGGTTCACTTCATGCAAGCGGTTTCTGACTGTTTGGTCGCTAATTAAGTTCCCTGAAGAGTGATGAAGCCTCACGGCTAACATCATGGCGGTTATTGTTGGAGCTCTTCGAGTTAAGTTTTGTATGTATCGGTCTTGTCTCCGTGTGGTGCAGCGATACCGTCCTCCATGGCGCTCAGCCACGGTACCAGTGCTTCGGTAACGTGTCCAAAGTCGACTGATAACACTCTGACTTGTATTCAGAGCTAAAGCCACAGTACGTTGCCGGGAACCAGCTTCTATCATTCCCACGGCTCTGAGCATTTCTTCCCTGCTTAAATGACGTCACCGCTCCATAATAACGTTGGTTTTAATCAGTAGTAGGGAAACAGTAGCACTAATAATGTCTTCAATGCGTTGTATGTTTTTATAGGGAAAATATTGACAGCTGATTTTCATCTTTTACTCGAATTTGATTCACAGTTCCTGATTCAAATTATGAAATGCACCAAAAAGGATCCATATAAATTTATAAAATCATAAATTTATTACAAAGCCACATCTCAATCTCAAGAAATCCGCATAAAAATGCTTGATCCCTAGACACTTTTGATGTGTGTACTTTTAGTGATTATGTTTTGAAAAAAAGAAAATAAATATTAGGGGCATGTATTAATATGTCCTAGATTTTTTGGAAAAAAATATTGCTTTAGACGCATTATCCACGAAGAAAACAGAGGAATACGTTTGTATGGAGAAATACAGACTAGAGTCTCCTCTTAATGTGAAATGAAAAAGATTTGCGCAAAAAAATTAAATATGTAATAAAAAATATAAAAATATGATCAAAAAACTTAACACAACATCACGCCTGTAATACCAGAAGGGTAAGGCAGAGGTGTACCTAATAGTACTCTCACAACCCATTGCCGGACATTTCGCTAGTTATGTTTTTAAATCCCGTGTAATGGGCGGCGAGCCTATTGTCATCAACCGGGCACACATCCAGCCTCCGTAGCGGCTACTGAGAAATTCCTAATGGAAAAACTCAATATATCTTTGCCCGCCCTAGGAATCGCACCCAAGCCCTCATGGACCACTTGACCAATGAGTCAGTCACGGATACAGTAGATAAAAATATATGTCAAATTATAAATATACTAGCTACCCGGACAGACTTCGTTCTGTCAAAAGTTAATGCAATGCACTTTTCCTACCTACCTACCCTACCTACCTACCCTACCTTACCTTTCTCACCTTTTAAACCTTCCCTGGACTACGACAAACATTTCAAAACCAAAATCAGCCAAATGGGCTCAGCCGTTCTCGAGATATAAAATTACAACGAAAATTCGCATTTACTATTTTTATATATGTATATAGATAGAATCTAATGAATTTCAACGTATTTTTCAAGCTTCAGTTCAGTATCATCGGAAACCGGTTCACTGCTGTAAATAGACCTTCCCCAAGACAGGCCGCTTGACCTTCACCAACGACCTAACCGAATTTCCAATTTACGATCAGACTTGAACAAATGATGGAAATTCGTTTCAATTCAATTTGATCAAAAATACCACCACTCTGAAAGATACTCGTACAAGGAACATCTGATAATAAGTGGCACGAGTAAAGAAATTCTTTCGGAAGAAGAAACGTTTAACTCGTACTCGTGCGTATCATCGTACGTTTAATATATCTTTGAGCTCAAAACAAACCACCCTTCGTTTGAAACAATATTCTCGTGCACCCTTCTTGTAATGTAAGCAACAATTAAGAAACAATTTTTGAAATTCAACTCCAAAGGGGTGGAAAAGTGAAATGCATTTTGGCGACAGGCCCGGAGGAGGAGGCAGATGCCGCGGGCTAGTGGTCGACATAAAATGCAACTTATCTATGATTCGGATATCTCGTTCGATTTTTCCCCATTCCGACGCAGATGTACCAACATTCCAATGTAAAAATAAGTTTGATTCAATTTCATTCCTATTCTATTATCTATCGATACAGATATCGGCCTTTGATTCTGATATTAGTTTACTGAGCCTTATTATATTCTCAGACCTACTTATTTTAAATACCTTGAAGCAATTTTTTTCATGAAAGTAGGTCTGTAATTTAATATTAAATTGGAATAGTCTGCAAAAGCAATCGACTGAACATAAATAAACACATTTTATTTTAAATCTGAGCCCAGAGAGATACTAAGTAGAAAAAAGTTGCCCTGATGGGGCATCGTTAACTTGAATAAATGTGTTTTCAGCTCATTTTAACTGTCTGTGTTCCACTATAGTTTGATTTATGTTTGAAACATGTAAAACTTTTATTTGTCAAGAGGTCAAGGAAACCACAAACGTACATCTTTAAGCCATGTGTAGTAAATATGAGTAAGTACGAAGTACCAGCATCGTGAGAAATAGGTTGGCACAGAACGTCGCAATAAACGAATTCCTTTGGCCGAATCTAATAACTTACATAAAGAGATAAACATTAAAGTTCTAAGATTTAGATACTAACATTTTCTCAAATAATTACGAGATAGTATTTCTGATTATTCTCCACTACGACTACATTAGTTTGCAAGTTGTAATGATATTTACAGGCGGTAATGGCGGGATATTTTTGGTTGTTATATAAATCCCTGTCAGCATCGCGAGCCGCCAGGTTGCTATAGATAGAGCAATATTGAAGAGGAAACGGTTATTGTCTACCCCGGCTAAAGGGTCTCGCCGGACTCCTATTATCCCTAATAACATTTCCCTTTACCTACTTGTCTGCCGTATATGAAAATAAGCCGGTTTGTTTGTGCGTCAACATGGCTTCTGTTGAATATACAATGAAATCTATTTGAACTAGCTATAACAATTTCTAAAGCTCTTTTCTTTCTGTTTCTACAGGCATTCAGGATATTTTTAGACTTTTAGTGGAAATGTCGAATTTTATTTACATAAAAAAGTTACAAGTAATATATTTGAGCCGTAAATAAATTGTAGTCGAAATATATGAAAATAAACACTAAAAACAAAATAAATTGGGCTCTCGGTTTTAATGAGTCAAGCTCTTGCCAAACAGAAGAGGCAGAGATCTCAACGAAAAATAAAAACCGGTTAAGTGTGAGTTTAGAGTTTCCGACGAATCTTTACCGTAGCTCCAAATATAAGAATAGCTGTGCAGCCTTTGGCGTCTTGTCTCGTGAATTTCTTTAGAAAATATCTTGAAGAACATACGTAGCAAACCGAAAGTGACTTTTAAAATGGAGTACGTAGGTTTCTGAAAGGAAAACAGCATTACAAACGTTTTACTGTTCCCAAAATCGTGCAAATGGTGCTTGAACGGCGTCAAAAACAGCGTGTAAGTGATGGTCACACTTCACACGACTAACAGGGTCCCTTTCCGCTTTGTGTCACGTTATATGTCTCATGGAACGAAATTGTACGCACAATATGCAAAATCCCGACCGACTCCGTAATTTGCATGGAAATTTGTCACTAAATACTTATGTGTGAAGGCGTTGACGGGTTCCGGCATTTTGTGGGCAACCTGATCAATTTAACAAGGTCAGCAACGCCACGGTATTCCCTCAGGGGACCGTTATTCACGCCACTCGCTGCCGGTGGCCAGTTGACTTCTGTGCCCAGTAACCCATTTGCTTTCATTAAATATTGGTGTTCCTCATGCATGATAAATTAAGCTTTGGATCCTTGTAAAACATAAGCATTATTGGATAATAAAGTGTCACTTGTTAAAAGCGTCCATTTTGTTGTTTATTTATTTCAGTAAGGTTATTAAAATTCATCCTAAGTACTTAACGCAAATTGTCATTTAAAAAGTTTAGACTTACTTTTACAATTAAGCAGTAGAATAGACTACTTGAGGCAGACGAAGACGCCGGAAAAGTCTGTTTTTTCTTTCGGAAAAATTCAAGCAGAAGTTTTAAAACAGTTTGTAAGTTTTAATTCCAGTTTGCGATGCGGCTTCCAGAAATCCAATAGACATTATTAAAACAAGACATTTTCCAAACTATTCCTCGTTATGATTATAGTGAGAGCTTCACAGCTCAGTAGTGACCCGTCATGTTGAAGTAAAGCTTAAACTTTAAACCTAAAAGGCTAACATTAAAGTGTACCAGTTTCGATACGAATCCCTAAACGTTATAAAGTTGAATAGTAGGTAAAACTTTTTAATTGGGTTCCGTGGTGATTACAAAAATAGTTTCCCAACAAACCCAAGGTTTTTGACTTCTCAACCAAACAACGAAATAACCAGCAAAGCAATGACTGCAGACTTGAAATAACTTATTTTAAGGGTCGTAATTAAATTATGAGTATCCCTTTGGTGGGTCCGTGAGCTTAATAAAAGCGTAATAGTTATATTTCGAGGGAGGGTAGCTGCTTGGTTGCGCAATTACGACGATTACAGGGGACGTTATTTGCCCAACTGCGGCATAACCGAAAAGGATTGTGGTGAGTTTGCCCTCTCTGAAATTAGAAATTGTCTGAGAGTGCAGAGATGAAGTGATTGAGTTTGAGTTGACACGAGCCATTGATTGATGAGAAAGAGGTAAATACAAAAAATGCAACTCAAACAAGGTTTTATGAAAAAGAATCAGCTGGTTTATTTAAAACTACTTGTATTAATCCACAATAACATTAATAATTGAAGGGTCACCACTCGAGAGTTCAATGGATGGAAATGCATTGCAAATGAGTTGCGGATATGATCGCGACGAGTAGCATCCTTCGAATCCATCACAGTGATATCAGCGTCATGTTAATGCTATAACTACGTATTTCCATTTTCATTCTTGATTTGATCGCTGTATCGTGTGAATAATATTGTATGCCAATATCATATCGTGGACTAATGATATTCTTGGTTCTAGCGTTACTTCGTATTACGTACTTTGATACGTGTATCGAGTTGCCGCGACATGATCTGGGAATTAAATAAAACCTTGGACAGGGCTGGTAATTGGAACGAGTAGCAATCTGTCACAATTGCGGCCTTTGTGCCCGAACCACCATTGATGTACGTATACAATGTACGGGCACAATCGATACAGGTTCTGGTTCCGTATTTAACTTTTTTGGGGTTCTGTAGCTGTAGTGACTCTTGAAGTTTCGTTATATCTGTCTGTCATTGGAATTGACCGATAAGGTGATTATTTTATTTTCATTTATTGCGTAACCCTACTTCTCAAGAATTTCATACGCTCTTGGTCTGTTTAAATAATGTGTTTCATACTTACATTGAAAGCCCACTTAGCAGGTTAGAGAACGAATAAATAAACTAAAAGCACGTCGAAATAAATAAACGATTTTCCTAACACCATTACCGTAGCGTGCTACAAATGTGGCAGACTGGCATTAAAGCTAGTTCACTCATAATACTTGCCCGAGTGTTCAATCTCGGGCGCTCACACAAACAAGGATTACGCCTTACTTGGAATACTTTATGCAAAGCTCTGCTATTCCGCGGCCCGACTACGTAATATGATGAGGCTAATGAGGACCGTTACAGCTTTCAATAGCTCGTCGATTGGTACGGATGGCACACAATAACAGGTCAAGTGTTCTTGGATCAGCTCGAAACGAGCCTGTAGTGCGGAAACACTACAATTCCTCTTATACCGCCTTTTCCGCCTCATAACTGCGTCTGTTGGAGGGCACTTCCGAGCTTGAGCCTAAAACGTTATTTGGCCTTTTTGCTTCGCAATTTCAGTCGAGTTTAGAATTGTTCCTGGTAAACAGTGAGGAGATTGCGTGCTGCGCAGTTGCTTCACTTCCAGCTATAAGCTACATAAGCTACATCATTATTACTATTATAAGCCTACATTGTCCCACAGCAGGACGAAGGCCTCCCTTACTTCTGCTTATCACAAAATATATACCAGTACCTAAGTATATGATGAATTCCGTGAACTGTACCTTATCTTGAGGTCAAAATAACTGTCTAATCCTCATGTTGATTGACTAGTACTAGTCAATAGTTCTTCAGAAAAGAGAGTATCGCACAAAGAAACTAAATCTGGAATTGAGGATGTAAAACAGCCCATCTATGTTCATCTTCTCGGTTTACAAGCGTGACGGTTATACAATGATTGGTCAATAGAATGAGGCGTGACTGGTGACTCAATAGTGCGGGTCTGTAGTGCGGAACCAGTATGATTCCGCTCATGTGCCCTCTTCCTAATCGAGTGTTCCACTCGGATGTCACCCGGAAGACACAGTGATCATGTCCAGACAATAACCTCGTGTTTGTTCACTAGTGCTGTGACCGCGCCTTTGTTCCCGTGCACTGAATATGAAATCGTCCCGCTCGTGACTTCTCCTAAGTTTTGGGGATAAGCCAATGTAAATAAGCAAAAAAATAATAAATGAAATGTTAATATCCGTAGATTGCCTCAACAGGTTTCCTCTAAAGTTCCGAATTAATCCGGATTTCGTTTCTATTCTGGAATAAAACCCACTAAAGTTCGAAGAAATAATAAATACTTACCTACGTGTTATTTTTTAATTCCGGGAATTATTTGAGAATACAGTTCCAATTATAGGTATAATAGCGAGCAATACACCTGAAGTTCAGAGTATTGTCGCCCGTCGACACACTCAACACATTTATTGAACACGTTCTCGTTTCATTTCAAACTTGTCAGTCAGTGTCAATTGAACGCGCCCACCCGTGCTCGGGGTCCAATTAGCGTTTTTAATAAATTGCTCTCCGTTGCATATAGTCTCATACCTTTACAAATGAACCACGCGCCGTATTTCCCAGCCCTCCGCTCTCGTCTCCTACTAATCCGTGTCAAATTGACTAAATTTATGCAACTGCTGTTGCTCCAGCCAACCCTACGCATCAAACGTCATAATTGAGAGGGGATTGCATCTGAATAATGTATTAGTGCAGATAAAGCAAACTTGGGAGTCCTAGTAACTGTCATCATTTTGGGCAGTTAGCTACCACTTTCGGATTGTCGGCCCCTTTACACTGCGAATACAATATTCACTTTGATTAAGGGTGTGATTAAGTATCAAAATAATAAGACGATGAAGAAGGGATTTAGTAGGATTTATAATTTGAGAATAATGATGTCGGTAATTTAAATCCCTCCCTGAAGTATTTCTGAATAACTTAACTTCGGTTTAATTGTGCCATTGATTCCTAGCTACGCATCAAAGATCAAATTTAATCCTTGGAAGTATCCAAATATTATTCTTAATTTCCACAACAACCGTAAAAACTTCAAAAATATTCAAGAGTAAAATAATAAAGCAAAGTATTGTGAAAAGAAAACTTTTGTTTGTTTGTAAGCCAGAAATTCACCTAAAACGGCTTTTGGGCTTGTTGTGAACAACAGTTAGCTGGTGTACAAGTCCGTTATTATTACTATAAATAAGTAAATAATTTAATAACGTTTCACACCCGCGGAAAGGGAAACTTAGTGGGGCGGGATATCTAATAATAGTAATGGACTTTTATTACGCATTTTCATAAGTGCGTGCACATCTTGACACCCCTTTTATGAAACCGTTAAGTACCGCCATAAAAGATAAAAAATAAATGTGCCACAGTTTTGTTCAACATTGTTAATTCGTTGAACAACGTCAAACAAAATGAATCTTGGCTACAGTTTAATGGAATCTTTCAGCCAGATCAGATGACTGAATCTCAAAAGAGGTAACTAGTTCCAATACGCTTTTGAAGGCGGAGACAAAGACATTCAATTACCATCTGTCTTCAAATAGTACATTATTTTGCTGACGAAACAATAGTGTAGATTTCCCTTAACAATAGTTCAGTATAGCATGGCAAACACCATTTTCTTAGAAGTCAAGCAAAGTACCTACTTAAAATCGAATTACAGTCGACTACTCAATCTTGTTTCAACTCGTTTTTCTGAATTTCGGAAATAGAATAGCAAGTAAGCGTTTCGCTCAGTCAACTTTATGAAATATACGCGGGAAAATAACCAACTGACATATTATTTCTGTTATTCTTTCATACTCGGATAAGCGCGAAGCAAATTCCCACTCAATACATATCTTACTCGTATAGTCATAGAAATAAAACGCCAGTCAAATGCTGCGGTTAGTGTTCCGTACGTAAATTTTATTTTTTAACCGACTTCTAAAAAAGGCGGAGGTTCTCAATTCGGATGTTTGTATTTTTTTTTTTTATGTTTGTTTGCGCATAACTTCGTCGTTTGCCAACCGATTTGAAAAATTCTTTTTTTGTTTGAAAGCGTATACTTTCCAAATGGTCCCATGAAAATTTTATCGAAATCAGATAAGCCCTTTCTGAAAAAATCAACAAAAATTAAATATTTCTAACTTTTAGTTTACTCTGCATTGCGTTTTTTGTTCGCGCATAACTCAGTCATTTACGAACCGATTTGGAAAATTATTGTTTTATTCCGAAGCCTATGCTTTCCATTTGGTCCCATAGTCACCAAACCGGGATCTGATGATGGAATCTTGGCGAAATCGAGGGAACTCTTCAAGTTTTATAGGAAACGTACAGCGATTTTGGTATTTTCTACAACAAGTGAAGCATTTGCGTTCAATAAGAACCATTCTACCATCAGATCTGATGATGAAGCCAAGAGACTAGCACTGGAACTCCATAATAAGACAATGTATCTTAGCTGTGTTTGGGCTTGTTGGAATTGTAACGGTATGCACTTTCCACGTGTGCCACAGACTAACTTTTTGACTTTCCTTATTCAACCTAAGTAACATGTGGGTCCTCTGCTTTGATAGTCTGTTTTCGCGATGATCAGGGTTCTTATTCAAAATGCGTTGATCATTTCTTTCCCTTATTTCTTTTAATCGTTTTCCTTTTTCTCAGTTTCAGTTCCACGCCTTTTCTCAAACGAAAAACATCTTTACTAGGCCTACCCATATTTTATTATTACATTAAAAATATGTCACTAAAAATTAACAAATAAAAATATTTTTTACAAAAAAAGAAACCGACTTCAAAAAACACTTAACGCACTAAAAAGTTAAAAATAATACTATAATCTTCCTATATTAATAAACCTAACCTAACCTACGATTAACCTATAATAAAATTTAATATTTCTTTGGAGTCGGTGCCAAGCAATATACGATACCTAAATGACTATATACAGACTAAGGCCAGAAAAAAGCAAAACATAAATCTCACAGCTTCTAAATATTAATTCATTCATTAATTCTAATTATATTGCTTGGCACCGACTCCAAAGAAATATTAAATTTTATTATAGGTTAATCGTAGGTTAGGTTAGGTTTATTAATATAGGTAGGTTATAGTATTATTTTTAACTTTTTAGTGCGTTAAGTGTTTTTTGAAGTCGGTTTCTTTTTTTGTATAAAATATTTTTTTGTCATCAGAATCGTGATCAGTCTGTGTTCTTATAAATAAGTTGTTCTACATGGTAAGATTCCGGCCTACATAATAGATTAGTCAGGGATACAAAACTATCATATCACTACTGAAGTTTTCTCTGGTTACCCACAGTAAAAAAGCAATATTTTTGTTCAATATAATCTCCCTTTATTTCAATCCACTTTTGTTTTGATATATCCTTAATTTTATACCTTACTGGCCTTAATGATAAGTCAAATTGTAACAAAAGAAATATGTGACGAAACATCAGCAGAGAGATCACGAGAAGAAATAATAATGATACCAAGAAACGGCATTTAAAATAAAAATAAAAAACTCAAATGACTCCGTTTTTTCGTAACCACAAGATAGACCCTAAAACAATATCGACATACATAATGTTTGCGTAAGTGTATTGTTTATCAGAAAAGGGGATGAAATAAAATTTTGGCTGCTCATCTTGTTCGTGCACGCGTCGGTTTGGGGTCCCCCAAGTTTTTTCACCCTAATGATTTGCTGTGGGGTTCTTTTGAACCCATTGTTTATTTTGGAACGATCTCTGAAATTGTTTTTTTTACACTTGATGTCGTTGCGTATATTTATTTGTACACATTTTATGTGTCTGATATTTTCTCAGACACGTGAGGTTGCCGCTGGGAGCTTCATGTTTGAGACCGCGTTGATAAGTTTGTATTACAGTTTCAATTTACTGTCTGATAGGAGGGTAGATACATCTAATCTGTCCCTCTCAATTAACTATTACTGTCACTATTATTAGCTTCTTAAATGGTCTGCTCCGCCATTAATAGATGTGCCTAAGACACCCCTGCGACGGAGCGGCTAATTTATTGGGGAAGGTGATGGGATGTTCCTATAATAGGCTTATACGCTTGGCGGATTGGTTAATCATGATAAGAAATTGTGAAGTGATCCCCAAAAAGACAATATTATTTAACTACTTATATTGTAACTGCGTTTCACAAACACAAACAACAATATGTGACAGACCTACATCTCAACCTCCATGCCGCGTTATGATTGCTGTCACTCATCTCCATGATCATTTATCCTTTACCTTTTCAACACTAAATGAAATTCAACAGGAACACACTCTCCCTCAGCAGTCCTTAAATAATAATCCTTTAATCGCTTCTTACGGAACCCACGTGAAGGGAGTCACAATCACGATCCCTTGGGACAGCCGGGACTTCGGGAGCCAACACTAAACGACATGACTTTTGCTTATTACTAAGCTAAATCCACAGACGCGTAATAACGCCCACTAGCATGTCTAAAGATAAACTTAATCAAAAAAGAGAGTTTCGAGAAGTATCTTGGTACTCAGACTAAACTTTGCTAAGTAATAAGTAAGTACCATTTAGAACCGACTTCAAAAGGAGGTTTTCAATTTAACCTTTATGAATGTAATATGGTCAGAAATGCACAGTTTTTGTATATGATAGTCTACCAGCTTTTAAACATGTGTGGCAAATTTCATAAGTGTATGTATGTTTGTCCACGCATGTCTCAAAAAGTATAAGTCGGATTGGAAATATTGTTTTTTATTTGGATTAGGTATATTTCAACTGAGGGAACAGTGCAAGTTTCATAAAAATCGGTTCAGTAGTTAAGTTTTTAAATCAAAATAGGTAAAAAAAAACTGTCATCCAAGTAAATGAAATTGCATTTTTATTTACGACTAACTAACTAATGGTATAATAGAACTAAAAACAATCAAAGTCACCGACTTCCGAAAGTAAAGTTATTTTAATGTTTTTTTGGAAGACGGTTTTTTTTTGCAAAAGGTTTTTTGCTTTTGCGAAAATTAAACGTTCTTGGAATTGGGAAGGGAGCGTGAAACATTTTCAACAATTACAATCACGCAAGCTGTCAACGCATTTCCATATCCTTCATATCTTACACTCAGCTTTATTCATACACTCGCAAACTTTTCCATAATAACGCGGCCGGTTCGACGAATATATATTTTCCTTATCGTTAAGAATTCCTTTCTAGAAGATTATTGATAATGTAATTTATTTACAAATACGTATATTATGTATATTCGTTTACTATAAATTTTTCTTTGGCTGCGAAGGAAAATATCGTGAGGAATCCACGCGATAATCGTAAATTCTAAAGGTGTGTAATGCCCTGGGAGCAGCGATAGATAGCACCTGTCCCAGTTGGGCTACAACTACCGACACCACGTAAATACATGAGCGCTTTCCGACGATATTATCCGACGTTTGACTGGCTTAACTTACCTCCTACCTATCTACCTATCTACCTCACGAATTATCTTTTTTATCCTTACGTTTTCCCGGCCTCCTTTGTTCGCTTTGTTGTAAGAAACTGGCCATTTTCCGTATTTTTCTCGGTCATTTGCTCATTAGAGATTGTATTATTAGACCGTCAAAGAGGTTCTAGCTTTAGTTATCTCAACATTTGAAGAGTAATTGCGATTGATAGAATGCTCCACGGTTTTTACAATGGTGCAAGGTTGAATTTTCATCTTGGATTAAGTGTACCTAAGAAAGAGAGAGGAAGAAATTAATGAATGAATGAATGGGGAGAAATTTTCAAACATGAAAACTAAAAGCAACACCAAACAAATTTCTTAACGTTGTGAATAGAATAGTTCGCAGCCAGCTATTTACTCGTTTTCCTTAATCCGCCCATTACGAACACACAGCAACCCAAGAGGTAGATAAATAAACTCTTCACTATCTACTGCAGTTTATTTCTAGCAATGATCGATATCAACTGGCTATTTGTTGTGGAATCAATAAAGCAAATACGTCACCCTCGGTTCCCGCAGACCGTGAGCAATAGCATCACCTCGCACTCCCCAGAGCCTGGGCTCTGTTCTCTAGAAAACACCGCAACGTCTAAATTGCCTCTGGCGACGCGTAAAAAGCAATGAAAGCATTTTCACATGACCAGTTTTCATTTCACCGACGCCCCTCTGATCCCTGAGGAATTTCAAATAGTATCTGCAGTAACTAATAATGCCGGGGGTGAGAGGGGACGAACGGAACCCTGTTATGCATCCTCGTAAAACGTATTGTTATTAGAAGCATCAAAGGGTCTAATATTTTATTTTATACCCATTTGAATTTTATCGAAGGGAAAGAAATACATATGAAAAGTCTGTTTAAAACACAGGATGAAATAAAATTGGAAATATTTGTCGTTGAGGTCTTTTGATGCGAGAATAAAAATCTATTTGATCCATTTATCATTGAATCCTACCAAAGAATTTCTACAGAAAATCATAAGGTTATTTCATTCACTTATTTTCTAGTTCACTCACACGCTAGAAAGTTCAAAGGATATTTTTCCATCTTTCCTCGTATCGAGTCGCGTGAAAAAGATGAAAAATTAATGACGTTAAAGTAGGACGTCTTGCGAGCCAAACAACGTGGATATAAATACCGAACTGGAAGCACGGACCGACCGGCGCGCGGCGACAGACAGATAGGACGGGTGTGGAGACTAGACCAATACAGGCTATAATTACTTGCTTCAAACTCGTACTTACTCTGTTTGCATTGCTATTTGCATTCACCGTTATTAGAAACTCTATACAAGGTGTTGTTTTGCATCCTCGTCAAAATTCAGGAGGTTGTCACACAAGACATAAATAATCAATTAAAATTACGGTACCTAGTTAATTACTAATAAACGCAGATTTTTTTGGTTGTTTATGTTTGTCAGTATTTCAGAATAACCCCCTTAACGTGGTTTAGGGAATAAGAAATGATCGAATAAACGTTTGAGATTGTTTGTATTTGTGGAGGCGCGGTTATAAGGCGAGAATCAGACGGCCCTAGTTTAAAACACGGGTTTTTCACACTTACCGATTTCCGTAAATGAGATTAAAAACAAAAATTACCTACCAATTTTATTATTGATTCGGGACGAGAATCATTAGCATAGTTACCTCCTTAAATTTGACGAGGTTGCAAAACAACACCTTGTATATTATATGTTACCGGCCAAACCCTATATCCGGCTAAACTAGTTTGTCCTAGGCCAAACTAGGACTTATCATAACAGGATCATATAGAGCACCCCATCTAAATGGGTTAGGTTAGGTTAGAACTGTGACCATAAACGCGCGAGCCAAGCGAGCATAGCGAGCGATGCCACATCCAAGTTGGGCGCATTGTAAATGTTTTGTTTGGGTCAGTGATAAACCAGTAAACTGGTTTGGCCTAGGACAAACTAGTTTGGCCTGAAATTGGGTTTGGCCGGTAACATATACATGAACCTACCTTAACAAGAAATACATCGACCATGATAAAGCATTTTTCTATGTTGAAATCAGTTCCTATTTACAATGATCCAAATAATAAGGTAATAAGGTTAGCAACGCGAAAATACATTCAATGTTGCTTAATTATATCTGATTATTACATTTGTATTCACTTAATTAACATTAGGAATTCGATTCCGATGTTGTTCATACCTCACAAACAGACGTAGGTACTTATTTATTTTAATTGGATTATTTTGGTCATGGTTTCATAACAAGCCGTTGGAAAATACTTTTGTTAGTTACAATATTCCATATTTATAACAGGCAGAAAGGAAGGAAATATTTGGTCAGTGTATTTGAGCTTTTGCGTTACGATAATCTACTAATAGAGTTTAATAAAGTCACTTAGGGAGCTTGATCTCCCCATCATAGGTTCTTAGGTAGTCTTGACGTAGATAGGTCTCAGCCGTTACTTACATAAGCGTTTCTGTCCCAATGTCTCCGATGCACTTACACTTATTGGTATACTTGTTAAAAATTCTGCTATCCAAACTCCAGTAACGAATGAAAAGCGATCTTTATGAACCGTCTCTTCCAATACTTTTATCTGGAACTGTATATTAAAAACCCGGAAAACCGTTACGGTGTACGAGTAATTTATTGACGTTAAAGAAAAGTAAGTAAGGAGTAAGGTGCTTACTACTTATTTGCAATTTAGTTTGAGTATGGGAAGTTTGAAACTATAATGACTCTTCCCGGCATTTTACTTCTGAGCACAAAAGACCCTCTCGCCAGTCCCGAGGGTGGAATCAGCTACATTGAAGGGTGGTTCTCGGCATTACGTGGTCGCCGCCCCATACATAATATATGCATTATCTTAGCTACACAAATTGCTCTGACGTGACGAAACGTGTTTTATTGCTCGTTTACTAACTAGAGACCGACATGTTTTATACCATCTGCCAAAAACCGGAGCGAGATTTTGATTACGATTTCAGAACTTGATAAGATTAATTGAAGCTCTACCATAAAAAAAAACGCTTGGGAAACTATCTGATATCTTATTGAGTATTCTATTCGACCACTAGATATTTAGAAGCTAAAATTAATAAAAATAAAGGTTTTTACTTTTCAGTCAACTTCATTGTCTGTCACAGCGTAACCAAAAAAATCATCATCATCATCAGCCTATAACGTTCCCACTGCTGGGACACAGGCCTCCTCTCTATGAGAAGGAGTGGGCTGTAATCCACCACGCGGGCCCAGTGCAGGTTGGTAGATGTCACATGTTTTCGAATTTTTAGTTCTACGACATGCTGGTTTCCTCACGATGTTTTCCTTCACCGTTATTGAGAGCAACGGTGATGAAATAAATTAAACAAAGTAAATACGCCTGCCTGGGTTCGAACCCACGTCTTACTGCTCGTAAGTCGGGGTTGCCACCACTGGGCCACCGCTGCTCTCCTACCAAAAAAATACTGAACTGATATACTTGACACTTGACAGTGATAGCTCATACGAGTACTTATTCCAGCAAAGTTCAAGATAATTAGTTACCTTCCCGGCAAAATTCTGCAGAGTTGGTAAAAAACCGTTTCCCCGAAATGGTTTAATAGAGTCAGGATAGTCAGATGAAACCTTCTCAGTTAGTTTCACTGATTTTAATTAAAACATCACAAGTTTCCCGTAAGTTTATGCTAGCAAAAGCAATGTCTAAGTCGCAAGTTGTCAAACGCAGAGGAGCTGTGACTGTGTCACTTCGTACGTTCTGACTTCTGATCCTCCAAGGTTTGACTTTGGAGCACTTCGGACGCTGGCCATTAAAACTTTCGCTTTCCTTATAAAACATTTCCTTTTATTCTTTTATTACAAATACCAAATTAAATTACTTCGGCAACACACACATTTTTCTCTGTATAGACCCGAGTTTTATTATACTCAAATAATATATATTTTTATATCCGAATATAGATCAAAACGAACCTACCTTATTTAAATTAAGTTGTCAGATTTCGTGGCGGTTTTTCAGCAGTAATATTCATGTAAAAATCTTTTATTTAGCATTTACCTATTAACTTAATTCTTGTAAAACAAATTGGAAGTATATGGCCCAGTTAAGTAAAACCATAAGTCCGTATTAAGCAGATTAGTAAAGCACGCGACATTCGGAACCCTTTATTATTTTTTATACTTGTGCTAGCGTACTTATGTTCAAGTTATTCAACTTTGCCATTTTGTAATTATTAGTGCAAACAAACTGATTGGCTTGGGAAGTAGGGGCGCTAAATATTTCGTACCTATATTTTCCCTATTGCCGTTTTCAATATAGGCCAAAATCGTTTCCACACAGACGGCTTTTCCTCGAAAAATCTACATGCCTCCTAATTTACGTGTTTTAGGAAAACATTTTGCTAACACGCATATTTACACGATTTTATTGTACTTTAAGCCGTTTTACAGATTAGCGTACCTCGTCTAAATGAAGACGGAGTATGTTAATACTTGGGAATATGCTTTGTTGACATAAAGTTTATGCAAATGTAACGTAAGTTCGTATGTTAATCACGTATTAGTTGCTAGGAGGTCAGAGCTGCGAGCAGCGTTTATCTTGGGCATATAATAAGCAAGGGAAACAGCCAGAGGTCCCGCACTTGCGGAGACCCAGGGACTATTGAAACTCATTAATGTGTAAAGACGGTTCTTACGCGTGGAAATGATATTATGTAGGTAGGTAGACCTACGCGGTTTTCTTCAAAGTAATTAACTTGCAGAATACTTAAGTTCCACGTGTATAAATAAATGAGTACGGAAGAGAGTCTCTTCCTCTTTTTGTAATCCATTCAAAGGTTGTCTTGAAAAGATCGCTTTTAGCGATAAGACGGCCGATGGTGACACAATATGTGAAATTTTATTAATTTTATTAATATACTAATTATGTACTTATATCAAAATATCTCATGCTTGCATGTTTTATTTCTTCAAGGACAATGAATATTTGAATGGTTTTTTTTCAATGGTCCTATTCTAATTGGGACAAAATTGAAGGAAAAATAGACCAGTATCTAATAAATTGTTCTTCGACCATTTCGATACAAACTAAGTACTTACATGAGAATACCCTGTTAAAAATATTAGTCAATTCCACAATTAGTTAGTTCAGGGAAAAATTTTAAGCTAATTGAAACCCTACGACAATTTGGCGTATTGAAGCCATTTCATAGAACAGTCAAAGAATGATTAATGTGATATGAATATTTTGCTAACCATTTAAGTTGTAAGTCGATTTGCTTAACAATTGAATTTTAGCTCGACATAGGTAAGAGACTATTTTAATCCATCACTATGATGTTCTCGTTGATCAACTGACATTAAAATGTGAATTCGGGTGGTATTGATCAACAGTCTATTAGTAATATTCTTAAGACTTTTCTTGAAATCCTGACCTGTTACATGCATAGCTAAAATAACTAGTGGCTAAATAATAACAGCCGCACGGGTCGATCTTCAAGGTTAAGCCGCGCTTGCCAAGGTCGGTCTGTGGATGGGTGACCAACATTACATAGTTCCGGGCCTTAGTTGCCGGGCCGGAGTTTCTTCCGGGCCTCGGAAAGCACGTTAAGCCGTTGGTCACGGCTGTCATTTGTAGATCGTTTACAGTCGTTACAGGGAGTCAGTGCCCCGAAATTCTGACAACCGGTCTTATTACCCAGTACTAACTGGGTTGTGGAGGTCAGATAGGCCGTCGCTTCATGTAAAATACTGGTAACCAGCTGTATCCGGTTAGACTGGAAGCCGACCCCAAAATAGTTAGGAAAAGGTTAGGCAGATGATGAGTTCAAATAACTAGTCTTCCAACTGATAGCTCATCGTTAAGATGGCTGTTCGGATCCACTCAGTAAATTTTCAATTTGCATGAAAATCACTGCGATTCTGTGGACCTCCATAAACTCTGGTACAAAATATTTTCTTTTCAACCAAACCTCATCGTATCGAATGTCAATCTTTAACATATAAATGACTGAAAATTATGTGTATCTTCCGGCCTTCTTCATCGCTTTCATAAGGAAGCCACCACCTATTTATTGGGGTCTTCCTGCATTTCATCCCCAAGTTTCCAATCTCACAGTTATCCAAGATTTATGTACTTCATTATTACCTCATTTACATCACAATGGCGCACGTGGCTTCAAACAGTTCCAAAAAACTTCAAGTCGGTCCCTCTTGAACTTTTGTTAAGGGGAATCGTAAATTTCTTAGTATAATATATGCAGCATTCATTTTGCCATATTGTTTTCTAAAAGTTTTGAAACGAACAGAAATTGTTCATCTTCAGAAGCACAATAACCCCGTTAACGAGAGTCAATTTACTTTGGCGAAGTTTTAGTAAAAACTTCGTAGACGATGTTTTCATTAGTACCTACTTATTAGTAAAAATAAAAAGAGGTCGGTAGTACAATTTAACTTCAATTGCTTTATCAAAATTTTCTTCAAAATTTTTATTTATTTACTAGCTGTGCCCGCGACTTCGCCCGCGAAATTTAACAAAAAAGTTATTTAGTTTTTTTATATTTTTTTTTTTATATAATAATACATATAAGATTTTTTCTAAAATAGAAGTAGCCTAAGTTAGTCCTTATTACATCAGCTATCTGCCAGTGAAAGTCCCGTTAAAATCGGTCCAGCCGTTCCAGAGATTAGCCGGAACAAACAGACAGACAGACGGACAGAGAGACAAAAATTTAAAAAAATGTTGTTTTGGTATATGTACCGTATATACATTCACATACCTACTTGTAGTAAAAAGCGGTTATTTTAATATTACAAACAGACACTTCAAATTTATTTATTTGTATAGATTAAACTTCATTGAAAAAAATAGTGGTACATAGGCCCACTTAATGCCACAAGGCATTCTCTACCGGGCAACCTTTGGATAGGAAAACACACATACGAAAATGTACATACTTACTAACTAGATACTAATACAAATAAAATAGACCAATACACTTACATAAATAATGAAAAAAAAAACAGAAAAATAAAAACGACAAACTTCGAGAACCGATCAAGGATCAAGGGCTTGATTCAGAAAACGGTAGTCTTGGCCACGGTTTTGGTTCGGTAGTCTTATTGTTAAGAATGTTCGTTGTGTGTGTGTTGAGAGAGTTCTTTCTCTGGAGCCCTGACCGCCGCGCCGGTAGCTTGGACGCTGTTCCCGATACCGGTGGGCTACATTATATGTATATATTTAAAACAGTTTTTTTTTAATGTATAAAGTTTGTATAGAAATAAATAAAGAAAATAATTATTAATAATAATAATTATTATTAATAATTATTACTACTAAGTTATTTAGTCTGACATTTTTCTTTTTCAAAAGCTGTAAATTCACGTCAGGTGTTGTATGTTATACTTACCTTAGGCACATTGTTAATGACCTCGAAAATGTTAACAAGAGAAGTAAGATCAGAATTTTATTCATTTACGAATGTTACTAGTATGGTCCATACTAGTAACATTCGTAAATTAATAAAATTCTTACCATACTGGATGGTGTACATATTCTATAATTTCCGTTGTTCTGTTCGAGGGAGTTAAAATCGCATTTTTTTTATATTTCCCGTGATACAGGAGAATTTTCTAGCAAGGGTTTTAGGAATTGAAACCAGCGACAAGCAGCGCAGCGGCCAATCGCTCAGCAACTGCGGCAACCGTGTCGTCGTTACTAAACTTGTTACCTACTTAATGGTGGTAAATGATCACCGCGCCACCTGTACCAGGGCCATCACTTTTAACTTTAAGTCTGTTATTATAACAAAAACATAAGATCTCGTCAACTTATATGCTGGCAGTAATGCCACAGTAGCCCATGTATTTATAAACAGAACGAAGCAACACCACTGTACGTCAGAAAAAAATGGTAGCAGAACAACGACGAGTTCCTTAACAAATAGAAATCCAAAACAACTCTCTAGTCATACACGAAAATATCAAAATGTAAAACGAACGTTTCCGGAAATATCACGAAGGTTTTTCAGAATAAATCCGAATCGGCTGGTGGCTATCATCATAGCCACTAGTAAGGTTCCAACTCCACCGCTCAATCGTATGTAAAAGTGATACTGGTTACCATTCAAGTGGCTCCAATTTAACCTCATCATCATCATCATCAGCCTATAATGTTAGACGAGGCCTGTGACCCACTACTGGTACACAGGCCTCCTTTCTATTATAGGGAGTGCGCTGTGTAATCCACCACGCGGACCCAGTGCGGGTTGGGAGATGTCACATGTCTTCGAATTTTTAGTTCCAGGACATGCCGGTTTCCTCACAATGTTTACTTTCACCGTATTAGAGATATGCGCGGTAATGAAATAAATTACACAATGTAATGCACCTGCCTGAGTTCGAACCCACGGCTTATTGCTCGTAAGTCGGGGTTGCCACCACTGGGCCACCGCTGCTCTCAATATTACCCCAACCGGACGTAACGTCACGTCAATAGCACAAAGTACAACAATATACCAAACCACAACAGGCAGGTTAGGCAATATGCTCAATTAGGTACTTACTCTACCTGTACACCATGATGTACGATTAACTACTGATCTTACTTCTCTTGTTAACATTTTCGAGGTCATTAACAATGTGCCTAAGGTAAGTATAACATACAACACCTGACGTGAATTTACAGCTTTTGAAAAAGAAAAATGTCAGACTAAATAACTTAGTAGTAATAATTATTAATAATAATTATTATTATTAATAATTATTTTCTTTATTTATTTCTATACAAACTTTATACATTAAAAAAAAACTGTTTTAAATATATACATATAATGTAGCCCACCGGTATCGGGAACAGCGTCCAAGCTACCGGCGCGGCGGTCAGGGCTCCAGAGAAAGAACTCTCTCAACACACACACAACGAACATTCTTAACAATAAGACTACCGAACCAAAACCGTGGCCAAGACTACCGTTTTCTGAATCAAGCCCTTGATCCTTGATCGGTTCTCGAAGTTTGTCGTTTTTATTTTTCTGTTTTTTTTTTCATTATTTATGTAAGTGTATTGGTCTATTTTATTTGTATTAGTATCTAGTTAGTAAGTATGTACATTTTCGTATGTGTGTTTTCCTATCCAAAGGTTGCCCGGTAGAGAATGCCTTGTGGCATTAAGTGGGCCTATGTACCACTATTTTTTTCAATGAAGTTTAATCTATACAAATAAATAAATTTGAAGTGTCTGTTTGTAATATTAAAATAACCGCTTTTTACTACAAGTAGGTATGTGAATGTATATACGGTACATATACCAAAACAACATTTTTTTAAATTTTTGTCTCTCTGTCCGTCTGTCTGTCTGTTTGTTCCGGCTAATCTCTGGAACGGCTGGACCGATTTTAACGGGACTTTCACTGGCAGATAGCTGATGTAATAAGGACTAACTTAGGCTACTTCTATTTTAGAAAAAATCTTATATGTATTATTATATAAAAAAAAAAATATAAAAAAACTAAATAACTTTTTTGTTAAATTTCGCGGGCGAAGTCGCGGGCACAGCTAGTAAATAAATAAAAATTTTGAAGAAAATTTTGATAAAGCAATTGAAGTTAAATTGTACTACCGACCTCTTTTTATTTTTACTAATAAGTAGGTACTAATGAAAACATCGTCTACGAAGTTTTTACTAAAACTTCGCCAAAGTAAATTGACTCTCGTTAACGGGGTTATTGTGCTTCTGAAGATGAACAATTTCTGTTCGTTTCAAAACTTTTAGAAAACAATATGGCAAAATGAATGCTGCATATATTATACTAAGAAATTTACGATTCCCCTTAACAAAAGTTCAAGAGGGACCGACTTGAAGTTTTTTGGAACTGTTTGAAGCCACGTGCGCCATTGTGATGTAAATGAGGTAATAATGAAGTACATAAATCTTGGATAACTGTGAGATTGGAAACTTGGGGATGAAATGCAGGAAGACCCCAATAAATAGGTGGTGGCTTCCTTATGAAAGCGATGAAGAAGGCCGGAAGATACACATAATTTTCAGTCATTTATATGTTAAAGATTGACATTCGATACGATGAGGTTTGGTTGAAAAGAAAATATTTTGTACCAGAGTTTATGGAGGTCCACAGAATCGCAGTGATTTTCATGCAAATTGAAAATTTACTGAGTGGATCCGAACAGCCATCTTAACGATGAGCTATCAGTTGGAAGACTAGTTATTTGAACTCATCATCTGCCTAACCTTTTCCTAACTATTTTGGGGTCGGCTTCCAGTCTAACCGGATACAGCTGGTTACCAGTATTTTACATGAAGCGACGGCCTATCTGACCTCCACAACCCAGTTAGTACTGGGTAATAAGACCGGTTGTCAGAATTTCGGGGCACTGACTCCCTGTAACGACTGTAAACGATCTACAAATGACAGCCGTGACCAACGGCTTAACGTGCTTTCCGAGGCCCGGAAGAAACTCCGGCCCGGCAACTAAGGCCCGGAACTATGTAATGTTGGTCACCCATCCACAGACCGACCTTGGCAAGCGCGGCTTAACCTTGAAGATCGACCCGTGCGGCTGTTATTATTTAGCCACTAGTTATTTTAGCTATGCATGTAACAGGTCAGGATTTCAAGAAAAGTCTTAAGAATATTACTAATAGACTGTTGATCAATACCACCCGAATTCACATTTTAATGTCAGTTGATCAACGAGAACATCATAGTGATGGATTAAAATAGTCTCTTACCTATGTCGAGCTAAAATTCAATTGTTAAGCAAATCGACTTACAACTTAAATGGTTAGCAAAATATTCATATCACATTAATCATTCTTTGACTGTTCTATGAAATGGCTTCAATACGCCAAATTGTCGTAGGGTTTCAATTAGCTTAAAATTTTTCCCTGAACTAACTAATTGTGGAATTGACTAATATTTTTAACAGGGTATTCTCATGTAAGTACTTAGTTTGTATCGAAATGGTCGAAGAACAATTTATTAGATACTGGTCTATTTTTCCTTCAATTTTGTCCCAATTAGAATAGGACCATTGAAAAAAAACCATTCAAATATTCATTGTCCTTGAAGAAATAAAACATGCAAGCATGAGATATTTTGATATAAGTACATAATTAGAATTACCGTAATTGAAGAAATTAGTTTTGATAATGAGATTAATTATGAATTTATCTACAATTAACTTTGCATACTTACGTATAGTCAACAGGTTTTATGAAAATAATTAATCACAAACATTATTTACTGAAAGACATCCATCAAAAGTTTTCCAAACGAATTCATAGGAATTTCACAAAATGTTTCTATTTTTCAGTGTAAAATGTATCGCATCGAAATGTGAATCAGATTAACAGAGCACATAAAGTAAAAATTTGTATTATACAATCATTCAGACGAAAAACTGAACCTCATTTTTCTTTTCAGGACTGTTCAAAACGTGAAATTCTGCCGAGTATTAACGCCATAACAGTTGGTCCAATTGTTGAGAAATGAGGTGTCAAATGCTCCTGAATAGGAGGAAAGAAACGGAAGAAACAAAAATGCCAACAACAAACGTTTCTCGGGCGAGGCATTTAAATTAAATATGGGTAGTATTTAAACGATCGACTAAACATAAATATTCAAAATCAGGCTCTCAAAAATACTAGTTCTGGCGTAGATATATACTAAGTGAGCGAAAAAGGAGAGCGAACACATTGAAAACGGCGACTTAAAAATACGAATGTGAGGCACAAGTTATTCAGAACGATCACCGTAATACTTCTTAAGCTAACATATCTCTCTATGGCTCTGTATGGTGTCGGACGTAAAGAATAGCACCATCCCATATTTTCCCGTGGGTGTCGTAAGAGGCGACTAAGGGAAGTCCCTTAGTCGCCTCTTACCAGAGAATGGGCAGCAGCATTCTCTGTGCTTTTGTGACAACCGTACTGCGATCGCCAACCCGCCTGTCAAGCGTGGCGATTATGGCAAAACCCCCTATGTTATGTCAATGTGGAGAAACTTGGGGGAGGCCTATGTCCAGCTGTGGACGTTTTTCGGCTGAAATGATGATGATGAACATATTTCTATTTGAGTGTCAATTTTGCAGATAACATTATATTCAACATCTGGCAAAATATATTTTACTAGCTGTCCCGCGCAACTTCGTCTGCGGCAATTTTTTCCAGATTTGGAGCATTTTTCATTGCTGCTCCGCTCCTGTTTATCGTAGCGTGATGTTATATAGCCTATAGCCTTCCTCGATAAATGAACTATCTAACACTGAAAGATTTTTTCAAATCGGATCAGTAGTTCCTGAGATTAGCGCGTTCAAGCAAACAAACTAACAAACTGTTTAGCTTTATAATTATAATATAATATTAGTATAGATAATCATTTAAATCGAATGATGCAAAGGGCATTTTGTTTTAAATTAAATATTTGTGATGGATAACGTATTTATTTGGATAAGGAATAATATCATGTCAATAAAAACACCTTCGAAAATAATGCATTATTTTTTAAACATATTTGGTAGGCATAAAAAGGTTATAGTGAGTCAACCTTAAAAGAAAGACATATGTTGTTCCGGACTTTTTTTAGATCTTTTAAAGGGAAACAATTCTGTCATACATGATTTTTGCGAAACTTTAACCGTTTACGCAGCGCACGCAGCGGAAGCTCTCAAAAGGAAAATAAAAATCCCGGATTTGAAACATTTTTCATTGCTGCTCCGCTCCTGTTTATCGTAGCGTGATGTTATATAGCCTATAGCCTTCCTCGATAATTGGGCTATATAACAATGAAATAATTTTTCAAATCGGATTAGTAGTTCCTGAGATTAGCGCGTTCAAGCAAACAAACAAACAAACAAACTCTTCAGCTTTATAATATTAGTATAGAAGTATAGATTCCAAAAGTGCTGTGCTATAACCTAATCGAGGTGTATTAAATATCATGTTGAGCATTGAATCAAAGACTCACAATAAAACCTAAAACTAACTTATAAATAACAAAACTGATTGGTGAATACAGTCGACAGCACATTAAGCTTCACAGTACGGAGCGAAAACCGTCGCTGACACAAACGGGTTAGGGAGAGGGCTGTTGAGTATTGTCTGTAGATTTGTTTTTAATGGGTAGTGTAAAAAGCGAATTAAAAAAACCTTTTTTTTATGAAGCGTCTTTTTTCATATAATATAGGTAACCTACCTATAACAGTTTATCTAAAGGAAACAGAATTTTATTTGACACATCAAAATAGGATCTCTCTAGGCTTGGTCGACGTAGCCCCGCTACGCGAGGCTGTTTTTTCTGTCTGCAGGGTTTAAAGTGACCGAGTCGGGGTGCCGCAGGTCCCGAGCTCGCGTCGCTCTCTCTCATCATCATCATCATCCTCATTTCAGCCGAAAAACTTCCACTGCTGGACATAGGCCTCCCCCAAGTTTCGCCACATTGACATAACATGGGGGGTTTTGCCATAATCGCCACGCTTGGCAGGCGGGTGGGCGATCACAGTACGGTTGTCACAAAAGCACAGATAACGCTGCTGCCCATTCTCTGGCAAATCCCTTAGTCGCCTCTTACGATACCCACGGGAAGATATGGGATGGTGCTATTCTTTACGTCCGACACCATACAGAGCAATCGCTCTCTCTAGCATCCTATATTCTCCCTCTCGACTTCTCGAGTCCACGACCACAAGTTACGACGTCATACGAACGCGCCTTAGTGCACCCGAACTCCTGCGCTGCACAGCGTCGTCGCTTCGTCGCTCCGCCCCCTAAGTTTGTACAAGCCGAACGAATCAGAACTCAAATAGTATTACAATATTACCGCAGCTCACAAACACATCCCAATACGGTATTTTTTGAAGTAATAAGTATTAACTCAAATCGGTTTTATAGTACACCCACTTAGTTTTAAGAATTTTCGCTGGCTCATAATTATTGTCGCTCGATTTAGTTTTTAATTCGGCCACCTGGAATGTTAGTTGCTAGCTTAGATTAACTGCTTCCCACTGCTAGTAGCTCATTTTAGGAATTTTGTCGCTAGTTAAGTTAATTTTTCGCAAACATAATTTAATGCCGCTCGGTTTAGTACTAAAAGTATCTCATTAACAGTCACATATATTATTTATTCGCTCGGTTTATTATTTCCCATTAATATTAGAACCTGTGTGAGACATATAAATAATACAACTGTGGTGAGAGGTAAATCTAATTTATTCACAAGGAGAGCTTTCTTTTTGTAATATTCTACACCACACCGACATATTTTTGTGACAGTACAATTACATAAATTTGGGTATTTTTTTTACATTTTGAAGAATGTGTCTCTATAATTTTACAATTTACAATTTTTAACACGTTGTTTTGTGATTTATGGTTTAATTCAATAGCTACCTACTTACCCACCATTGTGTTTCCCTAATAAGGAAAAAGCTAATTAAACTTAAGTACCATTTATAGGTAGGTAGTTAGGTACTACTTATCGGTCCGATTATCGATATTTTTTTCAAAGTAGGCGCAATTAATAAATCCATACAACTAACGAGCTAATTATAAGAAAAAAGTTATTAAGCACCTATTCAATACATCACATTAACCGTCCTTACTTGAGGTTATAATAGCGTTGTATTTCTTTATGAAGACCTCTAAATAACGAAATTTCCCTTCTATAAAAGAAAATATACGTAGGAATATTGTAGCTGTTTCGCTTAGCGCTGTTTGAGCTATTTACCAGCTTCCTCGCTAAAAAAGAATGCTCCATAGCAGTTATGTCGGTCGCTGCTCGCCGCTTTGTAGGTATTTTCCCATTTTCAAGATTTTCAGCGAGCGTTGAGGTGGCGTAACGACCGATACCACTTACAGTATTGACGGCTCGAGGGGCTCAGTGGCTGGGTTCTGCTATTCGGGTTGCGGGTTTGATTGTGATACGAAATGCATATTTTAAATATTAATTCCGTGTAGTATTAGTTCTAGCATTTGTTCAATTATTAAACGTCAGAACTACATGAAAACAGCCCAAGACGCCCCTTTACCATTCCCTATTATTTTAGCCGGGTTGAAAAAGTGGCGGAACAAACTCCCAATAACACATCCATTTATGAAACTAACTTGATTCTATATAACAGTCATAAACCAAAAGCAAGTATGAAAAAAAATCTCTTCTCATATAAATGTGCCTCTCATCGGCGAGGCGTATCGATGTAAACACTCTTGTAAATTTCTAAAGGATAAATCAAATTATATTTTCGCCTTACGTTAATAACGTGAAAAGAAAGTGTATGAAGTAAAATTGGTATGTGACATGCAATTGGGGTATAATTACTTATTTTATAAGATTTAAAAGTTTCAGTCTAAATTTAATCGATAAGTAGGTACCTATTTACTTTATGACTCGAGTGGAAATCAATGTTCCTAAGTAAGGTTATTATAATTATTTAAATAATAACAGAACTTTAGTGTCAAGAGTAAGTACCTACTTACCTAGTTTAAATTCGCCAAACATGATCTATGCTTTTTTATTTCGCTTTCGACTTCTAAAGAGGTCTGTGAAAAGTTTTTCTAACTTCTAAGCAAAAGTTTTTGTGTGAAGAATACTTCACACAAAAACTTTTGCTTAGAACTAATTAATCTTCATCTGACCAATCGCAAACTAGATTATGGTAACAGTCAGAAGTTTGAATTTAACAATGATTTCATAGCCCAACTAGACTAAGCATCAATCAATCCGACCATCGACCAATGTTTTTTTTTTTGTAATAAAATGATTTTATTTGATGTGAATGATTTCCCTGTAGGTGTGTGTAATTGCCAGAGGCATTATACAAAACTCGATTTTCAATAATATAACGGAACTTACATTCAGTAAATAGAATGATTCAGTTAAAAGCGTGTGAAAAGCCTCGCGAATAATTTAAACGCAACCCTTGATAGATAGCTGTTGAATATTTTACGCGGCTTTTTGTCTTTGCCAGCGGTAGAATATCATTTATTTATAAGTCGGTAGATAGGTACATAGATATTGAAATAAATGCCGCCGTTTAATTTACCCAGAGGAAAGCTGAAGTAGGTACCTACCTACCTATTTCTCAATTTCTTATTTAGATTGTTTTGTTCTACATATTTGCAATTTTGCAAACAATTGCCGTCAATCTTCATTCCACAGTAATCTGCCATTACGTATTTGTCGCTATACATTATGTAGAGCCATAAATGGTCGAATTATTGTGAACACATGTCCTTAACATATGTAGGGCTTTCGGCAATTTTTACTTAGGATGCCTTCCGTTATTATTATGTAGGTGCTACTGCTACCTAGGCACTTAGGTAAATAATTAGGTAACTACAAAATGTGTGTAGATACTGCGTATCCTCCTACTTAGGTTTAACTTGAAGGGCAACACCCTTTACTTATGCACAACTTTCATAAGGCCAAGCTTTACCAAATTGGTAGTGAATATGAATGTGTGTTTTACCATAAATAAACCACATTTGGTTACATTATAATCCATGTTAAAGCTGGCAATGACAACAAAAACGGGAATAAAATAAGTTATTGAAGCCCAATCAGCATAATAAACATTGAGAGTTATATCGATAATAATATTGCCGTTAATTGTCACGCCAACCAGTCCGATCTGCGCCATATTCCGCTAATGACGCACGATTGGATCGTAGCCGTCCCAAAATTATAAATATTTCATGCTCCATTCATATAATTTGGTAATTTTGTACCATGTACGAAGCTCACAACTTTGACTATAAACACCGTTTCGATCATTCGAATAAATAGATTACGTTGGATAAAAAACAGAGGTGAGAAAAATACAAAACATGTTCACCGTGTGAACATCAGGCCTTTTTGTCGCATTCGTTATTTGTTTGCGACATTGTTTTTCAAAGTATATTTCATGTTCCGGATAAATTCCGTTCGGCGTGCAGAGTCGGCACCTCGAGGGTCATGTCAACATAACACAATCATAATCTAACCTTATCTATAAAGCTGACACGAACGGGGGAAATGCCGACATCGCACACCTTATGGCCAGTGTCCTTATCGTCACATATTTATAACTTTGGCTGTACATAACTGAATAGAAATATGCTGAATACCAGGGAACGAAACATTTAGATAAATGTTTATATAAATAGTCTAGATATTTTATGAAATGTCGAGAAATTAAAGAATAACAAGGTTTTTGTGGCAGTTATCGTCTCGCTCCAGAGCTCACGCCGACAAATGGAAACGGCAATGCCAGCTAATCTTGCCATTGATCGATTCCTATTCGAGTTTTGAATTGTGATCGAAAGCTCGTTATTGTCTGAGTGGGTGAGGTACAGCGCAAATGGTGATTAAGTACTTATTATAAAACCATTACCTACTCACCTATTGAAATAAACCTACAACCAACGAGTTTTAAAAACATGACAAATGTTTCAATAAATCCAACGTGATTTAAGTGTGGACAGGTCAAAATGCTACTCTAGAAAATGACCCTAATATTAAATTATATTTCCATTCCATTTGATTTATTAAATTTTATGAAAAGGAATTTCATAAATTTTCCCTCCCTTTATTTGCATACACTTTACCTACCTGTTTATTAAAAACAGCGAATCATAAATTAGTTTAGATTGTATAAAAAGTAAATCAGAATCCAAATATCACTTGGAGTTGGAGGATGGCGAAATAATGGCTAAGACGTTGTCCAAAGTTCTTACTAAAAGATAAATTACGTTCAGGAGAATAACTATTTACCTTCTTGTTGTAGAAGCCCCAAGTTTCAAACTAAGTATATTCAGAACCAAAGAAGTAAGTAACTAAACATAGTTAAGATGGCTAAGTTCTTAGCCTACGCACAATAACCTTTTCATCCCACCATCTCGGAAAGAGTATTTTTCATCCTACCATCTCGGAAAGAGTATTTTTAATCTTCAATATCAACTCAGACTCACTAACTATCTAACTCAGACTCGGAACCTTCTTGGTGTTCTTTTTTCAATTTGCTTTGTACGCGGTTCTTTACGCGGCATTTTTTCACATCATTGTCAATTATACCGTAATATTATTTTGTTATAATTTAAAGATTATTCTGTAATACTTACCTGTCATAATGTAGTAATTAATACCTAAACTGAAATAAAAGTGTACCTATCTTGTGATTGTAAACGTTTTTTTTTTGCATTTAGTCATTTCCTCGCTGAGGTGGAATGAAAAGTTACGTGTTGCACTCGAGTGCAAAGATTTTTCACCTCGTGCTCTTTTGATTCTCTCGCTAACGCTCAGGATTCTAATTTTGAATCACTCGCTGCGCTCGTGATTCAATTTTAGAATCCTTCGCTTGCTCGGTCATCAAAATTGAACACGCGGTTAAAAAGCAACTTTGCACTCTTGTATAACAAATAACTAATCTACTACGTACCTACTATGTACAAAAGTCTGATATCCAGTCTTACCAAGGGGTATCGTATTACCCAGTTACTGGGTTGTGGAGGTGTACCTGTTTAATCATCGCACTAATTTATGTTTTTTTTTTTTTAAATCATTGCTATTTAGATATTTTTAATGCTTTTGATTTTTCTACACTATAACTCCAATTAGTCTATAGCTTTTTGAGTCCGCTTTTACGATAATTTAACTTGAATAAGGTAAGTTGCAGAACGTGTCGAAAGTATTATTATATTAAAACACTCTACACACGAATAGAAGGCACGGGTTTTGACTGTAGCCACCTCTACATTTTGAATGTGTAAACACTGTTAATAAAAAAAAAAACAATTAGCTAGTTTACGTCCACATAAAACACTTTGTACATGGTATGTATCATTATGTAAGAATGAATTTTTGATGTGGACTGTACCTTGGTAGGCATGGCAGGTACACTGTCAGTCACATCGGCTGGCGGTATTCCCATGCAATACACAATTACGAGTTCATCAAGCAAAACGTGGAAAAGTAGTAGTTACTATACAGCTTTAATAACTGTGCCACCATAGATTAAGTTATTGTATAAATTAATACCTTTTGACTAAGGCAGCTGATAAGGGGTCTTCCTTTAATAACGTGAGGTCGGAACACGATGTGGGGGGAAGAAAGTGACAATCACGCAAATTTAATGCGTGCCGTGTGAAACAGGTTTTACTAATATTTTAACGAATTAAAAACAAAAGCAAGCGGATTTGTGTCAACTTTTTTTTTTCTTACTACCATCCAAAACTGTCCAATCGTTTCAATAATAAAAATACACGTGATGCTGGGGGGCTGCAGAGGTGGCCTAACACCTCACGACGTATCACCAAAGGGGAGGGCTATGGAAGTGGCGTAAAAAAATCCTCACGTGAATAAAGGATGGCCCCCAAGGCGGCCAACTAAATTAAGGATCGCTTTACACGATGCATAAAATGCCTGTCTAAATTATCGGAATGTTTATTCCGGTCTTGCAAATTCAGATAGACAATAACCATTATTCATTTGAGCTGTAGGAACTGCTGTGTTTTATTTAATTATTATTAAAAAAAAGTATTAATAAAGTCCATGTTCACTACTTAACACTTTTTTTTTAAACGTTGCTGCGGTCTAAGAATGTTTCCTGTATCGACGCAGCGTTTAAACTCACATACACTAAGAGCTGGACTCGGGACGCGTAATGCCAAACTGTATGTTACCACAGACATCCATAGTCTGTGCTGGACCGCTTAGTGCTCGATTACACTAAAGAGCCAAATGTATTTCAACACAGACACTCTCTGTATTAGTGTACATACATTATGCTCGTCATTTTCAAAGCAAACTACGTACGAGTGCAGACCAAGGATTTGGCAGTGTAGTGAAACACATTAAGGAGCACTTGGGATGCAAGAGCGAGCGAAGCGAGCTCGGGACATTGGGCACCCCGACTCGGACAGGTTAGGTTCAAAGAGGATGGCTATATAGTGAGCGAGCGGAGCGAGCGAACTAAGACCCCGACATACCCTTCGTGTTAGGTTACTGTAAACCCTGCAGACAGAAATAGGAGCCCCGCATAGCGGGGCTACGTCGACAACGCCTTAGTTTGGAGCTGTGGTTTGGAGGTTGCTTTAATAGGATAGCATAATGTACAATTTTTGGTTTTAGTTTCACATTAAAATGACATTGTGGTTGTCTGTACTCGTATGTATTGCGCTCTAATACTCTTAAGCAAAATGTCTTTCAACACAGACATTGTCTGTGCCAGTATGTACTTATGCTCTTCATTCACGAAAGCAAACTACCTGCGAGCACTGAGCAACCTGTGTCTGTGGTAAAATACAGTTTGGCAATACGCACTCGGGACAACCTACCTGTAGGAAATACAATATTTGTTCCGTGCGGGAATTGAAGCCGCGACACGCAGCGCAGCACTGCACTGCTAGTCGCTAAACCACTGCGCTTACCGTGCCGTCAAATTGACTTGAAAATGACACTGAGCTGACCTTCCTAAACTATTGCACACTTTATGTATTACTAGCTGCGTACTTTATGTATTTTTCACTTTTTTTTTCATGTGTTGATCCAGGGTATCAGCTATCTACGTACCAAATTTCATCCAAATCCGTTCAGCCATTGAGGCGTGAAGGAGTGACAAACATACAAACACACACACACTCACTTACAAACTGTTAATATTAGTGTGAAGTGTGATATTAGTATCAACCTAGAACGCCTTTGGTCAGTGGGTCGTTTAATTTTTGTATCGAACTCGTTTCATTTAGGTAAAAACGTGTATAAGGTGCGTACCATTTGATATAGGTAATAACAAAATGTTGAAATGTTGTTTGTTCTAATGATCATAATACACTCGCGAGCAATGAAAAAATTTCAGTGACATAGTACCAAATCTTGAATGTTTTAAAAAATTGGGGTCATTTGGGAAATAAAACCAAATCTCTAAGTAGGGGTTTTATTAGGTGTAAACGTAGGTTTTGAAAACTCAGTACTTGGTGTTTCCTCCATTTGCTCTCAATACAGCTTCTACGCGATTGGGCCATGCTGAATACCAGATTCCTCAGCAAATGCTGAGGAATGTTCTCCCATTTTTCGATGAGCGCGTAATTCAAGTCACGAAGAGTAATTGAAGGTGGAACTCGTTTTCTCACACGTCTGTCAAGGTCGTCCCAAGCATGCTCAATAGGATTCAAATCGGGGCTCCTTACTGGCCACTCCATTTTGTGGATTCCTACGTCCTGAAGATACTCATTTACAACTTGAGCAGTGTGGGCCCTTGCATTATCGTGCATAAACACCGCATTGTCGCCCATATTGGCCAAAAACGGACCAGCATGTTCATTGAGAATCCCATTGATGTATCTCACAGAAGTTAGGTTCCCGTTCTCGATTGGAACTAACGCTGTTCGACCCTCTGCAGAGATACCAGCCCACACGTGAACGGTACCTCCGCCATGTGGCACTTTTTCTTCAAAACATGCTTGTGCAAAACGTTCTCCTGGTCGTCCGTATACTCTTTTCCTCCCATCATGATGGTACAGCGTAAATCTTGACTCATCAGAGAACATCTCTGCCCCATTCGTCCTCACACCATTCTGTATGCTCGCGGGCGTATCGCAATCGGGCAACTTTATGATGCCGTTCCAGTTTTAGGCCATTTGCTGGCCTGTAAGGCTTCAATCCTCTTTCGGCAAGACGTCTCCTGACTGTCCACTCGCTTATTAGCTCCCTTCGAACTTGCAGAAGTTGTTGTTGAACCGCAACTCCCATCTGATCGTCTGAAGAAATCGATTTTTAACATGGCTGCCGCAATAAAACGATCTTCTCGGACTGTTGTGAACGTTGGCTTGCCAGTACCTGGTCTTCTCAGGTTTAATCCAGTCTCCATAAACCTTTGGATCACTCGTCGGACATGTATGTGTCACGCCCATTATTCTGGCCGTATTTCTTTGGCTGGTCCCCAATTCCACCATAGTGATGATTCTCGTACAATCCTCGGGTGATAGAGGCATGATTTATGGGTACGAGAGCCTGTACAATTTAAGAATTCTTTCACAACGGCGAAAACAAGGATGGAATCAAAAGCAAAACAAAAAACGAAACAAATGTATCCCGAAATTTTCAAACCCCAAAATTTTGTTTTTCTACATTTTTTATCCATGGCTTCAAAAAGACCCGTATTTATAAGAGTTTAAAAGTTTGCATAATAAACATTCATTATACTTTTTAATTTATGAAGCTAGGTTCTATGTCTTAGGAGATATTAAGGTGTTTGTCGGCATTTTGTGGGTGGAACTTTTTCATTGCTCGGCAGTGTATTTGACCTAATTTCATTTGATATACTTAGGTAAGATCTTTTTGTTCAGTATAACGATAAAATTAAATAATGAATTATTGATATAATTTCAGTTTACCTAATTTTATATGGAATTAACATTTTCTATAATGCACATTTAAACTAATATTCAGTTAGTATAGTATTTAGTATATTATTCCTCACATATTCCTGCGTGCAGATCCCCTATAAGATTGGTGAATCATGTGGGTTAGGTTAGGTTAGAACAGTGACCATTACCACGCGAAAGTGAGCGTGCCGCGGCAGCAGCCGCCGATCGCCAGGTCAAAAAAAACCTAACCCAGTAGTCATCTTGTGGTTAGGTTAGGTTAGTGAGCGTGCCGCGGCAGCGGCCGCCGAGCTCCAGGTCCCCTCTATTGTTGGTGAAGCATCTGGGTTAGGTTAGAACAGTGACCATTAGCGCCAGATCCCCTCTATTATTGGTGAATCATTTGGGTTAGACGAGACGTTAAACTAAATATTATTAGAGCAAAAGAAGTTTACCTATATAAAATGTAACAATAGATCACATGAAATTAGGTTATTTGTTTTTATAGCATTTGGAAATTATATCATGTAAACTTTATTTCAAGTGATAATATACTAACTGTTATAATGCTATATACCTAATTACACACCCATTAAGAAGCTATCAGTTTTCAACTATACAACGTCCTTAATTAAAAACCAAAAATGCATAAGGTTGACTGAAAAGTCACAGTTCACAAATCACACTTCCGTGTCACACTTGGCCCGTTTTCTTTTACTACACACAGAAAAATTTAATACGAACTTTGAACAACATGCGAAGCATTTACCTACCTCCTCATAATACGTAGTTCCAAAGTTCGAGTTTGAGATAAACCGTAGGTACATAAATCAATTAAAAGATTAGTCAGTCATAATGATTCAGAAAAACGTTATATTCAGTACTAAGTAGATAACGTAGATAATATACTATTGTAGTTAAAGATAAAACGGATAACAAACAACATTGCATTCCGGTTTTCGTGCTTACCAGTCGTTTATTACATTACCTGCTGTGCTTCGCGTATTAGGTACTCGTAAGGTGTTAAATATAGGGCATACAAGTGTAACAAAAGTTTCTGTATCACCGAACGTCCTCAACAATGCATTGGCGATCAATATGCTGTTATTTTGGTTCGTCGCGGGGAGAAACTAAAACAATTAGCCTGTAAGTACTTTTCTATGTAAAGTTGCAGAGTCCTTTTTAGCAATGGAATAGTGGAAGTTTTAAAATAGGTTAGTATCTATATTTGTTTTTAGTGTTTAACTAACCGATCCGTTCTTAGATTTCATTGATTTCCTGATTACTACGTTAGTTTGTCTTGTCTCTTTCCCCTTTTTATTAACATTTATCTAGCACTGCGTTGCACAGTTCGATTCATCCTAATAAAAGTTATACGTAACACGATGTTTTTAAAAAAAACAAATACATTAGTTTTCCAGTGTGTTTAGTACACGACAGAGGTACACAAGTAGTGAGCCGCCGACTCGGACAATTATACTATGGCTAATATATTATACTCGGACGTTCAAGCGTTTAAGACAAATAAACATCTCTGCTTACGTCCCCTTGGGAAAAATCATGCGTGTTGTCTTGTTTTGTCTTTCAAAAAATATGTGATATAATTCATATCATATACCTCGGAGAAGATTAAAAAAAAAAACAAATTGAATAGCTCTCGACCACGATAGATCGTATACAGGGTTGAATTTTGAGGTAGCATAACATCTCATTTCCATGAAATGTATGGGACAAGTTTTTTGTGATGTCTATGTTACTAAATACTTAAAACGCAGTTGGTCCAATAGTATTTTTTGTACCTTAAAAGAAACGGGATCACTCGTTGTAAAATTTGCCATTTTCTTGCTGACTAGGTAAAACTTTTCCTAAAATCTGTAAACGCAAATTAAACTTTCTGTTTAATTTGCGTTTACAGATTTTAGGAAAAGTTTTACCTATTCTTATGGTTAGTCACATACTCTCACTCAAACTTCCACCCTGTATTATTAATATAACTATGAAACAAAAGCTCCTGTACGGGAATCAAACCCGGTTCACAGCACACGACGCATTCTCTCAGATCCAATAAACAAACCAAATGCATCATATTTATCGATTTTTAAGTGCAGTGTGAATGATAATACTAATTAAGTCGTTTTGATGAAAACATAAGTAGACAGAATAAATTATCATAAAAAACGATGAATAATAAATTGAACATTGCTCACTAATTTATTTTAGCCGATGATTAAAACGATAGGAATCTGTCACATTATTTATTTTGACGTTTGATTGGATATAAAATAACCTAATCTTTGTGTCGTACAAATAATATTGTAAATATTTAATTGCATCAGAGTGCAGTAACGTCTTATCGTAAAATAATTTAAAAAACTCGGATGTTGGCAAGGTAACAATATAACATAACAGTACTAAATTATTAAACAGCCTTCTATTCAATAGCATTTTTAACCTCCTCCACCATAACATGTCTAAAGTCGATGTAAGCTACTGTAAATATATCCCAGCATGATAGTTAATTTATAGCATCTATATTTGTGACATAGGCCTTTATATTCAAGCAGTAAGCTCCTAAAATATGTATATGACTCCTATAAAGTAATTATCGATTTCTAATTTTATAACTTAGTCCGTTTAAAACTTAGTTTAGTATGACTAATTCAGAAACTTACTGATCATAAAATGGAGGTAGGTACCTAAAATTATCATCAAACAATTAACTAGCAACAAAGCAACCGTAGCAATTTTTTGCTAGAATATACCAACTCTTTTTAGTGTTTGAATTCAGCTTAAGTTTAAGGTCATGGTAAACATCAATATTTTGTAATAAGGCGTAGTCGATGTTGCCCTAGCCAGGCTGCGCGGAGCTCTGTTTGCAGAGTTAAAAGTAACCACCGAGGGTCGGATGCCTCGTGTCCCGAGCTCGCTTCGCTCGCTCTTGCATCCTATGCTCTCCATGTTGATGAGTGTTAATGTTAATTAAATAAAACATCTATAATCTAATCGACTATTATTTTGCTGACTGCACGTGACGACTCGTGCCCGCATGAATCGAACGGCGTTCTCTCATTGGTGTTAGCGGCCAGTGGCGCCCGTCTCGCTCTGTCGTTGCAGTTGCATTTTTTTATGTTAAAAGAATACTATATAAATATTATTTTACAAGCTAGTTATGTAAATGAAGATTTTGAATTGATGGCTAAACTATAGTTTTTAAAGGAACATTTATTTTGAAGCGGTAAATCGTAAAATGTTGGTGAGTAGTAAAATACGTGGCTGACTTAGTAAATTAGATGGTGATTTTAAATCAATGACAAGTCTAACACGAATTCGTTTAATCTGAGGTTGGACATTGGACAAAAAAATGGGGCAATATCATTTTATACAAACACCTCAACACGTGAGATTTTTGCTTTACGGAGTCTGTCTTTAGCCTAAAATAGTGTAGATACACCATTTTGCGCTCTATCATTGAAATAACTACGTCCAAATTCTTTACAATAATACCGTCTAGTTTTGACTGATTCCAGACAACGTTTACATACGTATCTAGTAGACTGTGTAGATAACAAACGAGACGTTGCGTTTGTATCAAGAGCGTGACTGGTTATGACGCCATACATTAAAGACGCACAGCTATACAGGCGCAATGCTATTGACCCACTGAACATAGTAACTATGTTCAGTCTGTTTTTGGTCAATAGCATTTAGATAGGTGCCATCTCACTTAAGACATAAGCAGCAACCTTGGTCTATTTATAGTAAGGTATTACACCAAAAGTATTGTACGGTAGGCCGGTGTCAGACGGAAAGCCGCACGTCACTACATTGGACAAAAAAATGGGGCAATATCATTTTATACAAACACCTCAACACGTGAGATTTTTGCTTTACGGAGTCTGTCTTTAGCCTAAAATAGTGTAGATACACCATTTTGCGCTCTATCATTGAAATAACTACGTCCAAATTCTTTACAATAATACCGTCTAGTTTTGACTGATTCAAGACAACGTTTACATACGTATCTAGTAGACTGTGTAGATAACAAACGAGACGTTGCGTTTGTATCAAGAGCGTGACTGGTTATGACGCCATACATTAAAGACGCACAGCTATACAGGCGCAATGCTATTGACCCACTGAACATAGTAACTATGTTCAGTCTGTTTTTGGTCAATAGCATTTAGATAGGTGCCATCTCACTTAAGACATAAGCAGCAACCTTGGTCTATTTATAGTAAGGTATTACACCAAAAGTATTGTACGGTAGGCCGGTGTCGGACGGAAAGCCGCACGTCACTACGGTTACGCCTTGCCAGTTTAAGGTCAGTGTTCCCACTGACATGAGGTCTACTGTACCATCGATCTACCTTCTCATTTCAAGAGCATTAAAATGATTTGCTACAATGCATCCGATTTCGTAATGCACCGACCTTGTACCTAATTAGTAACTCACGTAGAATGTAGAAATATATAATTAAATACACGGATACATGCCTTAAATAGATGCATTTATGTACGGCGCTAATTTTAAATTTCTTGTCTCTATGCATCATAGGGCAATCCGTGGCCAAGGTTATGAGTAGTTACCTACATACATGGCTGTTCTGGCACCTACCCAATAGACAGTTTCACGCTGTAAATTAAATTACCCTATGGGCAAGTTCCATTTTGCCATAGCTTAGCGAACAATTATGACTAGTTATTAAAACTACTCATAAGACTAGTTTTCCTAAATAGCTTATAAAGTTATAAATATTCAAGTTTTTGCAATTCACAGAGTTAGTCGCGTTATGGAGCTACCAGTAGTCAAGATTGTGCAAGGCGAGTTAAAGGGAGTCGTTTGCAGTGGTCTCGAGAATTATGTGGCGTTCAAAGGCATACCATATGCAAAGCCGCCACTTGGAGAATTAAGATTCAAGGTGAGTAGCAAATACAGACATACCTACGCACTCTGTAACATTTTTTTTCTTCACTTCAAACGAAAGCATACCTAAGCATGCACATTAGTATTCACTCGGAGACTATGAGCATATTATTATGATGGTATTCGCGTAGAAGACACATCCAGTGAAAATTTTATTTAGATACACTCAGTAATGTACATTAGACAGCAAATTATATTGCCATATCAAGTAGTTGCTTATCTTGAGTGGATTATGCGTTATAAAGTTTAGTACATTGATACAGGTTGTGACTGATGAGATACTTTTTATCTAAAAATTTTAGCAGTCGTGATATTGCATTTTTGTAAGCAAAAAGCGGTTTAATTTGTTTTTTCTGTTACCCATGACCGACCGTTGTCAAAATGCTGAGATACACCTTTCAGTTACACAAAGTGGGACATGGTAAAGTATAAAATCCCGTCGCAGTATCGTCCTCATTCTTACCCATAACGAAATTGCATCTTCCCTCTACCTGCTTATCAATTTGCACATTTTCATGTTTACAGGCCCCGCAGCCTCCCGAGCCATGGCAGGGCGTCCGCGACGCATCGGAGCACGGGCCCGTCTGCCCGCAGTACAACGAGCGAATGAACCGCATGGAGCCCGGCAGCGAAGACTGTCTCTACTTGAACGTCTACACCAAAACACTCACGCCACCCAATCCCCGCCCAGTCATGATCTGGATCCATGGCGGCGGCTTCTACACAGGATCCGGCGACGCAGACTTCTATGGGCCAGAATTCTTCATGGCACATGACGTAGTATTAGTAACAATCAACTACAGACTCGAAGTCTTAGGCTTCCTGTGTTTAGACACCGAAGAATGTCCCGGTAATGCTGGTATGAAAGATCAAGTCCTTGCCTTAAAATGGGTCAAGCAAAATATCGCAGCTTTCGGCGGCGACCCCAATAATGTGACCATCTTCGGATGCAGCGCTGGGTCTGCTTCTGTATCCTGTCACTTGGTATCCAAAATGAGTGCAGGATTATTTAATAAAGCTATATGCCAAAGTGGAGTCTGTCTCAACGAGTGGAGCTATAATATCTATGCACGACAAAGATCTTTTCAACTAGGAAAACTACTGGGTAAAGATACAGACGATCCAGCAGAACTTTTAGAGTTCTTAAAAAGCGTGCCAGCGGCGTCCCTAGTTGGCATTCAGTTACCAACCTTAGAATTACAATATAATGACTTAATGGACAGTATTCTATTTGGCCCAGTAATCGAAAAAGTCGGTCCTGAGGAAAAGAAGTTTTTATCAGTATTACCATTAGAATCAGTGAAAAATGGGCATATGGCCAAAGTGCCTCTCATATTAGGATACACACCAGGAGACGGTATAGAAATAGCAAGAAAACTGCCTCTTATAGCTCCGTTTTTGTCCACACCGGGCGCTGTTGTGCCGAGAGAATTAAAACTGAAATGGGAACCAGAAAAAACCCAGAAAGCCGACGGAAGGATACGTAAGCAGTATTTTAACGATCAACAGATTTCAATGGAACTGATACAAGAATACTCGGATTTTGAAACAGACAGAGTATTTCTGTACAATATTCTTAGGTATGCACGATACCACGCCCAGTATACATCAGAACCGATTTACTTTTACGAGTTTGTTGCAGAAACTGAGAGGAATTTCACCAAAAAGTCCTATAATATGGATTCACTGAAAGGTGTTTGTCACTCTGATGAATTGGCATTTCTTTTCAATGTTACATGCATGGATATACCACCAATGACAGATGAATCTCGAAACATTATAGAACAGTTTGTGCGACTTTGGACGGATTTCGCTAAAACTGGGTAAGCATTGCTAATTTCAATAATGTGGTAGTGAAATAAATTACACAAAGTAACGTGCCATCCTGCCAACTCACGCCCTAGAATGTATAAGTCGGTGCTGTTACCACTAGGCCGATATATATATAATTATTATTATAGTCAAAACAAACGACGGCACGATTGGCGCAGTGGTTGAGCGATTGACTGCTGCGCTTCATGTTGCGGATTCGATACCCGCACGGAACAAATATTTATAAAGTTCCGGGTCTGGCTCTTTGAAAACACACCCATGATACAGGGGAAATTCCTAGGGTGCAGCAAAATATTTAAAAAAAAACATATCTCTCCTTTTAGACTTCGCCGCAGTCGGGTAAAAATTCCTAGATTGAATTAATACAGAAATTGATGTATAATTCTAACATCTTTGTACTACCCATCTACGATTGATTTGGCATATTTATAATCAAACTGTTTGTTTTTCCAGTAATCCTACTCCAAGTGGAGCAGTAGAATGGAAACCATTCAAAGAAACGGAACGAAACTATTACTCAATAGGTAAACAACTCGAATGCAAACGTGACCCGAATAAAGATAATATGACTTTCTGGGAAGATATTTATGATGAATCAAAATTAAATATAATTAAGAGTTAATATCTGGCGGCTACTTAGTTTTTGTAATATCGCAGTGATCAATGCTTTAAAATGGTTTATTTCAAGATCTGTCTTGTGTACAAAGTTCACTAATTAATTAAAAATGTTGTAAGGCTATAGGAATATAAACAAAGAGCAGTATTAAAGAAATTAAACTTATAATTGATTTTTCAAGTCCACATTCGCTTACAAATACACTGTCAGAGATATGCGTACTTCAATGTCCCACAGAATCTTAAAAGATGACATCAGACATATCTGACATAGGTATTTAAGTTAAAATATTCTATAAAACTAAAAAATACATTCTTAATGGAACTCAGACACTTCTTTTACAATTACAATATTAGAGACACTATCAAACTAACACCAACCACATTCATATCCTTACATAACCTCGTATAATATTATAATCCAGACAAAAATGAAATATAAGCCGCACATAAGTTCTAACAGGACCAGAATAAGCTGGCTTTTTTTTTAATTGCAACTGCCTTTAACATTGCCCTGTAGCATTATGCCCGCCTATGTACTACTAGTACCCGACTATACATGATGTTTAAATAAACAGATTCCATACTGCACTAGGTCAGTTCACAATCAAAATGTTATCACCAGAGGTCGGAATTAGGTAGAGTTATTTTTGTACTTGCATCGAAATGTTGAAATTAATATGGATGTTCCCTTGCGTGTGCGCATTGGAATGTTGCAACCTTGGAATCCGAAGTCGGATGGTTTAAATTGTGTAAAAGTAAATAACTTTTTTATTTAATAAATCACGAGATTTTTCTGCTCTTTATTTCTTTTCAAATTATTCTCGTGACTTGAGGCATATCCACTTTATTCTTTCGCTGTATGAAATCAGTGTAAGTACACAAAACTCTACTTAATTCCGACCTCTGGTTATCACTGACGTGAGGCCTACTGTACTTAGGATCTATACATTTGTTTAAGGACATGAAACTCTTTAATGGGGGACTTATTTTTAAGATTATATCTAACCAGTAACATCTGGTGTTGGGAACATTGTACATTTACAAAACCCATAAAATCAGGCTGGACAGGAACCAAACCTATGTTCAAAGTATAAGCTGAAGTATCCAGTGTGTCTCCAGTTGTAACTAGAAACGCCATTAAGCGCCCCGCCTTCAGCTAGCCGCTGAAGGCGGCAAGTATTCAGCGGCTAGATGCGTCGGTGCAAATAAAAAATGTAAGAAAAAGTATTGCTTTGATATTGCAGCTGTAAAAGTCGGTGTGCTGACGGTGTTAGGGGAAAATATAATGGTATACGATGTGACACACCTCGTGAGTGTCGACACACCTCACGGACAGTACTGTGGCATATAGTGCGTCATGATTCTTTCGGCGCTTCAGTGACATTGACAGGAGGGAGCTATAGTAAAGCTGCGGCGCTGTCTATAAACAAAGATGGCGGCATTAGTGCCAAATAAAGCCACACGCCAAAAGATTCACGACGCCCTCTACAACATGTACCATGTGTTGGGGCTCGGTTAGTAACGTCCGGAGCGCGAGTTGCGCGGCGGGTCCCTGCGCCGGTTCTCGCCGCCGCCACCACCTCCGCCACCGCCGCCGCCGCCCCCGCCCCCGCCGCCGCGCCCGCCGCCGCCCCCGCCTTCACCTCCGCCGCCGCCACCACCGCCGCCTCCGCGGGAGCGGGAGCGACGACGACGATCGCGCGATCTGCTGCGAGAGCGACGCGAGCCTTTGCGACGGGAGTACAAGTATCTGGAATATAAAGATATGACATCAGCCTAGAAAAGAAGGCGGGACATCCAATTCTAGAGTAGGGTTTGGTTTTCAATTACAATACATCCTGACAGAATATGAGAATAAAGAAAGGATGATTTTACCCCACAATAAAGTAGAAAAGGCTTTTAAAATAACAGGTAAAAAACTACTATTTTACTTTTATAACAGACTAGCTGTCCGGCGCAACTTCGTTTGCGTCACATTTTCCCCGTTTTCGCAACATTTTTCATTGCTGGTCCACTCCTATTGGTCGTAGCGTGATGATATATAGCCTATAGCCTTCCTCGATAAATGGGCTATCTAACACTGAAAGAATTTTTCAAATCGGACCAGTAGTTTCGGAGCCTATTCAATGCAAACAAACAAACAATCAAATCTTTCCTCTTTATAATATTAGTTTAGATTTAGATATAACAGTGTACTGTGTATAAACAAACTAGGTCAGTAATCAACTGTGTGAGTAACCTAATATTTGATAATACATAAAATCTGCAATAACTGCATGATTTATCAAGAGTTATTGCAATTTGTTATCTTACACTCACATTGCACTGAGATATGAGATCGGAGAAGGTAGATTGAATTGGGGTCATTGATCCGAAACGTTTATATTAATATGGACATTCCTCCGGAATTCGTTGATTAATAACCAAAAAAAATTCAACAGATAAATAGTAAATTAATTTAGTTTTGACACATTCCTTTAAATTTTGTATTGAGTAGTAATAATATCACTACCAACATTAACAATATTTAATTAAATCCGGAAATACCGGAATTATCCATGTTATTCTTTCTGTGTGCGTTTATGATACAAGTACCAAAAATCAATCTACTTACTCCGATCACTGGTTATGACATATTGCCTTCCAATTAGTAATTAACTTACTTTTGCTTTTAAACTTGAATACTATCTAATTTTATTTTATAACATCGGTTTAGTTATATACACAGTTCCTTTCTAGAGCCTCTAATAATTCCTTATTATTTACCTGAACAAAACTAGGTTAAGTAAAATAAGGGTTTGATGTAAAGATCATCTAAAAAGTTTAAGTAACTAATAGTTATGGCTCTGAATCAGGACCTTGAGAAAAGCAGTTTCAATACACCATCTACTTAATAAAATTCGTTCATTCACTCTCAGACAATGCACATTATTGCACATCCTTAACTGCTGGGTTCAGAAGTTTAAAAGGGGTTTGTGTAAAAGTGGCATGTTTTTCTAAGTCGGCCACTAATAAAAAATATTTCATTAGTAAGAACACAATAAGACATTCATTTTCTTCTATGAACAAGTATTTCCAAAATGCATCGGAGCCGAGATATCCAGGGTGGTTTTTTCAAGTGGGTCATCCACCCACTTGAAAAAATCCGAAACTATGAAGAATAGCGAAAAACAGTCAAAGGAGCCACGAGCCCGATTTTAATAAAAACTAAAACTGCATCATTGGTTTTTTGAAAAATCAATATGCCTAGCCAGGAATCGAACCCATTGATTTGGAAAAAAAAACATTATTACACCATTCGATAGTAACGCTGCTAAGGATCAAATTCTGGGAAGTAATGACATACGGCAAACGAAAGGAAAGAGTTGTTTTTGGATAAAATACATATCTGTATGCAATCTGTTAGTAGGAACAATACAACTTTGACTTAGGCTATTTCAGCTCCGATATAATTTTCGCCAAAATTCTTTTGGAAATCATTATCCATACCAATATTATAAATGCAAAAGTCACTCTGTTTGTTTGTTTGTTACCTTTTCACGACTAAACGGCTGATCGGATCTTAATGAAATTTGGCAAGAAGATAGATTTCAACCTGGAGAAGGACATAGGCTATATATCATCATGCTACAACCAATAGGAGCGGAGCAGCAAAGAAAAATGTTGCGAAAACGGGAAAAATGTGACGCAGACGAAGTTGCGCCGGACAGCTAGTTATCATATCGTCTGCTTACTGGTAAAACAAGATAAATGCATTTTTTTACTAAATCGAGTTAAAAATGCAGTTAAATGTATTTTTTTACGCACTTTCGACTGGTAAAACCGAATAAATGCTATGTCCAATGGCTGCAGAGATAATGAATTTGTAAAAGAGATATCTAAATTTTGAAAAAAATATACTGGAATAACATACTAAATAATCTTATGCCTTAAATCTTATTCAGTTTATACAGTTAAACAACAATAAATTCGGTTAAAGCTTTTTACATGTTATAATTTAAACAGTAAAATGGTATGAATTATTCTGATAAAACGTCATAAACGCATTTATTATTATAAACCTTAAATGATTTTAACAACATAATCGTATTAAAGTTATTTATTTAATTTTCAGTTAAGTACTTCTACTTGGTTTGTTAATGTCTATACAGAAAAAACTAAATAAATGTCATTTATGCTTTTTTAACAGTAAGAACGAGAGCGATTGATCGCTGTTGTCACATTGCGTACGCGCGCACTCCACGTGTTCCGCGTAGAAATACATACGTAAATAATAGAATAATTTAACAAGAAGCTGTGTTTTGTGATAACTACGGAACACAGAGGAAAAAGATTAGTGTCCATGATAAACAAACCTAAAATAATTGAAGGTAAATGCCATTTGTAAATTTTGAGGTTTGTGTGGTGGCTTTTGTTTTTTCAACGATTTACCTATGGAATGTATGGGAATACCTTTGGTGCTCAAAGTACAGGTGCCCTAAAAATAGGTGCTCAAACGGGAATACTCCGTTTGCTTGTATGGTGGCTATAGTATGTACATAGCTTTTTCATAACATAATGTAGGTACGAACAGGATTCTATGACGACGGAGTTGCTCCTTGTCACTTGGATTCAGTATGCGTACTGCTGAGACATTGGTGGCCTTTACCAGAGTTCGCGCCTGGAAAATCATTGTTCACCCTTTCTATCAGAACACATCGAACTTTGTGTCCAGAGTTTGGGGGTAGACTAAATGGCATGATTGTTTCTTATCTGCGAGAAAGAACAATCTTCTTCAAGCAACACACTTTCTGAACCACATTTTAATACTTGGTCGATCCCACAACGACGTTGGCGCAAAACGTCCAAGCCCAGGATGCAGTCGTCCACTATGTCGGCCACGATGACATCATTCCGGTAAATTCTGTCACCTAATTTTAACTCCACTCCTCTTTCTTGCCTTGGACGATTATGTCCTGACCAGTAGCTGTTAGTAGTTGCAAACGGTCGTGGTTATTAAATTAGTCCCAAAGAAACAGACTTGCTAAGTGAGAATTGACGACCGTGTGAGAAGCTCCAGTATCCATCGTCAGTTTGCATGGCATTCCATTGACTTCGCCTTTGATGGTCAGGCTGTTTCCATCATGTGCTTGCGAGATCGAGATCCTCCGGACTCTTTCAATATCAGCCAGCAGCCGCCCTTCCGCCCATCTGCCCGTCTTGGCGTTTACTCGTTTCCCTGCTGCTGCTGGGTACTCACTTCAGTCACCCTTCTATTTTGATACAGATCTTCTCTCGGTGTGCTCCGCTTAGGACAGCTTGACCGAAGATGGCCCCTTTCTCCACAACTGTAGCACCTAGGGCTGTACCTTCGGGCGGTCGAATACAGGTGAAGCTACAAATTCCCTGATGCGGTATGTTCGGTGGTCTTGGTCTTGCCTCACTGCCTCTACTTCTGAGGCATGGGCAAAGGCGTCTTTTAGTGTCTCAAAATGCGCAAGTCTCACAGCGGCTCTAACTTCCAAGTCGCATATTCTGTCGATGAAAGCCTGTATAAATTTACATCAATGAGTACAGGGGCAGACTGATATGCTTTCCGAACCAGCTTTTCAACTTTCAGGACCCACTACTGTAGATTTTCGGCACTGCTTTGAACGCGATCCTTCAGCTTAACACGAAATACGCACCACACGCGGACGCGCACTCCAGGTGCACGTCGACGTATCTGGACTCTATCGCCTCCAGCAGCTGCTCGTAGGTTACATTCTTGCCGCATAAAGGATGGTTTACGGATTGGTCTCGGAGGCCCAAGATCATGGCTCGCGATTTGGTCCACCCATTCACCTTCATAACAGTTTCAAATTTGATCTTATAAGCCAATCACGTTTCAGACTAATTCTATTATCATAAAACACCTTTACCTGAATCCTTTACCCATCAGTGAAGCTAAAAAGAGAATCTTCTCAGTTATGCAGTAAGAAAATAATTCCTGAGGAATAACACGGTTGGTAGATACTCTTCTTTACTAACTGCCATCAATGAAGCAGATCGTTTACCTGCACCATCAGTTGACGAAGAGTCATCGGAAAATTAAAATACCTAATTGAATTAAATGTCGTTTACCCAATAAATAAGTAATAAAATTTATTGATCATTAAGAAATCGTTTCATTACTATCGTTTCATAGATCACCACCACAATCAGTTTTTTATTTAATTGATCACTTTGGATGAAGCTTATTTAGTAAATAATAAGTGACATACTTACACTAAAACTCTACAGATAAAAAGGTTAAATATATCAAAAATATTAATATTTTAGGAAATTATGCAAATAAATCTTTCCTATCAAATAATCGGTGTAAAATACAATAAGCTATTAAATAAAACTGAAATAAGCTTTTAAAATCAATGAACTAAGGAGATATAACATGATTGTTAAGTACAGGTAAAACATATTAAATGCGACCCCCTTTCGATCTTAATTTAATTTTATACAGTTTTTACTTACCACAAATATTATACAAGGTGTTGTTTTGCATTCTCGTCAAAATTCAGGAGGTTGTCACAAAATACATAAATAATAGGCTAAAATTACGTTACCAAGTTAATTATTAATACACGCTGATTTTTTTGGTTGTTTAAGTTTGTCAGTATTTCAGAATAACCCCTTTAACGTGGTTTAGGGAATAAGAAATTATCGAATAAACTTTTGAGATTGTTTGTATGTGTGGAAGCGCGGTTATAGGGCAAGAATCAGGCGGGCCGCGTTTAAAACACGGGAGTTTCACACTTACCGATTTCCGAAAATAAGAAATAAAAAAATAGTTACCTACCCAGTTTATTATTGATTCGGGACGAGAATCATTAGCATAGTAACCTCCTTGAATGTGACGAGGTTGCAAAACAACACCTTGTATATGAGTAAATCTTAAAAGTAGGGAAGTTAGTGCAACATTTTGCTTTAACAGTTTTTCAATTAATGAGTTTGAAATAGATCAAATTAAAATGTAAACTTTAAAATGTCATTTACTCGAATTGACTCCAACTCCATTTATTACTTTTTACCCGTAAGCAGACGATATATTCCTCTATGCGTCAGCAACAATTATAATTGTGGCCGCTGTAAAAAAAAAACATGCCACTGGTCCATACAAACTTACCCAATGCCCTTTACACAAGAATTCCTCTTATATTTAAAGTAATCAGTAAGCAACAATTTTTGGAAATTCATCTCTTAAAGAAGTTAAATAAGTGATGAAAATTTGTATGATGAAGATAAAACTTTATGACTCACCTTCTCAATTCTCTAGAAATAGGCTTCAAGTGCATGAAATTGCAGAAGCCACTGCGGGTGCACTCCCCCATCTCATACTGACGGCAGCACGCTTCACGGAAGTCCGTCACAGGTGACAGCTCGGCATACACTGGACGACCCCCAAACCAACGGTTGTTCAGGTCATTTACCGCCTTCTCTGCGTCCTCCTCGCGTCGGAACTGGAATTGGTATTATTGGGATATAGGAGAGATTAGTAATTTGATTATGTTGTCTTGAGTTTAATGTTTGCTGCCCCTTAGTGAGTAAACCCTTAGTTAATTCTCGTTTTTCTAAACTTCATAATTATAACATTGAAGAATATTCCTTGGGAATGAAAGCACCTTTTCAAGCTATCAAAACAAAGTGGTTGTTAGGGTTAACAAATTATATACGTTTTGGCCTTGTCTTTTACATTTTTATCAAGAATTTATTTGTTGTAATTCGGTGCTCTGCATTACCTAGCTCCTCTTACCCAGTTCTTATCTACAAATGGGGTCTACTAATGTAGGAAATTGCCTACTACTTGGATATTATTAGGAGGGTAAAATTAATAAATAGGTGGGCATTACATTATTTTGAATTGAGAATGTATGGACACTGCTTAAGAACTCACCTTAATATATACATTGCCAACTAGGTGGTCACCCAGATTGTCACACACATTCATCTCCTCAATCTCTCCGTACTTATCTTCACACTCAACAAACACATCTTCGAAGAAGTTGTCATAATGCTCCTGCATCTCTTCATCGGACACATTGGCCACAACCACTGGAAGTAGAAAAACATTTAAATAAAATATCAAACCCAGTTTTTATAAGCAATATTAAATTATTTTTAAACCTTTGTATACCTAGGCCAAATTTTATAACTCCTGGACCCTGCACACAGTCTGACATACCAAAAGTTTGGGACTCTTACAGGATAGTTTATCAAATAATAACACCTAGAGGGAAATTATAAATCTTCTAGGGATATACTACTCAGTGTAGAAGACAAATGTTTGGGTATAGGCTGTTTAAAATTTTGATGTAAATACAGGCTGGGTCATTTTAATGCCTAATGTGGATAGACAATGATTATGAATAATTGAGAAATGTACTTACAATGACTGCCATCAGCAGATTTGGCTGAGTTCTGAGGATTCACATACAGATTTTGTAACAGCACAGTTTGTGAAAAAGTTGGTTTGTTGTGAATACGAGAGCAGCGGTCTCCATGTCGGCATGCCCCGATTTTAAAGTAGAAGGAACAGTTGACTCTGAAAAACAAATTGTAAAAACATAGTTAAAACTTCAAGGATGTCGTATTTGTTATTGCAGGATACATTAAAGTGTCAGTATGCCTACCATGTTTGTGACGCTGAATTTGTGGAGGCGCGAGTGACTGTATAGCAACCACATTAAACAGTAAAGCATCTGGTCTCCCATAAATAAAAATGCAAAAAACTAACCTCTATTTTTTGCTAAAACATTTTGAATGTGTGAGATGTAGCTTATCGAAGCGATCTCTGTGAACTTAACTTGCTAAAACAAAAAGTGTACTTACTTATCCTTTTCTGTTCCAAATATAGCAGCTAAATACTCTGCCATCCTGAAACACCGACCAGCACGGCCGCTCTCTCCGAGCAAAAGTAAATAAACTCGTCTTGGTTTAAATACTTGTTAAAAGGCGTGTAAAATGTATTGATATACACTGACAGGAATTCGTTGAACGCTATGCTTGAAAAATATTGAAATTCATAAAACCATCATCATAACTTAAGACAACCATGTCACCAAGCCATGAATGAATGAAATGAATGAAATGAATTTGAATGAAGATTTGTCAACACTTTTTAGTCTATGGGACCCATAGACTGACAAAGATGAGATTTATTGTTCTGCTCAACCCATAGTATATGGGTTATATTATGGTTTAATAATCACTAAAACATAGAAGTAGCGCTAAAAAAAGAACTCTGTGACTATCTTTCTTCCCACTCTGTCTTATGGCACGAAAGAGGATGTGGGAATGAGATAAATGATTTTCTCATTGTTCTAGTTTTTGTAGGTTGTCACCAGATAAATTGTCTTTTTGGTTCTAATTGTTATGGAAATAGTAATTTAATGTTGAAGATTACTGGCAGGCTGAATTGTTTATGGGATCTTAAGAAGTTTGGTTTGTATTCGTGAACGTTCTATCTAAAAAGAAAAGAGTGCGAGTGCTCACAGCCTTTTTAAGGAAATCTCCAAACGCTTAGTTGACGCTTCACGTGACCCAAGGGCTGGCTTTTACTTTGGCCAGAGGCTAAGTGTTGCCATTCAACGTGGCAACGCCGCCAGTCTCTTGGGCACGTTACCAGCTGACAGCGTTGAGGAGGAGTTTTTTGACGCCCTTTTATAATTTGTTGTTATTTTAGTTTTAATTATCTAGTTTTATGTTTAGTAATTAATTTAGATTTAGAAATTAGTATTTCAAATAATCATTATGTACTTTTCCAAATATATTTAACACAAAAGAAAAGATATGACACTTGAGTTTTAGCAGGTTTTGAGACAAGACATGTCAGGTTGATTTTTATAGTATGTATATTTTGTAAAATGCTCTGAGTAAATATAATGAAGTGAAATCGTTTTTGAAGTTGTTATTTTAATCTGAAGGAACACCCGCAACACTAATCACCCGACCAAACTTGAAAGTACGTTGCTTGCATGTCTGACAGCTCGTTTATTGAACTATTTGACATTTTCCCGTATTAATTGTTGATGTTGTGACAAAAATGTTGTCGATACTTTTCTGACTTCTGCGTAGAACAAGAAGGACATTGTGAAAAACCTTTGATACTGAATAATAATAGGTGGAAAAGACTTTAAGATTTTTAAGGTATCCCGATTAAATCTTAACTTGATTTATTACAAAGTATAGAAAGTACTTTTGGACGTCAGCGAAGAAGGTTATGGATAATAATATAAGGAAAAGACTTTATTCATCATCTGTTTTATTTATTTTTAAGGTGTGCAAAAAATAAAGTGTATCTATTTATTTTTCTTTCTTATGGTTTTTTTTATCCTATGTAAATCAATGGCGTGCCTAGGGGCCAACAATACGGCAAGCCCATAAAGCAAGCAGTTTGTTCAGTAACCCTAACATCATGAAAAGTCGTAGGTAATAAAGCCAAACCAAGCTTTTACGCTTGTATGAATGGAAGTACCGTCTCTAATGTAAATATCTAAAATCCAAAGAGATATGAGAAAGTATTTTGAAGCAAAAGTTATTCGCAAATGCACGCAAATGTCTCCTCACTTTCTTTTCAGTACTCATCAGTTACTATAGCTATTAAATAATTGAAATATGAATAATAAATACGAATGGTTAGCCGGACAGATTTAATTTTTGAAAACATAAAGAGCATTATTCGTACTTATTAGTGTCGTTTCATTTTGAACACACCTCAAAAAGCAATATTGTTTTTACTTAGTGATTCTCTCTGATGTGTTTAGTAATGTTATAATTATATTTTTGACATGTCATTGTAAATTCTATCGACGTTGAAATTTTGTAGGACACATCAATAGTCTGAATAAAAGTGGTACTTATCCTTCTCTAACATCGTAGTGGCTCCATAAGTCAAAATGAAGCAATTAAATGAGTTGTAAGGCAGAATTTGATTGCCTATGATGACTATGATGCCCATACCACACGCTGACTACACATCAGCAACCGTACCTACTATGTATTCAAGAAACTTATCATTATTTTTGCATCGCTTAAGTGATTTTATTTGTGTAAAATAATTAATTTCTTTTTATGTCTCAAAAGTACACACACAGATTTTGATATCACTGGCAATAAATCTGACGGAACAATGTGTCTAAGATAAGATTTTGAATTCTCAAAGCGTGCGTTGTCGACTACTAAGCATCGTTTAAATAAAACGACTAAAATTGCCACATGTGTACACCTAGCATAAAACGACTGAATGGCACTAAAGTATCATAGAGCATAAGCATAGATTTGGAGAAGTTGAGGTGAGGGTGTGGAGGGTTAAAGAAATGTCAAATTTGTTCTGTCTGTCAACAACAACCTCTCTCTCCTCTCACAAACAGTCACTTTACAATACGGTTCTGCTAAAGAGGGTGATTGTCAGTGCGGTAAATTTAAAATTAGTTTTGAAGTTTTGAAATAAATGTGTTAATATGCCTTACAATTCCTCACTGGATTATTTCTGCGGTTCTACATTTTGGGTTAGTAAATATCATTAATCAACAAATATTGTTTTGTAACGAATGTTGTGGTTTGCAGCCAGTAGAGTAACTTTTTTTTTGTAGTCCTTTTTAATTTTAACTTTATGTTTAAAGTTACACCTTAAATGTTTATTTTATATATAAAGTTATTTTATATTGTTCAGCATAAATAAACCACTATTCATGACTAAGTAAATAAGATTTAAGGTAAGTAATGAAATGTTGTGCAATTCGTTTTCTTCGAATGCAACAAAAAGTGAAACAAAACTGTCCGCCACGTTTTGAACTAAAAAAAAAACTTTTGGTTTCATAATTTTATGAATTTAATTTAATTAATTAATAATTTGACTTATTTTGTTACAATTCCATTATAAAATGAATTAGGTATGTACAGTGACCACTAAAATAAAATCATCAAGGCTGATTGTGATAAATGAACTGGTAAATTTAATAAGAATCTTTTTTCTTACATTTTCTGAATATTATTGTGTAACAAGCCAGATTGCACAGCAAATTAAATAGATGATTTCATATTTGTAAACTAACATTTCTTTTAACATTTTAGGATAGCAACCTAACATGGTATACAGACAATCCGGACTTCACACCATGTTTTCAAAAGACAGTTCTTGTATGGGTACCATGTGTGTATCTATGGGTGGCAGCCCTGGTTGATATCTACCACATAGCAAGCAGCAAGGAGGGCAACATACCCTGGAACAAATTAAATATAAGCAAGCTCACTATAACTTGTCTCTTAGTAATATTGCAAATAGTCAACCTGGTCCGAATTACATATGAATCTTCACGAGAAGGGAACAATATTTATGATGCAGATTTTTATGATCCTGTTGTTAAGTTGTTAACTCTGGTGAGTATTTACTTTTTTTACGTGATTTATTTTATTATGGAAGTTGATACTACAAGACACAAAATTTAAAAAAAAAATTATTTCCTTGCCAGTGTTTGGCTGACTAATCTAAAAATCATTTGTTAGAAAGATTATTTTCCTGTTAAAATCTACAGATAATCAAAGTAAAGAGCAACAGTTAGTGACTATTATTCCTGAGATTACCTGTGTTTATTTTAACTGTGCTTTGTACAAACAAAGCTAGTAAATAATTTCCTCACTACTGGCGATAGCTCAGCCTGAAATGTTATCTCTTAAGCCACTGACTGAAGGCCTTTGTATTTAATTGTGACAGAATCATTATATTAACTTATATTAACAGTCATCTTAATAATAATGCTACCCAATTAGTAATCACAACTGGACTCCCCACTTGTTAGGTTTTGTTCATATTTTTATTTCTTCTGAAAGAATTTCGAAAAATTTGCCAACTGTTCACAGTACTGAACAGACTCGCTTTAAAGTCAAACCTGTTACTACTTTTTTTCTTTCTGTAGTTAGTTTCTCAAAAAGATGCGAGCTTGTAATAGACGCCGCGGTGGGCGGAGGCTTAGTCATAAGGTAATTTTCAAGATAGGGTAATTCCCAAATAATTTGGGTAATACCATACTAATTTCAAATAGGTAATTAAATTTGTTTAAAACCCAAATGTATTAGCAATGTGTTAGCAAGTTTTAAAAGGTTGCTTGTTAAAAAAACAATGTCGGTACTTAATTTATTTTCTTAATTAAATGAAGGGAATGAGGATCTAGATTCTCGTGGCGAGCTAATAACAACCATACGGGTCAATATATACGGTTAAGCAAAGCTTACCCTAGTCGATCTGCAAATGGATCCCTTCCCTTTACATAGCGAGGCCGAGACCCCCTTGCCTCGGAAAACACGTTAGGCCGTAGGTCCCGGCTATTGTTCTCCGGTTGTTGTTGATCTTTGACAGGCTTTTAGAAGCCTGAAATTATGACTGCTAGTCTTACCAAGGCGTTTCGTGTTAACCAGTAACTGGTGTGGAGGTCAGACAGGCAGTCGCTCCATGTAAAATACGTGTATTCAGCTGCATCTGGTTAGAGTGAAAACCGACTCCAACATTGTTGAGGAAACGCTAAGCAGATGATGAATTTAACTTCTAAAATGTAGGTAAATTGTCGCCTTACATTCTACGATTTTTATTTTATAACACCGTTGAAGGCACTTGAGTCTTCAATAAGAAAAGTGAGCAATTAATTGAATCACCTCTAAACAGGAAAATAATAAATGTGTAAAGGTATGCGAGTATTATGTATGACTTTAGAGTCATGCTTAAATACCTAGTAGGTACATATAATTAGGTATTTATAGAACTTAACTGCATTGATCCTCAAAGAAACGATGGAAGGACTGTGTGAAGTATTATATGATATGGCAAGAAGCTAGCTCAGCCGCGGCTTTTTCCCAAAAAAATATTACTTTATTAACTTAATCGAATAGTGTAGGTACCCACCAATCATGCTGACCCAAAAAGTGTAGCACCGCTTACTAAAAATACTGGACAGTTGACTCAGTTCAGACGTAGTCATGCCAGAGTTGAACACACGAGATACACGATACATGATAAGAGATACATGTAATGCCCTACACTGGTCAGACGCGCTAGTGTCAAGTATCTAAGTTTGCATATTGATGAATGCCTTAGATGGGACAAACAGCTCTATAACATCCAGAATGTTGCGGCTCATTTACGTCTTCAAATCGCTAAGAGAAGCCGCTGATATGGGCGCTCTGAGGATGGTGTACTTTGCACTGCGCCAGTCTATTATTGGATATTGCATCACTGCGTGGGGTGGTGCATCAAAAATCAACTTGCTTAGAGCTGAGAGAGCTCAAAGAGCTGTACTAAAGGTAATGTTAAAAAACCATACAGATATCCATCTTAACAGCTCTACGAGGACTGTGAGGTCTTAACCGTTAGACAACTGTTCATTCTGCAGTCCGTCCTCAGAACTCATAGATCAATGCCCAAATCAGCCTAAAAAGCGTACCAATATCCCGTCAGGCTTTAAACATAAAAACCGGCCAACTGCGAGATGGACTCGCGCACGAAAGTTCCGTACCATTAGTAGTACTTAGTACTTATTTATAAAAACGAGCAAAACAATCACTTTTTTTGTATGGGAGCCCCGTTAAATATTTATTTTATGCTGTTTTTAGTATTTGTTGATAAAGCGGCAAAGAAATACATAATCTGTAGAAATGTCAACTGGCTAACAATCACGGTTCATGACATACAGCCTGGTAACAGACGGACGGACAGCGAGTCTCAGTAAATAGGGACCCGTTTGACCCTTTGGATATGGAACCCTAAAAACTCTTTTGCCCAATACCAATTTTACGTTTTAAGTACCTAAACATATATTTAAAAATCTGCATAAAAAATTGAACATACTGGATTTAAATATACACATTTTAAAGAAAAAAAAAAAACACAATGGCTCTGCTCTCTTACATCTCTTAATTAATCATCATCATCAGCCTATAATGTTCCGACTGCTGGGACACAGGCTTCCTCTCTATGAGAGGGAGTGGGCTGTAATCCACCACGCGGGCCCAGTGCGGGTTGGTAGAGGTCACATGTCTTCGAATTTAGAATAGAATAGAATAGAATACAACTTTATTGAACACCAAAAATGAAAAATAACGGGCTTACAAAACTGCTAATCTTATGGTTACAACGGCGGTCTTATCGCTGATAGCGATATCTAGTTTAGTTCTAGGGCATGCCGGTATCCTCACGATGTTTTCCTTCACCGTTTTTGAGAGCAGCGGTGATGAAATAAATTACACAAAGGAATGCTTCTGCCCGGGTTCGAACCCACGGCTTACTGCTCGTAAGTCGCGGCTGCCACCACTGGCCCACCGCTGCTCTCAATATAATATAATAAGTAAATTATATAATATAATATATGTATAATCTCTTAATATAATATCACATACAAACTCAAAGATCTCATCGCACCACACAATTTATATCCAACATACACACTGTTACACTGTTTTCACTTGTTTTTGTTTGTGAATATTAATCGAATCTACAAGGTGTTGTTTTGCAACCTCGTCAAATTCTAGGAGGTAGGTAACTATGCTAATGATTCTCGACCCGAATCAATAATAAAATGAGTAGGTAATTTTCTTTTTTTTTTATTTATTTACTGAAATCGATAACTGTGAACCACCCGTGTTTTAAACACGGGCCGTCTGATCCCCGCCTTCTAACGTCGCTTACACACAAACAAAAAACCTCAAACGTTTTTTCGATAATTTCATAATCCCTAAACCACGTTAAGGGGGTTATTCTGAAATATTGACAAATTTAAACAACAAAAAAACGCAGTGTTTTTTAATAATTTACTAGGTACCGTAATTTATATTGATTATTTATGTCTTTTGTGACAACATCCTGAATTTTGACGACGATGCAAAACAACACCTTGTATTTAGCCGACCCCTATCTTTTAAGATACAGACTAGTCCTAGTTTAAAAGATAGTCTACTATTGCATCATAATGTAAATATTATTTTCAAAATACTTTGTCTACTTTGTATCATCATGAAACTACATATATAATGTTGATTTCACTATGTGACTGGCAGGAAAGGAACGCTAAAAGCCATAATAGCCCAAAGCCAGGGCTGTGCCAGTTTGGATGAATCGAGCATTCATAAAGCCCCATAACTTCCATAAAGATCTGATGCCCGTTTTCAGTAACACTAAGCGATACCTAAACGATCCCTACCAACATCTTACTGGAGAACATAATACCTACTTCCTTTCTCCAAGCACGTTTGCTTTTGCGAATCTCCGCTGAAGCCGGCCGTTATAAGCCAGAAGGAGCTGGTAAATGAAGGGAAATCGAGGAACAGAATTCATTTAGAGAGGCCCTGTATAGTGACACACAGGCTGCCTTAACACTGTATGTCTATTTCATGGAAATCTATAGCAGAATTATCAGCTTTGTATTAAAAAACGTGAAAGTTTCTAACAAATTACGTAGATATCGCGTCCAGTCGTCACGAATTGTTCAATTAAATGTATAGTCAGACGACTTTCAATTGGCATCTATTAGTAGTAATCTGCATTGCGTAATATAGATCGTATTAGTTCAACAAGATACGTCATGAATTTCCTGTTTTTTACGTTTAATCTTTACGTTTTTCCTTAAACATTTATCTCTTTTACAGATGTTATCAGTAACATTATTATGTTACAATCGAAAATATGGCATCAAGACCTCAGGAGTGCTGTTCTTGTTCTGGTTATTCCTCATCCTGGCTGGTCTCCCGCAGCTCAGGTCTGAGATCGTGCACTACAGTTCAAACGCTGACGCGTATGCCAGATATACTTTTGGCAGTTATATCTTGTACTATACGCTGACAGTAATTATGTTTATATTAAATTGTTTCGCCGATATGCCGCCTAAAGACACACCTTATGATTATAAAGAGGTAAAACGTATTCTATATTCTTAAAACGTCAATAACCCGTCATCTTTCCCTGTCTAATACCATCTACTTATACCAACAGACAAAATCCCCAGAGAACAGAGCAGGCTTCCTAAGTCGACTAACATTTAGCTGGTTCGACCCGCTCACTCTAACAGGCTTTAAAAGAAGTCTCACTGAAGAAGACTTATGGCCGTTAAACCCTCAATTGAGCAGCAAGGAGGCTCTTCCTAGATTTGAAAAATGCTGGCAGAGAGCTTTGAGGAAACGAGAAAAGTAAGTATTGGTTATTTATATACAACCGTCTAAACACGTTTTCGTGTTACAAATAATAGGTCTTTACCTATGAAATTGCCGTATTGCAGTACAGACTTTTTCAAACAAAAAAAAGTTTTGATTGGCTATGAGTTCTAAATTCAAATTAATTTTGTTTTAAAAATATGACATTCTATTTACAAAATCAGTCTTTTGTTTATTGATTAGCGTTGTATTTTCATTACATTTCAACATTTTTCCTCATAATGAATACTTTGAAATTTCGTGTAATTATGGAATATGAGTTCCGTCGTGGCACCAACGCGGCACAAACGACCCGTAACATCAACGACGTTTACGGAGAGAACTGTACAAACGAACGCACAACCCGTTATTGGTTTGCTCGGTTCCGTTCTGGGAATTTTGACTTGAAAAATGAACCTCGTGGTCGTCCGGAAACTTTGGTCAACAATGATGAATTAAAGGTGATTGTTGAAGCTGATGAAACTCAATCTACAGCTGAGCTGGCAGCAGCTTTTGATGTTAGCATTAAAACAATATTGGTCCATTTGCGACAGATTGGCAAGATAAAAAAGCTTGATAGATGGGTGCCCCACGAACTTAACGATCGCCAGCGCAACGTACGCGTCGAGACTTGCCTTGCGCTGCTTAACAGGCACAGAAATGAAGGAATTTTGAACCGAATTGTTACGTGCGACGAAAAATGGATTCTTTTTGACAATCGAAAGCGCTCAGCAAGTTGGTTAGATCCTGGTTCGGTACCAAAGCAATGTGCAAAACGAAAAATGACCCCTAGAAAGGTGATGGTCACAGTTTGGTGGTCTAGTGCTGGTGTGATTCATCATAGCTTTTTACAAAACGGCGAGAGCATTACTGCAGATGTGTACATTGAAGAACTGACCACAATGATGGCGAAACTCGCACGTCTGCAACCAGCTTTGGTCAATCGGTCGTCTCCACTGCTACTTCACGACAACGCGCGGCCTCATACTGTACAACAGACCGTCTCTAAGCTGCATGAGTTGGGTTTGGAAGCTCTCCCTCATCCGCCATACTCACCAGATCTTGCGCCTTCCGACTATTACTTTTTCCAAAATTTGGACAACTTTTTAGCGGGAAAAAAATTCAATTCCCGAGAGGCAGTACAAAACGCCTTTGAAGAGTTTGTTGTCTCCCGTCCAGCTGATTTTTTCAAGAAGGGCATCCATAAACTGCCACAGCGTTGGCAAAGATGCATTGATTGCAGGGGTGATTACTTTGAATAAAAGAAATAAATAAGTTCGAAAAAAAAATACTTTAACTTTTTTCAAACAAAACGGCAATTTCATAGGTAAAGACCTAATATCTACAAAACTACATAGGGATGCCCCAGACATTGGTATTAATTTTCTTCCGTGCTTGAATGGCACCAGTGACGCATGGTGTCGTGTCGCGTATCGAAGAAGCCATCACTCAGTACAACTCAAACACAGTGACAACTCAATATCCCCCCGTATTGACCCGGTGTGGGGTTGTCGTTGTGTAGAACCTTGGTGTAGCAAGGTTAAGCTGAAGGGAAAATGTAGAAACTTAATCTAGCAACCCTGGCTGGGTTGCTAGATTAAGTTTCAACATTTTCCCCATTTCCAAATGCTTAATACCCATCAATTATTATGTTTTGTAAGTTTTTGGAACAGTTGGAAAGATATCAAGCTATGTTTATTCACAAAATAGGTCATTAAATATTTCAACTGAATCTTCAAGGTTATTCAAAGCTTCCGACACTCGTCTTCTTTCATAAAAAAAGTTATTCTGATAATGTCTAGAACTTAATCAGAATTACATTTCAACATTTTATTACTTAGTGGGTTCAAATTCACTATGTGTCATGAAAAACATGGGATAGGAGGAAGAAGATGATGATGAAATTCAGTTCATGTCTCTTCATTGTTATTTTCTTTAGGTACCCAAGATTTTCATTTTCAAAAATTTTATTTACCAAACTCGATCGACCGCCTTTTCCAGTTATCAATGGTGAGGTATTCCAAGTTATAAATAGATACCACGTAAGTAAGTATAGCTCATAGTTGATATGAAATAGTGTACCTACTTATTTCGTAACATTAAAACACAAGCAGTGTTTATGTGTCATATATAACAATAATAATATATTATGAAATACCGGTGTTCCTTCAATTTACTTTGGGTATCTTTTGAAAAGTTATTTATTTGAAGATTAACATGCACTGAGTTTTCTGTTGAGAATTATCTACTATCTATTACGTAGTATCTAAATAGGAAATCACAAAAAAGATAATGTTGAATGCATAGTATAGTAATGATAATAATATGTAGTATTTACATTCGTTTTTGTTTATGGTAGGTCTTAATAAATGGGGAAGACCGTTAAAAGCTAATTGTAGATGGCACGACTACAGCTGGTTCTCAATCTGACCAATAAGGTCGAGCTATTATGAAATATAAAATGACATTACCAGATTTTCAACCAATAGCGATGCTTGGAACCAGCTATGGTAGCGCCATTAGCTCCACAGTTTCCATCCCCATTAAAAACTTATCTAGGTGTTTACAGGGTGTCAAAAATAATATTTTTTTTCATTCCTTACTTACATCTTTTAACCATAAGCTATCGTTTTTTGATACGGAAAAATATCCGTAAGGGACACCGACGCGAAAACGATTTTGAACCAAAACAAAAATTGGCTGTTCCATGCATTTTGACCGTGTACGTATTGTACTTTGGTAGGATAGAGCAGATTTTTTTTAAAATTACCGATTAAAAATTTCAATGTGGGGGGGGGATCAGAATGATTTAGAGTACGTGGTAAGCGTCTCCGCGTCGGTGTCCCTTACATCCCGTATTTTATTTACTATGCAAGTCATCATTATGTAAGAAATAAATATCAGTGAAAGATAAAAGTACCGTACGCATCTGCCAGCGTAATGATTTAGTCGAAAGATAGCGCCAAATATTTTTAGATATCAGCTCGCCACCTGGTTTTTAGGGTTCCATAACCAAAAACAGGTCCCGTTTAATTTTTCATGCGTGCCTCATCCGTCCGGATGCAACGCTTCCTTCCTCCAAGCACGTTTGTTTCTGAAAATCTCCATTCGAGCCGCTCATAAAAGCAAAAAGTGGTTGGAGCTCTGTTCCTAACTCCGGCCGTTTAATAAAGGCAAGTCAAAAATGTGGAACAAAACTCTCGCTACTGGCCAAAAGCTAGCTACATACTGTCCTGCGTTCTGGCTCTGGTTTCTCACCCAAGACGTGTCCCTACAAAGTCAACTCTACTGGAATAGACATGGTTTAATGCACCGTCCAAGTCACCATGACATCAACGTAGAGAAACAACAGCGCCGGGCACCCCATTTATTTTTATATTTACATAAGTACTGCAATTTTTGCTAACCTACTGTCTGTCTGCTTTGATGACTAATCCTTATCAACTGATAGGTTTAGTGTGATAATACTCTTTTTAAATAACTACCTCTTCAATAGGTAAGTAGGTATTATTTGCCTTCGTTCCCTATCTTATGAAAAGATGTAAAGGACATTGGGCAAATATGTATAGGGCTTGGATCCATGTCCACCACTCACAAAACCTATGTTTCTGAATAGCCTATTAAATATAACTTAAAACACAACAACAGGCCTGTAATCCCCGAAGGGTTAGGCAGAAGTTTACCTAATACTACACTCCCATTTCGCCAGTTATGTAATTAAAGGGGTTTGGGTAAAAGTGGCATAATTTTTCAAGTCTGCGGCCACTAATGGAAAATATTTCATTAGTAAGAACACAACAAGACATTAATTTTCTTCTATGAACAATTATTTCCAAAATGCATCGGAGCCGAGAATACCGGGTGAACTTTTCAAGTGGGTGGAAGGCTAAATCCGGAACTATGAGGATTAGCGAAAAACACTCAAAGTAGTCACAAGCCTGATTTTGATAAAAACTAAAAGTGCATCATTGGTTTTTCGAAAAATCACTATTCCTAGCCAGGACTCGTACCCGTTAATTTTGAAAAAAAAAAACATCCTGTATTATTAGACCATTCGATAGTGTCGCTGCTAAGGATCAAATTCTGGGAAGTAATGAGATACGGCAAACGATTGGAAAGAGTTACTTTTTGATGCCTTTAAATAGATTTAAAAAGTCCCTTCAGGGGATACTACTAGACAAATGTTATTACAGTGTAGATGAATATTTAAATGATAAATTCTATATTTTATTATATTTTTATATTTGTGATCTTATATTTAAGTTGACTTTTTATATTTTTAATCTTTTATTTAAGTTGCCATTTTATTTTTAATATCAATTCATTTTTTTTCTGTATTCTGTATTTAAATTTGTATGTCTGACAAAACATAGCAAGAGCTTTTATAATATATAAGACCCTTAATGTTTACACCTATGTTTAACAAATAAATGATTCTGATTCTGATAAAATACATAACAGTATGCAAACTGTTAGTAGGAACAACACAACTTTCACGTCAGATATTTCAGCTCCGATATAATTTTCGGCAAAATTCTTTTAGGAGTGATTATTATCGTATATTCCACCATACGTTAGCAACAATTATCTTTCATCATGCCACTGGTCCATACAAACTTATCCAATGCCCTTTAGTTGTTGTAATTATGTACACACACACATAACTTATTGCACATACTTAAATATTGAATAAGGAGAACAATTGTAATTACAATTGTTCATACTAGGAAACGTAAGTCGTTGCCAGTTCAAATAGCCAATAACTCTCAACAGGCTATCCACAACTTTGTTAAAACATAATTTGAGACAACGCAATTGATTTTACAATACTTAATAATGAAAGTAACACGACTTGACTTTGTGACCTCGCTTTCGTTTTCGATTCTGGGTTTTTTTGCACTGGTAAGTACTGTGCTGAGAGTAAAAACAAGCTATTTATTCAGTCATTTTACTAAAATCACACCTATTTGTTATTTAATATCATGATCACTGTTTTATGAAAGTCACTGATTTTACATTTAATATTGAAACTATCCAACTGTCACATAGAAAAAAAACCCTTGTTGTGTTATGTTTTTATGTTGTTTTACGATATTAAACCCTAGGGTGCTAAAATAATAATTGAAGAAAACAACAGTAGCGTCAGAACAGTAACTCTCAACTTACTCTTATTTGGGTAGGTAAAAGTTTCTCAAACTAAGAGAAAGGTAAAAATAACAACATAAATCCTAATCTCAATCACTGAACTCAATGAACAAGACGAATCTATACTAATAATATAAAGCTGAAGAGTTTGTTTGTTTGTTTGCTTGAACGCGTTAATCTCAGGAACTACTGATCCGATTTGAAAAATTATTTCAGTGCTAGATAGCCCATTTATCGAGGAAGGCCTATATATCATTACGCTACGACAAATAGGAGCGGCGCAGCAATGAAAAATATTGCAAAAACGGGGAAAATGTGACGCAGACGAAGTTGCGCGGGACAGCTAGTACTTATTATAAAACGGCTGATACTTACATAAGATGGGACATTGACACAAACCACTTAATAGAATAGGTACTCAAATAATTTGTTTTAATTACTCAGTTAGTATCTTGTTTATGATATCTTCGTTCATGGAATCAACGCGTTGCTAACTAATACTATTATGTATTCTGTGGCGTTGTGTAATGGTTGTATCTTGACTGGATATCCTGTAACCATGGAGTTTCTTGCCGATTCTTCTCCATAGTTTCCTATGGAGAAGAACCGGCAAGAACCAACATGACCACGCCACAAAGGTGCACGGTTCGGGTTGGTCGAACCCGAACCGTGCACCTTTTATCGACGTTTTATTAGTGCCCATGTTAAACAAAATATTTTGATACATTTGTTTGTGGGGCTGTATCAATCTGGGTGAATAACCTACCCTATAAAACTACATGCTACTTAGTATACGTAACACACTCAATCACAATATATATATATTTTTGGACAATACAACGATATTATGTAGTCCATACATATAACACAGTAGTCCAATAAATAAGGTTTTTCTCAGAACCATAAAGTAATTCTCAATTTCTGTGTATTATCTATTATTGAAAACGATTCTGGTCGCGATTGTGCTACGCCTGGTGTGTGAAGCCAAAATAGTAATAGGCCAGCGCCCTACAACGTAAGACTTTTAACATGACTGGCAAAATGGCAGGAAAGTACTACAATACATCTCTGCCGACTCTTTCGAGATACTTGATATCCGTGCTAATAATATCTATAAAAAAAAAACATGAATCTGTTTGATCACGGCGATAAGGTTGTGTATTGCTTGCTGGGTTTAGGCACAGTAAATTGACGTGTGGATAACCCTTAAGTATGTATATACCCTTTCCGTAACACTCTGTATATAATGTATTTTATCATATGTATGTTGTTGTTGTAATAATAAACACTAGCTGAACCGCGCAACTTAGTCTGCGTCACATAAGCCAAGTGGGGTTTTCCCCGTTTTTGCAAATTTTTTCATTGATGTTCTGTTCCTATTGGTCGTAGCGTGATATAGCCTATAGCTTTCCTCGATAAATGGGCTATCCAACACTCAAAGAATGTTTCAATTCGAACCAGTATTTCTTGGATTCATCATCATCATCAGCCTATAATGTTCCCATTGCTGGGACACAGGCCTCCTCTCTATGAGAGGGAGTGGGCTGTAATACACCACGAGGGCCCAGCGCGGTTTGGTTATTGGCGCATTCAACCAAACAACCTCTTTAGCTTTAATATTAGTATAAATGCTAAAGTAATTTCTATAATACTTGCCGGTATCCAGGTAGACTATTACTTGGATCAGGATATAAGAACCTAGGATGCTTTTTAACCCGGTAATAAGTTTCCGTCGGATAATATCCGACCTTAAGCGGGTGAAAACGCATGCAAAAGCTTCGGTCATGTTTTAAGTCAAAATTATGTTAATATTCTTCCCTTACTTCCAGTAATGCCAATGATTCAGCTGGTGCTTCTTCCCCTGAAGTTCAGAAGCAAACCAAGAAACCTATGAACATATTGCCAGTGGTTTGCTTGGCTTTCGGAGGAGAGTTCTTATTTGCCGTGTTCCTCAAGGTGATTCACGATGTACTTATTTTCGCACCGCCTCAATTACTTAGGTAAGTAGTTGCCTTGACATATTATTATATAAAAATAATATCGGTATTATTAAGTTTCGTCACTTCAATGCATCCATATGAGAGAACACGGGCTTGCGATTCTCCATACAAATGTATTCCCTTTTTTTTTCCTGAGTAATCCCTCTAGAGCTAACTTTTTTCTTTCTTCATTTATTCTATCTCTGACAGGGACGTGTCTACAAAGTCTCTGTCATTTCCTTTTTTTCAGTAAGTTATAAGTAAAGAAAATATAACCCACCAAAAATTACACAAAATGCCTCAAATTTTTATCGCCGTGATTAGAGGACTACCAGGGAAATTCGAAAAGATTTTAACATAAAAAAATTATAGGAACCTAGACATACTCTTTCTTAAAATATTAATGTCAAAAATAATAGGATTGTCCCAATTTTCAAGAAGAGAAAAGGGGAACACGCAACCTCGATTCCGTAAAAAGTTTGTGATGTAATCGGTCGGACCTGCAGCTGTCCCTAACGCACTATCCAGGGGCAGGCAATAGCAGAGCGACGGCAATAGTTTCTTCAAATACCTATTTTTCGAATTTCTCGCAGGCCCTGATCCCTCCTAAGTGCCTTAATATTTGTCATCAATTGTCGCTTTGACACCGCGTTGCGGCGGCGCGGCGCGGCGTCATCGTTGCGTTGGCGCAGCAGATACATTCTACGAACGCGTACGCAAAGACACTAAAATCTCTAAAACTGTTTTACAATCAAAACTAACTGAACAATGCAAGGTTTTGTCAACATCAAAATGCACTTAGCTTTTTTTTTAATTCACATTTAATTTTCGTAACTGCGTAAACCTATTGTTAGCAAGTTACTTAATCGTGTTTACCAAGACTGTTGTAACTGAAGTAATCAAACGGTAAGACAAATAACAAACCGCAAAACAAGCAACGATAATTATAATCTGCAACATTTATTTTTTTCAACATCGTGATTTTTTTTTATTGCAGTCTTCTCATTGGATTTATTGAAAGTGGAGATCAACCTGTGTGGAAAGGCTATTTGTATGCTGTCAGTATGTTTGGATGTGTCACCATACAAAGTATGTTCCTGGGACAGTATTTCATGAAGGTAGCCATAGTCAGCATACAAATAAAAAATTCGCTTAGTAGTGTTGTGTACAAGAAAGCTCTCACATTGTCTAATGCAGCACGAAAAGATTCCACCGTTGGAGAAATTATTAATTTAATGTCCACAGATGTAGACAGGTAAAAAAAATTGTTTCAATATTTTTTTTTAAAGTCCCGGATACAAATAGCAAAAACTGAACCCTTATAACTTCATTATGTTTCATCTGACTGTTTGTCCGTCCGTCCGAATGTCACTCAGCCATTAATCAGAGAATATTTTTGTAGACATCTATGAAAAGGACATCTGATCTATATTCTGTGCATTGGGAAATTAGGTATATGAAATAGAAACTTATTTTTCCGGCCAATAATACATATAAGTATCGTGCATGCTTTTATTAAACATAAATCGTGACTACGAACCCAGTCACTGTGCGTGGTCCGATGTGCAGTTGGTGGATTTTTCTTGTTGTTAGATGAGTTAGCAGATTTATACTATCTTTGGTGTCTAACATTTAAAACCAGATTTAAAGATACCATTTCATAAATAGCATTGCAGAACGATGAGTATGAGGCTCCAATGAATTACCAAATCATTGTGTCGCAAACTTACATAGTGACTAATTCCGTGAAAAGTTCAAACCAAACAAACGGTGTTGGCCACACCGTGATAAACGATATTGTTAATTATCTAATCGTAATAAGGTATACTTTCAATGTTCGTAATGTATGAACGACCTTGAAGCACACCAGTAGATACGATCGGTACCTACCTACTATTCAAATCACATCTGCCTAGCCTACTATCCTTAGCCTAATGGAGCCTACACACCAAAATGTCGGCGACATGTCAACTGTACCTACGTGCACGAAAGTCTCCGAAATGATCGGCTCGTGTAGGCTCCATTAGTATGATTAGTCCCCAACATCGAACCTGGCATAAACCACTGTGTAATATTTCAGGTTCAGTAATTTGACCTTCGTAAACTTGCTATGGTCTGCTCCCCTACAAATTGCCCTGGCCCTGTATTTCCTATGGGGCGTGCTGGGGCCCTCAGTCATGGCCGGCTTAGCCGTCATCATCGTACTTATGCCCATCAACGGGGCCATAGCGGGATATCAAGAGAAGATGCAGACTAGCGTGATGCACCAGAAAGATCAAAGAATTAAGCTTATGAGCGAAGTACTAAATGGAATTAAGGTAAGATATCTCAAGGAATGATAATGATAATAATAATGATAATATATTTTATTCAAATAACTTAAAATTGGCACAGTAGATACAATATAAATCTTAAACATAATGAAGATATATCAAAGTTCGATGCCTGAACTAGGTTAAACCTGTATCACAGGCGGCATGTTTCTAATAATTACTATTTGGACAACAGATTTCTTAACACTATTTAGCAAACGTGAAAAACATAATAGTGTAAAAAGTTAGTATAAGTTTATATATTATGATGATTATGCTAATGTACTAAAACGCTATTACAAGATACGACCAAAAATATTAAGGTCACACATGTGGATAATATCTAAGGAAAACAATTATAGCACTTAAATGCTAATACTAATATTATGATTGTCAGCAGTATGTTATATACAAGTTATTATTGCAAAAAAACACAGTCAAGGCATTTTAGTTGCGGGCAAAAATTTGCTAAGACAGCGAAAATCAACGACAAAATCATCGACCTAAAGTGTGAGGCACTAGGTGCCCTCATAATCGACGGAGTTTATGTATCTGAGCTCAGCTATTTTTCTAGCGGGGCATTCAGCGTCCCCCGTTTTGTGGTCACTGGCCTTTTTGAAGCGGGTGCAAGTCGCGCATCTAGGAGTGTCCGCTTTCTTCGCGCATTCGGACATCATATGACCTACTTCACCGCAGTGGCCACATATAGAATTTACTTCTCTGCAAGATTTGGCCGCATGGCCATACTGTTGGCACTTATAACACCTCGTAACTAATGTGAAATCCCTGACGGGACAAGATGACTAATTTATGAAAATCCGTGATTGTGGTATTATAATTTTGCGTATGTTGGCCGCAACTTGAATAACGTAGTTACAGGTCGCTGCTTCTCTCTTCCCAGATTTGTGGCTTAATTTGACAAAGGTCAAGAAAGATTCCAAGGACATTGCTGGTAACTTGTCGGCTACATTTTGTTCGTAAATGCACTTGAAGACCTCATTTTCAGCCAAGGAAGTCGGCACTCCTACAACCACAATCCGGGGTTTGCGCTTGTTGGGTTCATCAGCGGTAAGTCCAGATGTAGAGAGCTGGACTGCGTTCTTCAGCTTATCAGCGTCATGTTTAGTCTCGGTACTTATTATCACGCCACCATTCTTCGTTTTCCGGACACCACGTACTTGCAGCTTCATTTGTTCGGGCCGTATGATTTTTTGTACCAGTTCTTTTGTTTCGTCACTTGTTTTTAATATATCATTAGGATAAATGGCGACAGAGCTTAAATGATTAGGTCGAACGAATTGGTTAGATCCCTTTTTGACCATATCGGCAAAAGAAGCATTTCCCGCAGAACTAGAGGAAGGAAAAGGTCTGACGTAAAAGCAGTGCAGACGCTGGGCAAACGCGACGTTAAAACCGCGTTAACGCGATATGTTTTCAATGCTATCAGATCAGCGCATACGCAACTACAACGCCTGCGTACCTCCGAAAGTCATACAGCATCGAAGCTGGTAAACTGCTGTCTTAATTGAAATCTTTTTTATAACAGGTACTGAAAATGTACGCGTGGGAAGGAAGCTTTCAAGACCATATTTTAAGAATAAGAAACAAGGAACTGGTTGTACTCAGAAAACAGGCATTTTTAAATTCAGGAATGATATTCATATGGATTTGTACACCTTTCTTAGTAAGTATTGTATGACTGTTGGGTTAATCTATTGCTGGTGGAAAGTTATACCAATGATATAATTTAAGGGTTTTTTTATAATTTAATAATTTAATCTATTGAATATTGTTGTTTAGGTATCCTTGATGTCATTCACATGTTTCGTGCTCGTCAATGACACGGAAGTACTAGATTCCAAGCGGGCATTCGTAGCATTGTCGCTTTTCAATATACTTCGATTCCCAATGTCCATGCTGCCTAATGTCATATCGGATATTATACAGGTTGGTGCATTTGATTAAAACTACTTAACAGTACCCTATTTACCTTGGCGGTTTTTTATAATTTTGAAACCGTTTTTGTACAGACCGCAGTCAGTATAAAGAGGCTCAACAAATTCTTGAATTCCGAAGACTTGGATACCAGCGCAATAGAACACAACCCAGATGAGAGTAAGTTCTATATTCCAGAATTTCATTGGAATTCAATTTTGTTTACCACGTCACATGCCATTCACGGTCGACAAAAAAACTTATAAAAAATCTAAAAAAACCCGACTCAATAAGCTGGACAAAAAACAAGCACATTTTAGTTTTTTTATTTTTTTTGGAAGCAGGTGGTCCTCATTTGAATATAAATTTAGAAAAAGGAGTATGGCCCGCTGAGGGGTAAAAAAGAGAAAAGATTGCAAGCAAAAGTTTGCGTGAAATGTTTGTAGACACTTTTGTTGAACGCTTAGGACAACGAGACTTGGAAACAACCTTCTTAAAATCAATTTTAATTTATTTTTTAGAAGATCAAATCGTTGTCGAGAAGGGTCATTTCACGTGGGGTGACGAGCCAGTTCTAAAGAACCTTAATCTGCGTATCCCTCGCGGTTCGTTGGTTGCTGTTGTGGGCGGCGTCGGGTCTGGTAAGACCTCTCTGCTCTCTGCCTTGCTCGGAGATATGGACAAGATTTCTGGACGCGTTAACATCAAAGGTAAGACTCTCCTGAAAAAAAAATGGCTTTCTGCTACTTGAACCTTTTGCTAAATAAAAATAATCTTTCAGGCAACATTGCATACGTCTCTCAGCAAGCTTGGATTCAAAACGCTACTGTTCAAAATAACATCTTGTTCGATCGCGATATGGACCGAACCAAATATAATACAATATTGGAGGCTTGTGCGCTCGCTACTGATTTAGAAATACTTCCCGGAGGAGACCAGACTGAAATCGGTGAAAAAGGTATGAATTATTGATCATTGAATTTGTTATTCGGGATGTTAACTGTTTTGTCATGCTAAGAAAATGTTGGCATTTGTAAAAATACTGGTAGGTACTAAAAAACCCGATCGTCTGCCTGAAGAATTGTTACGTGCATAATTTTGATTGATTTTTTACAGCTATATTTTCATATCAATTAAAGAATAAAGAATAATTACCAGTTCTATCGACAAAAAAATGAGAATGTGCTGTCTTGATGACCTGATAAACATGATTTTTAACAAAATAGGTATAAACTTGTCGGGCGGTCAAAAGCAGCGCGTGTCGCTGGCGCGCGCGGTGTACTGCGACGCCGACAACTACTTCCTGGACGACCCGCTCAGCGCCGTGGACTCGCACGTGGGCAAGCACATCTTCGAGCAGGTGCGTGTGTGTGTGCGTGTGTGTGTGTGTGTGTGTGGGAGCGGGACAGAGCAGTACAGCAGTGACGCCTCTCGCTCGCGCAGGTGCTGGGCCCGGGCGGGCTGCTGAAGCACAAGACGCGCGTGTGGGTGACGCACAACGTGTCGTACCTGGCGCACACGGACCTGGTGGTGGTGCTGCGCGACGGAGAGGTGTCGGAGGCCGGCTCCTACCAGCAGCTGCTCGAGAAGAAGGGCGCCTTCGCTGACTTCCTGTTGCACCACCTTACGGTTGCGGAGCACTCGGCGTCAGCTGAAGGTTAGTTTGGAAAATGTTTTATGGTAATCCTTAAAACAATGCAAGCATGATTAAATGTAAGCTCGTGATTAGCAATCGTGCTTCATAAATAATGATAGTAGGTAGTCTAATAAATCTGCGCTTAGAACAAAAATACTTTAAGTATCTTAAAACCTTCAAACCTTAGCTCGTCGTATTTTATTCAGTATTAAATTTTCCGTGTTCGAATATATTCATGATGTTAGCTCGCTTGGATATCAGAGTTCCGCTCATGAGTCACCCTGTCATGGTCCATTTTATTTTTCTCTTTGATAGCTGAATGAATAGATAACGTAACATCTGTTGTTGTTCGGAGTCCACCCAAGAACGTAATTGTGAAACGCATGTCATGCGTGAAGGCCACCAAGGAACAGTCACATAACGACATAATTGACCGTTTACTGAAATATTCCCGCAGATTTGGCAGACATCAAAAACGATTTAGAGACCAATCTTGGCACAGAATTTCATCGTAAATTGCAATGGGCTCGTTCGATGTCAACGGGGACTTCAGACACAGAACCCATGGATGCAGGTAAATCAAGAGTACCAACTTGCCAAGGGTACTTAGGCATGCTAGAACCCTTTAAAATAGGAATAAATGACTAAAACAATACATTTTGTAGGTGACCACGCCGAAGTAGGAGCTAAGGAAAAGGTAGACAAAGAAAAGAAACCAATAGACGGGGATCCACAGTTTGAAGGGCTTATTGAGGCCGAGAAAACTGAAACTGGAAAAGTAAGCACCTTCTTGAGTAACTGCTGATTCATTTTGGCTGTTTTAAAGTGTTTCTTTTTTCACAGCATTCCCATTTCATTACCATAAGGACTTCGAAATCTATCGGTTCAGTTTGTTAAAAAGATAAATGAATACCAGCCTATTCTACTTTCAACTTTATATGAAAAGTGGTCTCTTGCAGTGGCATCTTGTCATACTGCGAAGGCATGGATTACCACGCTTGCTCAAAGTGGATTTGGACTAGGTATCCACGCTTTTATTAAGGGTTAGGCAGAATGGTATAGGTGTACCTAATAGTACACGCAAAAGGGCATTGGGTAAGTTTTGTATGGACCAGTGGCATGATTTTTTTTCACAGCGGCCTCAAAGATAATTGTTGCTAACGGATAGTGGAATAAAAAAATGATAATAATGATTCCTAAAAGAATTTTGCCCAAAATTATATCGGAGCTGAAATATCTGATGTCAAAGGTGTGTTGTTCCTAACAACAGTTTACATACTGTAATGTATTATATCAAAAATGAACTCTTTCCTATCGTTTGCCGTATATCATTACTTCCCAGAATTTAATCCTTAGCAGCGACACTATCGAATGGTGTAATAATACAGGGTGTTTTTTTTTTTTCAAAATTAACGGGTTCGATTCCTGGCCAGGAATATTGATTTTTCAAAAAACCAATGATGCAGTTTTAGTTTTTATCAAAATTAGGCTTTGAGTGTAGTTCGCTATTCCTCATAGTTTCGGATTTGGCCTTCCACCCACTTGAATGACTCGGCTCCGATGCATTTTGGAAATAATTGATCATAGAAGAAAATGAATATCTTATTATGTTTTTATTAAGTAATAAATATTTCCATAAGTGGTCGTAGACTTACAAAAATCATGCCACTTTTACCCAAACCCCTTTACGTACATTTAGCCAGTTATGTTTTAGTCCCAAGCCTATGCCATTATCGGGCACAAATCCAGACTCCGTTGCTGCATGATGGAAAACCTCAATATCACTTTGCTCGATCTGAGTCCAATCGAACCCAGAAACTCAGCAGTCCACGAAATTAATCGAGGCAGTCATGTATTCTGATACTGTTTATAATAATCTACGCAGGTAAAAGGCGAAGTTTACATGCATTACCTATCAAAGGTTGGATTAAAGGCAGCCATAGCAACGATCGTCATGTACGTCATACTACACACGCTACAAATCGGCGTCAACTTCTGGCTCGCGATATGGTCCAGCGACGACAAAATGGTCAGTTTTTTTTTTCTTTTTCCCACTCCATTGACTCCATCATACATTTATAATGAAATATTCATGTCGTATGACCGTATGTTTACCGTATATGCGGGGTTTGCATCTTACATTATGATAAGGAAATATAAAGGGGATTATTTTTGAAGTAAAATCTGCAGGTACTTAATATGTTCGTTCTTAAAGCATTTAAAGGATGTTTTTTGTGAAATCAAGTTTTTTTTATGCAATCAAGTGATTTGCATAAAAAAACGAATTAGTTTGTATTTTCTGAAAACGTGCTCGAGAAAATTTTACCGGGTTTTTACCAGTCGAATATTAAAAAACCACCCCCACTTAATGATCGCCACCCTCTTACTGTCAAACATTTTAAAGAAACATAATTTATATATATTTTTAGCTCGTAAACGGCACGGTTGATACACAACGGCGAGACATGTACCTCGGTGTCTATGGCGGCCTGGGATTTGGTCAAGGTAATATTCGTGATTTATTGAAACCTCGCCTTAACTTTGGTGACGTTCTGAAAGATATCCTTGAGCTTTATTTGCAAGTTAAAACAGTTCGTAACAAAATAACCAATTTTCCATGCAACATTCGGCAAACATGATCTGAGGTATCCTAAGTAATTTAAGGTTCGGTGAAACTGCAACGGTAAGTACGGACAAATCAAAATATTTTGTTTCACATAGGCCTACATGGGCGCTTATAAAACGTCGAGTAAAGGTGCATGGTTCGGTATGGTCGTTTCCTATAGAGAAGAACCAGCGAGAAACTCCATACTTACTCTCTTAAAATTATTTTGTTTTACACTGTTATTGTTCCAGCTTTAGTACTTGGTATGGGAAGGCAGCGTTGGCCCGACAGTAAGCCTTTGCTTACTTGACGAAAGCATAAAACAATATAAAAAATTAACAAAACTTGCCAAGCATCTAGGAATCTACAAGACCTACAATGTTCACACATTCACAAGCAACCGGTAAAAAAGAACCTACAACGAAAAAAAAAAAAAATATATAAAAATAGACTATAATCAAGTCACAATCTGTTCGTACCATTTTGGCCGAATCTACCTAGAAAGCGATCGTCGCCACCATTTGTTTGAAAACCCCAAACGCGCCTTCTGGTGGCCTGACGTCTTAAAGCAGTATTATTATATACTTATTCCAGAGTGGGAAAGAGACGGAGCTATACAGGTCGTCTAGCTCCATCTCTTTGCCACTCTGGAATAAGATCAAAACGATATTGTTCTAAGACGTCATAGTGACCCTCCCTGGAGGTCTACTCTCTTTCTCCGAAACGTAAGTTCGGCAACCAACGCACACAAGAAGTTCGAATTTACAGACAATTAACGTGAACGAATGTAATAAATGTTTTTGTGTGCATCCGCAAACGATATAGATTGGGGGCACAAACGTTACTAGGTTTAATTTACGTTCGTCGGCGAAGTTACGTTTCGGAGAAAGAGAGTAGACCTACTGGCGCGACGGCGCGACGGCGCGGCGCGCGGTGTGACTCAGTGACTTCCCAATACTACAATGCCTGAAAGTTCAACTTTTTTTATGAATCGCATTGTGGGTTTCAAACGTAAAGTTGTTCAATCATCATCATCATCATCATTTCAGCCCAAAAGACATCCACTGCTGGACATAGGCCTCCCCCAAGTGTCGCCACATTGACATTTTGGGGAGGGTTTTGCCATAATCGCCACGCTTGGCAGGCGGGTTGGCGATCGCAGTACGGTTGTTACAAAGCACAGAGAACGCTGCAGCCCATTCCCTGCCAAGTCCCTTAGTCGCCTCTTACGACACCCACGGGAAGATATGGGATGGTGCTATTCTTTGTTGTTCAATATGACGACATAATCACCGTCTTGATGGTAGCAGGTGACTGGGATGATAGAAGGTGGCAAGTTGCCACCCCGTGTACGCCAGTCAGCGGAAATATCCTGCAATAGATTTGCTTCATATTCAATATGGGGCAATTCTATTGGTTGTTATTTCCTCGGTAACAACTGAAAGTTGGACATTAACTCTTATTAATATTTCTCCCTGCTCTTTGCGAGGTGGAACAGCTCAGCAGCACTCAGCTAGTCTAACCGCCGACGCAGTGGAAGTGGCGAAGTTAAGTTGCTAACAAAAATCGTCGTGTCAGCGATACGAAGAAGAAGCTAGCCGTCTGACGAATCTCGTTTATGTTTCAGCGATAGCATCATTCTTCACCGATCTGATGCCTTTCCTGGCTTGCTGGAAAGCAGCGAAGATACTCCACGCAATCATGTTAGACAATGTGCTAAAATCGCCATTACAATTCTTCGAGGTCACACCCGTCGGTAGAATCCTGTCTAGATTCTCCAAAGATGTGGATACTGTGGACACTTCACTTGCTTGGGAGATCTCGAGCGTACTCAGTGGTATTTTTGAGGTAAATTTAATTATATGTTTTATAGTAGGTATTTTTATATAATTGTGTATGATCTATATATGTTTGACGTGTTTATCTTTGTGTCTGTTTGTGGCATAGTAACTCCTAAACGGATGAACCGATTTTGATAAAATTAGTTTCGTTTGAGAGTGTTCTTAGCTATGTTTCAAGAATACCTACTCAGCCGTTTGAAGATCATCACCTCTTTTCTAGTTAGGTCTGGTCGATTCGAAATTTGAACTCTTGTCACTTGTCACCATGGGTATAGCTAGGGGGGATGGCACCCCCCTCCCCCCAAAAACCTCGAGGTTTTTTTTTTAAATTTATAACTTTAGCTGTTTTCGTAAATTGGCGAGAAGATGCGCTTCAATAGTTCTGCAAATACCAATAAACAGTATATTTAATTTGATTTATTTAGTGTGCATAATTTGTGTGCAAGTCAGTATTTTTGGTTTAACTTTGAAATATTTTGTCCGAAAAAAGGGAATATACAGATATCGATTTAATAACATGCCATTTTAAAGGTGTTACTATAGACAGCACTCTTTATGTCTAAAGGCAGCCTGTTGAATAATTTTACGGACTGGTATCGTAGACTGTGTTTAACAATTCTTAGGTTATGATAAATTAAATTTTTATTCTACCAGTTACTTCTTCCAGTATACGTATACGGATGCAACTTTGTCTGCGTCACATTTTCCCCGTTTTCGCAACATTTTTCATTGCTGCTCCGCTCCTATTGGTCGTAGCGTGATGATATATAGCCTACGTCCTTCCCCAGGTTGAAATCTATCTTCTTGCCAAATTTAATTAAATCCGCCGCATTAAAGCCGTTTAGTCGTGAAAAGGTAACAAACAAACAAACATTCGCATTTTTAGTATAGATATCAATGGATGATACCGATAGTGCTTGTTGCAAACAATTTAACTAAAATGCTTTATGATAATTGTATTTTTTATAAAAAAATCGACGTTAAGTTTACACCGCGCGCTCGTGCTAGGGCCTCAGTACCCATAGAACATATATACCCTTTCAGTACCTAATCGATACAAGAAAGTCATAATAATAATAGTCATAGTAATTCAAAGGTCTATTATGTTGTCAAACTTTGACATTACAATCATAGACAAATAGTAAGTATATGTATAGACTCCGTCGACCTTGAACTCAACTGTGCTTGTCAGTCAACACGGTAACTTACGTAAAGGTCAAGGCTACAACATTGATTGAGGGTGTGAGGTAGCCGGCAAACAATGGTGTAACTGAAATAGAACAGTATCGTAGGATACTGTTCTATTTCTAACTGAAATAGTACAGTATCGTAGGATACTGTTCTATTTCAGTTGTTTAAAATATCTCCTGATTTGGAGGAAGAGAATATCTCCATTGGCGAGGATTTAGTTTAGGCAGCTAACATCTATACTTTTTATGCACTCTGTCTGCCCAGTTAAATGCAGCAGGTAAATGTTAAATGCTAGGTAAATATGAAAAGTCTCCTAAAACTTTATCATCAACACAGGCAGCCTTGTTGTGAGTATAGGCCTCCTAACTTTTGTGCCATTCTTCCCTGGTCTGCGCCAGTCTCAGACAGGTCGACATTATTAGTATAAGAGAAAATTGTATGTCTGTCTGAGAAATTATTAATATGTTATCATGACTCTCATCCCTTAGTGGTGGGACCCAAACATTTTTTTTTGTAGCTCATTAGTAGCTAAGTCCCACTCCACTCCTTCCACATCTTACAATCCCGCGCGTCCTCCTTCCAGTTCAAACGGAATCTATCTAGTTCGTCCTACCCATCTCCTGATTATTAATTATTTTTTTCCCATTTTTAGGTAATAGGAACAGTATTCGTGATAAGCTACTCCACACCCATGTTCATGATCGTGATAATACCCATCGGCTTGATGTACTACCTCATCCAGCGGTTCTACGTGCCCACTTCGAGACAGCTCATGAGGATTCAGTCGGTAGCACGCTCGCCAGTGTACTCACACTTCAATGAGAGCATTTTGGGTGCCACAAGTATTCGAGCTTTTGACGTTTTGGACAGGTAAATAGAAATAATCTGGTTCTCATAACATACAAAAAAAATACATACACGCGAATATAGGACCTTCTTTTTAGAAGTCGGTTAAAAAAACGCGCCTAGTGATACTTTTTGCTCAGTCATTTACGTGTAACGAGTGACGACGCGTGTCAGATTTTTTGTAATCCATACTGGACCTTTAATCCGGTTTGACTATCAAATATATTCCGCTAGATAAAGATACACCTAATAAACAATGATAATTCAAAGTTTTAAATGATACAATTTTAATCTCCAGGTTCGTAAGAGAATCCCAGCAGAAGGTGGATCACCATCAATCGATACAATACATGAATAGCGTAGCGGACAGATGGCTCGGAGTCCGGCTTGAGGTAGTTGGCAGTCTCATCATATTCTTCGCAGCATTGTTTGCGGTACTCGGAAGGGATACTATTAGTCCTGGATTTGCTGGTCTCTCTGTCAGTTATACGTTAGAGGTAAGAATAAACATAATTTTCAAATTGTTTAAAAGTGTCGAGTTAGCAATTTACTAAAAAGTTAATTAAAATACCGATTTTTATTTTGTTATAGATAACACAGACCTTAAGTTGGTTTGTCCAAATGGTATCAGCAGTAGAGTCAGACATCGTGGCTGTGGAGCGAATGAAGGAGTATGCAGAGACACCACAGGTGAGTGAATATGACTGCATGTGAGTGCAGGGTGTCCGGTGTAAGCGATTGGTACTAACATTGTGCGGTACGGGCAGGAGGCGGCGTGGAACATCCCACCCGGGCCCGGCGCGTCGTGGCCGGAGACGGGCGCGCTGCAGCTGGAGCGCCTGACGCTGGCGTACCGCGCCGGCGCCGAGCCCGCGCTGCGTGACGTCACGTGCGCCGTGGCGCCGCGCGACAAGCTCGGCATCGTGGGCCGCACCGGCGCCGGCAAGTCCACGCTCACGCTCGGCCTGTTCCGCATCGTCGAGGCCGTGGGCGGCCGCATCCTCATCGACGGGCTGGACATCGCCGCCATGGGCCTGCACCAGCTGCGCTCGCGCATCACCATCATCCCGCAGGACCCGGTGCTGTTCTCGGGCACGCTGCGCATGAACCTGGACCCCTTCGAGACGTTCTCGGACGAGGACATCTGGCGCGCGCTGGAGTACGCGCATCTGAAGCCCTTCGTGCAGGGTGAGTGCGGCTATGTGCCTCGCCACCGTCTCCTCTCCCTCGCAGAACGCGCGTACTCACGCTCTCGTCGCTTGCAGGGCTAGCGGCCGGGCTGCGCCACGAGGTGGCGGAGGGCGGCGAGAACCTGTCGGTGGGACAGCGGCAGCTCGTGTGCCTGGCGCGCGCGCTGCTGCGCAAGACGCCGCTGCTGGTGCTGGACGAGGCCACGGCCGCCGTGGACCTGGAAACGGATGAGCTCATCCAGGTGCGTTCCGCTCACTCAGCACACACTCACCACTCACTCACTCCTCGTTCTCACTCACCACTCACTCCCTCCATCACCTTGCAGAAGACGATCCGCTCCGAGTTCGCGCAGTGCACGGTGCTCACCATCGCGCACAGACTCAACACCATCATGGACTCCACCAAGGTCATGGTGCTGGACAAAGGACAACTCGTGGAGTTCGCACCGCCTGAACAACTCTTACAAGACAAAAACTCTATATTCTACGGAATGGCGAAGGATGCAGGCTTAGTTAATTGATTTGATAAATAATTCTAAACAAAAGAGGGAAGTTTAACGTCCTTCTTTTTGTGATAAGAGATTCATATTTTTTTATTTACACAAAAAGCTTAGAAAGTTGATATGCTGTGTACTTCTCACAATTAGCTGTATTATCTTTGTTTTTATTTTAAGTCGATTCACTCTCAGTTTCTGAAAGCCAATTCAAGTTCATTAGTTATTAAATCTCACGCCAGTGGATATTATCGGAATGGTACCATAGTTATTGTTGCCAACCAATCACAACACCTCAAATGTTATTCAAAGACTTGATCGGATTTTTAGAAGCTGGGTGTCGATCCTGGTGCTAATTTTTACCAAGTGTGATCAAAATGCAATTATTTATTTAATAATAATGATTATTAAAAAGTATTTAAATAGAACGAGGCAGGTCCTATGTTAAGTTTTTAGAAAGATAAAAACATTTTAGAGTTAAAGCCAAGCAAACATAGAGCAAGAACAGAATCAGAAATACATCATTGATCCTCATCGCCAACTATGAAAACTAAATTTAGTCTATGGTTTCTGTTTTCTCAACGATTAGAACAAGAAAGAGATGAGCATAATAACTTGACACTGGCTAAATGCACAAACCGTGCGAAGCCAGAAAAAATAAAAATAAAAAAAGAGATGAGCATTATAAGAACTGTCAAAATAAGTTGTGAGGGGGAAGCTCTAGGGTAGCCCGCGAAATTCAAATTTAGAAAATGATAAAAAGATGCCTTTGAATTGCGAAATTCAAATTTTCTTACGTTTTTTGCCGTGAAATATGATACGCGGCTGTAACTAATATGGTTTTACTGAGTTATAATCATAAAAGTCCATAAAATGACTTTTACGTGAAAAAGTCATTTATCGGGATAAATGAACTTTAAGTGGTTGTATTGATGATTTTAATAACTACAATTATGTAAATGCCTATGTTTTACGGCCGCGTATCATATTGTTTTCAACATAAAACATGACACTGACCGGCAAATTGGAAAAATGTAAGAAAAATTGAATTTCGCGGGCCACCTTGTCGCTTCCACCTCAAAATTAAATATTTAAGAGTCTCACTTATCACTATCTTCTGCTCGCGCTTTTTGTTAGTACTTGTTTAACTTAAGCTTAGTTGGCTTGAGAATCAACACTACCAAAATTCCTGCTAATAGAAAAATAATATATACTAGCTGTCCCGCGCAACTTCGTTTGCGTCACATTTTCCCCGTTTTTGCAACATTTTTTATTGCTGCTCCACTCCTATTGGTCGTAGCGTGATGATATATATAGCCTATAGCCTTCCTCGATAAATGGGCTATTTAACACTGAAATAATTATTCAAATCGGACCAGTAGTTTCGGAGCCTATTCAATGCAAACAAACAATCAAATCTTTCCTCTTTATAATATTAGTTTAAATTAGATTTTAGTATGAAACATATTTATTTTATTTCCTATGTTTATCGAATTACCGAACTAGTAGTTACAGATATAATAAATGTGGTGCTCTAAGCACAATTTATTTGGTACTTAATGTTCTAAGCACTGTGTACAATATTGTATTTTTTTACCTTTGTGGATCTACAATAGGACACAGTTTTTACTCGAAAAAGGGCTTTCATGTACCTACTTTTCTACAAGATCTGCATACACGTTAGTCGTATGCCAGTACGTATGTCAGAAGCCTTATCTTGTCTTGTTTTGTCTTTTGTGCAGAAAAGTTCATTCAGAATGCAAAAAATGTACTTATTTTGACTTGATGTACTTAAATTAAATGATCAAACGACTGTCCATGTGGTGAGGTAGATACAAAAATCTACTTCACCTACAACAAGGTTTAATGAGTGCTTAATTCCTTGCCTCCCAACTAGCACACTAGTGGAAAAAGCAGCCTATTTTGTATATATCAACTTCAGAAAGTGGTTTTAAGTTCTACTATTGCTTCCGTAACTGCTCCTAGCTCTAAATATCACTAGGGGTAGCGGAAAGTGAACGAACAAATGCCACTCTAGGCTTTATATGGGTTGGTGTTACAACCCATTTGCCGTCTATAGCTTTAAAAGAGAATTAAAACATGTATGTTAAAGCTTAAAGCTGCTAAAAAGCCGCTATTGCCGCTGCTGTACGCTTCAGCACTGCACAAAGACTTTAATTGCAGACTTTTTAACGGAACTGTATAAAAGATACGTGGGACACTCAGAAAGTTTTGCGAAACTAAAAAAAATTGTTCTATACGTACATATATTTTTATTAAATCTTTTCAAAGTACTTTCCACCAGCCTCTATACAAAGATTCATGCGCCTAAACCAGTTTTCAAAACACTTTTTCCAGTCCGCCGCAGACACCTCGTTTACAGCCTGCTCGAACCCAGCCAGCGCATCTTCCGGCGACGAAAATTGTATCCCTTTGAGCTGATTTTTTATTTTTGGGAATAAAAAGAAGTCACACGGTGCTAGATCAGGGCTGTAAGGAGGGTGACCCAGGAGTTTGACTGGCGTGCTGTCCAGGAAGTCCCTCGTTTTGAGTGCGGTGTGCGCAGGTGCATTGTCGTGGTGGAGCAGTAGCCCGCGGAGCCCTGTGTTTGGTCGCTTGTTGCTTATAACAGAGAAAACTTCTGGCAAACATTTGGAAGTATACCATTCGGCATTAATGCTTCTTTGATCCCGTAAGGGAATTGATACCAAGTGGCCAGTCAAATTAAAAAAGCTAGCGATCAAAATCTTACCCCCGCTTCTAGATCGCTTCACTTTGGTAGGCGTTGGCTCATTTTGAAACACCCAAACAGTCGACTGGCGCTTGGTTTCTGGGTCGTATTGATAAATCCAGGACTCATCACCTGTAACGATGTCGTAAACACGCCGAGACGAGCCTGCTTCAAATTTGTTAAGCATATCACGGCACCATTCCACCCGGGCCTGCTTCTGAGCATCGGTGAGGTTGTGCGGCACCCAGCGTGATACTATCCTCCTCACGCGAAGATGGCTGTGTAGAATCTCGTGAACGCTTCCCGATCCAATCTTCAATATGTGTTGAATCTCCTGATATGTAATTCGCCTATTGTCTTGGATTAAATTTTTCACTGCTAGCACGTTTTCTTCGGTAACAGCCGTCAAAGGGCGACCGCTTCTTTCGTCATCCCCCAAAGTTGGTCGACCGCGCTTGAATTCGTTATACCAACGATACACGGTTGCCTTGGAAGGGCCTTCATCCATGAATGCCATTTGAAGTCTATCGTACGATTCATCCGGTTTCAGGCGACACTTGAAATCGTATAAAATCATAGCTCTAAAATGTTCCCGGCGCAGATCCATATTTCAGTGAGACACAATACTTTGAATTAACTCGCAAAAAATGTGGAGGGAAATTTTGAAATTGGAACTTACTTATTTTTACTTATAAATAATCATATTTTCGAAAAACATAATAACTGGCCAGTCTCCCATATATAAAAACTTTTTTTCGCAATACTTTCTGAGGGGCCTGGTATATGTATCACTGTTCTGCCACTGAAAGTTCCATAGTAGAAATGATTTGTATTTTTGCGCAGACTTAAGTAGCAATTTGATCGACTGTTTTACTAATAGCGACATTAAGGCTTCACAATGGAAGCAGGAGTATAATGGACATTGCCTTCTCATTTGGATACATTCTGCTATTTTTATTGGAAAAATAACATTTTATAAAATATTTGAGCCAGTTTAAAAGAAATATGGAAATGAAAGCATGGAAGTTCAAACAAAGGACTGGTGGGTATCGCAAGAAAGTACGGAGAGTTTATCAGAATATTATGCAGAAATTAAAACCTGGCCAAGTGCGAGTCGAACGACAAAATAACGAATAAAAACGAGCAAAAAATCACTTTTTTGTATGGAAGCCCCCCCTAAAAAATTATTTTATTATGTTTTAAGTATTTGTTGTTATAGCATCAAAAGAAATACATAATCTGTAGAAATTTCAACTGGCTAACTATCAGTAGTTCATAAGATACAGCCTGGTGACAGACGGACGGACGGACGGATGGATGGACGGACGGACAGCGAAGTCTCAGTAATAGGGTCCCGTTTGACCCTTTGGGTACGGAACCCTAAAAATGACAACTGTGTGTGAGAATTTCTAGTTTCTAACGTTTAACCAATAACTTGTACGTGTGGTGTAACTGTTAGTGTAAGTTGGTTATGAATATATAAATAAATAAAATAAATAAATAAATTCTGTAATGGAAATATTAAATAACACGTAATTTTTTTTTAACTCCATTACGTGACAGTAATTTAGCTTTCATTTATAAAACTCTATTCATTTAATTTATTATTTATGGAATTAATTGGAAACAAACAAAAAGAATGCGCCAAGTTCGAGTTTTTTTAATTTTTTTGTGCGGTCAATGTAACACTCCATGTTTTTCCCACGTAGATGGACAGATGCAAAGTTTTCGTTGATTTTGTTCTTCATTATAAGTTTGAATTATTTTGAAAGACATTCTGAAAACATAGTAAGACATAGTAAGTGTTAAACAATTGAAAGAGCGAAAAATATAGAAGCAGCTACAAACGATTTGTATTTTAGTGTTTTTAACGAGTTCTAAGGATCTCTAAACAAATAACCATTCGTGTGGTTCGACACCTGCAGTAAGTACGAAATAAAAGTGATTGTAAAGACTTGAACTGCATTAGTGGCACAGGTATTACTTGGATCTTCAGAAGAGTGAACGCGCAGAGAGGAATTAAGGTTCAAGTTGCAACTTAAATCTGCTTCTGATAGACGCCATGTTTACAAGACAATTATTTATTATTTTTTGAGAAATTTATAGGTTTTTATCACAATGTATAATAAAGTAAAACTAAATTTAGAACCAGCAACTTACTAAATACAAATGTAGTCAAGTATGTAATTTCAATATCGTGTAGGTTTGTGATATAATATTATTTAAACAATAATATTTTACATATTTTACGAGGTTCTGAGGTAATTATTGAGGCGCGTTAAAAATACTCCAATAATATCAACTAAATGCAAGATGAACTTATCTGCGTTTTTAGCCACTTGCATATAATACAAAATATAGCTCAAAAACAACTTACCTTCACTTCACTTTATTATTTATTTGTATTCAGTAATGTCTGACTCAGGAACAACAGATGTATTTAAATAAATGAGAAACAAGTTGAATGATCAGTATTCCTGTATTCGTTCAGTTAAACTTGTCATTCATTCAATAAGCGCCACAAGAGCTTAAGTGTGGTGTTAATTATTAGTTGCAACTCCTGTAGCGCTTTTATGCCACTATTATGAAGTTCTAATGGAACTGTAGGTTGCAAAAAGTTGTGCCCCTTTGTCTGCAAAGCGGCTTCTTATGGTCTGCAGTGCACGCTCTGGCGCTTGAGCTTGGCGCCTTTGAGAATAATCGGATTGGCTCCTAAGCTCTTAAGAAACTAGTTTGTGCTACTTGGGCTTATAGTATATTTAAGAGAATCTTAGTACCAATTAATAAGTATTAAAAACATTCAAACACATAACCAAAATTTTTTCTTTATCGACACCCCAGGATTACCTTAATAACGCATCTCCCTTGTTGGTAGTGATCACAAGCATTACTACTGCTATGTGGCTCCGAGTTTGATTCTCGGGTCGGGCTAAGGGACCTCGCGTACTACGCAGCCACGCCCACGATTGCTGGCCGCAAATGGTTCGACCAGGAAGAAAATTTTCAAATCAGATTTTCTCTTTTTTTTGTATGATTATAACTAGAAGTAGGAATTTGTGTTTTAAGGTGATAGGAAGAATTTTGCAAATTTTAAATAACCTATTATAATTGTTTTTACATTTGTTTTTAGATTTCTTACTGACTAATAGTTTAAAAATCTAATTTGCATTGCTTCCAATTTAACTAAATTAGTTTTGAATGTGAGTCCATAGCAGTCGAGAGCGTAATTTAATATGGGGTCAACGAGTTGTAAATAAAGGCACTTAAAAGTATTATTTGGTACTTTAAAGCTAAGATGGTAGAATTTACCGAGTAATATTCTAAGTTTATTACATAAGTACTCAATGTGATTAGGCCACGAAAAGTTCTCATCAACTTTTACCCCGAGATATGTTACACATGTATCACGTTTAATACTTAGGCTTACAAATGCAGTTTATATGGTTATTATGAATGCACGCGAACTCATGTGCGTACATTAGAGGTGGGTCGCCAGGCGGAAGTAAGTAAGTATGGTGAGAGTATTATAACTAGATGAGTTTTATCCGTGTGTATTATACCGTTATCGTGCGACCATTTGACACACATTTGACAACTCGGTCTACGTCGAGCTGCACGAGTCGTTAAGTTTCGGCGAGGGAGTTCAGTGGCGCGCAGCGCGCACATGTCATCCGCGAACATGTATGCTGTGCAGTTGCGCAAAACGCCGCACAAGCTGTTGACGTGAGTAGCATACAGGCCCGCAGCCGGCGCACTGCGGCATCGGCACCCCGCACCTTACGGCCCTCGCGTCACTGTACCACTCGTCCACCTTTACGCGGTAATATCTCTTCGATGATCACGAAACCATTTGTTAGTTGGTTCCCCTACCCCAACACTCCTCAATTGCGTTTAATAAAGTATCTAATTCTAGGGTATCAAAGGCCCTTTTAAAATCGAAGAAAATTGCTACTACAAATTGTTTTTTTATTCAAATTATTATTAATTTAGTCACAAAACTTGGATAATAAAGTGGTCGTACTTCTACTTTGAAACCATGTTGACATTCATTAATAATGCTATTTCTTTGAAGATAATTTCCTAGTTGATTAACAATACATTTCTCTAAAATTTTGTCTACACTTGATAATATGGCAATTGGTCTGTAATTAGATAATCCTTACGATCCCCTTTTTTAATAATAGCACTATGGCCTCCTTTAACTTACTCGGACATGTAAATGTCCTTACACATAAATTAATAAGATGTGCGAGCACAGGACTCACTGTATTGACTAAATATTTAAGATCAGACATGCGTATGAGATCTCTTCCGGGCGATTTATTTTTATCCATACCTGTTATTAACTTATTACTTTCTTAACATCTAGACTATTCACCGGTTGCCATCGCATACACACACTCTTCTCGTTTACCGGCCCTATTTCATTCTGCCTTAGAATCAGGGTCGCTGCCCGAGTTCGTGACTAGTGGAATAACCCACCTGCTCCATAAATCGGGTAGTACAGCGGAACCCAAAAATTATAGACCTGTGTTCCGACAGTGCATAAAGTTCTTACACCCATTTTATGAGCTAAGATTTGCAAACACATTGATGACAGTTCGATCATGTCCGCTTCTCATAATGGATGTAGGAATGGGTCCTGCGGTACTAAGGAGCTGCTCCTCATTGATATGGCCACTAACCAACAGGTTCGGCGAAGGGATCTTCAACATGTTGGATACATTATAAGAAGGCCTACGACACGGTGCCACATATACATGGCTCATGAGGGTGCTAGAATTTTATAAAGTTGATACAACTCTGCGCACCTTCGATGTCGGGAATGTGGCAATGGAGGACAGTCCTTAGTTATCCAGGATGTCGGCATTTTCAGAGGAATATCCAACCGATGCGGATAGAGCATGGTATTTTTAAGGGCGATAGTTTGAGTCCCTTTTGGTTTTGGTTTTTAGCCTTGAATCCTATAAGCACGCTGCTGGAGGATTTAGGTCCGGGCTTCCAATTGAGGAGAGGTGGTCAGGTTATATCTCACCTTCTTTGTATGGATCACCTGAAACTCTTTACCCCCAACAATTTGCAATTGATGAAACTACTGAAGGTAACTGAGGCCTTCAGTTGCGCCACCAGGATGAAATTTGATGTGGACAAAAGTGCGGTCATGCATGTTTAGCGAAGGGAGATTGTGGAATCTTTGGGAACCCAGCTCTCAGATTCCATAAATCTTAAATCCCTCTCAGCTACCGAAACCTACAAGTATTTGTGTATGTCAGAAGCGCTGGGCAACAATGTTGCTATCATGAAGCAATCGTTGAAGGAGCGCTTCTTAGGCCGCCTGAGCAAGGTCAAACAAAATTTTTCATTTAAACACAAAGTTTTGGCATCGTGCAATGGGACATGTGTACCTATAAAAAGGACAAAAGACATCGTTCAAGGCATCAATGGAAATTTTGTTAAGGAGGTCGACATCTGTGAAGTCTGCACACAAGCAAAATTATGCAGAAAATCATTTTACACATATAGGCAAAGAGCTAGTAAGCCACTTGATATAATTCATAGTGACATTTGTGGTCCAAAAATAATGAAACATGGGATGGTTACAAATATTGTATTTCATTCTTGGACGATTATACACATTTTGTAAAAGTTTATCTTATTAAAAATAAAAGCGAAGCTTTATAAAAAATAATAAATTATATAAATTTGGCTGAAAATCATTTTAACGCAAAAGTAAAAACAATTAGATGTGATAATGGTGGTGAATACAATAGTAGACAATTTAAAATAAATTGTATAATTATAGGTATAAATATTGAGATTGTATATCCCTCGGAGTTGCGGAGGTCGAAGCTTTTTAAACACTAAGACACTCCACAATCGCGAAATATGCAGTGTCAAGGAACATTTCCTAGAAGCCGTGGGAATGCATTGAGAAGTGGTCGCGATGGACTAGGGCCTCATCCCGCTCTCCTTGGCTAAAGAGAACTAGCGCGAAACTGCAATGCTTGACACTACTAGCTTCTTCAGGGCCCTGCATGGACCAGTTGGCCTACCATGACGTCTTATAGCAGTATTGTTTTGCTCTTATTCCAGTGTGGGAAAGAGACGAAGCTATACAGGATGTCCAGCACCATATCTTTTCCACACTGGAAAAGGAGTAAAACAATAATGTTTTAAGACGTCATGGTATACCACCTGATGTTGACCAATAAGCATCCGTAGCCTGGCTACGTTTCAGGGATCTCTTAGGAGAAACCGAAGTTTTTTTTGTACAATTATGGATGAAGTTAAGATGACGAATAACACCCGAAGATTTATTGTAAAATATGGCACGGTTGACATATTATGTCGGGCATGCCACCGTCTGGGTGAATCGATCCGTCATATTGTCACATTATGTCTGGGTGTTCCCGTCTAGGTAACGGAGAAACTTGCATACACATAAACTTGTAGCCAGAGTTATCCATCGACAACTTGCTGTAAAATACAGCCTTGTGGAATAGGAAGTACCGTACTACAGGTGTGCCCGATCCAGTTCTCGAAAATGGCAATTTCACATTGTACTGGCATCAATATTATCCATCATCACTGATAGGGCTATTGTAGGTAATAAGCCCGATATAGTGGTGGTGGATCGATCAGAGCGGCGTGCAATGTCTGTTGACATAACGTTTCCGCATGACGAGAGTGTAGCATCAGGCCCCCAATGAAAGTCAAGTGGCGAGGTGAAAATGCAAAATATATATATTGTCAAATTGTAAAAACACAAGGGAAGAAGAATACTCTTCTTTCTTGCATATTTGAGTCTTTAGTAAATCGTTAGTAAGTAATAAAACCACAAACTGTGACGGCTAAAAGACGTGTTATTAAAATTAAATAAATGTTTTTAAAAAGTAATTATGTCCAATCATCGTTGTCTGTGCTGCTGACCGGACCGACTGACATTTTATTTCTTTTATTCTATCTATGGTGCGCGGTGCGGTGCGGTGTGATGTGGTGTGTGATGTCGCGAATTTTATCGAATTTTTTATAAACTCTGTAAAATACTCTCAGTGGATGAATAATTTTAAATTGTAAATAATAAATTTTAACTAATCGTTATATTAACTATATGTATAAATCGATAGAGTGTCAGTTTTGCCGTGAATTTATGGCAGTTACAAGTAACTAATAATCACAAATTGTGACAATGTCTTACAATTCCACGCTTGATAGCTTCTGTGGATCTCAATTTTGGGTAAGTAGGTCTTTGGCTATAGATTTGTTTTAAAAACTTTTGCTTTGGGCAAAGTAACTTAGTTGCAATATGCAAAACCAACTACCTGCTTACATAAAACTACTTCTAAATGTGAAATGTAAATTTTCTATTAAATTAACCAGTTTTGCAGCGTCTAAGTTCGTAAGAGATGATGTTGAAAGGTCAAGTAGCTATAAAAAAACAAATATGGGACTATGTTTCAATATCCACTAAAACAGTATGTTTCAGTTCTTAAAAAATGTAAAACTATTTTGACCAACAAATTATTTTGTTTGTAAAATAATAGGTTTTAGAGACATGTATTTTTATTTCAAAAAGAAGTCAAATTTTTTAAAGGCAATTAGTACCTATACTATTGTCTTGCATTGAGAACTACTATGTTAGTAACTTAGTAATGGTCACTCATCTCAAACTTTTATAACCTAGTTTCTACATTTGTGTTGATTTAAGAATAAAAGCTTGTTCAACTAGTTATGAATTATAACTAATGTACAGAAATACTTAAGCAATTAGTACCTACTTAATTTCTGAGTGGATTCTCATTGAAGCATTTGACCCAAATTCAGTTTAGTGGTGGTTAGTGTTATAGCTAAACCTACATTCAATGATCTCAAAATAATAAATACAGATTTGATTCGTGGAGTTCGAGGCAATTTAAGAATTATAATGCTAATTTAGAAGTATCACAGTGTTATTTTAAAGTATAATCATACTAAAATACCTTAATAATCATATAATTTTTCGCCATTTAAAATGACCATCTCATTGTTTGTATTATTCTCTAGACATCGTCTAAACTAACCTAAACATTTTATTATATGTAAGTACTTCAATGTGTGCTTCAATGCAAGGCCTTCATCATAGTGTTTCTTTTTTTATTAAGGTCCAACAGAACTCATTAAAAACATTCTGAGTGGAAACACATGACCATGACCCAAGCCATTTTCTATAATAACATCATGTCTATAAATAAAACCGGTTTTTGTGATGCTAAAGTAACATAGCTGTTTCTACTCTGTACCTTATCATTGGTTGGTGTCAAATAATTATGATGCTAACTTGCATTGGTTATATACCTATAGCAGTATTTGAATAATAAATTATTGAAATGATTATAAAGTTATTGAACTTTTTATTGAAGTTCTTCGCTAACTTTGCTTGTGTTACTGCTTACTAAAGACTCAAATATGCTAGAAAGAAGAGTATTATTGTAATATACTAATGGCTCCCTCTTGTGTTTTTACAATTTGACAATCAATATATTTTGCAATTTTCATCTCGCCAGTTGATGTTACTTGGGGGCCTGATGCTACACTGACAATAAATGCATTGAGATTTTTTATTACACTTAAACCTCCCGGAACAAACTCAAAATGGTAGAGAAAACAAACCAAAAATCTGCTACATTTTTTAGAAGAACAACCTGTTATAACAAACAAGACAAGACTCGAAAAGTTATTTAATTTTGTAAGATGACTATAGAGATTATTGTTAAATCAATAAAATGAACTAAGAACCTAAGTATAAAAACAGCAAAGTCATTCAATTATGCAGAGTAACGAAGTCAGTTAAAAAAATGACCCTTCAACTTACTGCTATTATTTTTAATTGCCCTTCAAAGGAATAGAATTATAGTTTCCTACACAGAAGGTCGTAACTATGCTACTTCTCCCTTCACACATATGAATATGAAACTACTGTACTGTTTGTTTTACTTAAAATATCAATTTGGTTGGCATGGCAACAAAAACTAGTACAAACAACTATAATAAATTGAACCAAAGTAGTTTCTAATTTTATGTGTCTATATCACCCCACAGAAGAGCTGAGGCCTCCCTACCCTCTCCAGTTTTTAGGATCTAGTGCTATTGTAGGCCAAACCTTTAAGAACAAGTCCAACTAATCCCGTCATCTTCTCCTATGCTTGCCGCACTGTCATTTCTTGCAATAAATGAATATGCAAAAGTACTTCCTTTAGCGATGTCATGTTGGTACAGAAACAGTCCTAATATTTTAAATGTTAAGTTCCCAAACATTTTATTGTTACAACATTTATGATTCATATTTTACATTGCTAGCTATATTATTTAAATAACATAACTTTTAGAAATTTGTATAATGAAAACTGATGAATCATGCTTAGAATATAATTTTATGACAATTATGAAGACACATTTAGAACTGTAATAGTTTGTTTCATCACCTTTTAATCTGTTCTTTTAGAATCTGCTAGGAATTGATCTGATCCTCTACTAGGTATTTTAAAAGCCATAGCAACGGGGTAGTCAAGACAGATGCTGAAACATAAAGTGATAGCGGTGTTATTTTATTATAAATTGTTATTATTGGGAACGAAAAAACATTATTTTCAGCTACAATTTGGGCCTTGAGAACTAAAAACCTAATTATTTTCAGTTCTGATCGCGTTCTTTTAAATCATAGTTTTTATAAAAATAATGAAATGCAGTGTGCAAAATCTACTTATTAGATGTCAGAGAATGCTAAATGCTAACATACTCGACAATAAAGTAAACAAATTATTATCACGGTATCACCAGCCTTCATATTTCATACAACATTATGTAAATTAATTATAATTGTTACTATTTTACAGTTATGTATGACTCACGAAGTTATTTCGGGTCTTCGAATTGTGATGTAACCTTGTCACACGAATAAGCGTGATAGCTCTAAGCCTAAGGTCCTTTCGAGCTCGAAATTAATCGGACAATCCCGAAAAATTAACAAAAATAATTACAGTTATGTCTCGCGAAAGTAATCTAAAATAGTGTTCGTAGTACAGTCAGTGCCCTGCATCTCCTATGCCAATCATTCAATAGGCTAGGGTACTCCTCTCCCCATACGCTAAAATATTAGGTATTGACTCCAACCTTGTATTTTGCCTGCAACTTGTATTTTTCTGCATTAGTTATCTGATCTAACACATTTTTCCGTCATGAAGCTAAGGCTCGAAAACAGTAACGGGGCTTCATTGAAATTAATGAAAACCGAACTCCTCATATAAGATATTTGTAAAAGACGTATAAAGTGCTTAATTTGGTACTATGTAAACCACAAATAGGAAAAACAATAAAAACCCAAAACCGACTACGACCGTTTCTACGCTTGGTCGATATTTTCTAATGTACTTTACGCCCACGATTATATTTTAACGCTAACGCGGTTATTATTTTCGTCCGATCCGATATAAAAGCCACGTTATTATACCGATACAATCCACCTACGCGTTACCGGTATCGACAGGTTTTGTTCTTCCAGGTATAATCGACGTTAAATGAACACATCGTAAACCACAACAATTTGAAACATCACCGGATAACGTTACCAACAATACCGTCACGCTAAATAGATACAAAGGTGGTACGACAATCATGCAACATTTGATAAGATCGAGATCTTGACTTGAAAGAGTACCCTCCATCTCATTTCAACTGTTTTGTGTATTTCCTTGTAGCTATGCAAGAGTATCAATAGCCCATAAGAATGTAACTCTACACGAAATTGCTCGATAAACCACACACCCGAAGGCTTCCGTGAGAACTTAGTAAAAAAAATTCAAAATGATTAATTTGATTGATGTATTGATTCGTGGTCGGCCATGTTCCTCTTATCATAACATGAATTGGCACAATAACTGTGAAATATTTAATGGGGGGTTATTATGAAGACCCACGCCAGTTGTTTGTCACACTATGACTCGGCATAACCTTATCTACTCACATTAATGGTCGGTTACTGTGTAACATGTTGGTCTAAAAGCAAAGCCATGATATCTCTTTCGTTTACCCTACAGATAAGCACCATATGGTTTTAGAATACGGGGTAATAAATTCCATGTAAACAAAATTTCACTTCAGCGTATGCGGGTGGAATGTTTCGCTGCGAGATGAAAACGAGAATGCAAATTAAATCATCTCAAATTGAAATGTAAGTAGACAAATTAGATTCGCGTATTGAGGTAGATAGCTGAAAAAGTAATAAGTATAGAAAAACAAACTGATCTCCCAAGGTTATAAAGTTGCTCTCCAAATACGAAGCATGAAAGTAAAACGGCCTAAGGCATCGTCCTAATAGAACGCGAATGCGCGATCATCACGCGAGTAAGCGATGCTACCATCGCGTGTTCGCGCGATGGCAAAACCTGGGTATCCTATCATCGCGCGAATTGACGACGCGAGCGAGCGAGGGGCGCGGGCACAGCGGCCCGCCAACGCAACTATCGCGCGAATTTCAATTAGGACGCCTATTTGAATTCAATATGTTTGATCGCGCGTTCGTACGAACTAAGTTCGTGCGAATAGATTTACAAATATTTGAGTCACGCGATCGCGTCGTGCGATTGTCAGTTAGGACACCTATTCGAGTTCAATATGTTTAATCGCGCGTTCGTACGAGTAAAATTCGCGCGAACCTACGATGATCGCGCATTCGCGTTCTATTAGGACGATGCCTAAGGCAATAATTAGGTAACCCTAACGAACTTACTGGTGCATGACGATTGTCAATTGATTCTAGATTGAACACGCTTGGTATCATATCAAATATTTCTACATTGGGTGTACACTCAACTACGGTGATTCGCAGTTCACCCACATCGATAGGAGCTGGGATTTTGGATTTTACTCTTTGTTTCAGCACGTCTTAGAAGTGTTCTATGTGATTCATATCTGGTGATCTCGCCGGCCACTCCATAACTGTGATATTCACATTAGTAATATATGCTTGGGTCCAACTAGCAGTATGCGGCCGATTTTAAACCAAAACCGTTAAATGATAGTTAAGGAAAAGTCACTCGAAATGTTATCTAAGCTCGAAAATATGGTATGGTATATGGTGAAGTTCAATTGATTTATCAATTTGAAATACTTAATTCGTTCTAAAATAACATTTTAAAAAGCCAGCTTTTAATGTTGTTGTTAAGCGGTTCCGCTAGCCGGTGTGTCTGTAATCTGTATTTTAGTTTGTCAGTAGGAAAATGTAAAAATAACAGACATATGGACGCGAAAGACCTACGCTACGCCATCGGCTCTTCGTCGTTTGCATAGAGACATAGATAGCATAGTGTTCTTTATTGTGCACCAAAATGCACAATCATGTATGCAGATAAATTGATCTGATAATTTGTAGGTGTGGGAATACCTTTTGGTAATTATCGATTCAGCTATCGGATCGAACATCTAATTGTTTTTTTTGTTAAACACTTATTGTATTTGGTATGACATTTATGACAAAGATATGACTGACAATCGGAAAGGAGATCGAAAACACGGGCCCGGCCCCGCCTAACGGGAACTAAGTAACGGAATATTATACCAATTCCAACGGCCGTGGTATCTGAATAGTGACTATCATGATTTTTGATAACGATGAAGTAACTAAAGGATTTTGTTATGTAGGTACTGTTATCTAAGCATGTTCCAAAAATTGCTATAATTTCTGATGTTTTAGGAGAAATATTTCAGTACTTAAATGAGGGTTTGCTCCTCCAAGTCTAGCAGCCCCTTCATCATCATCTGCCTAGCCTTTTCCCAAACTATCTTGGGGTCGGCTTCCAGTCTAACCGGATGCAGCTGAGTACCAGTATTTTACATGAAGCGACTGCCTATCTGACCTCCACAACCCAGTAACTGGGTAATACGATACCCCTTTGGTAAGACTGGATGTCAGACTTTTAGCTTCTGACTGCTCGTAACGACTGTCAAAGATCTACAAATGACAGCCGGGATCAACGGCTTAACGTGCTTTCCGAGGCACGGAGGAAACTCGATATGTAATTATGGTCACCCATCCACAGACCAACCTCGGCAAGCACGGCTTAACCTTAAAGATCGACCTGGGCGGCTGTTATTATTTAGCCACGAGCTCCTCAGTCTAGCAGCCCCTTCATCATCCTAAAATTCATTGCATCATTAATAAGTGAATATGCTTTTTTTATACTTGTTGGTCATGCCATGATTCGCGAGATGCGTTAGTTAGAACTTCATTCGTATTACTCGTAACTCTAATGTTTATATTCACAATAACATTCGCTTAATCGAATATATTCATTATATCCCTATGTAAAAGATTCACATGTATGAAACACTTTCCCTTGCCTTTAAATCATCATAATTCTAATCATAGTTTTTCTAACAATTTTTTTTCTTTTCTTCCAGAATAGCAGTTTATCATGGTACACCGACAACCCGGAGCTAACGCCATGCTTTCAAAAGACGGTGCTCGTGTGGGTTCCGTGCCTTTACCTATGGGTCGCAGCGTTCCTTGACACCTACTATATACTAAACAGCAAAGAAAGAAACATACCATGGAACGTTTTAAACATCAGCAAACTGTTCATAACCTGCCTTCTAATAGTGTTAAAGTTTGTGGATTTGGGCGTCACCGTCCACACCTCATCGCAAGGGGAGACGGAAGTGTTCAGTGCCGACTATTATAGTCCCATTGTAAAGATTTTAACATTTGTGAGTATGAATTAATTTTATAGTATTTAAATAACTAGACTGTAGTTTCTGTAAATGTTTAATGTCATTGATTAGACTGAAAGTGACACTTCCACTGATCAAGTGGTCGCCATGGGCATTGGGCAACGTGTTATTAGATATTTCTATTAGAATTGTCTTAGTAGCAGCCCGGAATCTGGAGTTGGGCCGGTTGACAACAATGTGCTCCGCATGCTCGCTCCCTAAATATGGTTAAAATAAAAACCTTTTTGGGTTTACAGGCATGATGATTTGTAGACACTAAACCCTCCATGCCAAACCCCAAACCAAAACTTTTCAATACTTCATTTGTTTAAGCTCCGCTAAAAATTCATCATTGGTATCAATTCATTGTCCTCATGCCCATATATTTCAATTTATTTAACGTCGGCGTAGAGTTTCTTCTTTTATTGATCTCAATATTTTTTAGGTTAGTTGGATAGATAGAATGTTCTGTATTATGTAACTACACGTACACCATCCAAATTTAATTAATAAATAATGTAATTAATTTACATAAGAAAACATTTTACATAGGGTGACACGCTCGTAATATTTTAATGTCTTGGGTGACAAATGGGCGATCTTATCGCTAAAAGCAATAACTTAGTTAGTCAGTTGGTTAGGTCAGTTTTTTTGGTAGCGAAATGATAATGATTTCATACTTACCGTGCACGCATACAGCAAATCATTGTCGATCAATAATTTGCAATCGATCCGCTATGTTATCAAAAAGTTCAAAATCAGAGGGGCTGTTTGGCAAAGGTTGGGCTGATAAGAATTCGAGTCACTTTACTAGTAAAGCACAACAATTTAATTGCATAATCATTTTATATAAGCTGTTGTTTTGCCTCCTCAAATTCAACGAGGTAACTAATGATTCTCGACCGAAATCAATAATAAATTGGGTACGAAATACTTTTTTTTTCTTTATGAAAATCTGTAAGTGCACCACCCGTGTTTTAAACGCGGCCCGTCTGATCGTCGCCCTATAACCACGCTTTCAAACAATCTCAAATGTTTATTCGATATTTTTTTATTCCCTAAACCACGTTAAGGGGGTTATTCTGAACTACTGACAAATTGAAACAAAAAAAATACAGCTGTCATAAATAATTTAGAGTAACCTAATTGAAATTGATTATTTATGTGTTTTGTGACAACGTCCTGAATTTTGACGAGGATGCAAAACAACAACTTGTATATTAAGACTCTAATTATTTGCCAAACATCACCTAGATAATCGAAAAAGGCAACATAAAGTAATTGGAACACGTGGTTTGTTATTCTGCGAAGGGTCCTCGAATGATATGGATAACATACAAGTAATTTAATAACGCTTCCTGTTAGTTCCACTTCATTCAAAACAATTTATTATTTCTACTGGTTCTTTAATATGTTAATAATGTTTTATTTCCCCTTAACTAGGTCATTCACATCCATATATTAAACCAGTAGTAGTATATATTATACATGTAGGCATGCATAGTCAATTGAGGTTTAAAATTGATAGCCTATACTTGTCCTAATTCTAATTCATTATGAGCCATAAGGCATACCGTGACTATTCACTCACTGTCTGTATGTATCAAATGATTTATTTATTGTCAATTATTCACACTATATAATATTCATTGCAACAATGTTTTAAAATAAATAAAATGTTCCTGAATTATAATTGTTTATGAACTACTTAATGGCTCACGCGATTTCTATTATACACGTTTTTATACTTATTAGTTTTAACGAACTAAAATATAACCAAGCTATTAAATTCACATTAATTTCGTTTTTAAACTAATCGACCTTCTAAAACTTTATAACAGGACCTGTTAAGTACTTCATAAGTACAGTTTCATCATTATTAAAGCCCTTTTCTTTCGTCGAATATTACATCTAAAGAACCTTGAACATTTTGTTAACCACACACATGTCGACAAAAAAATGTTACATCACCCGTAACCTATTACACTATTATTAATGCCACCTCGAATGTCGAGGCTCGACTGACCGCACTCATCATGTGCGGAACTCCACGCTCACTACGAAACGGATCTTCAAACTATTGACCTTCACTGTGATATAATCACAATCGGTGGTAAATCTTTATAAAAACTTGAATACGAGATAAAAACGGACTTTGGCCGGTTCCATACGACAGCGTTTGTATTATATGCTTCCATTGTGCAATACAACACACTGTAGAATCATTCATTAAAATTATCGATTCCATGGCCTTGTCTCTGTTAAACAATTTACCAATTCATAAGTTTGGTTTGATTTTATTTGCTGGAATTAAGGGTTATGTCTCTTTCTTTTTCCTTAATATTATAACCAGAAAACATAGGCGGCAATGTCAGTCCCAACAAGCGATAACATTTCTAACAATGTTAATTGAGCATTATTTAACAGTAATTAATTTCAGTTAAGTTCTTAGCAGTAACATGTTATTAGTCATCTCTTGGTTACTGTGTTTATTTGTACAATCGTTCAACGGTTCAACGCGAACCAGCGTTTGTCTGTCGAACGTCTAAAAATAAAGTTATATAAGTTCGTAAACCGCCTGTTTTTCGCGGAATATAAAATGTTGAGAACATCAACAGCTCGCATGTTTATTTAACCCTCACTGGTTTGCATTTTAGAATTTTTAAAATGATCTTTCTTTCACAGGGTTTAGCAGCGACATTATTGTACTACAATCGAAAGTTTGGAATGAGAGCATCAGGAGTGCTCTTCTTCTTTTGGATACTTTTGATACTGGCAGGTTTGCCGGAGTTGCAGACCGAGATTAAAGCACACTACAATCTTTCCGATGATGAAAATGTTCAATATAACTTCGTTAGTTATATGGTGTATTATCCTCTGATAATAATTATGTTCATATTGAATTGTTTTGCTGATTTACCTCCGAAAGATTCGCCTTACAAGTATGAGAAGGTAATTGAAAGTCTTTATAATATTAATTTTACATTACTTCTCTTCTGGATTTTGCTGCCTTGCGACGTAAGATAAGGGGGATACGCTAAGGTAGAAAAATATATATGTACTCGACTCTAACAAGTAGAGTTACTTTCGCGTATAATTAAATCAAATAACGAATTCTGGCCTTTAAGCCATCACAGTACCTTATGATTTGTTTATAAAGAAAAAAACTGGCAGAAATACATTTTACCAAAACTGGTAACAAGTTAATCTTCTTTATATGTATATGGAATTAAGAAGTATCTATATTGCGTTATTAGAGATGATTTTTTGTTATCCTATAAGGCCAAGAAAAAAAACCCAAAGTTTGCCACAAGAATGTCAAATTACGTCAGTGTAAATACTTGACTAGTTTTTCAATTTTGGCCTTGTCGTTTTTATATTAAAATTTATATTTGTAATATTTTTTTTATTTAGAACCAATGTCCGGAAAATTCGTCGGGATTCCCTAGTCGTCTCACATTCGCCTGGTTCGACCCACTTGCCTTGACAGGGTTCCGTAGAAGTTTAACCGAAGAAGATTTATGGGCTTTGAACCCTCAAGACTCTTCCACAGAAGTTGTTCCAAAGTTTGACAAATTTTGGGAGAAGTCTTTGAAAAAACGTGAAATGTAAGCATAATAATTTCATATTTTATCATCAAGCACTATGACCAAAGATGCGTCCGCAATGCGATCATTCCACCAGTGTGCAGTGGGCACATTGAATCAGAAAGTTTCTTTAGTTGACCAGCTAATGATTGATTGCGGTATGGAAATTATCACCTCCAAGTGAATGAACACTTGCTATCGAATGTTCGGGATGTGGACACACCTTTAAACAAATGGTTTTATCTCTCTAATCAATTTTGACATTTCAAGGCAAAAGTGTGTGTGTTCCTTTTAAATAAACGTATAATGTTTTCACTTAAATAAATACTTCTTTAAAAACTTGAATGCTTTCCATGGACTACTTTGCAGAACAATTGAATTATTATTTTCCCACACGCTCAGCCCACGACAAGCGGGTCTAATAGTTCAAAATACGTTTCCGTTAAATTAATATGTAGAGAAGAACACATAGTTGACATTTACAATCATAATTCGTTAATATAGAATAATATGACGTTTGATGAACATGTCTGACTGACCCCTTACATTTGATTGGCAGCTCCAACGCCACCAAGGCCACATATCGCAAGACATCAGCCAGCGTGAACTTCAAGCCTGAATCTGAGAAGAAGCCAGCCTCGATCCTACCAGCACTATGCCTAGCGTTTGGAGGACAGTTTCTATTTGGAGCGATGCTCAAACTGTTCAACGATGTGCTGATGTTCTTATCACCACAACTACTCAGGTAACTTACAGTATTTTTGCTAGTCACAGTATAGACAAGATAATATTATTTTCACCTGATTCACATGATGCTCGTTATTGCCATATACCGACTTAGTTTGATAAAACTTATCAAAACGATAAAAAATAAATCCCTCCAATATACACATTCAATATATACTCATTCACGCAATTTTTTAGACTCCTAATAGGATTCGTCCAGGGTGGAGAGCCGCTATGGAAAGGTTACATCTATGCTGTTGGACTTCTTGCCTGCGCCACGGTGCAAACGATGCTGCTGGCGCATTACTTCACAAGAATGTATCTCGTGGGCATGAGGATAAGAACCGCCCTGACGAGCGCCATCTACAGGAAGTCGCTCCGAATGTCCAATGCAGCGAGGAAAGAGTCCACGGTCGGAGAAATCGTTAACCTCATGTCAGTGGATGCTCAAAGGTAATGAAACGATTTAGGTACCTATTTCTTGATTATAGCACCTGCCAACTCCTTGAAACAGTAAAGTGATGTTGTTCAAAATAGATGAGAGAGATGAGTGAAAAAAAAACTGTAAAAGTTGACAAGTTAGTTGAAATAAATGAAAAATTTTGCTGATAACTATCACAATCACTATATATTTTGTTATTCAGTCAAGGTAACCTCCTACGTCAAAGCGATCTATCTATACACCTGACATTGAGATATGCAGGCGCAATGTGTGAATAGTATTATATTTATGATATTAACTCTTATCACACACCTTCTAATAAAAGCAACAGGAAAGCTTAAAATGTTCATAAAAAAAAACTAAACAAACAGCTTCTTCAAAATTTTTTATATATGTTGCTATGAAAGTTGTATAGATAATGTTATCATACATACACATATTTTGTTATTAAAATTGTAACTGTGATCCTTCAGGATGTCTCTAATGACGCTTATGGGTTTTTTTTTGTTTTGCAATGTACCTAGTATAAAAGTGACGGAAACGCCTCCCTTACTAATGTTATATCTCGATCCGCCATGCATAGTATCAGAACTGTAACTGTGGATAGATAATTTTAAAAACCGATTAGTAATATGAATGACAAGATAAATTTCAACAATAATAAATAACTATTTTTACACAATACCTAAAATACATAAATAGTATTTAGTTTAGTATCGTTGTTAATAATGTAACTCGTGTCATTCTGGTTTGAAAACAGTTTATTACGTCGTATTTTTTTTTATTGTTAGTGACCTAAATGGGTTGAACCAGAATTTATTTTATACACATTATACTTACACACATTTATACACACACCTAATATTTTGAAAGACCTATCCAACGAGATCCCACACTATGGGAAGGACGAAAAAAAAAAACATATCATCCCCACTTTACATGTAGGGGAGGTACCCTAAACAGTTGTTTTCTTTTTCCAAATTTTATTTTACCACTTTCTCGTCGTTATTAACGTGTATACTTATGCCAATTATTTTTGAGCTAAACCGCGGACAGACAGACAGACGGACATGGTGAAACTATAAGGGTTCCTTGTTGACTACGGAACCCTAAAAATGACCGTTTTCCATACAATCGTTCATTCCTTGTTTTAGAGGTGGAATTTCAAAAAATCCTTGCGTACTGTCCACATTATAAAGGGAACGTCTGTGCAAAATTCAGCTTTCTATGTACAAGGGTTTGGGCAGTTTGGGCTGGGCTTTGACGATTCAGTCAGTCAGGGCTTTTCTTTTTATTAAATATAGATATAAATATATATATATAATAGTTAATATGCTACTTATAGTAAAACACCTCCACAAACAAAATTTTTTTCCATAAACTTCAGTACAACATGATGAATAAAATCTCATCCTAACTCATTCTTCACAGATTCGTCGAATTGACTGCCTACTTGAACATGATATGGTCTGCGCCGCTGCAAATTGCTCTTGCCCTATACTTCCTCTGGGGGATCTTAGGTCCCTCTGTACTTGCCGGATTAGCAGTCATGATAATCCTGATCCCTGTCAACGGACTCATCGCCAACAGAGTGAAAACCCTGCAAATAAGGCTCATGAAATACAAAGATGAAAGAGTCAAACTTATGAATGAAGTACTTAATGGAATAAAGGTAAAAAAAATAATATTTTGTTCAGATATAAGGTGCATCCAGTATCCAAGGTTATCTTTGTGGAGCAACTTTTGCAAGCGTTGTTGTGGGCAACAACGGATAGCAAAAAGTTATACCAGAAGCCTCAAAAGTTATAAAAAGCTACTTATGTTATTAATTTGCAAAATGTTGGTCTGCAAAAAATAAACTTGGGTGGATGCACCTTAAGAATGTGATGTCTCGGTATTGATCGCCCAAACTCAACCTTGCGGCGAACCTACTTATTTAATAACGACAAATTATTATAAGTACAGTAAAAGTGGACACAGTGTAGATTTTTGTTCAGATTGTGATTTGTAATCCAATCTAATAATTTCATACCTATTCAAAACATTAATTATGCTCGGTGGTAACCAACTACGACATTGTTTAACAGAATTATAAACAAAAAGTTATTTTACATGATCAAAAAATGCTTTCTTGGTAAGAAGTGTTTTAGTTTTAGGTTAGTAGTGGTCAGAAAAAAAACATCGACCTACATAATTATGTCTCATAGATTTCATTGCTTAATCAAGGGACTTTTATGTACTTTGCTAGACCAAGAAACACATTAACCTACATAATATGGTGCAATAAACTTCACAGATAATCAAGATTCAATCCCTTTTCATAATATGTTGCAAACAACTTTGTATGACTTGCAAAAATTATCAATACACTCTTTAAAAAAACTTCTTTTCCGATTTCACCACATTGAATAACGTTGTTTGCGATAAGGTTTAGTGGCCGCAGTGCTATCTCCACACAAAACATATCTTATTTGATTCTCCTGATATCATTACGCAAACACCAGATACTACTGTAGTTAATATCTCTAAACAAGTATCTTTATATCAATATTTTTTATGAATACTATCTTCCTAGTTTTAGGACGCCTTAATCCCCTTATCGTTATATTCGTTATAAATATGTATTTCCTTATAAATACGTATTGCCCGGATGATCATCGTTAGGTGATTTAAATAAAATAAAGTGTCATTCAGATTAAACATCTATTTTATTTATATGTCACGTTAAGCTAAGCTTGTTCGAGTACTGTTCATTCAAATAGTTTTGTTATATGTTATGCCTGTTCAAATTAATTGGTAATTTAGTCTTGACTTTAGATACTCATTTGGATGACATACAAATCTTTATTGAAACCTCCCTCCCCTCTTAAATGAAATTCAATAAAACAATGTGGAGTATTTCTTACTTTATAGTAGGACTATTAAGTCGTATTAGATAGTGCGATATGCAAATTATCTAACGTCGTACTTATTGTATAAGTACACGATTTTATCTAGTAATATGAGTGCAATGACCTTTTTGTGCAGTCTTACTGTTCGAACCCTACAGACCCACATATTTCCACAAGCGAAAGATTACTCTATTCTATAAAAAAACATTCTTGCAACTGTTTATTCAGATCTATTTTTATTCATCCTATTGCATCATAGCCTAATTGTTTATTTTCTTTTCAGGTTCTTAAAATGTATGCTTGGGAACCGAGTTTTGAAGATCAAATTCTTAAAATAAGAAACAAAGAAATGAACGTTTTAAAACAGACTGCTTATCTTAACTCTGCAACATCGTTTATATGGTCTTGTGCACCTTTCCTGGTAAGCGACTTATCATTTATCTAACTGAAACCTAGATACAAATTATTGCAAAATCAATTCAATTTCAGCTACACCCACAATATGTCGAGATACAAATTTTTACACAATTCTATGACTTAAAAGAAACACCGTAAGTGCTGAAATCATGCTGATTTCAATTGCGTCACGGGGAAAACATAATTCATAACTTAATTGTAATAAAGTAAACTAAAAAGAAGATCCCTATCATTAGCAACAAACGACTGCATTATTTATTTTGCAGTAAAGATGTTGCATGGTGTGCAAAATAAGTGTGCTACATCATGTACTTTTTGGAAAAGCAACATCATGGTATTACGTCATGACTATATTCTAATCATTTTAATCGAAACAACTTGGATAAAAATTGATCCTCAATCACAGTCGCTAATCAATGTAATGAATTATGTCATTGATTTAGTAATGATAGCCGTACAGATTACACATTTATACCAGTCTTATGAGTTTTAATCGTCTCAATATTGTTATTTATGAGCGTTTATGCTTTCATATCACTTTAATATGATTTACCTACTGATAACACACACTGACATAGTGTTTTTTTTTAAACTACAAGATAGGTAGCTAAGATAACCCCCAAAGGAGGTAAATTGATGATAGTAGTAATAACATGTACGAGCCGTATAGCTGCTGTTACGTTCTGTAACCCTGCGAGTTTTAAAGTTAAGATTCACTCTTAATAGAACCCTGACAACATTATTATATTTTTTCAAAGGGTTTTAATGTCGTGTAAGTATATATAGAACTTAAGATCAGCAAGGGTTTAAATAATTTTGTTTGTTTTCAAGGTGACCTTCCTAACCTTCTTCACGTTTCTGATAACGGACCCCGAGAAACATATCCTGACAGCTGAAAATATATTCGTGTCGATGTCTCTGTTTTACACAATGCACTTGCCCCTAGGTTTACTGCCACTCATCGTGGTATCAGCGATCGAGGTAGTGCCACCACGTGCTCTACTCTATACATCTACACATGAGGCTATGGTTCTTTACATACAGACACACTAACACGCATATATTTCGTACTTAATATTATAATTGAAGAGCGACAGTGCACAATTCCAGTTTAGGTTGTGCTCTACGGCTGCTGAAACACGCATGACGTTTATTTGTACGTCCACTCGCCCGCGTCGCGATAATAGGTGGGGTGGAGACCGCGAGCGAGCGGGCGTACTATGTAACGGCCAGGGAGCACAATGTAAACTCCGTAAGCTACGGTCCAGCCGCTTGCATGGGCAAGGGACTTCTTATAACTCGTGGAATGGTGTCGTAGGTGTCGCTGATGTCGTTCGGGTGCTTTGTACTGGTAAACGATACCGAAGTGCTGGACTCTAAGAGAGCTTTCGTAGCGTTGTCTCTTTTCAACATTCTGCGTTTCCCACTGTCAATGCTGCCTAACGTTATATCGAATGTTGTACAAGTAAGTTTATCATATAGATTATTTTGTGTGTGTGCAGTGTAAAGCTTTTATTGAAGAAGTAAATATTTGTGTCAAATCTTGTAAGTTCACTGATGCAGATGTGGGGTAAAAAACAATACACACATTAGTTATTAATTAGGCAAGTATGTACTTGTGTAATTAATATTAGACCAGGACCCTGCGTTCGATATACATTTTCTGATGTAGGTTGTGGTCACCCTATCATTAATCGACTCATTATTCAAATTTTCTTTTAACGTTTCTCTGATCGAGCAACTAATTAATTATAGTTCTAACAACTTGCTTCTACTTTACTTTATCGTTTTTAATTTACGACGAGTACTTAATTTATCGGTGTTGAAACTTTAATTGCGAAGCTTGGTGTGGTTATATATGTCAAATATACCAGGCCCCTCAGAAAGTATTGCGAAAAAAAGTTTTTATATATGGGAGACTGGCCAGTTATTATGTTTTTCGAAAATATGATTATTTATAAGTAAAAATAAGTAAGTTCCAATTTCAAAATTTCCCTCCACATTTTTTGCGAGTTAATTCAAAGTATTGTGTCTCACTGAAATATGGATCTGCGCCGGGAACATTTTAGAACTATGATTTTATACGATTTCAAGTGTCGCCTGAAACCGGATGAATCGTACGATAGACTTCAAATGGCATTCATGGATGAAGGCCCTTCCAAGGCAACCGTGTATCGTTGGTATAACGAATTCAAGCGCGGTCGACCAACTTTGGGGGATGACGAAAGAAGCGGTCGCCCTTTGACGGCTGTTACCGAAGAAAACGTGCTAGCAGTGAAAAATTTAATCCAAGACAATAGGCGAATTACATATCAGGAGATTCAACACATATTGAAGATTGGATCGGGAAGCGTTCACGAGATTCTACACAGCCATCTTCGCGTGAGGAGGATAGTATCACGCTGGGTGCCGCACAACCTCACCGATGCTCAGAAGCAGGCCCGGGTGGAATGGTGCCGTGATATGCTTAACAAATTTGAAGCAGGCTCGTCTCGGCGTGTTTACGACATCGTTACAGATGATGAGTCCTGGATTTATCAATACGACCCAGAAACCAAGCGCCAGTCGACTGTTTGGGTGTTTCAAAATGAGCCAACGCCTACCAAAGTGAAGCGATCTAGAAGCGGGGGTAAGATTTTGATCGCTAGCTTTTTTAATTTGACTGGCCACTTGGTATCAATTCCCTTACGGGATCAAAGAAGCATTAATGCCGAATGGTATACTTCCAAATGTTTGCCAGAAGTTTTCTCTGTTATAAGCAACAAGCGACCAAACACAGGGCTCCGCGGGCTACTGCTCCACCACGACAATGCACCTGCGCACACCGCACTCAAAACGAGGGACTTCCTGGACAGCACGCCAGTCAAACTCCTGGGTCACCCTCCTTACAGCCCTGATCTAGCACCGTGTGACTTCTTTTTATTCCCAAAAATAAAAAATCAGCTCAAAGGGATACAATTTTCGTCGCCGGAAGATGCGCTGGCTGGGTTCGAGCAGGCTGTAAACGAGGTGTCTGCGGCGGACTGGAAAAAGTGTTTTGAAAACTGGTTTAGGCGCATGAATCTTTGTATAGAGGCTGGTGGAAAGTACTTTGAAAAGATTTAATAAAAATATATGTACGTATAGAACAATTTTTTTTAGTTTCGCAAAACTTTCTGAGTGTCCCACGTATGTTGTGTTGCTAACATTCTTATAAAATATGTACTCATTTTCCATACGACTGACATATTTCAAAATTTTTAGACTTCCGTCGGTATAAAGAGATTGAACAAATTCATGAACTGTGATGAGCTAGACATTACATCTGTTGAACGCGACCCTAAAGACCGTAAGTATTATTTTTAGCCTTATATTCTTCTACATATGGCTTATGATCTTGACATTTGTTTTATAATATGTATGTTCGAATTTTAGCTAACCCGATCGTAATCGAGAATGGCCAATTCACGTGGGGCGACCAAGACGCGGAACCGGTTCTAAAGAACCTCAACCTGCACGTGCCGCGCGGCTCGCTCGTCGCCATCGTGGGTGCCGTGGGCTCCGGCAAGAGCTCCCTGCTGTCTGCTTTGCTTGGGGAAATGAACAAGATTTCCGGACGAGTGAACACATATGGTACGTATCACTTAATAAAAGGCACCATTATTCCTAAAAATAGTCGTCAGGTAACTTATTCGTCCTTTAAATTGTAGGTAGTATAGCGTATGTGCCGCAGCAAGCGTGGATTCAGAACGCAACGCTTCAGGACAACATTCTGTTCGGCAAGCCGCTAGACAAGCAGAAGTACAGCAATGTCATCGACATATGTGCTCTCAAACCTGACTTTGAGGTGCTGCCTGGTGGAGATCAAACTGAAATCGGCGAGAAAGGTAACTTGTGATTGATATTATTGTGTAGGGTGTAGCATTGTTAAACTGGGTTCGAACCCAGGCTGGCGCATTGACTTCATGACCCCTGCTCTCAAAACGATGAAAGAAATCATCGTGAGGACATCGGCATGTCTATAACCTAAAATTCGAAGACATGTGAAGTTGAACTTGAAGACACTAACCCGTACTGGGGCCGTGGGTGCAGCCGATTGCCTCCTCTTAAAGAGGAGAGGAACCCTGTGTCCCAGCACTGGGAAAATTTAAGGGTGATTTGACGCTATTGAGTATTACGACGCTAAACAAATAACGGTGTACGTCTGTTCACAGGTATAAACCTGTCGGGCGGTCAGAAGCAGCGCGTATCGCTGGCGCGCGCGGTGTACTGCGACGCCGACAACTACTTCCTGGACGACCCGCTCAGCGCCGTGGACTCGCACGTGGGCAAGCACATCTTCGAGCAGGTGCGTGTGTGTGTGCGTGTGTGTGTGTGTGTGTGTGTGGGAGCGGGACAGAGCAGTACAGCAGTGACGCCTCTCGCTCGCGCAGGTGCTGGGCCCGGGCGGGCTGCTGAAGCACAAGACGCGCGTGTGGGTGACGCACAACGTGTCGTACCTGGCGCACACGGACCTGGTGGTGGTGCTGCGCGACGGAGAGGTGTCGGAGGCCGGCTCCTACCAGCAGCTGCTCGAGAAGAAGGGCGCCTTCGCTGACTTCCTGCTGCACCATCTGAGCGACGCCGAACGAACCTCACCCGAAGGTAACTAACCGGTCTACAGCGAGCCTGTTCGGTCGGTATGGCCGGCACGGCACTAATCATATGATTTAAATCGTTTTTCCAATAGCTTTTGATATGAACTAACGCAAACCGCAGGAAACCTACGTAATAATTAAATTTACCAGCTGTTTACAGATCCCTTTTCTAATCCAGACGAATACTAAATTTCTTTAAACATCGTTTCAGAGTTGGACGAAATCAAACAGGACCTTGAAAGTAAACTTGGCACTGAATTCCAGACCAAGTTACAGCGAGCTCGTTCCCTTTCCGAAAGTGCATCAGAGACAGACCTTGCAGCAGGTAACGGAAAACTTACGCTAATCATATTTTTTGGATTTAAATAAATGTAGATAATGACATGATATCATGAATTCTCTATTCATGCATAGATACGTGATCAGATTACGGGGATAATTTACTACAGATGAACTTGAACATGGAATTTCGTAATAAACGGCCACTGCGATCTACAAATTGTATTATATTAACTGATTAAAACGTCTTTTTCCCGCCTTTAGGTGACCGCGCCGGCAGCGTGAAGAGAAAAACGCCAGAAACCGCCACTCCGAATGAATTGAAAGAGAAAAACAAACTCATAGAAACTGAAAAAACAGAGACCGGAAGTGTAAGTTATTTACAATTTATATGAATACAACAGAAAATTGTTCCTAATTTTTAAATAGTCGATAGTTTCAGTTTTATGCCGGTGGGTTTTACAGAAAATCAAGACTATGTAAAAACATTTCCGGCTGTTTGTGGGGTCTATAATTTTTTAAATTGTCAAAGGTTTTCTGCTGGCGGTTTTCAGAGCATCCACAAAATCGAGACTGTAAAGAATACTTTTTCTGTGGTCTAGTAAGCCGCGCATAAAAAGAGCGTTATAGCGAAGAGCCGCTACGTACTAGCTACGCAGCTGATCTCATGTCATCTATAGAGTTTCATTTACAACTAGCTGTCCGGCGCAACTTCGTTTGCGTCATATTTTCCCCGTTTACGCAATATTTTTCATTGCTGCTCCACTCCTATTGGTCGTAGCGTGATGATATATAGCCTAAAGCCTTCCTCGCTAAATGGGCTATCTACACTGAAATAATTTTTCAAATCGGTCCAGTAGTTTCGAAGCCTATTCAATGCACACAAACAAACAATCAAATCTTTCCTCTTTATAATATTAGTTTAGACGACCGATGCGTGCACGCACACGCCACGCGGCCGCATTCGGTCTTTGTTGAAAATAAGACAACGAGTTTACACCTCCTCTATTTTTTGCAGGTGAAATGGGGCGTCTACAAGCATTACCTGATGAGCGTAGGAATTTTATCGTCCGTTATAACAGTACTTATGAATCTCATCCTGCAAGTTTTCCAAGTCGGCTCCAACTACTGGCTTACCGAATGGGCGAATGATGATAAAATGGTAAGATCTATGCTTTTTTTTACCAAAATATAACTTTAAAATCTTTTTAAATTACTTTTATAAATAATATACTATTGTAAACGATCATTTAACTTGATCCTGATTATTTAGTACGCTTGATTAGCGAGTGGAATGACCTCAGCATAATGTTATCACTAATCAGTACACAAACTAACTATAATCTCGCTTGTATTAATATTTTTCTAGAATAAATAAAAATAATGCTCACAAATCACGAAGGCAACCTAACGCGTAAATTTTTCAAAATAGTATTTTGAAACCCATTTCATGTCCATGAATAGGTCTTATTTCTTTGTTCGCATACAACACCAAATTGCAATCAACACAGTAGAGAAAATCACTTTCACTATTCTATGCAAATTTTTCAATTGGTTTCGATTCACACATGAATTGCACGCAATGCTGATCAAAACCTTAAGCTCCTTAAGGTCCCTAGCGTCTATGGCTACCTTTACTGTGGAGAAGCACTGTTAGCTAAATGTATTGTGTTGTAGCTCGTGAATGGCACGGTGGACACTGCACGACGTGACATGTATCTCGGCGTGTACGGCGGCCTCGGCATCGGACAAGGTAACATAAACTACAACTCAACTAACCACTGTTCTTATGGCTATACTTACGATTACACCAAAACTCAATTTAATTTCCAGTTCAATAAGTTCCAAATTACTTTAACTTTTGTCATCATCATATAGTCTTTTACAAGCCACATGATGGTGTTGGAAGAATCCTAAATAATCACGATTGGTGATTGCAGTATGTTGTTAGTCTCTTGACATAAATATATTTTAGACACCTCTTCTAAAAACCTATCACAAAAACAAGAACTACACGACACTTACAATATACTAATAATGTACGTATGTTATTTGGTAATGGAAACTATTAATAATGAATACATTATTTACAAATATTATATTTTTCATGTTTATTTTATCTATGCATATTCTTCTTTAAAACATTTATATAATATCTTGCCCTTTTTTACATTTATTATCTTTTGCATGGTCTTGAATTTTCTTTATTTCCAAAGAAATTCCAATGTGCATGGATTCATTACAGGTATAGATTTAATATAGTAGATTTATAACATACAAGAGTCATGAAAAAAAAACTGAACTTTTTAGACAGCGACTTGACAAAATTGTGTCCATTCCACTTTTTATTTGTTTCAAAATAAGGGATTCCATTTTTAACAAATAAGTACTTTTTGTTTATTAAGTTATAATACAGAATTTAGCATAACTATGACAGTGATCCATGTTCAAAAATACTATCGAACTGGCGCCCGCTATGTGTCACAACCAGGTGGCCTACCTCTTAAAGCAGTATTATTTAATCTTATTCCAGAGTGAGAAAGAGATGGTGCTAGACGTCCTCTCTAGCTCCGTCTCTTTCCCACACCGGAATGACATTAAACCAATAATGGTTTAAGACGTCATGCTAACTCCTCAGATCACGAGATTCCGTGGAATTAGGTGAGCTTCGTCGCAATCTTTGCAATATATTTGATTTTCGCGTTGTTGTTGATATTACTGAAATGCGATTTGTGACTTTTGTATGTTGAACTAGTATTTAAATATGTATTTTTATGAAATTGCATGAAACATCTTCTATTTAGACATTTATATACTGAACTATTTAGTAACGTGGTGTGAGATTCGAAAATTCACGCGTTCTCTGACTAAAATGGGAAACTAAAGGTAAAAAGCTAAAAATGAACTGGAAAACATTTACCGATCCTTTTTTACGAAAACGAAATACCAATTCTGTTGTGTAAGCGCCCTGTAGCTGCCAACTTAATCATATCACATTACTAAATTAAGTCGGCTGTTTTAACTTCAAACTATTGAATATCAGTGACGTGCGACCTACAAACTCGGTACGAATCGGCCACGTCATATACACTTGCGGGTCGAACATGTCAAGTAACTATCTGAAACTTTCCTCACTTCAAATATTAGTTTATAAAGCCGGAAAAAAATAATTACCGTGCAAACAAAAATAGTCCCCGGGGTGGTCTGCATGTTTCGAGTCCGCTCGTGTAGCCGGTGTCGGGTCGGCAACAGAAGTACAGTACGGCTGTGACAGTGGTGTCGGTGTCGGTGTCGTCGCTGGCGCTGTACCTGGGCACGCTGGCGGCCGCGCGCGCGCTGCACGCGGCACTGCTGAGCGGCGTGCTGCACGCGCCGGCGATGGGCTTCTTCGACTGCACGCCCGTGGGCCGCGTGCTCAACCGGTTCAGCAAGGACGTGGACGTGCTCGACAATGTGTTGCCCATGACGCTCAGGGGCTGGACCTCCTGCTTCTTTGCGGTATGCGACGCCTTCCCGCACTCCCGCCCGTGTGCTGTGACACACTGGTACAACTCGAACGCTATGTATTAGTGCACGTAATTTCAAGTAGAACTCAGTGAAAGGTAGTAGTTTTTAGAAACAATCATTAACTAAAGAAATTGTCATGAACTGCTCATCCAGTATTTCTGATGCCAGAATGAAGATAATCCCGATGATAAATTCTGCACTAGAATTTATTTCACAGATTTGCCTATAAGTTTTATCCTAATTTCTTGGGCTTAATAAAATGTATAGATGCAAAAGAAAATATCAAAACGAAAAGCGTTATACTTCAAACGCAAGATTAGACATGTAGAAAACAGTCTTTATTTATTTCTTCATGCAACAAGTTCTACACGTCTATAAGAAGTACTGCATGCACAGTTGGACGGGTGAATTTCTAGAGTTGACCAAGTGTTGCACTTTATACAGCGATGTGATATGCAAATCGCTTATAGAATTTATACCTATACTTTTTATAGAACATAGCGGCTACTAAGTTTGGAGCCCCAAACGTGTCTCAAGAATTTAACGTTTACCTACATAATGATGAACGTGGGATCAGTTTATGAATAATAAAACGTTATTTCGCTCCTCTTCTTTTTCCTAGGTGCTTAGATAGTGTTTTTTTCTTACATTCTTTGCTTTCCTTTGTTTTAACCCAGCAATTAGATGTATGCTAATTTAAGCTTGCATGTGATTAACCTAGTATAGAAGTATTAAGCTCAAAGGAATGGCCAAAATTGCTAATTTGGTGATAAATTCGACCACAACGCTTCATGGGTCTTCAAGTATTCATGAAAAAATCGCAATCCAAGCGAAATCTGTGTCTTGGTTCGTTTTATAATATTTGGTTTCACACTGACTTTGACTTTGAATCTCGAAATATGAAAATGCGCTGCGATTCAGACCTCAATATAAATAAATAGCTCAATATCTATCTGCCAATGGTATCTTGATACTAACACAAATATAAATAGATTTCATAGTGACCACATTAGAAATGCAGGTGGTGTCCATCTCGGTTTAACTTATACTCTTCAATACACAATCCCGGGTTCTCGTTTATCGGCCAGCCAGGGCAAATAGCTCAAACACGAGTGTGAATGGCTATATTCAACAACTAGCTCTGATTTTTAGTCCAGATATTCAAAGTTTGCGGGATTCAGTTTCTGAAAAAAGCTAAATTATAAATATATTTCTTTCTACCGTTTTCAGCTTAAATTGCTCCCTATCCGACTCGGGAGGTCACTCAGATTTCTCTGTATGCTCTTCACTCTTATGAACGATCCATGTGCTCCCGATTTTTTAAAAACTTATTTCAACGTGTTGGGCAGTTCTCACAGTCGTAAACTTAGAACTTCCAAAAATCTACTCGTCCAAATTCCTTCACACCGTACCGGTTTTATGTCAAATTCATACGCTGTCTCATCAATAAAGCTGTGGAACGCGCTACCTCTCGATATTAAAAAAGTTGAAAGGAAATTCATTTTTAAAATAAATGTTCGTAACCGCTATTTAAATCAAACGAAATAGCTCGCAATTAAAAGTCTTGTCATAGTAATTATTATTAGGTTTCTCATTCTTTATTTTGATATTTGTTAAAATATTTATTTCTCTATTTTATGTTTATCTATGTAATAATATGCAATTTCGAAATTAATTAGATATTTTTAGAGATTATTTTGTACCCTATCACAATGTTGTCCTTTTTAACCCAATGGTTGACTGGTAGAGTATACCTTGTGGCATTAAGTCCACCTATGAAGTTTCAATAAACAAATAAATTTTCGCTAGAAACAAATATCACTGACAAGAGAGGCAGTACTGCGTTGTGGTGGACTTTTTTCGCTAAAGAGCTTGTTCTGACCATGAGCTTAACAAACTATAAATAGCTCTATTATTTATCTAGCGCACAGTATACTATCAATATCCACCACCTTAGCGTCGTGTAGCCCCTTTTACCTCGTAGCTAATGTTTTAAAAATACCTATCGTAAACAATGTATTCATTATTATTAGAAGTGTCGCCCATCTGTCGATCGCACATGCCTTCGACTTTGGTAATAAACTGTCCATGGATGTTGTTGCAGCAATAAGCTCAATTTTTGCTGATCTAATGCCATATCTGGCGTGTTGGAGGGCGGCGAGGTTGCTCCACGAGCTATTGTTGGACCATGTGTTAAAGGCACCGTTGCAATTCTTCGAAGTGACACCCGTTGGCAGGATACTCGCTAGATTTTCTAAAGACATGGACATTTTGGACACGTCTCTGCCTTCGCAGATCTCCGACTTGATGTGGTGCATGTTTGAGGTAATCTCACCACTGTTAACTATTCATACCATTGTTTTGGCCATTCGGTTATGTTGGTGGGTAATTTTTATTGTTTTTTTATTTGTCTGTGTTTGTGCACATTATGTTCGTTTTATTTGCTAGGTGTTAATGCGATGTTACGAGCAGTACAGTGTTGTATTTGCAGGTCACGTTATAAAAGCATTGTTTTAATCTTTCAAGTGCTAGGTAGAATAGAATAGAATAGAATAAAACTTTATTGTACACCAAAAATGAAAAATAACGGGCTTACAAAACTGCTAATCATATGGTTACAACGGCGGTCTTATCGCTGATAGCGATATCTTCCAGACAACCTTTGGATGGACATTATGGAATATAAATAAAAAAGGGGGTAGTCACTGGTGTACTTATTACACAAAAATGTTAAATAACAAAAGTTAAGTTATCACTTCATATATGTACATATACATGTATAATATAAATATAATACATAAATAAATATATATATAGATATTTGTGTTTTTAATATTATATGGCAAAAATAAAACTAGAAAGGTAATATTATACATCTCGAAAATCATAATTTGGATTATCTACAGCCATAAAGTTTCATGAAATTTACAATAAATGATTCGGGTAATTTGTCCCGCATACATCCTAAAGTTATTCGATCAACATTAAAGTTTAAGTACTTTTAAAATATGATAAATTATTGTAATTTAACTTACGTTATTTTATAAAACAAATCCATCTATTAACTATTATACAAACTTCTTGGAGACCCCTTTTCAAAAACCATTGCAATGACAATTAGATACTGAAACGAAACTTCTTAGTGTACACACCTACTAATAGATGACTGTATGTGTATACTCAAAAGTAAATAAAATACAACACCAAATATAGATGTAGGTCACCTGTATCGCTAACTAAGTCTGGCAGTGGGATGGAACCATCAGAACTGTCTGGCGGCTTGGGACACTTCAATAGTTGCCCAAGTATATTTATTTTATGCATTTATAATAAACTAGCTGCCCGGACAGACTTCGTTCTGTCAAAAGTTAAAGCAATGCACTTTTCCTACCTACCTACCCTACCCTACCCAACCCTACCTACCCTACCCTACCCAACCCTACCTACCCTACCCTACCCAACCCTACCTACCCTACCTTACCCAACCCTACCTACCTACTACCTACCTACTACCTACCTACCCTACCCTACCCTACCCAACCCAACCCTACCCAACCCTACCCTACCTACCCTACCCTACCTACCTACTACCTACTACCTACCTACCTACCCTACCGTACCATACCCTACCTACCCTACTTTACCCTACCTACCTACCCTACTCTACCCTACTCTACCCTACTCTACCCTACCCTACCCTACTCTACCCTACTCTACCCTACCCAACCCAACCCTATCCTACCCAACCCTACCCTATCCTACCCAACCCTACCTACCCTACCCTACCTACCTACTACCTACCTACCCTACCCTACCCTACCCTGCCCAACCCAACCCTACCCTACCCAACCCTACCCTACCTACCCTACCCTACCTACCTACTACCTACCTAAAAAAAAAAAAAAAAAAAAAAAAAAAAAAAAAAAAAAAAAAAAAAAAAAAAAATTATCCTATGTCCTTCTCCTGGCTCTAAACTACCTCCCTGCCAATTTTCAGCTAAATCGGTTCAGCCGTTCTTGAGTTATAAGTGAAGTAACTAACACGACTTTCTTTTATATATATAGATATACATATATTTAATAAAATGACGTAAGTTCACTTACATTTTATCATACTTTAAAGGTGTCTGGCGGTGGGTTTCCTCCACACAAAATCTCTGGCAGTGGAGGAGGTGGATCATCATACTAGCCCTTATGTAATATCAGAACCACGCTTTATAGTATGACGTACCATCATCAATAATCATCATCTGCCTAGCCTTTTTCCAAACAATCTTGGGGTCGGCTTCCAGTCCAACCGGATGCAGCTGAGTACCAGTATTTTACTGGCAACTGCCTATCTGACCTCCACAACCCAGTAACTGGGTAATACGATACCCATTAGTAAGACTGGATGTCAGACTTCTGATTACTCGTAACGACTGTCAAAGATCTATAAATGATAGCCGGGACCAACAGCTCAACGTGCTTTCCGAGGCACGGAGGAAACTCGGTACGTTATTATGGTCACCCATCCGTGGACCAACCTCGGCAAGCACGGCTTAACCTTAAAGATCAACCCGTGCTGCTGTTATTATTTAGCCACGAGCTCCTCCCCTTATAGTATGACGTACCTTAGCAGCTATTTAGCACACCTTTGTTACCTGATATCTGTTAAAGCCACCATGACCGAGTTTTCATAATATCCAATATTGTTCTTACCTAAAGTAAGAACTCCCACAAAAAAAGTTTCAGGGTTTAAAAAGTTACGTAGGTCTGTCGCTTATGGGATCTTGGTCCAATAGTACTATTTTCGCTTAATATTGCTGTCTCGCTTTAATGAAACTACAAGGAGATTGGAGAGCTTGTTGTGTGTGTTGTAATTTTGCTCTATATTGTTCTTGTCACAGAGTTTTCTTATAATTTTACAATTCATAGTGGTATCTGGAAAATTCCTTTTAAGCAATACGTTTACATCTTAAAACTAAACTTGTATTTTAATTCAAGTTTGTAAACTGATCCCAAAAATATGCGTTTGTTTAATGTGTTTTTGTAACGTTCACCAAGCCGACATTACCTATCATATTCATAGATTTTAAATGGATACAAGTAATTGCTGTCTTTATATTTATATTAAACTATTGGTTAAGTTATCGAACTTTACTTCAAACATTTCATTATGTGTACTTTATCATATTTTGCGTCGGGCGTACTTACCAGATGGTTAAAAGGACCCCTTCCGAGGTATGATAAATAACTAGTTTTTTTTTTTTTTTGGTAAAATGATATGTAGCACCTATTTGTATCAAAAGCAGTACGCACTCATCGAATAATCTTGCACCACTTTTATTGACATAAGTATTTAATTTTTATATAAATAAATTATAGCGGAAATATACCACATCAGAGACAAAATGATAATTTTATGCATGAGGTCTCATATAAAAGTTAAAAGAGATGCAAAACTTACTTCGATTAGTGTGGTATATTTTAATTTTTTGTTAACTTGAGCATAATATGTCTGTAGGTATTGGGGACGCTTTTCGTCATAAGTTTCTCGACGCCGATATTTATGGCCGTGATTCTTCCCATCGGCTTCGTTTACTACATCATCCAACGGTTCTACGTGGCTTCTTCACGACAGCTGAAGAGATTAGAGTCTGTGTCGCGATCGCCCATCTACTCGCACTTTGGTGAAAGCATCACAGGCGCAAGTACCATTCGAGCCTACGGTGTCTCTGATAGGTAAACTTACACATCCTTTATTTTCGCTAACGGTCACTATTCTTGTTTAGTAATTTAGTGCAATAACAAGATACATATATAATTAGTTTTCATCTCCGTATTGATTTAATAAATCTTCTCTAAACCCCGCTAGATAGATCATAGTGATGGTATTATATTAATTTCGTTTTTTTCACTAGGTTTATTGCAGAATCTGAGCGCGGTGTGGATCACAACCAGTCGTGCTACTACCCGAGCTGCATCGCGAACAGATGGCTGGCGGTCAGGCTTGAGATGATCGGCAATCTCATCATATTCTTCTCTGCGATGTTTGCAGTGCTTAACAGAGACACCATCAGCGCCGGTCTTGTCGGACTCTCCGTCAGTTACGCCTTACAGGTAAATATACTAACGGTATTTTAATCATACAGCGATTTCTAAAAACCATTATACTGTCAAAGTGAACTGCACAATCCTGTCTGTTCTTTTCTCATCGCCAACTTTGATTTTAGATCACACAGACTTTGAATTGGCTGGTGCGAATGACATCAGAAGTTGAAACAAATATTGTAGCAGTGGAAAGAATAAAAGAATACGCGGAGACAGAACAGGTGAGCTCATGTGACACTTGTAGCTTGTAACTAAGTACTGCCTACCTTTGAAATGACCTATATGAACATTGTTGTTTCGTGTTGCGATATAGGAAGCAGCGTGGAACGTATCGCCCGGGCCCGGCGCGTCGTGGCCGGAGACGGGCGCGCTGCAGCTGGAGCGCCTGACGCTGGCGTACCGCGCCGGCGCCGAGCCCGCGCTGCGTGACGTCACGTGCGCCGTGGCGCCGCGCGACAAGCTCGGCATCGTGGGCCGCACCGGCGCCGGCAAGTCCACGCTCACGCTCGGCCTGTTCCGCATCGTCGAGGCCGTGGGCGGCCGCATCCTCATCGACGGGCTGGACATCGCCGCCATGGGCCTGCACCAGCTGCGCTCGCGCATCACCATCATCCCGCAGGACCCGGTGCTGTTCTCGGGCACGCTGCGCATGAACCTGGACCCCTTCGAGACGTTCTCGGACGAGGACATCTGGCGCGCGCTGGAGTACGCGCATCTGAAGCCCTTCGTGCAAGGTGAGTGCGGCTAGGTTGTGAGTGTCTCTTCTCCCGCGCGGTCTCTCACCTTAGTCTTTCACCTAGATCTTAATATATATTAACATGAAACCTAGGTTTAGGTTTGCCGGGCTGTTTCCGCACTTAGCCTCTTTATTGGGCCATTGTACGTATGAAAAGACATCCTCTGGTTACTCCAACCATCCCAGGTCCTCCAAGAAAGCTAGTAGCCTTTTCAGGCTGCTGCAGGCCTCCGGGAGCGATTCCAGCAATTGAAGAGTCCGAGCCCGTTGATCTGCCACACTTCTGCACTCCATGAGCACGTGCTGTGGTGTTTCTTCCGCTTCGATACATCCTCTGCACAGAGGGCTATCCGTCACACCTATGGTTAATAGGTGTTTGTTCTGGGGACAGTGGCCGGTTATAATACCTATAATCTTGCGGATTTTGTCCCGTTTCAGTCTAGTGATGCTGCGGGCAAGTCTCTTTGATGCTTGATGCTTCCGGAACTGCACTCTTTGTTTGCTGCAGGTTACACTGTTTCTCCATTCCATTTGGTGTATTTCCTCAGTTTCTTACGCAGCCATGCTTTTATTTGGGCTTGGGGTATAAGCAGCAGTAGTTCCGGACCGTATGCTGTTGTCTCCACTCCCCATTTGGCCAGTTCATCCGCTGCGTCGTTACCCAGTGAGTTACTGTGCCCTTTTATCCATTGCAGCAGAGTTACTTTGTTTGTGTTTGCAATGTGTTGGAGTGCGTTCCAATACGAGGACAGAGGTAAAAGTATTGTTTTGTAGCGCTTGGAGCACTGATGCACTGTCTGATATGACTTTGACAGATCATTATCTTAAACTAACGGCTACTCACGGTTTGCTTCCCACGCATCTTTTTCCAACCAGATCTGGGAACTACTTAGATCATTTTATGTTAAAAACTAAAAACCCAGCATGTATAATAGTGGTACATCATTGACCACCTTTCAGTCACCCTGTCCCTGAGGCTAAACGGTTATATCACCACTAATCACTCTCGTACAATTTCCAATACCACTTCCACAGCCATTAAACAAAACATAGATAGTACTGGTTTTGGTGTTGGATCAGATGAACCAACACCAAAACCAAAATTGTACCACAAAATTATTCAAGATGTTATTGCTTCAAACACCCTATGTACACGTACAAAATAAGATTCTTGTTATCAAGCCCTGGACATCATTAGATGTATTAGAAACCGAGAGAGGACACCAACGCTTGAAACGAAATTAAAAAAAAATACGGTCTTTCAAATTACCTGTTCAATTACTTAGATGCTACCTTACTAACTAGTAAATAAAGTGCATATGATAAAAACGAATAACAAAAGGCAGAAAGCCGCCCGGAAGTCCATCAAGACTATTACCAACACTTCTTTTCAACGGCAATGTCCGGAAGAGCTATTTCAACCCACTGACGATCCTAAATTATCTGTGTACCATGTCAATTAATTGATCCTTCACGGACATTGGCCCCCAACTTGTTTCTCAAGTTCTAACCACGATGTTAAAAATTCGACCACAATCACCACCTTTCCAGTCTTTTGTGATCCTGCCGGTAGATAAATCCCGAAAGCCGGTAGTGGAAAGACTGACCAGCTCCTTGCGTTCTTATCGTGCCACGGGTTACAACTTACGACAACATATCTGGGAAAATACCAAAAAATCGTGGGCCATTTTAACAACGCCCAACAAGCACATCTCACGCAATCGTGCCATTGAAATTGGCTTTTCCCAACGGCATTAAAATAGCGGTCGTCCCTCCAGTTTTCAAGAGACGGAGCAAATGTAAACAACTACCCCCAATATCCATACTAAGTTCTCTAAACAGGATTATTGGTAAAACACCAACAACCTCTTAAGAGGTCATTCTACATTACATTCTGACAACACTTTCACAATGACACCATCACCGAAATCGTGAAAAAAAAAATCTGCTGTTCCATACTTTATGTTCACACTAGCTGACCGGCGCAACTTCGTTTGCGTCACATTTTCCCCGTTTTCGCAACATTTTTAATTGCTGTTCCACTCCCATTGGTCGTAGCGTGATGATATATAGCCTATCGCCTTCCTCGATAAATGGGCTATCTAACACCGAAAGATTTTTTCAAATCGGACCAGTAGTTTCGGAGCCTATTCAATGCAAACAAACAAACAAACAAACAATCAAATCTTTCCTCTTTATAATATTAGTTTAGATAACTCGTAAAAATGTAGGGAAAAGCTGATTTTTTTTTCACGATTTCGGTGGAGGTTTTTGGTGTTTTACCAATAACCCTGTATAATTATGATCCTTGAAATAATACTTAATAATTGTCTCGTAACCAAACACAAAATATTTGCTGCCAATCAATATAGTTTAAGACCTGGAATTTCAACGCAAGACTCTGTGGCAGAGCTTACCAAAACTATAATTAATTACTTGGACAAAGAAATGAAATGCTACGGTATCGTCCTCGACTTATGTAAGGCATTTGACACGGTTTCTGCACTCATTGATCTCTGAATTGGAGAACGTTGGAATTCCACGCCTTGCGCTGGACTTTTTTAAAGACATCATTCAAATCGTTCTCAACGTGTTAAAATAGACTCTGAAATGAGTGACGACAAGTCCATCAGTTTCGGCGTCCCACAGGGTAGCATCCTTGGCCCCTCTCTTCTTGCTCTCTTAAACGACCTGTGCCAATTACAAATACCAAATTGCGATATACAGGGAAATCCTAAGGTAATCCTAGTCGACTCGTGCAGGGATCAAAAAAATAATTTATATTTTTAAAGAACTAAGACACTGCTTATCCTGATACAGCTGTGCTGATTTATCATAGTCTTTGCCAGCCAATTTATTTTATATTGTATATCTGTTTGGGGCGGAACTTCTGGCCTAGTAACTTCTTCCTCCTAAAGGCAGAAGTTCGCATTGTGATATGTTCTCACTGTACAAGTAAAAAGAATATATATAATATCATCTCACGCTCACGTCGCTTGCAGGGCTAGCGGCCGGGCTGCGCCACGAGGTGGCGGAGGGCGGCGAGAACCTGTCGGTGGGACAGCGGCAGCTCGTGTGCCTGGCGCGTGCGCTACTGCGCAAGACGCCGCTGCTGGTGCTGGACGAGGCCACGGCCGCCGTGGACCTGGAGACGGACGAGCTCATCCAGGTGCGTTCCGCTCACTCAGCACACACTCACTACTCGTTCTCACTCACCACTCACTCACTCACTCCCTCCCTCACCTTGCAGAAGACGATTCGCTCCGAGTTCGCGCAGTGCACGGTGCTCACCATCGCGCATAGACTCAACACCATCATGGACTCCACCAAGGTTATGGTGCTTGACAAGGGACAACTCGTCGAATACGCGCCACCTGAACAACTCTTACAAGATAAGAACTCTATATTCTATAGCATGGCCAAGGACGCGGGTCTAGTTAATTAAATATTATACCCAAAATTCACTAACTCATCCGTTCCTTTTAGTGAATTAAGAGTATTGAGACTCATCTCCGTGCGATAGACGATTTTTTAGAGTTTTAAGATAAACAAATGCAAAGAGAATTACTTACAAATGTTACTTTCGTGTTGGTTATTTTAAATTATAAACGTTAAATGAAACTGATACACTATGCAGTCAGTATTGTCTATTATTTATGTGTAATTTGCGCTCAACTCAATATAGAAACTCTTGCTGCCACTAAGTTATTTGACAATAGTCATTATGATGATTAGAAAAATTAATGCATTTTATACCTCCCCCATATTAAGTTTTAGCATGTAGTAAAGTAATAAAAATTAAAGCATTTACAACACATCACAGTAACAAATAAATGGATAATAGTGATTTAAATATCGAAATAGTACTTAAGTATATGACAGGGTGAGATTTTACTGAGTTACAGCTATAGGTAGTGGTATACTGTTAAGATAAGCTCAAATCATGCCACATTAAAACACATTGGATGATTCCAGTTCGAGAAGAAATTGTATAAACCCAGAATTCTAGACTGACAATACTTATTTACTGTTATTCATAAGAATATAATAATTATTTAGCCCTGTATGTTACATGTACAAATAAGAATATTATTCTTTTAATTTTTTTTTTCAAACATAATGTCAATTTGGGTCAAAAACAATTTCTTCGAGATGGCCTTTGTTGTGTTACATTTCACAATGTCTTCAATCATAACAGTTACTGGCATTATTTTAAGATGCATTGTTGCCGGATTGATTGTATCAATAATTTATTCCGAGATTATTTATCGTATTATTAACCTGTTGGTATTGGTATATATCTGGAGGTTAATCATGTTTTATTACTTGATACGAATTAAACAGCTTGGTCGTGGTCTTGGACACACTGTCTTAAGATTTGTTTTTTTTTTATAAGAAATATATACATTGTTATATAATTATTATCCCAAGCGGCTTGGAGCTAAGCTATACTCCTAATTAGTGCGCAATAATACTTATCTTGTGGATTATTTCTGTACGTAATCCGAGACTTACTTAATTTTTTTTATCAGATTTAAGTACTTACTTTTATTAATTATTAAATTGTTTAAAAGTTTTGCATGTAGGTTATTATTAAGAAAGGCGTTCAATTACATTTATTACTTAGTTACCACGCCCCCAGCTGCCCAATCATTGTTAATAATTTGAAGAAAATACTTAGAACCATATTTTTATTTACCATGTAAACTACTTAAGCAAAAATACTTAATGCTTACTTAATATTGTATTATCTATGTAAAGAATTCTGTATATAGAAATACGTACTGTAATTATATAAATTCATTTTCTGTATAAATCAATTTTAAAATTATGACACTTAATGTGGTTTGTTTTTCTAATATGTTATGTAATCACATTAATTAATGATATTTTATTCTTGGTAGACATTTATAGTATTATATTTCCTACAATTGTTATTTGTAGCTTTAAATTGTTCATCATCATCAGCCTATAATGTTCCTACTGCTGGACACAGGCCTCCTCTCTATGAGAGGGAGTGGGCTGTAATCCACCACGCGGGCCCAGTGCGGGTCGGTAGATGTCACATGTCTTCGATTTTTTTGTTCTAGGACATGCAAATTTCCTCACGATGTTTTCCTTCACCGTTTTTGAGAGCAGCGGTGATGAAGTATATTACACAAAGTAATGCGCTGGCTGGGTTCGAACCCACGGCTTACTGCTCCTAAGTCGGAGCTGCCACCACTGGGCCATCGCTGCTCTCTTTTATTTGTTCCTTCATGTCAAATGAAGATTTTATTGGCCACATGTACTTTTTATAAATCTTACGAACTTATTTTGTTGCTATCAAAATAATAACTGAATAATCGTAATAAGAATCTACATCGCGGGAGACATATACCATCAATAAAGAAGAGATAGAGGTATAATCTTATGAACTTACTGCCAATGTACACGAGTGGTATAAATGATTATTTATTGCGTGACGCGTAAATGTGAAAAATTATATAAATTAGTTAATAATGCCCCACTAAAGGCATTTTTGTCCCACGGTGTTGTCCTTACAAACATAAGAATATGACCATTTCTCTATTTACTTGTGGCAAGGCTTTACTGGTTTCTAGAAACTTGAATATAAATTTAAGAAATAAACTATGAAAGGCATGAAAACTCGAAATAAAAACGGATTAACTTACAAAAAAAACCTGATGTAAGTACGAATCTCTAAATATTAATTACTTAGACACGTCGTCCACAACGCTACTCAAAAGTATGCGGTTACAGACAAGTCACCGATGAGTAGCCAGAATGTCCCAGCACTAATAATTCAAGGGTGGTCCGTTCATGACGCGACTTGCCAACGTTTTATTCACTTATTGGTAACTGAGTAGTTTTATGGGCCAACGTCGTTACGAGAATCAATTCTAGCTTAAGACAATGACCAAAATTGATGCCTTTCTTTCTGTAGTCGAAACTTTCATTTTGCCTTTTGTATAATAATCAGTTCTAAGCCGATTTATACAGGGTGGAAAGAACATGGAAGCACAAAAGGTTACCACGTAGTCAGTACAATCGTCTGACCCCCCATCCCTCCCTTTTTAAGTAACCAATACCGTGTAAGTATTGCATTTTTGTAGGAAACAACTGTTTGTTTTTTAATTACCAATTTTAAAAAAAACTATGTTCAGAATGACGTACTGAATACGTGACTACCGTTTGTGCATCGGTGTGGGATTCCAGCCTGTATATGGTGATTTTTACGATGTACGCATCCGAGATACACAATTTGGTTATTGTTTTTTGCTCAAGTTTTGTATGGCTTTACTATGTGTCGAATTGATGCCGAGTTGTTAAATTGTGTCATGGCTCTAGGTGTCAAACATGTTATGATGATAAACCTATCCAAAGGTTTTTTTTTAATTCGATACTTTTTCTTAATATCCTTTCTGTAACATTTTTGATGCCTATCACTTTCGTTGAGTAAAAATACTGTAAGGTATTTTGGTACTTGTCTTTCTGCAAAAATAAACTACGTTTTTGTCAATAGATTGATAAAATTGTTTAACAATACTATTGTTTTTATGCACCATTGATCTGTTCGACTTTATGTTAATATGCAATTATCAAGTTTGTATCTCAAATTGTTTACCAAACATTCAAAAGAACTTTGATAATAAATTCATGAGAGGACCTACACACTTCTTCGAATCGTCGCGGCTCGCCACATTTCGATAAGTTCGACGAGCGGCTTTTACTCGCACTAATATCTACATTTATATTATATTTTGCCGCCGCCGGTCTGTGCCGAATCATGCCGACTCGAACATGAGTAGCACCCAAATGTACATCTGTGAATAACCCATGTACATAAAGTTTACGTGTACAATTTGTAAAGTTGCCCAGTTTCAAGCAAGGCAGGTTCTAGAATATAATTAGATTAGTCTTCACTTTTGTGCCTATTGAATAATTTAAGAAAATGTTTGTTTCAATGTGTATTAAAAATAAAAATGTTTTACCAAGATAGACTATAGCTTTTGTTTTTTTTTTATGATAACAATTACTTCATTATTTTTTTCTACAATTAAAATCAAGTTTTTTTCCGGGCTTAATTAAAGGAATCACCTCAAGTAGAGATATTCACAAGTTCACAGCTTCAAATTCTCAATAAAAGCTTTTTAAGTAAGATTTCTTACCATTTTAATCGAATTATTCTGGAACAACGTCAAGGTCAAGGACGACGGACGGGGTAGATTTGCCATATAATCCATGCTGCCTAGACACTGCATTCTTGTTTTTTCAATACATAATTATCTAAAAAATCAATTTCATAAATGTGTACCCCTTGCCCAAGTCATTCAAGTGCCAAAAGATCCTTTCCAATTTAAATTTCGCGGGCTATATTGGCTACCATTGCTTTTTTTGCAAACGCCGCCATCTTGTTTATTTTTATACATAATTTTCACAGACGATTTTACATTGTTTACAACCAGTGCGCCTACGCCTATTCCAAAGACATCAAATTCAAATTTCAAAAAAAAAGTTGCTCGATTCGGTTTGGTCGTTACCTATGGAGAAGAACCGGCAAGAAACTCCATGGTTACTCTTTAATCATTTGGTTTTACAATATTCCTATATTACAGCGTAAGTACTTATGTATGGGAGGACATCGTAGGCCCGACAATAAGTCGTTGGTATCTACCTAACGTAGAACAAGATAAAAAGTTTCCAAGGATCTAGGAATCTCTACGGCCTACAATGTCCACACATTCACAAACAAGCGGTAAATAAATAAAAATATAAAGACTAAATTAAACAGTGACACAAATGTTGTCATCCGTACTGTCTGTTTTAAATAAAAGGTGTAATGATCTAATGCTTTAAAAACTATTGTAAAAAATCTGATTAAAAAGAATGGAAAAAAATAAGATAAGAATAGAAGAGACATCCACACATTTGTGCCGTTTATGCTTTAGCTACCATGGAAGTCGCATGCGCAAAGGGGCTAATGCCAAACTTCTCTATCTTCAGCGTAGTCCTTAATTTAAACACGTTTGATGTAATTATAAACTTTCAGCGTTGCATGGGCGCATAGAAGCGAGAACCTTTTAAGATAATATACGCTCGTAGGTTCAGTACAGTATTATTTCATTTTAATGATTTATTTAAGTTTTAGGTTTATTTACAATTCGTTATTTTTTAAACAATAGTTTTGTGCAATAGTTGTAACTTGCAAAATGCAACGTTACATTACAAATTTTCGAAATGTCGTGGGTATTCATGTCCTTCTCTAACATCATAGCGGCTCCATAAGTCAAAATGAAGCAAATATATGAGTTCAGTTGCTATTATAGCGCTCCTTCAATGTTTTAGTTTTTATTCTATGGTTCCAACTAATGCCAAGCGCCAAAAGAAACATGCTGCACTATAATAAGCGGTGACCAGACTTAAAAAAAAAATGTGTTTGTCTGTGACAGTTCACAGTTGTGACACTGATTAAGTGATTTGATTAGTGATTAGATTATTCTGTTCTATATATATTTTGTTGTCTAGACTGTCTAGCAAAGAGTATAATAATATCTGTCTAGATAATAATTAGTTAAAGTTAATCATAAATTACAAAGGTACACGGACTAATGTCTAGATTCCGTACGATAGATAGTTTATTCGGATTCATATTGTGATTCAGTTCATTGCTTCAGGATTTATAAAAATAAAGATAAATGGATAAAGTATTTCAAATCGAATCACTTGAAGCATTTCAAAATGTAAGTAAAATGCAGCAAGGCTATTTGTTTTTATATCCATAACCTACCTAATAATTATATATAGAACAGTGTTCCGCGAACCTTGCTCTCATCTCTTCGTCGATCGTCCTGAGGCATTCCTTTTTTTTAGTTTCTATTGTGGTAAAAGTTGAAAGTCTTATTTCAATAGGTCGTTGCAATTAACAAGACTATTGCAAAAAGCATGCTAGAAAGCAGAGGATATTTATTTTTCACACCTATCCAAAACTGTTCCAAATCAGTTTCAGATTTTTTAGTTTAATAATGTGCAATCCATTATTTTCATTTCCAACAGTTCTTCCTCGGATCCTCTCGGATAATGGATTTACGATTTCGAACTCAGTCCATACAATGTAGAACTTATAGATCACACATAAGGAAATATAAATTCATTTTCTCTGCAAGAAGCTTCAAGTGTTTAACAATCAAAGCTAGCCCTTTTTTTCTTAATCAGCTGCCATGACATTTGGGAACATTTTATGATTACCATTGGTAGCCAGACCTTATTTTTCCCCAGCACACCAACTTATGACCATGGTACACACTTTGCGGAACACTGGTATAGAAGGTACAGACGCCAGCAGGACAAATTTTCCTAATCAACCTTGAACCGTATTCTATAACAATAAGGTTGAAAATCTACTAAAGATATTTGACAGATTGTTGTAGCTTGATGTACCTAGAACACATCAGATTTCCTTACAATCTATACCATAAATAAATCTTATTCAGTAATTGGCCACAACCTCACCTAGGAATGTAACATAATGTCATTATATCAAAAGCTCTGTTTTCTGGAAGAGTTAGGTAAAAGAGTACCTATGTAAGAGCACCCACATCTTACTATTGTTGAAATCCCAGTACACAAGTATGTCACATTGCTGCTTTTTTATATCTGTACATAGTATAAAACAGAGTCGCTTCCTGTGTTTGTACGCTTAGATCTTAAATCCGCATTAAACTCCGCAATGGATTTTGATGCGGTTTTCATTTCAATAGACAGCATGATTCAAGAGGAAGGTTTATTATGTATAATTTACCCCTAAAACCACATCACAATTTCCACGCGAACAAAGTCACGGGCAGCAGCTACTTTGAAATAATTTAATAATGAATTAGTTATTGATAATTTATTTTTATTTTTATAAAACCACTTGTAATTCTTGTTTCAGGTATCAAATCAAATCTTGTCCAACTTGTATTATTCAGTATCACCTAATTCACTATCAACCTTCTTAGAAGCTGATGTGATTATGTTGGCAAAACAGGATTTGATATCAATTTTTTCTGATTGTAATTTTGATTTACAAAAAATTATAGATGTAATTGACAACAAGGGGTGGCCAGAAGAAAAAGTTAAATGTTTTCGTGAATTATTAGAAACGAACAAGTCTGAAGTCCTCCATGCAGCCCTGAATCACTATAACAGTAGTTACTGTGACACAGTAGTCAATTTTGATTGGTATTTAAAATTTGTTCTTGGTACCAGTGAAATGAAAACATTGAAATATCCAGTACTTCAATTAATAATGTCTACATTAAATAAAAGTAGGAACCAGAATAAAATTATGTATGATATCAATAAAGATGTTTTACGGAATATGATAAATGCCTTAGAGTGTATAAAATAAAGAAATGTTAGTTACAGTTTTGTTTTTAATTCTTTATCACATAAAACATTACGCTTTTAATTCCCGAAGGGTTAGGCAGAGGTCTGCCTAATAATACACCAACATTTTATAGGGGGCTTATTTCCATCAACCTGTCACAAATCTAGACTCCGTGGCTGTTCTTGGGAAATTCTTGTTGACAAAATCCAGTAATACTTGACACGACCTGGGATTCGAACTCAGGGCTTTATGCTCTGCAGTTCGCGTTTGCGACCACTAGAATCACTTCATTATAATTGAATTGCTGAGAAAGACACTGAAAATTAATGATTTTTGAATAAGCCATAGAAGTATGTGAAATAAATATTTGTCATTTACCATCTGCAAGGTTTCTATCAAGATTTTTGCTTTACTTTAACAATTTATGAGTTCATTTTGAACGGCCGAAGTTCAGGTAAAATTTGTGCAAAATAGTAGGTTTTTGGAGGTTTATACTGAATTTCTTTCTCCAAATTTTTATTTTTTGCTTTCATAGATATAGTGCACAAGATACCTATTAGTTGAAAAATTCAAAGATCGATGTGTCACGACGAGGGTTTGTATGAAAAGTATAACGGATTAGCCGCTCTTAATGAGCAGGAACGACCGTCTAGTGTTGCAAGCCGTACTGCTTGCCCTGAGTAAGTGAAGTTCTGGGTTCGATTGTCCGGTGTGGCTGTCTATTTATTGGCGTTTTCCAGATACCTTTAATTTTTAATATTGAGCCAATAATATCAATTAACAAGGAAGTGGTATCTGACTTCCTGGACTTTTTGAAGGACTAAAATTACCGTTAATGAAAATACCGAATATTACCAGTCGCCCCCACATGGATTGCCCCCAGGTGGCAATCGGGAATAAAATTGACTTTATTTCAATGGGAATTTATTGCCCCCACTTCAAATCGCTGTACTCCGTGGCAGGGCGTGGCCTCATCGATGCCTGTCATACGCCCGCGATGAGGGAGGTTGGCGATCCACGCAGCATTTATTCTCGATTACAACCTGGGTGCGACTGGGAACATTACCGCTCAAAAATAATTTTAAGTAACATTGGAAACAATATGAATTGATTCTTAATTTTCTGAACTTCTTTTTGCAGAAATATACAGGGTGGAGACACCGACTCTAAAATGGTTTTAATTCTGCCCCCGTATTCACAAACGCTCGGATTCGATTTCGATTTCTTTCGATTTTTTTTTTCTCGGAAACTTGTATGTTTATCTTGTTTTGGCATTACGAAAGCAAGCAAGATAGAGATACGACTTTCCGAATCGAAATCGAATCCGAGCGTTTGTGAATACGGGGCTGAACCCCTCCACATAGATACATTTTTCGTCAGTTATAAAAAAACACGGTCAAAATGTATGGATATGGTAGGAAAACGTGGTAAACGTTTTATAGCGTCGGTGTCCTTTCCATGTGTCACTGACTCTGGCATGGCCACCATCAAGGATTTTAATTTTGATAACACAAAAAAATTGTCGCTAATTAGTCGAAATTAAATATCAGAATTTGTCGGTCACTGGTTCAAAAGATATAACGGTTTATAGGTGGCCGATCTGGAGAGAGTCTCCCCAGCAGGGCCACATTTATATCTCAAAAACTAGGGCACCTAGCAAAGATCTGTTTCCTCCCATATTTTGTCGCCAATTATTCGGAATCAGTCGCCAAATATCAGAATTTGTCGGTGTTTAATTAAAAAGATATTAAAGAATTAAATTTCCCCATACAGTGGTACAAGCGAGTACAAAATACTTTATGTAGTTTCTAGACAGTATCTATGACATCTTATGGAGGAATGTTTGTTTCGAATTAAATAAATATAAACTTATTCTATAATTTCAACCCACCTTATGAAAGCTGTATTCATAACCTATAAACAATTCTACAATTATTATTTATTTAACACAATGTGCACTTACCACTTACACGCGTGTACAGACGAGCTGCTTAGAACGAGTTGGCCGTCACGTAAGTTAATTAAAGTCAGCCAGATAATTAAAGTGGAACTTATTATGAATAGTTACGAACTCGAGTGTTGTTATCTCTAGGTATTCCGAAAATACAAAAACGGAGAAAAGAGCGATATAATAAAATTTATATTATAATAAAATTTGATTACATTTGACAATACGTTTAAGTATTTTAAACATTTTACTGAAGTTACGGTATTTTTTTATTATTCTAACGTTAATTAGAGCATATCATTTTAAACTGGTAAAACAGTTGCATGCGACTGTACATCTTGACACCAAATAGACTAAGAGCAAGCTTTAATGTTTTCAAAGAAGTTTAAGCCACTCTAACCTAGTAATTTAAAACATAAAAACATGAATTTAATTGAGAATTTATCTCTCTCGGACATTTCTAAAGACTTTAGACCGATAAAACTAGAAGTATATTGCACAAATTAACAGAAATATTTTTTCTTGGTAATTTTTCGTGAACTCTTTGATCTAGCTCCTGGACTATACCTTACTAATTGACCTCATTATATCTCCTAAACTAAGACCCGACTAAATCTGTGACTTGGCGACAAATTGCGACGAATTCGCGACAAAATATGGGAGAAAACAGATCTTCGCTAGGTGCCCTAGTTTTAGAGATATAAATGTGGCCCTGCTGGGGAGACTCTCTCCAGATCGGCCACCTATAAACCCTTATATCTTTTGAACCAGTGACCGTCAAATTCTGATATTTGGCGACAAATTTCGACTAATTAGCGACAATTTTTTTGTGTTTTCAAAATTAAAATCCTTGATGGTGGCCCTGCCAGAGTCAGTGACACCCTTTCCATTTGTACAATGGAATTTGTATTTATTTATTAGCAACTCAATCGCTTGAAATTACACGCGTGGTATTTTTTTCCCAATCGTTTACCCTTCGTTCCGCGTCTAGTTTGGGAGTCAGGATATAGTAGAAGTGAAAAAACATCCCCAGTCGTTAATAGTGTTAACGACGGGGTAACTAGCGGGAACTACCCCAACGAGGCGTTCTTGGCAAGGACCGAGCTATTATATATGTCGAACTATTATTACATGTCAGGACAGAAGACGCGCTACTTTAACAGACTTCCAAGGAGGTTATTGATTCATCTGAATGTTTTGTGTGTTTGTTCACCGATATAATTGCCAATTGTGATCCACTTTCATGTAGATAATAAGCCTATGGCATGTATTATTAAGTAAAATAAACGCATATCCAACATTTGTTTAGGATAATACAACGAAAAATGCAAAAACAAAAAAAACTTTTTTGCAAAAAAATAAAACCGACTTCAACAACACAAAACAGTAAAAAATAACTTAAACTACAGAAATCGGTGGCAAAAAACTGAATCAACGAAAGAAAAATCAGTCTTCTGAAGCTGTTCACTGTTTTGTGTTTTTGAAATCGGTTTTTTTGACGTAACGTTGCGAGAGTTGATAATTAATAAACGGTTATTTTTTTAATATTTATTGATTAGAGACATTCACACATCAACATTTAATTTTCAATAATTGGATAAACATAATTCCCTATTATAATAATTATGATACAAATTCCACATTGCATAATGAGCAAATAAGTTAATTTCCTTGAATTACATTAAACTCAGTCAATTTTGGGTTATTATAGTACGAAATCCTTAAAACAAAACATAACTACTACTGGAAAATGTTTGGAAGTGATTAAGTTCTAACAGGAATGATACATGATAATAATGTTAGCTGAATGGTTAAGTCTCTTCAGGGACATCAAATGAAAACTCAATTGGAACTACAATATCAGTTCTAGGGGGAATTAATTTAAATAAGCAATTGTTACTTACAATTGTCTACAAATATGAGGTATAAGACACCTCTAGCATAGCGTTGAGTCTTGTTGCTGGTGTTAGAACAACTGGTGTGTTGTAAATTAAACGATCAACTTTGATATTATGAGATCGTTTTGACAGTTTTAAGAAGTAATTAGAGTGCATGCACGCAATATTACAGAACTTCAGACAATCTAGTTAGCACTTGATATGGAATGTCTCACTCACGTTTACAGTTTATATATCTGGAGAACTTCTCCCAATCGTGCAGTGTCACATATAATTTCATAAAAAATGTATAAAATTACAAAAATGATCTTGAAATCATATGATTATTGGACACATAGTATTAGAAAATGACCTTATTATTGTATAGTAATATCAAACCTTATAAGTCATCTAATTGTATTTTACGAATGGAGTTGAAACCAATATACTAATAATAATAGCGGTTGATAATAACCACACCGCCTTTACTAACTCGTTACACATACTACAATTCTAAATAGTACAATATAATCATGTCTGTATATGTTTATAAATTGTATAGTAATCACAAAATTGGCCACTGAATATCAATTTTAAATGATAAATCCATCCTCATCCATTAAATTTAGATTCAACAACCACACGCTACTTAAGAAAAAAGTCCTAAACATGTTGATTATCTTACTGTATCATCTTACACACACGGGAGACAATTTCCGTCATTTACTAAATGAATTAAAAATTTATGAGCTTGCATTACAGAGAGCTGCTGACACGACTAATTTTATACAACTTAATATAAACTAGAAATAAAACACAATGAATATAGCATAAACTAATGAGATTTCATATTCCCTCATACTTAACAATTTACAAGTTACTTCAAACTTCAATTTGATGATTAACATATGTATGTTTTACGAGTAAATGAAATCGGTGTTCATATATACATAATAAAATAATGTTTCAAATTATATTTACTACTATACTGACGACACTGATCATCACTGACGGGTCTACGTATCGTATTCGATAAGAAAAAATACAACTTTCCGTGTACTTGAACAATGTTTCTGATACAGTACATTGTCGTACACAATGCATGCGGTGATACCAATTTATTCTAGTCGAATGGGATGTGATTTGAGTTGGCCAAAACTTAAATACATTTTTAATTAAAGTCAATTTAATTAAAATCAATAAACAAAACAGTTAATAAAATGGCCATATTTTTAGTTTTGCAAGGACGATGTCCCAGACTTAATTTTAAAACATGTTTCTAATAATTGAAAAGACGTTTAAAATCTCATCTCTAACGCTGAGGTCGATCTGAACAAAATTACTTTTAAAACCACGACGCATACAAACAGCTGTCGCAATATAGGGAAAAAAAGATTTCGAGTAATTACATATTTGTCTAAGCAAGAGCTGTGGGAGTAATAGTGACATAGGAGAGCTATTATTTAAGAGCGAGCGACACGCGACAACGTCAAACTTATACCCCTGTAATAATGGCACCAACTTATCGCACCGTATACTGTCTAGATATAACTTTGTTAATGTAATATAATTATAAAAACTCGATTCTAGCGAATAAAATGTATAAAATCTTAATTTTATAGAAGCAAAGCACGCTAAACTTATAGTATAATCATTCTATACGAAACGTCACATCAGAACTGAAAACCACATTATTGACGATGTAAATCATTGACCGAACTTAGTTCGACAATACACCACAGTACTAAATCGAAATAAATTAAAGGCTCATTTTAGACACCGTGACGTGTCGTGGACTATGGCTTGCGATCTTCTGTGGTGTTTAGTTGGCCACCGCCACGTCGCCCGTCGTCTCCTGCAATTAAGTTAAACCCACAATTAACATAATTCAACATTAATTATTTTTCGTCACTTTAAAATAAATATTGTAACTGTACCATTTCCGTTTTGAGTTCTGGCACATCTGGAAGCTCCGGGATCAATTCTGCCAATTTGTCACTTACGGAGAGGGGATCCTGTAATAATATTTTGTTGTCAGTACATTATCGTGCCAACTAAATAAGTTCAATCATAAATATGTACAAGTGAAATATTACAAAACAAGCATTAAACACCTATTATTATACACATGAGGACAATACTATCGCGTATTTATTTACTGGAAATATGACAGATGAAAGTCACAAATATGACACAATACTATGTATTCTTGAAAAATGTTGAGATCATTGTGAAGTCAGGAAAATTCATTGTTACGGTAACAACGAAAAATGAAATTACTATCTTACGGCAAATTCACTAAGGGTGCCATTTTGGTAAAATGAACACCGTAAGTGGTTCAACAATAAATTTCCCTGTTGGTTCCACTCAACGTTATAAGTAGTATGGTAACCAGTTACAACCTCGTCATTCAATATAGCTATAGAAAGTTAATAAAAATACTTATTTAAACTAATCTAATGAGCACTTTCTTATAAAGGTGAAAATAACTTTAAGAGTTATAAAAGGGTTGCAATCTCGACATCACTAGGTATTATAAAAGCGCTAATTTGACCACTAATATAAAAGGTAACATAACACAACAGTGACAGTATATTGGAAATTAATTGTGATACTACTGGATTAGTGATAAGTGATAACATGAAAAATAAATAATAAAATTCTCTTAGATATACAATTAAACAGTAATTAGTCCTATGATTTAGATTTAACAAAATTTCAATCCAGCTCGGTATACAATACAATACTTGAGATTAAAAAAGTAAAGTTGAAAGTAAACCCAACAAGACATTGGTGTACTTTTTTTTTCTGTATAACTGGAGTCACACGTAATTACTAAATATGTTATTTAATATTATAGATCAGATGCGGATCCGGATACATACTAGACTGCTAAAACTATAACACTTCCGTGTGGCTTTGCCGTAGTCGAATAAAAACGTATATCTTTATGTGAATGACACTGGCGATAACTTGAACTTAACTTTAACTTTGGTTTATGTCATAAAAAAATTGACAAAATGCTAAAAAAAAACTTGGCATGCAGATGCGATTAATTAATGAGATATTTTAGATAATTATACTGCCTATTTGACTGCTGCAGTTTTGATCAAGTAAATAATGCACCTACCATTTAACTTTATTTACATAAATGATGGAATAATAAGTATTTAAGTTTAATGGACTACAAAGATACCAGATTTATGGATAGAAAATATTCTGGCTTGTTTCACACTAAACATTCTTGATCACGTGATAGTGAAAATTTATACATAGAAGATAACCTATGTGTAAGGGCAGCTAGTAGCTACATCATTATAAAATGATTTAAAAAACAGTAGGACGAGTTTTAAATTATATCTGCTTGGCGCGCTGCATTATTTTTCTGACCCGTCTTCTTGAAATTTCTTCCACTGTTTTATCAGTACGAAAACGAATAAGCAAACGAGCAACATCGAGGGCGCCGCTATTTGTAAATCCATCCATATTACGTAGACCGATATCAATGACCAATTGGTAGCAGCGGCATTAATTATTTTATAAAAGCACCGATATACATACTTGCAGCCCGCATACACAAACTGTTAATAATGCTAAACAACTCTAACAGGGCGGTTTAAAATATTGCAGGGCTCGTCCCTTTATAACAGCAAGACAATGTATTTAATCACATGGGAGAAGTCAAATTACTGGAAAGCCGGTAAGGGCGCCAGCAGCTGCTGTTTATTCAGCTAATTGGTTTGGACAAAAATGTAGTCGATTTAAACTGAAAGCACTGAAATGTTCTGACTACAACTGGTCACAAAAATATACTACATGAATCTTTCGCGCGCTATATTAACGAACGCATTTATCCGGAGATAGCCATTGAGAGAGCTAAGCGACTAAGGAGGCATTGCAAATTGCAACTGCTTTGTAGATCGACTCTTCCAAATCGTAATTGGTGCCGGCGACATTCTTGCAAAATAAATATATTACAGCTTTTTAAGTGCAGAAGCAAGTGTTAGTAGGTTTGTAATGAAATTATGATTGAAAATGAGTAGGAAACTCACAAGTAGTGCCTAAAATGACATGAAATGACAAAATGACATGAAATGACAACGCTACAACGATCTTATTTAAATTGATCACTAAATGATAACAAATATGACATATGAAAGTTAGTTAGCACTAAGCCTACTTTACGTGACCATGCTAGCACATTAATACGTATCCAACCATATCTCAGTTTCAAGCGTATTAAATAGGAAAGGGAAAGGATAGGAACGCAGCCTCAGATCAGGTCGATCACACTCATATTTTCCTGGTTATTAACGGTTCACTCATGCTGGTAAAGAAATGCACATGAAACTAAATACGAGATCTGTTAACGGGGAAACTCAAACGCTTCTTATATTACAGAACTAATTCCACTACAAAACAAGAGGGTCCGGTCAGTATTCACCTGTGGCGGGTCGGCCGGCTCCGGGTCGGGCGAGGCGGGCGGCGACGGGTCGGACTCAGAGCGGCACAGCTCGCTGGGCGGCAGCGGGAACGACTCGGACGCCTCATTGCTAGTCACGCCCGCCGCCGGAGCCGACTCGTTCGCCTCCGACAGAGACGGCGGCAACGAGTCATCGGGAGTCGTCGCCGTCCTCACGGGTTCTATGTTCTTAATCTCCTTGGTGTCTATCGGTGGCATTATTTCAGTTAATCCCTTTTCTGCCTCGATGTTACCATTACACTCGATTGTTTCAATTAGGTTACCGAGTGAGTCTTTGGACTTGGCCTTAACATTTTGTTCGAGGATTACGCTATTGATCTCGTTTTCAGGAGCAACCATTTTCTCGGTATCAGATATGTGATTAGAAATTACCTCAATCTCTCTTGTTTCATGAATAGTAACTTGGGTATTGTCGATGTTGTCTTCCACAATATTGTTCTCAGAGCTTATAACATCAACGTCATCACAAATCGGAGACGGAGGGGAAGGTAAATCCTCAGAAGCATTTGATATATCGTTTTTATCCTCTAGTACTTCTAACTCCTCAGATGGAGGCGCAGGAATTTCAATATCAGTATTTTCAGATGTTTCTACGTTTTCGATTTCCTGTTTGATTATTGTTGCCGATTCTTCAATTATTACGCTATCAGTTTTTACATTTTCGACTTCAGGAGTATCCTCTAAAGGGACACCACTGTCTAATGTTTTCTCAGGTTCAGATCCGGCTTCAATTTGAGCGGTAGGAACTGTAATTTGTTCAGTATTTTCCTTGACGGGAGAGGGAAGTTCAATACTAACAGTTTGGGTGCTGGTTAACTCGTTTTCGGACTGAGGGGGGAGGTCATCTAGTTTATTGTTTGCAATTGGATCGGAGGTTGGTGGTAGAGTTGCGTTATCAGCGGTGTTAGCTAGCGAAGCATCTGTCGATTCTGGTGCCATTGTGGTGGCAGCAAAAGATGCCACAGAAGAAGGAGGAGGATTCGCGGGGAGTGGTGGAGGCGCGGAATCTATCAAAGGCATTTGTTCAACACAAACCTCTTTTATGACGGGAATTTCAGGTACAATCTCTGTCGTAACAGCGGTGGGTTCTTCTTTGCTCTCATCGATTTTTTCTTCCTTGATAATTTCCTTGGCAGGTTCTTCTAAGGAAAGCCCATTGACTGCTAACTGTTCTGGTTGTGTTTCAGGCTGACGCTCGGGCCTGTCGATGTCAGGGCTAGGAGCGGCTGGCTCTTCGGCTACAGGGCTTTCATCCTTCGGCGACTCAGGCGTGGTGCTTCCATTAGTGATCGGTTCCGTCACGGGGGTTTCTGGCGTTTTCTCCTCTTTAGTTTCGCTTTCAGTCTTGGCTTCTTCTGCTGGTTCGGCAACAGCAGGCTCGGCAGCGACTTCGGCCGCCTACAAAGAGCAAATTTGTAATTTAAATACAATGAAAATATATAAATTAATCAAATATTATGCAGCTATTATTAAAAATTCGATTGGTTTTACAAAAATGTCATATTTCTAACACAAATTATAATAACTCGATTAATTAGTACCTTATCATCGGACATGGCTACGAGTACGAAGTTAAACCCGTCAAATCTGCACTAAGAATGAAGGGAGATTTACGAGTGCAATATTATTTATATAGTATTGTATTCTGTAACGGAAGAATGGCTTACATTTTTAAATACGTAGTCTCCCTTCATTGCTCATGATCAAACACAGATTATATTGCACACAGCTAGGCACAGGGTTGTCAAACTACTTATTTTAAAAATAAACATTGGTCTTGCTCTAAATTTGCTGGCTCGTTTCGCTAGTGATACTTATTAGACAAATTAAGCGCACTGATGAAAATAAGGTACAGTTACAATCAGGTTATAAAAATAAGTTCAAGTAATGGTTTTGTCTATTCATTCCGTATTTAAACCTTGGTAGGCTGTTTTTTTATGAATGAAGTTATTATGAAAGGATTCTGTTTCCACTTTTAGTCAAATGCATCAAAGTACTAATATTATAAAAACGTAAAGTTTGGATTTCTGAATACCGTATCTCAAGTTTAAATCTTCGAAACTGCTCATCCGATTAGAAAAAATCTTTTATTCATAGAAACCTACCCCATTGCGGAGGGCAATAGAATATGTTTTGTGTTAAAACAAGAAACTTCACGCGGACGAAGACACGGACAGAAGCTAGTTTTAAATTTGCATTAAATAGATATTAATATGCTCAAAACATAATAATCCCACAAACTCATTTTGATTTTATTGGCATATTAGTAATTATTATAGAGATATACTTTAGTAATAAAAAAGTAATTTGCTAACAATACGATGATATCTACGATGTACGGCATATTTTATTTCATATTGTAGCAATATTCAACCGCAGGGTTGTGGCAAATAATAAGACGATACCAGTCTGCAAGGTCGTCTTTGCTTACTGATGTAGAAACATACAACTCAGCTAGCAGTAGCCCTTTTACAGTCTATCATAGTTTGCTTGCTCAGTGGAATAATTTAATAATACAAGTAAATACTTTAATACGAACACACACGATGCCTAAAAATAAAAAAAAAACCACTCGCAACGTTACATTCACGTATTTACTATACGAGAAGTAAACAACGCCTATAAATGTAATTGTTTTTTTTAAACTGACGTGCTCTGGGGACTGTTTAAAATAGCGCAAATACCATAAATGCCTAGGTAAGTAGCTGGATGGCCCGGTCTATATTCATAAAGCACAATCAAAAATACAAAGCTAGTATATCAAAAACGTTACAACATAATATTTAGTTGAATAAAGAAGTCTCAACAATAGATTTCTGAGCGGATGTGATTGATTGTGATTCATTGTCGTGGAGTGATGTATCTTTGGGGCTCCAGTCACGACTGTTTATGCAGACATAGTATAGCTTTATCCGCCACGTAACGGTAAAGTATGCGACGTTAAAAATGAGTCACTAAATACTTTACAATCATAAGCCATGGGTTCCTGGCTATGGTAATGATTTTCCGCTCTGAAACACCACTTGTTCAGTTCAACTCTCATTTTGATAGTTAATTAGACTCATCCGTTATATGTATGTATATGTTGAATTCCATTCAAACCATTATGTACCTACATTTAAACAGTTCCGCAGGCTAGCACACAGTGCAAAGCCTAACCTTAAACCTACATCGTTTGTCGCATTACTTTCTTGTTATAATTCGAAATCTATGTAGGCCAAAGTATGTTTATAACAATTTGAATTATGCTTTCTTTGTCGAATTACGCCTAGCTTTTAAATCGTTAGATTAAGATTCCCTTAAACTGTTATCATAAGCATAATCCATTAAATCTAATTTATTTCTGTAAAATGGTTTTAAAAAAAACACTTTGGAGACTTCACATCATTGTTTTAAACTAGGTAAGGGCTGGTGTTTCGTACCTGATTTGAGAAGACACAGCCGAAACAAACTCAGAGGTCACCACGTCTCTTTTAAAGTCCAGAACATTAGTCAAGTCATATGACTACCATGCAGATTAGCGTCTGATGTGGTCTTTTGGAGAAAGAATCACACAGATTTGAGTAGACCTGATGAGTGCAGGCATTTGTCAGTTTTGGTGTAGTTCGACTCATAACTCAAAAAGCTCAACGACACGACGAACAACACCAAAGAAAGGACACAGGGGTAGGCCGCAAGTACTCCAACTGCCAGACAATCGTTAAACAAACTAAACCAAATCGAACATAAATGACCCTCATACTCTTCATATTCACCTAATAATACAAATAATGGCAATTCCTGTGAGCTGTGTGACCGGAGCAGCGGCGGACAATAGTAATTTGCTTCACAATAAATAACGGACTGTACAGATGCACTCCTAGTGTCATATAAGACATCAGACGTGGTAGCTATCACAAGTTGAACGCCCTTTCTTGGCACCGATTGTAAGCTACTAGTAGATACGCACTACTTTTGTGATATCTGTATACTATAATAAATGATCACACAACAGAATAAAGGATAATTTTTCAAAATAAGAGTGTACATTGAAATTCAATTACATGTAAAAATCGATGGATGGAATTTTAAACCTTGGCATCAGTAATCGATTAGCATCTTTCGCTGTTTCCGGATAAGTTCCGGTTAATACTATTGCTTATAGAGACACTCTAAATTAGGCCACAGGATTCATTTTATTACCGAAAAACCACACTACAACGTGCATTTTGGAATAAACTAACTAGAATCGATCGGTGAAGTGATGACGCAAGGACGGGGGCATTAGGAAACAAGTTTGTGGAGTTTGCAAGTGCAAAATAAAATTAGCCGTCCTGGGCAGGTTTTGTGCTACACGTGGGCGGGTAGGGCCGGAGTCCGGACGGGTTGCGACTTTGCGAGTCTGAAACGTAGGAGGTCGGTAAACAGCTTTTCCTCCTACTTGCTTTAGATGCTTTTTAAAGACAAATGTACAAACATTTGAAGTTAAATCAGTACTGAGATTTGCTTGTGTAAGTCTTACCGTGGTATCTATAGTCAACATAGGCAATTACTTGTTTCAACTATTAGTATGAAATAGACAAGAATTTGAACGAAGTAAGAACCGTCAAAGAAAGCTAAGCAAATACTAACTATTGAAAGTTCTAACTTCAAACAACTACTAAACAACATATTAAAATCCTATTTTAAATAATGACTTTTACTCAAGTAAACACTGACTTGTTAGGTAGATATGGGTGTTAGTACTGATTTAACAAATTTGATCGCTATGTTTATAAATTAATGACTACTACATTATAATGATAAATACTCTCTGCCCGAAGTATCATTTGCAGATTTGATGATGACTTCTACTTAAAATATTTTTACAAATATAAAACAAAAAGTTGGCGAAGTATTTTAATTAGTTTTGTGTTGTGTCAGTTAAATCTGTAACAAGATGCTACACCGCGTGAACAATGCGTCGTATTCTGAATGGTTGTAGGTATCAAAACTGAGTACTGGTAAAGGAAACATAATAAACTTCTAGAGCTCGGATTGCATGTTTATTGAATGACGTCGCTGGCGTCGACCGAGACTTGTCCACGGCGCGGTCCATCCGTTGTATTTTCATAATACGATGACTGAATAGTGCATTGACATAACAAGGAATGGATCAGTTTGCTTTACTGACAAGCTATTATGTGAAAAAATGTGATTACAATAATACATAATAATGTATAGATATTTAGGGTTACAGTTATGTCTTCTTAGACCGCGTGTTCTTGCAAATAATACCCTTTTCAGGGTTCCGTAGCCAACCACTTACATTAGCTATTCAAGCATTTGGACAATGTCTGGCAGGCGTAGACCCCGCTACAAAACCAATAATCATGCGAAAGTGTCCTTGAAGTTTGGTTGTGCTATCATACGGATTCACTACTACATAATTGAGGGACTTGGCGTCACAGAAGTCAATGAATTAAAACTACCACTAATAGAGCGATAACGCCGACGACAATGGCGGCTCACGTTTGGTTAGCACGGATATAGCTACACTTTGAATTATAATGCGCATTGTTCCTCGCGCTGCGCCAGTTTGGGTGCAATGCACTACGGCGCAATAGTTACTTGTCATAGAAATCGTTGGTTTCTAATAGGTCTGACCGCAAGGTCGCATCGCAAAAAGAGAAATAATATTTGTACCATGTTTAATTTTACAGTACTGACTATTCCAAAACAAAACTACGGAAGAACGGCCATGAATGTTAAAATGTATGGAACAGTGGTGCCTTTTTTTCTTGGCAGTCATTTATAAACCATTGGATAACAGATAATCAGGGAGATTTTTTGTTGGCACATCATGATTAACCTTACCTTCATTTTGGAGAAAATGAAAACTGCTTTTTTAAAGTTTTTGCCTGAGTCAGGAAACCGTCTAATACAGTGGATGACCACTTTTGCATACACGAATACTTTACTCAAGACCTCATTGAACTTTAGTAGCTTTAGAGTTCAGAAAAGTTGCGGGAAAATATGAGCATTTATTACCTATTTTGGATTGTTTTTAATTTAATCTAATTCATTGAAAGTCGTTAGCTGTTATTTAAATACATAACAAACTGGTCGTTTGTTTTTAATTACAGTAGAAGCGCGATAACAAATATATTCGATACGGGCTAACACGACGTAGATTCAAAGGCCTCGTACCAGTTTGAACGCACATGTGTGCACGATTTCACATATCCTTAAATTTTCACACAGCGCAAGGTCAATGACTTGAATGAGCCAAAAAAAATTGACTAGCTGTGCCCCCAACTTCACTCTCTTAAATATGTGGTACACTATGATTCAAAACAAAATCTTCCAGCCGAATAGCCAGATGTCAGTCATTAAATAGAGTTGAGCCCATCATGTGGGGGCAGTCTTATTCAACGTGGAAAGTAGCTCGCTTCACTTATTCGTCAGTCAGATTCCTTTGGTAATTAAAAAAATATATATATTTAACTTCTTGGACTCATTATGAACGAGGATTTGAAGAAAAAATATCGTACTATCGTACAGCGGGAACGGATGGCGATGGGTCTGAGTTGTAACTTTTTGATCCCAAGGTTCTTCCTTTTCATGGTTAAAATAACACATTTTAAGGCATAACACTGGGTAACTACAGAATACTGGGCTAGTTGACAGTCAGAAAAAAAGTATGGTTTTTGTTATATCCGAGCTAAACCAGGGACCGGCCGGAAACTCGTTGAAAGGGTTTTTTAAGGGGATTATTTAAGCGCTTCAAAAAAAAAAAACCCTATGATACATGTTACACCTTCGACCGGGTGTAGTTAACCCGTTACGAACGGGTTACCCTTTCAACACCCTGTAACACTGTAACAGGGTAAGCCATTCCCACTCGAAATATTGTAATATGCACTGTTTACAATCGATATTACTTTAATAAGTGCATAACCACGACCGCACGCATCGTACCGCGCCCGGCGGTCCGCCAATCTTGCGTGTACCAAATTGCCGAGCGACTTGTAAACATGCAAAAATAACTATTGTCTGTATGATCCATTCAATTTTTAATAAAATAAAAATAGTAAGGCAATAAGGCGCCGCACGGGTGCAAGTATCCCCCCACCTACATGCAGCTCAAGTTTATTAGGTAATCCAGGGTAACACGAAAAAAAGTTTTTCGAGAAGGTTACCTCTTCAAAGGCTTAAGTCATTGAAGGGGTTAACCCCTTAAAGTGGTTACCTTAGTAAAGGTGTTAACCATTTCGTTGGGTTTCGAAGATGTAACTCGAACAAAAGGTATCACTGCGATATGAGTTACCCCATGTATGGGTTACCCTGTCCAAGGGCTTTAACTCTTAAGCGGTCAAGTGCAGATCTGAGCCGCACACAAAGGGTTCCTCCGTAACACCGCACAAAAAACATCGAAAACACTTTTCTTGTACAGGGAACCCCTACATTTTTATCTTTATTTGGCACATTTTATTGTTGGCACACTTTGGGTACGGAACCCTACAAATCTGTTAATTTTGAAAATATTTTATATTAATTTAATGATTGAGGCTACCTTCAGACGACTGTGTTAAAAACCGGCCAAGTGCGAGTAGGACTCGCGCACGAAGGGTTCCGTACCATTATTTATAAAACCGAGCAAAAAAATCACTTTATGTACGGGAAAAGAAAAATATCCTTAAATATTTATTTTATTCTGTTTTTAGTATTTGTTGTTATAGTATCAACACTACATGCATGTATACACTATCTGTAGAAATTTCAACTCGCTAACTATCACAGTTCGTGAGATACAGCCTGGTGACAGACGGACGGACGGACGGACGGACCCGGACGGACAGCGAAGTCTCAGTAATAGGGTCCCGTTTGACCCTTTGGGTACGGAACCCTAAAAATGGTAAATAGAAACATTATATAAGCATGAGGCATAAAGTTTACCCAAGTTAATAATTTACGAAAATAATGGTCTCGAAAGCAACCACACTGATTAGCAGTGTGTCCCTCGCGTACAATGTGAGACTGTTCCTTAATCGGGTAGTTCCCGCTCGGTGATACCCCCATCGTTAACACTATTGATGACTGGGAATGTTTTGTCCAACTCGTTAACACTGTTGAAGAACGCGATTAAAATGTAAACATTGAACGTTAATGATATCGTTGTTTATTTGGTGCCTCAAAACAGTTATTAAATCACTTTCAATAACCGTTATATATTTTGTTTCATTTCAGTTTTCTTTACCTGACTTCTATACTACACGAAACGAGAGGTAAACATTTGGGAAAGATATGTTGCGTTCTTCGACCGCATTAATCTGCTAACATTTACTGTTTCGTATTCTGTCTCTATCAGCTATCAGACAGGGCCAAGAAAGCTGTGGCCGTAGTGAGAACAAAAAGCTTAAGACATTTGATAACACACTGGATAGTCCAGCAGGCCAAAATATCTAGACCAGCTTGCTAAAGCTAGTAAAAGACGAGGGAGGGATGTTTGTCAGATAAGATGTATAAGACATGAAGCTCGAATGCTTGTTTCGGATGATCAGAAACTGTGGATAGGTAGACGAGCTATTTTGGAATGAGGAGATTTTTTTGGAATATTTTGGGATGTGACTGCAATGAGGGGTTAGTGAGAACTAAATGGAATTGAGTATGCTGAAGATTAGGTCGAGATGGAATATCAAGTTAGAAGGAACTATGAAGGTATTAAGGGCAGCTTGAATTAGCTAGTTAGCTTTAATAAGTTAGTGCTAAAAGAATACGCATGGTGCAAGTTCTACATGGGCCCAGTAGTGGAAGCTTCGGCTGTCGGCTTCCACCAAGTGCCACCTCCCCTCCTCTTAGTGGTAAAGGACGCTCTTACGTTAGACATAAAGGAAGCGGCTTCCTGGTGTAGGTATGCTGTTAGCCTATGACATTGTGCTGGTCGCCGAGAATGGCTTAGAGGTCTACAGCAGATTGGACGTGAGTGGCAAAGCCTGGATGTTGGCTTTGGGGTGGCGAATATGGATAAAACGACAACAGGTTGAATCAACTTACGACCTACGCAAAACTACAACTCCGTGTTTAGACCTGTCGTGCTTTATAGATCGTATTCCCGACCCGTTCTTTTTACGGATGCGAAATCATCAAATGACCCCGCTCTGGGCGGAGCGGAAGAGAGTGTCAGACTTGTACTAACTAAAACCCATCCATGTGCCTTCTTAGCCCTTTGTGTTCCAGGGCCACAGTACCTCTTTCGAACATTCTGGCAGCCCCGGCAGGCATCGGCCCTCTAAGACCCCTTCCAAAGCGACAGTGCCGCTGCGATTTTAGTCGCGGTCGCTTCTTCGTGGGAAAATACGTCTCTTTGCTATGTAGTGACCACACTACTGATATGCCGTTTGCAGTCGCCGTTCGACAGCAGCAGCAAGCGGTCTTTTCACATTAATGAATTCTCGATTGGAATAATACTAAAAATAAATTTGTCCTCGACTGTGGTCAGAACCACAAACAAGTATTACGAAATTTCTAAGAAACTAATACATACCTCCTCTGGCACTTTCTCTGATTCACCATTTGTTTTGGTTTCCTCTTCTTTTTGCTTCTTCTCTTGTTTGGGTTTGTCTTTTCTGCTGAAACTGATCGATCGAAGCGACCATTTCTTCTTGACCTGCCCATGACATGCTTGGTTAGATAAATGATAAATAGGCACACACATGCAACTAAAACTCATCACTAGTAAGATAGTATAGTTGGTAACTAAAAACGACAAAGTTTTTTTTAAGATATAGCACCTTTTCCTTCTTGGGTTTCTTGCCGTCTTCAGGCGTAGGTGTGGACTCTCCGTTCTCTACTTTTGGCTCACTTTCGCCGTTTGTCAGGGGAGCAGCCTCTTTTTCCTCTTCATTTAGTTTTGCTTCTTTCTCTGTGGTGGCATCTTTTTCGTTTTCTGGAGTGCCGCTGTCGATGTCCTTTTGTTTTTCCTATAATCAAATCAAAAGGCCGCATCAATCTAACGCGTTTACAAACAATAAGACAACAACGTAAGAATGAAAAGAAATCTATTGGACTTACTTGATGTTGACTAAATTATTTCAAGGGAGCCAGTTACTCTACAAAACAACTCAAGTTAATGTTTTTTTTGTTATCATAAACTTAACAAAACCGGCGAGTGGCCAAACATACAACATAGACGAGTTGTTTTGTGATGGGATCAAGTTGGTAGGTTAGATACTACCTATACATAAAATACTAGTTATTACCGTTGCTTCGTGTATGTGCGCGTCTCCATTGAGTTGTGGTTTGAGCGCGTCGGCGTCTGCGAGCTGCTCAACTCGGCCTTCGCCACCGGCGCCCGCAGCTGCTACTTCGCCGGCGCCCTCTGCCTCCTTGCCGCTTATGTCCACCGAGCGCTTGCTCTGCTTAGCACCCATGCTTATTGATGGCCTATTCGAATATAAAACAATTTTTAGATTTCAATTGAGAGCTAGTCCTGGACTGATTGAAATAAAGTTATGATTGTTACACCAAATGACCAAACGGAATTTATGAGTAGGATGTGTATCTTTAGTGGGTGCGCATTATACAGGCTTACAGAATATCTTAAACAAGCACACTACGCTTGTCGGCTCCTAAACCCGTAATCCTGAGCCGTAAGTGAATACGCATGCGGCCCAAGTTTCCTACCAGAGAAGATAATTGTGAAGCAGTTTTCACAAATATTTGATACGAAATATAAATATGATTTAATGTTTCCTTACAAGTACGTTGAAAAACGTCGTTTAATACGCCAGAGCATTTACCATTGCACTCTTGCTCTATTCCGGAATCTATAAGGTATGGTAGGTAAGTATGTCATTATTACACGAGCTATAAAAATAAATAACTCTGGTAGGTACAAGGAGGAACTAAATTGGAATACAAAGCACGTCAGTGGGTCACGGTGCTGGGAACACGCTTAAAATAAATTTAAACAGTCGCCCAAAATAGCTCTACCCAACGAAAGTGCAACGAGATGCATGCATCACTAATTCACTAGGTAGCGATTAGAATAGTAACACCGCGGTGACTCACACTAATATTTTTAAAGTTTTTTTTTTCAAACGGTTTGAAGTAAATTAAGTATTCGCTCAAGAAATCTAAATGAACGCCACACCACACTGCAGATGATTCATCGATGCTTAATAAGTCAATAACTAATAAGCTTAGGATAAAGACTAAACACATCATTATTTTGTAACCTTTGGCTTGTTTACGACTTACTTAAACTGTATTTGAACTTTTAATGCTAATTATAAAGTTAAGTTACGCACTTGTATTAGCCAGATAGCACACTACTGTCACGGCGTTTACAATGAAACTGTGAGTGAAATAACCCACGCATAGTTATTGTTCACATTGATCATTAACAGTGGACCGAATTCCTAGCGCATCCTCGCCTTTATCGTTCATTTTCCCAGTCGTTACACTCAATACAAATATAAATAGCAGTGACATTAGTCACGCAGGCAGGACTCGATGCTTATCTCTGCGCAAACATTCTCAACGAGACAAAATATTTATAGCAAAGGAACGGTACCTTCTTTATACGTACTTACGTACAATATTGTATATTATTTAATGTCGTATCATTACAGCATAACCATGGTGGCTAGCTTATCCATTTCAAGCAGACTGAATAAGATTAAACGAACATCAATCAAAACTATGATAAAAAATAGCCTAAACTGGGCCCCAGTATGCTATTGTGCTTATGTAGTCACAAGCAGCTAGCAATTACACATACTGTAATATCCTTTGTCCTTGATCGTACAGCGAACGGTGCGCGAAGAGCGTCCGTCATGTCATGATGGGGAGTTATTTCAAATCGGTTCACGCGTTTAGGTTATTGACCCAGCGTATTCTTCCCCCTCTCTAACATTCGAGATTTTTTTGCCTTTAATCAGTCAACCAAAACGTATTATTGTCATCAGCGATACAATAGGAGGCACTTTACTATATGGATGGTTACATTTTGAGTGGGTAAAAAAGACAATCACTGCGACCTTGACTCTGGAGCGACCAAGGAAACGGCTGAGTAGGTACACTTTGACCTTGAACTGGCCTAACGTAGAAGGTTCGGAGTTTCACTAGGTGCGATCGCAGCTTATACAGGTTTTGTTCCCTTATCTATCCACTCACTGACGTGCGGCCTGCTGTAGTCTGTAGGTACTAATATTTAATGAAAATTCGTTATTTTTGTTTTGTACCCAAATTAGCTGCCCTACGCACAACCTACGCAGAAATATGTATTATTTCTAATATTTTGGTAGACCGCTGTCACATCATTGTAGAACCAAGCACTCGATCATATATGATATTTCAATTTGGTTTGTTATAAAAGACTTTTCACTTACTTTCCTAATACCGTAGATTTCGTTTAAAACCGAAAAATTGAAGGAGTTCTTCTTCATTTTCTTAATTTGAATCGACTGACATTCGTCTATCAGTGAGCTAATCCTTTGCAAATTCATGAAAAATATTTCAAAAACTTGAAACCAAGGGATATAAAGATAATATTTATTCAATGTGTTTCGTGCTCAATGTTGTGAGTTCGGCAATAGAATAAATAATCGCAATGGTTCGGCTCATATAACCTTTATAATTTCTTCATTTCAGTCTTTCCGGGTTGCATACAGCCATTTAACTCGGAGACTATTGACATTACTTAAATAGATGAAAATTGGAGAAGTGTATCCACCGCTAAAGAACGGTAAAGTTAGGTACGAAACAATAGTATTTAGGGTAGTTCGACACTCCATAATATACAAGATACCAAGGGATGGAAAAAAGCAATGAAAATACGCGTGTGGAGTTTCGTTGGACGCACGATTAAAATGGTTGATCAATGGTGTTCGAGATGTTTTGTTGAACACTCCAAAGTTTATGCAGCTGCATAAATTTTGGAGTGTTCAACAAAACATGTTGTTCTTTACCAACTCTGAAAAATATTAAACTAGGGCCACATTAACTACGAATGGTTAAAAAAAATCTAACTTTTTCGAGACAAGGTGCTAAAGTTTTATAGATAAAAAATACTTCATTAACAGCTTTATAGGTTCTCTAATTTTTTGGATTGCCCGCCCTAAATAAAAATTAAACTCAACAACAAGTTGAAAAACGAGCTCGCTTCGTTCAGTCTTATTGCCTACTTACTGCAACACCACCAAGTTACACCTTTTTCTGTGCGCAAATTTTGCGTTGGGTCCGGGCCCCTGAAATGAATCTCGCGCTACGCTACTAAGTTTAATAAATCCCGCACGATGGTAAGTCTGCATAAGTTTTAAAGTAAACGAAATCCTCCGGTAAAACAAAGAAAACTTAATAAAGAGGAGGAAGTACTAATACCTATAATACAATTACGTGCAGGTAGTGCAAACCAAGTACCGCATCATACCCCTGTACAGTACACGTGCACGGCGAGTAGAAAATCGATAGCAGCGGTCAGTTGTGGATAAAAACCACAAGTAACACGGCACCCGTCATAATAATATGAATAACAGACAGAATTGCAAATCAATTCCAATATGTACTTTTTTACACGACGGAAAAGCCAATGACCAAAATGCGTGCGTTTTTATTCTTTTAGTAGAAAATAACATAGCAAACGAAATTTTGTATGGCAATCAGTCTCTGCAGAGTTAAATTCAGCTGATCCAACATTCTGATCCGGATAAAAGGAACGCCGAAGATCGTTCCGGCATTTCATCAATCCTTTCTTAGTATACATTACCCGCATTTTTCTTCAGAAATGTACTTTTAGACTGGCACTTTGTGTTCGGTTTGTCGCGATGACCGGAGGACCAGACGTTATTTTCTAAAGTATGGAACGCAAGCCTACTGCCATTCTGATCAGACTTTTTGGTCGGTTGGCGTCCATCTCGACTGAATCCGTTTCGACTGGAAGCCGGCACCCAGACGCAGTTGGGGAAAAGCTAGGCAGAAGGCGAGGACAACAGAAAAGGACGACATTAAAAGTACCTATGTCTGTTACGAAAAGTGTGCGCTGTGTGGACACACAGTTACGTACAATGTGCGGAACTTTTCGTGAATTTGGAAAACCGGCCAAGTTCGAGTCGGACTCGCGCACGAAGGGTTCCTTCCATTATTTATAAAAACGAAAAAAAAAAAAACAGTTTTTTTTTGTATGGGAGCCCCCCTTAAATATTTATTTTTTTCTGTTTTTATTATTTGTTGTTATAGCGTCAACAGAATTACATAATCTGTAGAAATTTCAACTGGCTAACTATCACGGTTCATGAGATACAGCCTGGTGACAGACAGACGGACGGACGGACGGACGGACAGCGAAGTCTCAGTAATAGGGTCCCGTTTGACCCTTTGGGTACGGAACCCTAAAAATTGAGATAAAATCATTACTACACTGTGTGTGTTTTTAGTAAAACCCACCATATTAAATGATTTGTCGACTACCATGCAAGCTGAACATCTAAACTTTGAGACTGGAATTACTTTGACCCGATAATCGCCACTCAAAAAAACGTTTCCAAACAAAATAATGTTGGAAACGCGCTTATTCTGGATCTACGCATCGTGGATTCGTTTTTTTTACGCCTGTCTGTATGTCTGCGTTTATCTTCTAAACTACGCAATGGATTTTGATGCCGTATTCCCCTTCAGTTAAATAACTTTTTCGGGGAAGATTATGTGCAAAATATAAAATTAAATAATATTAAATTTAGAAAAAATCCTGGCTGACTCAATTTGTAGAAACCCTGCGAAGTAGGGCCGGATGACTACAAATATTCTACAACGTCGATTTTCCAAACAATGCGATAGAATTTTGAAGTGGTTTTCAGCATCATCAGGAAAACGTATCTTATGGTACACTTAAAGAAATTAAATTGAACCAGGTTGGTAGCAGAAAAATCTCGATGTTTTGACATAGCACCCGTGTGAAGCAGGGGCGGGTCTATGGTTAAACTGGGTTGTCGCTGTCGACCGCAGAGGTGTGGATCTGATTATGTTCAGAAATCAAGGGAACATGAGTCCTGGTTATAATTAGATAGTATACCTACAGCTGGATTTTACAAGTACCTGTTATTATGTTATTACCACTTAATAAATTATTATTCGTGAGTTTAAAATTGACGGTCTTTAGTTCTATTAATTCAGCTAAACAAACAACTGCACAGTCTATAGCAGTCGCAATACACAAAGGGACCGTATTATTTATCTACTTATTTGAAAGGTCATGTCGTTTATTCTCCGTTTATGTACCACCATTTTTCATATTAAAAATAAATTAAAGATAGCCATTATTTAAAAAAGTACAAATTGAATTAGTCATGCTCAGGCTGTACCTACCTACTAACTTAGGCACCCTTGTTTTTAGTTTCTACTGTCTCCCCCAGTTACTCACAACGATGATTCATCGTTCCGTTGTTAATCACAAAGAACGTGCGTATTTACCGGAAAAAAATTGTATGTTGGTTCAGATCAGTTCAATTAAGTGAATCACTCTCAATATCAGGAAATACACAATAAATCTGGAGAAAACACATTTTAATTAATTGAGGCTAGTTTAAGTCAATTCAACTTGGCACCCTTGTGTTGCATTGCATTGAATATCCCTTGTAATACAATAGATATATTGTACCGAACCATTTACGGTATTATCATAAAGAAATGCATTGCCGGTAATTATGGCACAGTGCATCTAAGAAACTTTAGAAAGATCAATTTCGAAAGTACTCCATCGGTACTTGCACCAATACTGCTTACCGATGCTGCAATTCTAGAGCAACCAACCGGCTTGCTAGGTCTTAGTGTCTTTAATTTTCGTATTTTGTAGATACAATTATGAATATTATGACAAAAACTAATATTAAATCAAGGATTACCTTAAGGCTTATCAATCCGAAATATATTAACAAAAGAATTTACACTGGTAAACGTAAAATATTCACTTCCAGCACTCACAGCTCAACACAATATGGCGGCAGGACGAAATCCCCACCTCGAAAATAATAATTCAAAATTTTAACTTGCCAGCGATTGGTTGCCGCATTCAAGACGCTTCACTGCTACCAACCGTATGTTAACCAACTTAATGATACGACATTTTTATGGTGTGATATTCTATTCGACCGTGTCAATTATATATTCGATCTGTACAAACAAAAAATTGCAGAGTAGAATACCTAAACCAAACTGAAAAGTTGCATGGTGATAGAGAGGAAGACCAAGAAATCTATGTTGGATTGCGCGACGGTTGACAGGGAAGAATGGAAGAATACGTGTCTCGCCGACCCCAAGTAACATGGGACATGGGTAGGAAGATGATGACTCATAAAGTCAAGTAAAATTGCGCTGTTTCTACACAAAGTGTACATTTAGGACATTTTAGTAATGAGGAAGATGTTTGACTGATAAGTTGATAACTTTTCCACGACTGCGACTGATAGAATACGATCTTATAGCATTATTTTTAGGTTATTCCTCTATGGATACGATGCTATCCATTTAAGTGACGTATCAAAAACTAGTATGCACTTCTGAACCATCTCATTTCAATCTGAGGACGAAGTAGAAGTATTCAGGTCATATAAAAGGTTGAAATATACTCAAACTGAGATCGGCTGGCTTAAAAGGCTTACTTTCTGACTTATCAGTTCTCTATGCTCTTTCTTCGATAGAGTGGAAATAGAACCGAGACAAAATTTAGTCTATGGTGTACTAAGCATTGATGTCGCGTTGCCCTTGACTCCCTCTATCTAATAACTGTTTTTAAAAGTTATTTGCTTAAAATTTACTCAAATTGCCTATGTCAACTTTGCTTTCTCCCATATAAACGTTTTAAAGAGTGATTTCTGTGGTTACTAAACTGGTGTGTTCTTTATTTTGTGTAGCGTCACCTGACTGAGCTCATTGTCATTTCCCGCCATTGTGGCCTGTGAATTTATCATTTCTAAGATTTTCTGTGCGTATCCCTTGAAATTTTAGATGAGTATTAAGTAATAAGTGTACCTAAGTAATGTCATTACACGGTAATGACGTTTGTTTGCTAGAAGTGGAAGATTACAACTTGTACGAAGAGGAGGCATCTGATCACGCTTTAGCCAGGTATGGATAACCGGCGTGGTCGCCGAATTTTTACTCGTTTGCTCTCATTCATGCCTAACAATGGTATATGCATCAATTTTGAGGTAAAATATTTATCACCTCTGGATCTCATCGTAAATTTGTGAATGCGCGGGCCATTACGATGACGCTCACGCCCCGTGCCGGCCTGTAGTCAGCTGTTGGGCCGCCATGTTTGGTCAAATCGAATAGGCGTAGTAGGCGCCTCTACATATCGCAAATGTACTATCAAACATATGTACACTAGCGTAAATACAGTCATTCATGTTTTTTTTTTATACACAGTTATTGTTGATGAATTATTATAATTAATAATGTCACCCTAGTAATAGGTATGTCGTATGAGAATCACAGATATATATCTCATCTATGTGTAGAAAATTAGACATTTACAGAAGTTTTCTAAATAAGAACAAATGTATATTTTTAAATAACTACATAACATATCTGAACCATGTAGAGTAATTAAAATTCTTTTTTGTGAGTGTTTTTAGACTATAAATAAACAAGCCATGTGTAGATAAATAAATAAAAAAACCTATAAATGATAAACTTTCTTCACCCATTGAATCCCTACAGGATGTAAAATTTTTAAAGTCTGTCCCTAATCCTTACCTGTTTTGTATTTTGTAACTTATGACAAATTTCATGCTTTTAGGCCATTTTATATTCTGAATTGTGTATCACTGGTTAAACAGATTTAAGCTTTTTATTGAGAAGTGACTTTAAATAAGTATAAATCTTGCACAATTAGCTTGAAGTGACTTACTTAATTTCTCATTTCCACAGTGACAAGCATCCAGGTTCTGGAAGAAAAACAATGGAGGCAGAGAAACGGATTCGAAGAGAAATTGCTAATAGCAATGAACGTAGACGAATGCAGAGCATCAATGCTGGCTTTCAAGCACTGCGGACCCTGCTACCTCGTCATGAGGGAGAAAAACTTAGCAAAGTAAGTAAAGTTTAAAATAAACGTCATTTGTCACTTGTACACCACAACCTAGCCTTAATGCTGCTTAGTTCCCAACAAAGTTTTATTATAGACTTCTGTTATTTTATTGCCAGCATTTTGTGTTGTTATTGTTTTTGTTATGAATGTTTCACAAGCCAAGAAATGACAACTAGTTGACTTCAAACATTATCAACATATTTATTACATTAGCTGATCTTTTTAGATTTATTACTGAACAGTAATTTACCTTTTTTTACAAACTTTTATGGTAACTCACACTTTTCTATATCATACTAAACTTTGAACTTGATTTGATTGATCAAATATGACCAGGAAACTGCCTGCTCGATGTTATATTAGTTGTTGAGACAAAATAACAAGCATTATAGTTACTTAAGATTTGTTTACCAAAATTTTGTACAGGCTTGAAGTACATTTATATAGAAACTATATTTTTCCTATTATTTTACAGGCTGCAATACTACAGCAGACAGCTGAATATATTTACAACTTGGAACAAGAAAAAACAAGACTTCTATCTCAGAATTGTCAGCTGAAGAGATTACTTAACCAACATGAAGGTGGGGAAATACCCCTGAAGAAAAGAAAAGGTGAAATTCTCACTCATATCCCAGCCATAATTCCCGATTCTACTGAAGATACCGTAACCAACTCAAGATCACCTGAGCCAGTGGCTGTGATTTCTGTTACGAGTGTTGCACAGAAAAAGGACTCGGAAAGCAGTGAATTACGCGTTCAACTGGAACGTGAACGGCGACTGCGGCGGCACTTGGAAGAGCGCCTACATTCTCTTGAAGCTCAGATTTATCCTAACAACACCCATGAAATAACTCGCCCTGTAATTCATTTTGAACAGACAGATGTTGCTGCTGAATGTAAGCTTGAAAGCGAGGAAGTGGAGGCCCCCCCACCTGTGGAACCTGCAATTGTTGCTGCTCCACTACTAGAAGCAGCCATCAAAGCTGAGCCCCGCGTTGAAGTTGAGGTTCTCCCTGATGCAGCACATGACGCGCCATCGCGTTTGTATCTTGCAAGCACTAGTCGACAGAACCTGGAAACTATCGTGGAGGCCATTCGTCATCTTGAGGGAGACCATTTGTTCCGCGAGGAAGCAGGGGATGCGCCCCTGGCACTCACTAAGAAAGCCGAACTTCCGCCGCCGCCGAGACCGGGTGTGATCGTTGTGAAGCATTCGTGATCGCGTTAAACGTGTTTATGACTTTAAGCTCGTAAATTTGCTTCCGCTTAGCGAGCACTCCTGACCCTCCTCGAATATAGTTTTAAATTTTTAGTTGTTTAATTATCTTTTCCAAAGTGACGAATCGATAAGTCTGCGTCTTTGTTTATTTTTTTATTACGCATTGAAGTCGAATCGATAAGTGGTTTAGAATTAGCTGGATGCGTTGTCGCGTATGCCGATCGGCGCTGTGCTTAGTTTAGTCTCAAATGTAATTATAATTATTAATGTTTAAATTTTATGTTAATTTGGCTTTTTGCAGCATGTGTTGATGGGAAGAGGATTGACTGACTTATGTAAGATTAGATGATGAAGGATAATAGTACACCATGCCGCGTGCCAATGTTATATTATTCTTTAGACAAGTCTTTGAAAAAGGGAGATGAGTGTTTGAGAAAATTTCTATTAAAATAAAATTCAACAAAATTTTCTACTATTTCCATAAATAAATTGCAAAATATTCATGGAGGCTTCAAGTTGTACTATGGACACTGAATGTTCTATAGTAGAAAGCATTTGGCATGTAGAGAAAATAAACGCTGCATTCTGCTAGTCTAGCATTTTCCCTATATTATCATATAAAGAATTTAATTTGTCACTATTTGCTTGTCTAGCTTTTGGCAGAATGCAGGGTATGCAGGCATGCGGCTATAACAAGTCTTCGACTTCCGCAATTGTTCATTAAATTTAATTTTCATACTCTTACTATTTTAATTGATGTATGCAAAGTCATATGATATAAATGTTGTAGGTGCAGTAGTTAAAATGGCGTTTCAGATAGTCACTAAATTTGACCCTCACCAACTAATTGTTGGAGTGGTATTTAAATTAACAAACATTATAATTCCTTGAGACAAGATACTCGAAATGGAAATTAATGGTGAAAAATCACTTAATTAATATGTTGATATAGAATTTAAAATAATTATAATGTATTGACTAATATTTATCCAGTGTTGCTGCTTTTTTGTTCATGTTAGAATGCCCAGTGTAATGCGTATTTTGTATGTGACATTAGTAAATTTTAGGCGCTTAATGCCGCCATCCCTAAATTATAGATACAGAAATTTTAGAGCATTCCATGTTGTTGAATTCTCATTAAAGAGTTATTCTGCATGAGACATTGTTGATTGGAAAATGAGTTAATGATGTATTTGTATTCAATTCAACTGATTAGTATAATTATGTATTGCTTCATATAAGCATCCTTTAATTGAAACTACTTTAAGGTCTTAATCAGTTAGGGTTTATATAATAGATAGTGTAGTTGACAACAAGTGACTAGGTGTTACTGAACACATCCCATACTACAGAACAGTTGATTTAATACGTTATTTTATCAAAGAACTATAAAGTATATCATGTCACAAGTGAGATAAAATATATTCTACATAAAAGCACTTAATCTAATAGCTCAGATTTTTTAACATAAGATTGAAAATAAAACATATGTTCAATCAAGTTATTGGTATTGGAATTACAATTACTAGATTATTCTACCAAATAGGTGACGATTTAATCTACCTTTGGGATTTATAAAATTATAGTGAACAATCATGTTCCACTGTTTTACTTTATAAGAGTTAAGGTTCACAGTTCTTACATTTCCCTGTGACTTAGGTAATATAATTCTATACAGTGATTATTTAACGTTTGCTTTAATGTGCTGACATTTTTGTTAAAAATGTAAAACGCCGTGCTCTTTTGTTAATATTTTTCATATAAGTTTTGAATTTATTTTAAGTTTGACTCAGCAACAGAGTGGATCAACAAGTACAACGCTTTGCAGACGTCATAATGCTATGGTCTTGTCCACAGAACCATATGAATTTTAAGACTGATCATTTATTCATTATTAAGTTACGCTAGTTCAAGTCACCATAATATTGATAGAATAATGTGTGTGTGTGTTACGTTTATGTAGCTATTTATATGTATGTATGTTGTGATATTGTAGTCCAAAATTGTGTTGTAGACCTGACCGTCTTACAGAGATCCCTACACTGTTAACATTTTGTAATAATAATGTCAATCATACATTATGGTACTTATGACTAGTAAAATTTTATGTGTAGATAAGCTTTCCATTACGAAAATTAAAATATATTTATACACAAGGGATCTCCCTAACTTTGTCAGGTTACTTAGTGTTGTGGTGTGATACAAGTGTTTTCTGTGTATGTATTTTAATAGGAAATTGTTTATCATACAGAACATTACTCTAAACATGAAATGACATTGGATTCGAAATTCTTTGCCATAGTAATAATAAATACTAAATTATTATTCAAATAATATTTAGACTTGAGCAATAAATGTTTTATAGCATCAAAATGACATACATTAAGAATAATTTATTTCGTGTTTAGAGTAGCTCTAGTTTTATACATACTACTATTCGTTCCCGACGCTTTCTTCGCACTCTGTTTCTGAGTCCGTAGTTATAAGGAGTTGTCTGCCTACCGCCTTTACATTATGTCAGTATAGGATAATTACTAATGTAACATAACGGACTTGGTTATACTATTAGTGTAGTCAAAAATAGTAATAAGAGATTTTAAGTCAAAGAAGCAAGTTAAATTGTTTAAAATGTGTTATTATTTATGTCTTAAAGTATTAAAATGGTTATTTCTTATTAATTAGTTTGTAAATGATGATCGTCTGTACATTTAATCGACCACTTTTCTTTGTATATTAAGCTTAAAACCAATAAAACATAAATGCATGAAATTTAACCACATTTTGTTAGGGATGCATGCATTTTTTGTAAAAACTTTAAAGACTGACGACATTTTATAATTATCACGACAGTCATTTGCTTGAAATGCACAACATGTAATGGTCTGCTATATTTAATTATGAGTAATCTCAAGGATCGCATTTGAATTGTCACTGTTATTCAGTTTTTAAACTTATTTTTATTAGGTCAAGTTGGATAAGTTGTACCAACTTGATTGCATATTCAATTGAAGTGATGGTTCATAATTTGCTTTAGCACTGTTAATTATTTATCGTATTGTCATAGATAGGATTAATGAATGTGCCATGTTTTATTGGTTTTCAGCATATTCAATGTGAATATTTCCATTTTCTACACTCTATCGCATTTTATTGTAATGGATATAAGTAGGCATTATTTTAAACAATATGCAGACTAAAACAATTGGATTTGTACAATTGTATTACAAGTAAGTCTAACTGACTACTTTGGCTCACATAAATGTTTAAAATAATTCATCTTTAAGTATAACCTTATAATAATATTCTTCAATTAATTCATCTGGTAAAACATAATTATAATAAATACCTACTTAAATATTGTTTATAATAATTTAAGTTTGGAATAAATTTCGTACTCATAATTCCCACGGTTTAAATTGCATTTATCCTTTGACATTTGTTTAATCAAGCTTCTGGATTTCAGTTTTGCGAGTCTGGAATTTGGTGATAGGGTGAATATTTTAATCATAAACTTGCCTGATCCATTACCTTGATAAATAACTGCCTTTATAGATTAAGAATTGATCTATTGATAAAATAAATCTGAAAAGGCTCTCAAAGGAATTTTAATAATTTTAATTTGATTCGTTTTTAATTGTATCATGTAATATTTAAACATTTCACCCTCTCACTAATTAGCTCATGTTCCTAAACAGATAATTATGGTACCTATAATATTACTTAACAGTTAATATTTTGATAAAGTGTAGAAAATAATGCATGGATGTTTCCATTTTGATATGAAATTGATAAAAATATTTCCTCTGATTTTAATTGTACCACATTTGACCTATATTTACCAATATTTATAAAAGATTGATATTATAGCGTTTCATTTAATCTCCTTACAATTGAGCTCCTCTAATTTCACGTAATGCTTATTATCAGTCATGGGTGCTCGGGGCTGGTCTCCAGGGCAAGGGGAGGGTTCAAACCGCCCGAAATCTCGGTCAACTATAGCGGATGCGAGAAGCGGAATGTACATATTTTCGAGCTCGCTTCGCGATATACAAAATATGTAGTGTATTATCAGTAATACACTATTTTGTACATTTGTCATCCAAATGAAAACATTTATTGTATCGCTCTTATTCAAAAGAGCTGTTCAACTGTACACCATTGCTACATTACTACAACATAATCTCTTCAATATTTCACATCTTAAAGGTCTCTCTGAATCTAAATATAATTGAAGTGTCTGTTTGTAATTTCAAAATAACAGCTTTTTACTGATTGCATATGAAAGTATACTTTCGTACCACTTGCTCAAAAAAGTGATATTCTATGCCACAAAAAGCGAAAAACAGGCAAAGAAAATTGTACTGAATTTCATTCATCCTCTAGGGGGAGAAGATTTAAATTTGGAATACTTACCGAAATTTATAATGAACTACATCTGTGTTTACACCATTGAGTTTGTATATAAAGCATTATAAATCTTTTTGAAAAAGGAAAACGCATTTATTATGCAGTTATGATTATAAAATTTCGAAAACCTACGAGGCCGTATGCGCTTGATGCCTTTGCTTTTCCTACAAAAAATATTAGTCTAGGAATTTGCCGCGTTTTTGTTTTCTTCAAATACATAAACGCTAGGTTTATTTTAATTTATTTTTATAAATAAGTTAATGTTCTGAAAATACGTTACGATGTTAAATCAAAACGACAGTGACAGTGAATTGTCGGATTCCATCAGTGCAAATGCTGCCGCAATTAAGTATAAATAATTTTCTTCCAACAAATTCCAGGAAAATTATTTAAAAACTTATGAAGAATTTTCAACGTGGAGAAGTGCGAAAGGCCTATCAACTTCAGAATCAGTACTTCTTGTATATTTTGATTGTCTAACCAAGACAAAGAATCCTAATACACTTTGGTTCATCTATGTACTCAAAACTGAAAGCTACACTACGCATCAAACACAGCATTGAAATAAATAGATTCACGAAATTACTGGCTTTTTTAAAAAAGAAAATCAGAAGGGCATTGCGCAAAGAAGTCTAAAATTTTTACGACTCAAAGTGTGGAAAAATTTCTTAATGAAGCTCCTGACGAAATTTTTCTGGCCACAAAAGTAATTAAACATGATTTAACTATGAATATTTCGTATCTTAGTAGGTAATGGTAATTATTCTATATATTTACCTGTTTCTTTATCTTTGTTATAGGTGGCCTTAATTTTTGGACTCAATGGTGCTTGCCGCGGATGTGAACTTGTAAACTTAAAGGTGGAGGACGTTGAAAATCATTCCAATGAGTTACTGCTGATTAATGTAAAGGAAACTAAGACAAAGAAAAATCGGTCATTCATTGTACAAGGACAATATACTAAAATCATTCATAAATACCAAGCATTACGTCCCACCAACATGTAAAACAATAGATTTTTTATAAACTATCGGAATGGGAAATGTACTCGACAAGCCATCGGCAAAAATAAAATTAGCAATATGCCAAAGGAAATCGCTAAATATTTAAAACTTGCTTTAGAAGAACTTCGGCGACTTTCTTGGCGGATTCAGGGGGTCTACTCTCTTTCTCCGAAACGTAACTTCGGCAACGAACGAAAATTAAACGTAGTTACGTTGGTGCCCCTAATCTATATCGTTTGCGGACGCACACAAGAAGTTCGAATTCACAGACAATTAACGTGAACGAATGTATTAAATGTTATTGTGTGCGTCCGCAAATGATATAGAATAAGGTCACAAACGTGACTACGTTTAATTTTCGTTCGTTGCCGAAGTTACGTTTCGGAGAAAGAGAGTAGACCCCCAGGGGCGGATATTACGTCAATAAAAAGACACGGTGGTTGGAGCTCTGTTAGAGTAGCTGAGGGTTATATCTAAAGCTCAATGGCGAATAAAACCATAAGCAGTCAAATTAACAAAAATATAAAACTTAATCCATCAGAGCCACAACCATCAACTTCCGGCATCTTATTTTCGTCCGTAACTCACGATGCACCACCACCACTATCTCCGACGTATACTATCTACAATGAAACGCAAGAACAGAGAAATACTCAAATCAACTCATCAACAATAAATGTACCAAACAAAAATGTAACTCTCCCTATCAATAATTGGACCAATGTTTCGAATGTTAACTTTTACTTTTAACTGTCATTATTTTTAATAAATGCTTATCTCATATTATTATTGTGTTAATTTTTTCGCAAATGGTACGACAAGTAGAGTATTTTCCTCGGTGATAAAGCTGTCTTAGTCTTGGGTGAACTTAAATCCCTCGCTACACTCGTGACTCGTCTTAAATCCCTCGCTTCGCTCGTGACTTAAGTTTTTAACACCCTCGCTATGCTCGGAAGTAAATCTCGAGTCCTTCGTTACGCTCGCGATTTGAATCGTCACACACATTTGAATACACTGCTTGATTGATCCCCTTGGTTAATAATCTACTATTTGACCTTTTATATGCGTGACTTGCCCGTGTGACTACTAATCATAAGTATAGGTATAGAAATTGGAGTTATGTCGGAACTTTGACTTTCGACTAATGGAGAAAAGTTGATTCTGATAGGTAGGTACTGCCTCGTTGGTCCAGTGTTCGCAGGCGCGACTGCTGCTAAGCATGAGTTCGATTCCCAGGTCGGGAAAAGTATGCTTGGGGTTTTCCATCAGGAATTTCTCATTAGCAGCCACGGAGCTTGAATTTGTGTCCGGTTGATGGCAATAGGCCCACTAGCAAATGGATATTTTATTCCAGGTTGCCACCTCGGGCCAACTGGGAATATTCTGGTTCTAAAACATTCCTAGGGCAATGAAGGTGTACTATTAGGTACCTACACCTCTGCCTAACCTTTCGGGGATCGCAGGCGTAATGTGGGGATGTGACCCTCTACATACAAAATCGATTAATATTTAATCGATTGTTTTTCTTAGCATGAAAAATCGGGTAATTAATAATCGATTTTTCTTTATCAAATAATCGATTTGTTGTATAAATCGATTTTTTCCTATGTATTTATATTAAAAAAACATTTTTCTGCGTCTTTTTCTAAAATCGGTTTAAAATTAACTTAAAAAGAATAAGAATCATTTATTCTTATGTATCATGGATATCGCATAAGGTGCTGCCTAGCTAGCTAGCTGAGTAGGGTGACCGGCGACCACGCAACTTTTTTCTATTTTACATTATTAAACTCGTGATATGTTTCGAATGGAATCTTCGAATTTAATAATTCAAAAAGATATTTAAAGGCATTGAAGCAGTCTTGAATATGAAGTCATTTAATTTGATAAGGATTAATACCAAGATACAAAAAAACCGGCCCAGTGCGAGTTCTTACTCGCACACAGGGTTCCATAGACCCAAAAAATTTTTTTGAACTGTTATTCATTAGTTAGTAAACTTCCACTCAGCCGCAAAGCTAAATTGGTATTTCATAGTATGTTAATCAAAAACAAAATTATTGCTGCAGTTTGATGAAAAAGTCCCATATCTCAAAAACTAAACATCATATCTTATTGAAACCAATTGTCGTTGATAGTTTTTTTTACGTTCTATAACTATAAATATTTTCAGAATTTTCCTCCTCTTACTTTAGAAATTAGAGGGGGGGGGGGGGGGGCGACACACATTTTACAAATCAAATCAAATCAAAATATTTTATTTTACATAGGCCTATATGGGCACTTATAAAACGTCGACAAAAGATGCACGGTTCGGGTTGGTCGTTTCCTATGGAGAAGAACCGGCAAGAAACTCCATGGTTACTCTTTTAAAATCATTTGGTTTTACAATATTTGAGTGTTACAGCGTTAGTACATAACTGTGGGAGGACAGCGTAGGCCCGACAATAAGTCGTTGCTTACTACAAAAGGTAGAACAAGACAATAAAATATATAAAAAAAGTAAATTTACAAGGCCTACAATGTCCACACATTCACAAAAAATAGGTAAATGAAAAAGAATCTATACAAAAGTAAAAATAAAACATTAGAAGAACACTAAATTAAACAATTGACACAGATGTTGTCATCAGTGCTGTAACTATTCTGAACAATTAATGAACGGTACAATTATTTGAAAACTACTGTAAAACATCTGAATAATAAAAATAATGGAAAAGATAAAATTGGGAATAGTTAGAGACGACCACACATTTGTGTCGTTTATGAGCTGAATGACCAGGGAAGCCGCATGAGCGGAAAGGAACTAGAGCCAAACTTCTTTATCTTCAACGTAGTCCTTAATTTTGTAATATGTTTTTTTAATTAGGACACGTTTGATGCAATTTTTAAACTTTCCATCAGTCAGTTCCGTAACTGACTTTGGCAACTTATTATAAAAGCGTATACTTTTTATAAGAAAAGACTTGCTAGTTTTTGTTAATTTTTAATTACGACTTTTGAAGTGGCTCTAGCGCAAACTATTCAATTTAGAAAAAAAATATATTGGAAACCTCAATATCATTTTTGAAGACCTATCCATAAAAACCCCACTTGTATGGGTTGGATGAAAAAAAAGATTTTGGTTTTCGGTTCTATGTATGGAGAACCCCAAAATTTATTGTTTTTTTTTCTATTTTTGTGTGAAAATCTTAATGCGGTTCACAGAATACATCTACTTACCAAGTTTCAACAGTATAGTTCTTATAGTTTCGGAAAAAAAGCGGCTGTGACATACGGACGGACAGACAGACAGACACGACGAATCTATAAGGGTTCCGTTTTTTGCCATTCGGCTACGGAACCATAAAAAGAGCCTTTTCTAGCGGCGGCACTTCAATTAAATTTTAAAAATAAAAGAACTGTCATTGTGGCATAACTATCATCATCATTCTCTTGCCCTTATCCCAATTCATTTGGTGTCGGCGCAGTACGTCTTCTTCTTCCATACCTCTCTATTACTTGTCATCTCATGAGATACCTCCTTTCTTGCCATATCATTTTTCACACAGTCCATCCATCGTTTCTTTGGTCTTCCTCGACCCTTATACCCATCCACATTCATACTCAAAACTTTTCTCACGACATTTTCTTCATTCCTCCGCATCACATGCCCATACCACGACAACCTATTTCCACGCATCTTTTCAGCATTGTGGCATAACTATCATAGTTTGACATATGCTATCGCGACACTTTTAGCACGCGGGGATAGTGTAGCTTTCCAACAGTGAAAGAATTTTTCAAATCGGTTCAGTAATTTCGGAGCCTATTCAATGCAAACAAACTAACAATCAAATCTTTCCTCTTTATAATATTACTAGCTGTCCCGCGCAACTTCGTCTGCATCACATTTTCCCCGTTTTCGCAACATTTTTCATTGCTGCTCCGCTCCTATTGGTCGTAGCATGATGATATTATAGCCTAAGCTGATCCCGGCATGCGTTTCAATGCACTTGTTCCTACCTACCTACTACCTAACTAATATTATAAACGCGAAAGTATACCATTTCTGATCTCCTAGTACTTCGTTGGCACCTCACGGCTAGGTATCTCACACCATGTCAGTTGCTTGGAGTTTTAGTAAGGATACCCTAGTTTTTTTTTTAAATAAGTATAATAAAGATGTTACTCTGTGATAATGAAGCTTTCTAACGGCAAAAGAATTTGAAATTGGTCCAGTAGTTTTTAGGTTTATTCCATACATATATGCAAAAATACAAATCTTTCCTCTTTATAATATTAGTTTAATAGTTTAGAGTAAGTTTAAAATCGGTCTAATTTAGCTGTAACACTACTTTTCTAAAATGATTTAGTAACTTTTTAGACCTTATGTATCCTGCATATGCGTATGAAGTTTCAAGGGTTTTTTTCTGAAATACTGACAAACTTAAACAACAACAAAAAGCAGCGTTTATTAATAATAACTAAGTACCGTAATTTAAATTGATTATTTATGTCTTTTGTGACAACCTCCTGAATTTTGACGAGTCACTTACGGGATATCTTCCATGATTTTCAATTATTGTGAGCTACCGATATTTCGATGGCAGAAAAGGGGCCCCAAAAATTGCATTGCCTAGGGGCCCCGACATGGTGTATCCGGCCCTGGGTAAGATCATCATTGTTGCCGAATCGTACAGCTCCTTGTGAACTTCTACATACCGAGCGTCGATCTAGCAGCGATGGACAGAGTTAAACACGGCCCGCAGTGCTCGACACTGTCGAATCATCATCATCATTTCAGCCGAAAGACGTCCACTGCTGGACATAGGCCTCCACCAACGCCACATTGAGATAATCCCGGGAGGTTTAGCCATAATCGCTACGCTTGGCAGGCGGGTCGCCAATCGCAGTACGGTTATTACAAAAGCACAGAGAACGCTGCTGCCCATATTCTCTGGTAAGTCCCTTAGTCGGCTCTTACGACACCCACGGGAAGATATGGGATGGTGCTATTCTTTACGTCCGACACCATACAGAACTGTCGAATGCCTTCTCATAATCCACGAAAGCTAAACACAGGAGTCGATTGTATTCTGCACTCTTCTCCATTATCTGCTTCACGATATGAATGTGGTCAATCGTGGAGACACCACTGCGGAAAAGTTGGCGGGTGAGACGATTACAAACCGTTTTGGCAAACTGTTTATAAATTTGAGAAAGGAGAGAATATATAGGACGGTAGTTGCCAAGGTTGAATGGTCTCCTTTCTTGTGTAGTATAGCGACTGTCACTTTCTTCCAGGCATCTGGTGATGCCGCGAAGAGCCATTGAAGAGTTTAACGAGAACTTGTAGAGCGGGTTGACCACTAGCATGCAGTAATTCAATCGTAATACCAGGTGTTTTATCACTCTGCACTTGTGACAGTACCTTTTCAACCTCGCAAGCCATGATATTCGGCAGAATTTCAGAGTCTCGGTGATCTTTGGGCAGAGCTCTAAGCAGTGGCGTAGCTAGGTACCCAAGGGCCCTGGGGCAAACCAAAAAATGGGGCCCTATGCTATCTAAACTGGTTAGGTTTTATCAAGTAAAAATATTAAATATACAAATACTTTAAAAATGCTAAGCTACTTTAGCATCAGCTCTTTTTCGTGCACTGCAGGGCAGGTGCCTAATAAAAAAAATAGGTAAAGATTCACGGGTTTATTATATAAAGGTTGGACCTACCAACTGATTAAATAGAACCGTTTTCCACCCCGGAGGGAAGAAAACGATTATTTCAGGTCTTGCCGAGGCTTGACCTTTCGGAGATTACCTATCACCTACCTAACGTTACACACATGTACTTACGATGTCACTCCGTTGCGCTCTAGGAAGTGCGAGAGGGGGGGAAAGAGGCGCGCGGGACGCGCGGTGCGGCCGGCAGTCGCGAGCGGCGGGGGCCGCGATCGCTCTTCAGTACCTCTTCCGAAACGCCGGCTAGGCCTTACTCAGGTCAAGCCTCGGCAAGACCTGAAATAATCGTTTTCTTCCCTCCGGGGTGGAAAACGGTTCTATTTCAGTGCTTGTCCTCGGCTTGACCTTTCGGAGAGATGTTTGACTTCTGCCGGCGCTTATAGCGTACTGTGACTTTAGTAGACCCTCTTGGAGATTAGGGCATTCAGTAAAATAAAAACACCGTGTTTAATAAATCTTATATATTGGACGATAAAAATACCAAATTAAGGTAATAATGACAACCAAACAAAAAAGTGGAAACTTCCTTCACATATTAAATTAAACTTAATCACTTAAATGTAATTGTAATAAGATCAGCCTCTTTATTAATTCAGGAACTTAACATACGAATCACAGGTTTTGTTACTCTAAACAAGTAAATAACTAGTTATAGTGTGTGTTACACAGCTTTAAAAGAACCGCTCAATACTGGAGCATTTGCGTCACGAGGTTTATCTACAGGTTTACAATAGTGTTTAAAGAAGTTTTCTGAACCCCTCCAGTTCCCCTGCTGCAGTATCTGATCCAGCGGAACATTTTGCTCATAATTATATGACGCAACGGCTGACCGAATTGAGCCCGGACTATAGTTAATACCGAGATCTGCAAAAGGTGTTTTAAGCCATCCAGCGATTACTGCCCTCGAAGCAGGCTTCACTATACCACGGGTACTAATAAACAAATTAGACAGATTTTCTCGTGCCTTTCTTCTATCTACTGAGACATTGATCAGACGTTTTACCCATATAACGAGACTTAGGGCTGGGTCTCCAGAACAACTCAATTGCCAGCCCGACTGGCGGTGCTTTGCATTGTCAGACTTGGATCCAAAACTCGGCCAAAAAATTACCGATGTGTCTGTGATCTCGCAATGCTCTTTGTCAATGTGTAAAAGAGTTAAATCGTGAACTCGACGACCCGAAGCAATGAGTAATAGTAAAGCTACATGTCTAGAGATCTGAAAAATACTGTCTTGTAGTGGTGTATGAGCCTTGAGCCACTGTATCAAATCTTGAATATTCCATATTCTAGGACGAGTTATCGTTCGTGTAGAGCAACTCTTATTACTTAGGGCTTTGAGCATTGTCGTGATCAAAGGATGAGACGATAAACTCTGTCCAAGCAACGGATTCGCCAGTGTAACTACTACTGATTTATGAACTAATATGGTTGAATAAGCTAACCTCTTTACTCGCGATAAATAACCAAGGTAAGAAGTAATCTGTTGTGGTTTAGGCTTATTAGGTCTTACTTCTTTCTCCTTACACCAAGCCACCCACTGCTTCCAGGCGGACCCATAAGTCCGCCACGTAGAAACACGCCAAGCTGAATGAAGTAAATCGACGTCCTCGGGGTCCAGACCTACTGCCAGGTCACTCCACCCCGTATCTTCCAAACCTCTAAAAGAAGTTCCTTCGCCATCGGGGGAGGACAATTGGTGGACATGTCGATTAGATGAAGGTCTGTATTGAATATCTGAAATGGGGCTTCCAACGCTCTGCGTTTGAGGTCGCTCCTCCAAAATACCTTCTCCCATCGTGGCACCACCAATAGGAATATCCCCACAGCTGTGTTCAAATGCTGAAGCACTCTGGGTATTAATGGTGGTGGTGGAAACACCCAGGCTAGGCTGAAATTCCATTGTCGGCTGAATGCATTTGTGAAGCAAGCCCGGGGATCTCTCGAATCTATGGACACATAATTCGGAACTACTTTTGATTGGGCTGTCGCGAATAAATCTATCTGGGGTATTCCCCATTTCAGAAAAATCCTCTGGGTTACCTCGTTGCTGAGATGCCAATCTGGAAGAGGTTTTGCTCTCGACAGACAATCTGCGATCGAGTTGTATCGACCTGGTAGGTAAAAAACATGAAGAGTCACCTCCAAACTTACTACTAGATTCAACAATTTTCTTGTTGCTTCTAAAAGCCGAACCGACCTTGTACCCCCCTGATTTCGGATGTATGAGACTACTGTCTTGTTGTCGGATTGTACCATTATCGATTGCCGTGCTACTACGTCTCTGAACTCTGATAGCGCCATGTAAACTGCGAAGAGCTCCTTCTCGTTTATATGCCAGTCTACTTGGGCACCTTGCCACAGCCCCGAAAGGTGAAAGTCCCCTAGTTGAATCCCCCATCCTACGTCGGATGCGTCTGTAGTTACGAATAAGGTCGGTTGAGGTATGAACAGACTGGATGATATTCTTAAGTTCTGGGTCCACCATAAACAATCTCTGAGAGCTGTCATGGGCATTGCTAACTTCAGACGTGGACGGTCTTCCGGAAGCTTCCGACTTGCCCTTTGTATGTGTCTTGTATTCAGACGACCCATCGGGGTTACAAACGCTGCGAAACCTAACCTTCCTATGAGGGACATACCTGTTTGCCAGGACCACGTACCTCGATCTTGGTGTCTTTTTAAAATCTTTTCTAACGCCTTTATCTTTTCGGCTGGTAATTTCTTCTGATTCGCTTTCGTGTCCCACACGATACCTAGAAACTCTATCTCCTGCGTTACCCTTGTAATCGATTTTTCTAGGTTTACGCACCATCCAAGTCTCTGAAGGAGATCTACGGTGTAGGCAATTTGATTGTTTAAAATGTGAGGATCCTGATGTGCTAGCAAAAAATCGTCCAAGTAGACTATGACTCGAATCCCTTCTTTCCTCAAAACACTCGCTACCCAGTTGCTGACCCGAGAGAACGCCAACGGGGCGCTGGACAAACCGAATGGAAGAGACGTCATCTGAAACAGTTCGCCGTGGTATGCGAAACAAAGGTACCTCCGGTGGCTCTCCTTTATAGGAATGTGGAAATATGCCTGGCTGATATCTAATTTTCCCATGTAATCCCCGACTTGAAGAAATTTGGGAACCTGAGACTGATTTATAAGACGGAATTTTCGCGGATTGAGATGCTTGTTTAGGCGGCGAAGATCGAAAATCTGTCTTACTTTTCCGTTCGATTTTGGAATTAAGAAAATTCGTGACAGAAATCCCGTCTTGACATCTGACTTTTCTACGACTCCTGATTTTCTTAAAGACTCTATTTCCTTCGTCATGATTATAGAGGGTTCTGTCACAAACTTTTTTAGCTGGTGACCTGTGAGGGGAACTGAAGGTGGTTTTTTCACGAACGGTATTGCATAACCCGAAATTATGTTTAACACTGGGGCTGGCGCACCCAACGCCTTCCATTGTGGTAGAAACATCTTGAGTTGCCCCCCTTGGAAATAGTCAATATTTGCGACCTCTTTGCTGACGGTTATCACCTCGTTTTGATGCTTGGTGCCCACTTGACTGTTGCCTAGCGCGCTGATTGGCCGAAGTGGACTTTCGAAAGGTTGCCCGAGAACCGTTGGCATTGCTGTTCTGAGTAGGGGCCGATGAACGTGTCCGCCAGGTGGGTTGCTTTGACTTTGCCGGAGCGACTCGCGAAGATGTAGACGGCCTCCGAAATAATTCCTTATATGCTTCTCTTTTATCCGGAAATCTTCCGAACTTTGAAGGAAAAATTCTCATTGCGCCACCGTTATCCTTTAAGAAAACTGACAAAGCTTTCTCTTCAAATAAGTGAGTTGCCGAAGGAGGAATCTGATGTAAAGCCAGGTTCAGGATGTCATTCCTTGGTTTAAAAGCCTTTCGTCTAAACTCTATCATCTCGGCTCGGTGCGCACATACGAATTGGAGGAGGTTATCTGTAACCGACTTGAACGGGGAGTTTTCTGCTAATACCTTCCTTACCTCATCGGCTGCAATTGGGCAATTTCTCGCGATTCTCTTCAAATCCTCCGCAAGTGCCTTCCTTTGGAGGAGGAGGCCGTGAGTGATAGTTCCCAACATCCCTTCCTGTTTAGCGAATAGAGGCGAAGCTTGACTTGCTTGGCCTCCCAGTTCCGTATTAATCTTTAACGCACTAAAAACCGGAGCTGCGTGTAATGTCTTCTCAACTTCCTTATACCTTATTCTACTCCAGCCTTCCATACCTAGTCGTTGGCACTCAATTCCCTCGTTCTTAATTTGCGGACTAGGTTCTGGAACAAGTGGTTCTGCCTCCTTGACCTGAGGCAGAAATTCGAAATCCCGAGTAGACTCGTCGTCACAACGTCTCGGAGAGACTAAATCGGGATCGAGTCGTGGGGCTCTCCAAGCTGCTTCAGCTGTGAGGGATTCAGTGTCGGATACTGCTGAACCTGACCGCTCACTTTCAGTGACTGAATAATCATCAGTCTCTGCCTCACGGGGATCTGGAGTCTTTAGTGACTCAATCTTGTCCATTAGCACTGCGAACATATCCTCCATCCGCTTTTCCAGCACCTCAACCTTTGGCCTCTTTGATTTAGGTTGAGACGACACTGATGAAGACTTGCTCTTTCTTCTACTGGCCCGGTCATCTCCCGAATCTATCTCTCCGGAAAGAATTGCATCTGCTTGCGATCTTGAAAGCAACAAGTGTTTTAGAGGATTCAGGGCTTTGTTAAAAATCTCAGTCTGTACCGCAGAGCCCCTTATTCGGTTTGAGATGGCTGGTGGGCTCATGATGAGCGCTCGCGTAAACTCCCAATCTAGCAGTTTAACCTTTAATTCCCGAAAACCTTTCTCCGAGAGGTGTTCTACTTCCGGGTCAAATGCCCTAGCGAGACCTACCGTTGGCAGGGCAAACCTTAGTTTATTGAGAAGTTGGGGGTCTAGACTGTCCCCAAAAACTTCTTCTTTGGTAGCTTTGATTACTTTCCAATCAGCCCATCCATCTGGCAAATGTTCCTGAGCCAGCAGCTTCAACCTTTCTAGGATAAGGTTTTCTCGTTCTGTGTCTGCAGATACTTCGAGAAGCTCTCCCAGGGTGACAAAAACACCTCCTTGAGCCATCTAGAACAAGAGTGAAAAGAAGACCATCACCAACTAGCAAAGCCACAGCGAAAGCTTGAATCACGCCGACTTTATATGATCATGCACCTGAGTCCCAGCATAGTTAATTGTGAAGAGCTGTCAAGTTAAGTAATAAAACGCATAGCTTCTTGAGGGTAAAAGGCCTGCCTCAATGTGAGAGAACGCCCCCACCCCCTTTTTACAGACAAAACGGCTCTTCACATTTAAACTGCTGAGTTTGGATAGCAGACGGTTGCACAAATCGGGTAGACATGCATACATTGCGAGCCGATGGCTGCGCATAATGAGTCGACGGCTCCACTTACCGAGCCGACGGCTCCCCATATCGAGCCGACGGCTCCACCAATCGAGCCGACGGCTCCGCGTGTTGAGCCGACGGCTCCAGGTATCGAGCCGACGGCTCCGCGTTTCGGGCCGACGGCTGCGCATAGTGAGCCGACCTCTGCGCTTGCAGAGACCAATGACTGAAAGTGCAAGTGGTCTAAGCGCCTTTCCATAGTTGCCATGGGCGAACCATGAAAAGTACTTCATTAAGCTGGCTGGTGCTTTAAAATTTGCCCGAAAAGGTATATACAAGTCACTAAACTTTGCACTTCTTAAAACGCAAAATAAAACATGAAAGAAAAAAATTATTAGCACTAGACTTACCCTTTACGCAGTAAAAATGGTAATCCAACACTAAAAAACACGAACGCTACAACAGCGTTAGCACTTATAAAAAACACGTGTGCACACTAGGTAAATAATAGCGTACTGAAGAGCGATCGCGGCCCCCGCCGCTCGCGACTGCCGGCCGCACCGCGCGTCCCGCGCGCCTCTTTCCCCCCCTCTCGCACTTCCTAGAGCGCAACGGAGTGACATCGTAAGTACATGTGTGTAACGTTAGGTAGGTGATAGGTAATCTCCGAAAGGTCAAGCCGAGGACAAGCACTGAAATAACAATTATATTTACAATCTTTTCCTAGCCTCAGTTTTCGCAAAAGTATCAATGACTTCGGTTAAATCTGTTTGAGGCGGGTTTCTTTTCGATTGCTATTAGCGATAAATGTCAGAGACGAATTTGGCCCATACCTGCTATTTCTTAAATATTTTTTATGGGTATCATTTAAGCTATCACCAATTTAATTAGTTTTGTGTTTCTTAAATAATAGGGTTTGTCTTCAAAATAGTAGATCTGTCACCTAAATTGAATCATCAAATAATATCAAAACGCTTACGTAAATATTAATTAAGAATTACTTGGAAATAATATCAATCATCAAGTAATTTTATTACGTTTAAAAATAATAAAAGTGTCACGAAAATTGAATCATCAAACAATGTAAAAATGTTTACATAAAAACTCCAAACCACAGGTCCAAACTAAGGCGTTGTCGACGTAGCCCCGCTAGGCGGGGCTCCTATTTCTGTCTGCAGGGTTTACAGTAACCTAGCACCATTTATTTATTGGTAATCCATCTCTTATTTTACACATGTATCAACATTTATTTGATAATTCATACCTGGGAACACTTTTTGTTTATCTGAGAACGAAAATATTTCGTGGCGATAGATCTATTTACTAGGTGATACAACTTTGATGACAAATATAAATTTTGGTGACAAGAAATATAGTTCCCTTTTTTATTACATTTAATTTGTTAAATGACCTTTCAGCTGCTGCAGAAGTGACAGGAATTGTAACGAATAGTAACATTGCTGTAAATACTTTCGTTAGGTCGCATTCTAGCAATCCATATTTGCTCATTATTTCCTTACATAATTAGTGAGCAGTCCATGCTTGAGTTAATTGAGGTAAAAGTAGGTGGTAAATATTAATAAATTGAAGTGAAAAGCTAGGGTCTATTATATCTGAATATTTTCTTTGGAATTCGTCATAATTTTGTAATAAAGTTGCTTCATCAACATGTAATAAAAATGTTGGTGTAAGAAAAACGAATATTCAACAGACTGCCCTCATACTAGTAAAACGTGTATTTAATTGAGCTATTAATGTGTCTAGTACATTATTGTAAATCTCAATTTTAAATATTTCTTCACTGTTTTGAACTCGGTAGCAGCTAATTAATCAAATTGTCTTTTAACTTTCCTTTGCCTTTTTTCTTGAAAATGGGTATCTAAGCCATATGTTCTTGCAGTTTCACTGGCTGATCACTTGAATAATTCGAAATAATTTCTATAAATTTGCAACTTTGCTTTGGTCTCTGCTAAAGCTTTACTTTGTCTTGCCCAAATTAATGATGCATTTTTGTAAAGTTTTGGATGCATAATTGATGTGATTCAATACACTGTGCATGAATTCGCAAAGCAACATGAACTCGAAATTGATCATTTTTGTTTTAACACTCTCTGCTTCACTACGCTTATCTTTATTAGGACTCTTTAGAACTATTCCTGATAATGCTATGATAATATCAGAAAAACGAAGTTATATTGCATATCGTATTGACCATACTGGACCATCTAGTCGGATTTAGTTTTTTTAGAGTGGTGTCTGAGTCGTCCGTGACCAGACGAGAGAGAGTGAGTGAGAACGTTTGATGCTGTTTCCGAAAAAGTTATACAACTCTTGCAACATTGCGAAAAAATCTGAATTTCCACACAATGTAATGTGATGGCTCCATCATAACCTTGCCCCACACATTTTTTTAAATCAATATTTTTGTCGATAAATAATGCAGTCAGTTGGTTTACTAAATCTGCTGCGCCATGTTTGATGGCTGCTTAGGAGTCTAGAAACACTTCTTTTACTTCTATACATATAAAATTGGCTGTCCTTTTTCCGATCTGGTTTTCCTCACAACAATGCTTAGCTGATCTACCTTCGATATGTACGCTGTGTCGTATCCAATATAATAGCGAAAAACGGTGACGACCTAATTTGTTCTAGTAGATGGGTTTCAAGTTTGGTCCCCAAGCTCTCAATCATTTTATTCTGAATTGTTGCACACATCGATGAAAAATAAAACTCACATTTCGCTATCTGTCAAATTGACAACACTGCCAACCCACAGAAAGAATTTAGGGGAATTCCCTAGGTATAACTTTCGAATTTCTCTCAACTGCGTTGCCATGATTAAAGTCGGGTCGCATCCATAATAGGTTGCAACCCGACTTTTTAATTTGAAATTGGGAGAAATTGTCGAAAGTTCAGTTCGATCGAGATTTTCTGGTAAGGGTTCGAGGGCCCCCTGAGCTTGAGGGCCCCGGGGCACTGCCCCGCCTAGCCCCTGGGTAGCTACGCCACTGGCTCTAAGGTAACGACCGTTCTGCAGATTTTGAAGCATAAAGTTCTTCGTAGACTCTCTCCACAACGGCAACGTTCATTAATTGATTAGGATCTGTAACAATCATCCATCTTTAAGAATTTGTTATGTAGGTACTTTTCTTTAAAGACTTTCGGCCCTCTATGTTGTTCTATTGTATTTGTAAATAATGTTTGTGTTATGTTTGGAATGTCCCTTTTAATTTATATATTTATTTTCCGATTAATTTGTTATATTGTGTGCTATTGTGTTAGTTGTTGTATTGTGTGCTGTTGCATTGATCTTCTCTGTTCAATAAGATATGTTGTTTAACCTCTCTTTTTGCGCACTTTCCTAAGGTGTTTTTGAGTTGTTTCAGTTTAGTCTTGCATAACAATTCGTTGAGCTGGTTGGCATCTAGGTTCGATTCCTCAAGTCCCTGGAATCAGTTAGTCAATTACAAAGTATTTGGTTCTTGAAGTGAGAGTATTTCCTGTTTCTCGTACTTACGATTCGATCTTGGTCTTTCAGTCAGGGCTCGCCCAAGTCCATTTTCTCGACAGTCGCTTTTTAAAGAATGTATTCATAGCGTACATCTTCTTTTGGTCCAAAAAATTGACTAGAGTTTACCCTCTTTTGTTTCGCAGACCAAGGCCAAATCTACCGATTGAACTTTCGTTTGTGAGCGGCTGGCCAAATCTTGCATTGAAGTCGCACATTATGGTGTAAAAAGTGATGGTGGATCGGCAAGCGCCTTTTCGATATCTTCGTAGAAGGCGTCTACCTCTTTATCGGGGGTTGAGATGTGGTGGCGTAGACTTCAACGATTTTAGGGAGTAGGTAGGTATCGATCATTCAGTTTCAAGATAACAAAACAAACTCTTGGTGAGTTGTTTTTGATATTTTGAACTGATGAAGCTATCGTTTTATTACTAACGAAAAATCCTACGCCACCGTATGAGGAATCTTCGTGACCTCTGAAGAAGAAAAGTTGACCTGACTGTAGTTTTAATAGCCCTTCACCTTTTCGGCGCGTTCTAGAGAGCCTAATGAGATCACATTTGATAGATTCGGCCTCGACTTCAACTTCGAAGAATAGCACCATGAACCATCCCATATCTTCCCGTAGGTGTCGTTAGAGGCGACTAAGGGCGACTTGCCAGAGAATGAGCAGCAGCGTTCTCTGTACTTTTGTAACAACCGTACTGCGATCGCCAACCCGCCTGCCAAGCGTGGCGATTGTGGCAAAACCCCGCAAAATGTCAATGTGGCGACACTTGGGGGAGGCCTGTGTCCAGCAGTGGCCATCTTATGGGCTGAAATGATGATGATAATGTTGGCCTCGACTTGAAACGAATAGTCGTTCGTCCGTTCTTAGCGTCCTGGCGTGGTAACACATCAGGGTCAGGGTCGTCGCGGTGTGACCGCTGGGCGACATCCAGCGATTCTTATCACCCTCTGCCCCCGCTACCAGAGCCGCTGTCGGAGCTTGGAATAGAGGGGCTGCTGGGAACTGAGGCCGGGCCTTTTTGGCAGTATTCACATTTGAAAGGAGATGTTTGTCCTTAAAACACCCCGCTGGCCAGTGCGTCTTGGCGAGTTTTTCGTCATATTCTCGTTCGTCTATCAGCAGGGGTACCTTATACCACGTGCAGGTGAGGTTTGACTTGGGTGGCTAAGCTGTTATGCCACCTCATCCCACCCCCCTAATTACCTACATTGTTCAATATCACGGTCGAAGTTAAAAGTGCAAATATAACTAAGCTTAAATCGCAGGAATTACCATTTTTGCGGTTCCGTACCCAAAGGGTCAAACGGGACCCTATTACTGAGACTTCGCTGTCCATCCGTCCGTCCGTCTGTCACCAGGCTGTATCTCTTGAACCGTGATAGTGCCAGTTGAAATTTCTACAGATTATGTATTTCTGTTTCCGCTATAACAACAAATACTAAATGCAGAATAAAATAAATATTTAAGGGGGGCTTCCATACAAAAACCGGATTTTTTTGCTCTTTGCTCGTTTTCACAAATAATGGTACGGATAACCCTACGTGCGCGAGTCCGACTCGCACTTAGTCGGTATTTCTATTTGATACGAGTCACGTGTCCGATGAATTTTTGGCAATTTCAAAAAACGACTAAGTTGACAAAAAGACATCGTTGTTTGTCAGTGAAACAAAAAAAAACATAAGTACCCCGTTCCTGAAAAATGGGTCCAGATTTCCTGACAGATCCGTGAATGTCTGATGAGAGTGATGGATGACTGATGAGTTACGGTACTGTACGGAACCCTTACAAAGAAAAATATACATTAATAAAGATGCGTTCTTAAGTAAGGAAGCTTGAAGGGTTAAAAGTTAACGATAACTGGCCTTTTGTTTGGCCTCCAAGCAAATGATTCATTTTGGTCCCACTCTCATACAAGGTTAGTTGCGCTGTGAGTTGATCTGACGAGTAGACGTGTTTCGTGTTTTCCCTATATTTGTGTTTATTTTCTTAGTTTATATAATTTTGCAGCTAGGTGAGTAACTACCATACTCCTACCTCTTACTAATGGAAGAGTCCATCATAATTATTTTAGTTTAAAAATAGTTAAATAAGAATAACTTACTTATGGTTTGTTTAATGAGCCTGTATGTTGTTTTTGTATAAAATAGGTAACGCTTTTTACATAGGCCTTGTACACGGTGATACACAATGCACTGGTAGTTAGGTAGCTATTGGATTTGTGCCATCAATTTACCTGCTTGGTACCTAAGTATGTGCCAACATCAATTTACCGCTATTTCAACACACAATCCTATTTATAACGGATCAGTTTTACTCTTATGTAGGTATCTAACATTGTTCATTCAGTTTGTCTGTGTTTTATCAGTAATATTTAACACATTGTTGCCTCGATCGATAACTTGACTTGACATTGACGAAAATTACGAATCTACATTATAGCGTATTGAATTGATAACAATGCATAGTAGCTAATATTATGTGTAAAATTCATAATATTTAAATAATTATGTTTGATTATTTCGAGCCAATGGTAGGGTTCCCAGATACAATATTAAGATTTCTATAGTGTCATTACGGTGTGATATTATTTTTTGACCTCTCATAAATTTCAAAACTCAAAACCTAGTCATCATCATCATCATTTCAGCCCAAAAGACGTCCACTGCTGGACATAGGCCTCCCCCAAGTGTCAGCGCATTGACATTTTGGGGGGTTTTGCCATAATCGCCACGCTTGGCAGGCGGGTTGGCGATCGCAGTACGGCTGTTACAAAAGCACAGAGAACGCTGCTGCCCATTCTCTGGCAAGTCGCCGTTAGTCGCCTCTTACGACACCCACCGGAAGATATGGGATAGTGCTATTCTTTACGTCCGACACCATACAGAACACCTAGTCAGATTAACTTAAAATTTCGTTTGGTACCTACTTATATATTGTTTTTTTTTTAGTAGCTTTTAGAATACTAGCTACTACTAAATCATGGGTAGTATTTAAACGATCGACCTTAAATTGAAAATCAGGCTGTCATAAATACTGATTATGGCGTACTAAGTGAGCGACAGACAGAGAGCGAACACAAATATTGAAAACGGCGACTTAAAAATACAAATTTGAGGCATAAGTTATTCAGAACGATCAGCATAATTCTTAAGCGAACAAATCTAAATTTCTGATTGCGCAGCAAAATACTCAAATTTAGGCTTAGTCGACGTAGCCCCGCTATGCAGGGCTCCTATATCTGTCTGCAGGGTTTACAGTAACCTAACACGAAGGGGATGTTGGGGTCGGGGTCTTAGTTCGCTCGCTCCGCTCGCTCACTAGACCCCGCCATCCACTTCGAACCTAACCTGTCCGAGTCGGGGTACCGCAGGTCACGAGCTCGCTTCGCTCGCTCTCGAGTCCGCAACCACAAGTTACGACATCATTCGAATCCCAAAACGGTATTTTTTGAAGAACTTCATGTTTGAATTCAAATCGGTTTCGCACACTCAGTAATTTTGTTGGTCACTCAGTAATTTTTGGGAACTATATTTCTTGTCACCAAAATTTATATTTGTCATCAAAGTTGTATCACCTAGTAAATAGATCTATCGCCACGAAATATTTTCGTTCTCAGATAAACAAAAAGTGTTCCCAGGTATGAATTATCAAATAAATGGTGATACATGTGTAAAATAAGAGATGGATTACCAATAAAATTGTAGTGCATTAGATGAATATAAACTTCGTTCTTATAATAATAGTTTTATTACTTAAATAATAGCTTTGTGCTCGGAATGGTAGATCTGTCACCAAATAAATAGATCAGTTCCTTATTTCTATGAAGAAATGCTTTATACGAGACATTGGGCACACCGACTCGGACAGGTTAGGTTCGAAGAGGATGGCGGGGTCTAGTGAGCGAGCGGAGCGAGCGAACTAAGACCCCGACATCCCCTTCGTGTTAGGTTACTGTAAACCCTGCAGACAGAAATAGGAGCCCCGCATAGCGGGGCTACGTCGACAACGCCTTAGTTTGGACCTGTGGTTTGGAGTTTTTATGTAAACATTTTTACATTGTTTGATGAATCAATTTTCGTGACACTTTTATTATTTTTAAACGTAATAAAATTACTTGATGATTGATATTATTTCCAAGTAATTCTTAAATAATATTTACGTAAGCGTTTTGATATTATTTGATGATTCAATTTAGGTGACAGATCTACTATTTTGGGATCAAATATTATTTATTAGGTCAATGAAAATGCATTTATTAGGGTATTGATAAAATCATACCCGTAATTTTTTCGCTCGATTTAGTTTTTGATTCGGCCACTTGGAATTTTAGTTGCTTAGACTTAACTGTTTTCCACTGCTAGCAGCTCATTAACAGTAGTCCATTATATTATTTATTCAATCGGTTTATTATTTCCCCTAAATCATTGGTCTCCAATAATAATTCATTTAATTCAGATATCACAAGATCCTCATAGGTCATTCATAATTTTCACATTCATAAAATTTATTCAAAATGTTAGTAAATATACAAACCTTACATAATATCTGCGTTAGTATTTAAGTTTCAATGTAGATGCTCCAAAACTTATTTAACAGACTGTCCAGTCTGTCACTAAACATCGCCAGAATGCGCTTAGGGCTGGCGCTGACTTTGCAGCGCCAGGGGGCTCACCTGTGTATCTGCAAACTTCCCTGATGTGCTGCATGCCCGCGGAAGCCATAAGAGGGCGTTCATTAATTACGTGAAGTGTTAAGGGGGAGGTCTCACGAGGAGAGCGGGGTTCTCAGAAAATTTCACTTAGTTTTTTCCTGCAAGAAACAGTCTAAAATTGCTTGAAAACTAGGTAATAAACATATTTCTCCACTAAAATATGGCTAAAATTTAAAGAAAAAATATAATATAAGCAAATTGGGTTTTTACCTACTTACAGTAAGATCGAAAAAGTAACACTTTGACTTGAGCTGTACATCCTATTGAATTTACTGGAGATCGTATTCGCTCTAATCGCCAACGCTTAAACTAGGCTCCCGTTCAATATCCGGATCATCCATCGATCACATAAATCATCTCTTATCAAGTGCCCAATGTGTTTAAACGTTTTAAGTTTTCACCCCAATCATGAAGAGCCAGATTAAATAAAGGAGCAGCACTATGTACACCATTGCAGGTAGTGAACAATAAATCGCCCCCTGATTAACAACGGGTCAAACAGTTTTAACTATGAAATTAGAATAAGCAAATATAAACAAAACCTTTATAGATTCGCACCTGTACCTATGCCTGTCTGTACGTCCGTATGTCTCAGTTCTTAAATCGGAAACTATTGGCACCACACAGTTGTAATTTGGAGAGTATGTGCCTTCTTTGAACCGCTACACAATTAAATTGTGAAATAAAAGTTGGGTTGGCCCTCCATACATGTAAGTGAGGGTTCAAAAAAGAAGTAAACCTTTTTTTCTTAAGTCAATGGTAGATTCTATATATAGATATCTCCGAAACTGTTCACCGCTGCACTGGAAGATGTCTTCAAGGTTCTGGACTGGAGAGGGCTAGGCATCAACGTCAATGGCGAGTACATCTCTCACCTTCGATTTGCCGACGATATAGTGGTCATGGCTGAGACCATGGAAGACCTCAGTACAATGCTCGATGACCCCAGTAGAGCTTCCGAAAGAGTGGGTCTTAAAATTAACATGGATAAAACTAAAGTCATGTTGAAGGCCCATGTAACACCCATTGTTAATAAAGGTTGGAGACTCTACAATCGAAGTAGTAGACGATTATGTCTACATGGGACAAACGGTCCAGTTGGGTAGGTCTAACTTCGAGAAAGAGGTCAATCGTCGGCTGGGCAGCGTTCGGGAAGCTGCGTGGTATCTTCTCGTCCAACTTACCGCAGTGTCTCAAGACGAAAGTCCATGACCAGTGTGTGTTGCCAGTGATTACATACGGGACCGAAACGTGGTCGCTCGCAATGGGCCTCATCAGAAGGCTTAAAGTCACCCAAAGGGCAATGGAGTGGGCTATGCTCGGAGTTTCCTTGCTCGATCGAATCAGAAATGAGGACATCCGCAAGAGAACCAAGGTTACCGACGTAGCCCGAAGAATTGCCAAACTTAAGTGGCAATGGGCAGGGAACATTGCTCGCAGAACGGATGGCCGATGGGGCCGAAAAGTTCTGGAATGGCGACCGCGAACCCGAAGACGATGCGTTGCCCAACTAGCAAAAAGTGGTTTTTAAGCTATCCTAGAACCATCATTTTTCGAGGACTATATGAGACTTATATCCGCATATTAAGTCGCGAAAAGGGGCCACTTTATAAGTCTAATTTTACTTTTTACGTATTTATATTAGACCGCTGAAATGCCATATACAATACGTACGCCTATATTGCTCCTGTAATTGAATTACGTCAAAGCAATTACTCCTGTAAATCTCAATATAAGTTATAGTAAAAAATTAGATTAATATGCGCCTAGAAATGCTTCTATAAGCTCATATATTGTGAACAGTCGAAATGATCCGAGTGTTTCGAGCTATGTTGTACTCTGTTATTTTTTTTTTAATATCTTGAGGTGGAATCAGAATTTATTAATGTCAACCATAGTAGAAAGACAAAATCTTATTTTTGTCAAATTGTTAGTCTAGCTTATTCGTAGGGGAACGTGAATTTTCTGTGAAAACTATCATGGTTTTGATCAAAATTTTAAAGCGCCTACGCCTTCTGAAATTTGCTTATTTACATTTTAGTATTAATTAAATTAAATAAATATTATGAAGGCAGCTGCCATTTTCTTGGTGAGCATTTCCAAGTGCGATATAGTGCTAAAATAAGTATTTTTGGCATTTCCAAGTGTGATATAGTACCTATATAAGTATATTGGTTCTATATTGGGTTATCACAAAACCGAGGAAGATTCGCCATTTTTACCCATTAGGGTTCCGCAAAGCCCTGATGAAAATCGATTGATATTTATAAATAAGTAAGTTAATTTAAGGGTTTGTTCTATGGGCTAGGTTAAGATTAGTTTAAACATTGTTTTAATTTGACTTAATTATATTACACCTTTGAATTTTATACACATTTTTTAAACTTGTTAATTTCCCTGCAATCGCATTTGCAAAAACATGTCTAAGCAAAACAGTTAGTAGTCAGTAGTACAGTTAATAGTTTATTCTCATATTTAAAATTTCAAGTAAAGATTACAATGCTGCTTGTGAAATATTGAAGTCGAAAGCCCAGTTTTTAATAGATTACGCAGTTCTAAATTTTTGTCATAATCCAAAAGTTCTTCCTGATTATCGCTTTCAATGTCGCTCAAAGATTTGGTACTTACATAGTCCGAACCTCTTCCATCTAAAGCAGTACTTACTATAATTATCTTGTCTGGAACCCTGGCTACACTGAAAAAAAAATTTGATTAATTTAACCAAGATATTGTTAACTGTAATCATACATCATGACTCCATATGAGCCTGTCAAGATCGTCATTTCTGTGACTAAGACAAATTTGTTAAATTTCTCTTATTTTTGTTAGTCAAGTACTGTATTGCCTTTATAAAGGCTAGTTATTTGGTTTGGTTCATAAATTGTCCAGTGCGAACATGAAACATTACTGCATTATTAAAGTTCGATTGTAAATTCAAGTAATCTCACAGTAGTATTAACTAACATAATAGTTGCTAGCAACTGATTTATGTTCAATGTAATTATTATACTACTTCAGTTCAAAGAAGATAATAGTGCACTCTACTATGGCGTTTAGTTGCGTCTAACTAATTCTTTACTAGCCTTATGAATAAATTATTTCATTCAAACAACGTGCTCCGTTACGTCTAACGAATTCTTTACTGGCCTGGTTAAGACAACTTAGTCATCTTGATTATATCTTGTTCAGTGCAAGCATGATCCCCTACTAAAACAACAGAGTTCTATTATAAAATCAACTCTATTTCCCATGCTATATCAACTAAGATAAAAGTTGACTGAGCAATGGAAATTATTAATTTTAGATTAAGTCTTCTCTAGAACAGATAATATATTATGCTTCATACAACTAAGATCTAGGTCCATTCTGACAAAACTTATTGTTATCTACTAAGAAAGGTTGTTGAAGTAGTCATGGTAGGTAATACATTCAAATAAGATCCTTTTTCATCCTACATTTGATTATTCGTCGTATTAACTAAGTGTATATACCAATTCAAGCAATGTGCATAGTTGCGCTAACATGTATCTATGTTAATACTTTTGTAATTCAAGATCATATTGTACGTACTGCATCGTTCTTGAATGAATTACAAAATTATTCACATTTTTTTACCTCACGCATCGGATGCGTTGAGAGGCTACTAATGTGAATAACTTTGCAATTAATTCAAGAACGATGCAGTAGGTACATACAATTTGATCTCGAATTACAAAAGTATTAACATATTATAATATTATAGATACATGTTGGCGCTACTACGCTACTTGAATTGGTATCGACTACGATACTAAGACAATTAATCATTATCCCTACCTACAACTCTACTGCCTATCTATGTATTATCTAGGAAGGATTTGCAGGTGTAAATAAAATATATATTGTACATTTATTATACAACGTTTATTTTTATAAAGAACAACGCAATGTAACATATTTTTTACCATTACTAAGAATACTAATGTGACATGGAATAGGAGACACATTTTTTTTGTAATATCTAACAACATTTTCTTTTGCTTCTGTTTCTGCTTAGCAATCACAGATGCTAATAAGTTACGAGTAGCATCACCGTCTAAGGCATCACCCTTGTATATTAAGAGTGAAGAAGTCTCGAGGGATTGCTTTAATAAGTTCTCAAGTATCTGAAACAAAAGTTAAAACATTATTGAATATGTGATTAAACTAATAGCTTGCCTACTCACTAACTATAATATTTTTTATTTTTATACTTAATTATTTACTTACAAAAATTTCTTGTATTCTAATAAAAAGTTTAAAACCCAAATGTCAAAAAAAACTTATAACACCCTGTCGTTTTTGTGTCGGGGGTTAAGAAACAATTACTTAAGTATTTATTTATACTATATAGTTATAAAACTGAAGTCCACTACTGTAGTGTTAGGGGTAAAGGATTTCCTTTGAAGACTGCAAACCTTCTCCGACTCACAACCTTCCTCATGATGTTTTCTTTTCTTTCACCATTTGAAGCAAGTGATATTTAAATGTAAACTGCACTTGATGTGAAAATACACATTTATTTAGTTATTATGTTTTATTATTAGAAAGTATATTGATACAGTTATTGAGTATGTACTTACTATATAGTAAGTCATGAGGAAGGCTGTGAGTCGGAGAAGGTTTGCACCCTTCAAAGACAAATCCTTAACCCACAATTACACTACCGTGGTGGACCCTCTTCTTAGGGTGCTCTTCCACCATAGTTAAGCTGTGTAGCTGTCTTTAAGATCCACCAACCAGGAGCCTTTTTTATAAGAAGGCGAGGCCTAGAGAAAATAAAGGCTAGCTTTAGATTAGCTCTAGTTAAAAAGCACCCTTAGAGGAGATCCATGCCCAGCAGTGTGACACTTAAGGGTTGATGCGATGAGACATTTATGTCTGGGATTAATAGTTGTCTATATCTGTGAAAACTTTGAATTGGCTTATTTAAATAGTTTTCCAAGGAATTCCTCTAATATTATAAAGGCGAAAGCATGTGTATGTCTGATAATGAAATTTGGTACCTTGGAGGTAGATTAGGCCTTGGATAAACACATAGGTTACTTTTAATCTGGGTTTATGCAGGTGAAACAGTAGGGCGCAGCTAGTGGGTAAACATAATATTAACTTACACTGCTCTGACTCCAAAGTTGACACTGTTTCAGTGTTATTTTCCTTTTGATGTGTTATTGGTGAATTTTGTTTTCCTATTTGTGTCTCAGACTCGCAGTCCTTTAATGGCATCACAACTAGTTGGGAAGAGTCTTTGGGGTCACGTTGACAATCATTTTGCAAATCCAATTCAAACTGTACATTAGAAAAATCGAGGCCCTAAAAATAACAACATACATAAGATTTCATCAATATTTTTGATATTATAAGTCTCAGAATACTGAAAGATATTAGTAGTAGACTCATATTTAAAGCTATATGAGTAGGTATACCTTAACTTAACACTTATACAACATTATTTCATCCCAGAAAAATGCAATGAGTATTACACCTTTTGCTGTCATTATTATTGGTAATACGAGGTACATTAATGATTCTATTGAAAAAATGATAATTAAGCTTACCGATAAAGATGATATATTGTAGGTGCTGTCACTGCCTGTTGGCAAAAACTCTTTCTTCCAGGTACGCCAACACCTTGTAAATAGAACCCTTGGTCCTGTTTGGGGGATTAGGTCCTTCAGGTCTTACTGTGTAAGAGCCGATAAGGCCTGGACTGTTATCTGCTGTTCTAAAAAAATAAAAAAATCTCAGACAGTTGCATGAGCGCATGCAATAAAGTAGGTAAAACCTATGGTCGTTGGTAAAACCTTATCTTTGTATTTTTTTTAATGTAACGATGACGAGATGAACTAAAGTAGGTACACCCGATGGTAAGTGAAACGCCTGTCCGTAACGACACTACTATAGCGTCAGATCTTTGATCTTGCGATCTTCACCTTCAGATATAAGATGGTAGCTCATTAATTTCCCTGGTAACATTGCCTTTCAAACCGGTACACAGTAATGTTTGCACACAAATGCTTGACGGCAGAATAGGTACATAGCAAAGGTGTGGTAGGTAGGGACTTCCCCAGCGGCGGCGGCGCGGCGGCCCCCGGCATGATGCCTATTACTACATGCTTACTGGCTTTGTAGGTACAGAATTAAATAATATTTAGGTATTACCTACGTTGAAGACATAACTAGGTAGTGAATTTCTGTATCTCTGATCAAATAAACATCTCTGTATTTCATACTCACCTTCAAATACAGGTATAAGATTGGGAAGCTCCCATGTTTTCAAAAGTTCAGCCACATCGGCCATGTCCACAAAGCACTGTTTCAATGTAGGTAACTTTTTAAAAACAACACAAATAGGTATCACCACAACGAAATCTGCGCGTTACCTTTAATAATAAGTACGGTTTTTAGACTGTGATAATACTTAATTGCAGAACAAATAAAAATGGCTGCTACGCGCGCACGCACTCACACCGCAAGGCACAGGAAGGAAAGGAACAGGACAGGTCAAACAAAAGTAGTCAAAACTTGAAAATAATAGCCGTGGCGCGGGGGTGGGAGGGCGCGCGGTGATGTACATAGTGACGCGAACGATCATCGTACTTCGATCAATTTGTATGCCTTATTGAATCTACAAAAATCTTGTTTATTACTACGTTAATTTGTTTACAACTAATAGTTTAAATTGATAAAAATAACTTTTAACGTTTATTTAGGCTATCATTATTTTCATAGAAGCAAACATTTTTTATTTTTGATTTAGCTTAGTTTAATGTATATTACAACGCAATCATTACTGCAACAAATATATACATTAAATGCTTCAACTTTCAAAAAATCGTTGATGTTATCACAGAATACAGTAGATTTTACTGTTTAACTTGTTTAATTCGACAACTTAGCTAATTTCATGTAACGTGTCCAATGACTGATACAACATTGCAACTTGTTATAATAATAAACACTTATAGCTAATGCACTCACAGGTTCTTTGTAAGTCAAAATAAAATACACTAGTTGATTTAACAGGGATTATGTATCAACTTAGTAGTTTTTATAATGACCTATTATTGAATTAACAATTTACATATGTTGTTTTTCAAACAAATTCAGCTTGCTATTGCAACAACTTCATCTTATTCTTAGTAATCATTACTAAAGTCATCCCAAATATTTTGGCGCCAACTAAGAGAAAACACTACTTAGTTGGAGTATATTTTTTTCAGTGTAGAATTCGCGAAACGGTCTTAACCAATTTAATTTTAATAATCGGTGCTCACTGCGGTTAACATTTCTTTAGAACTTGCACCGGATCAGGATCCGGTTTGAAATCCCATTCGTGTTGTAGGTAAAAAAAAATAAGTTCAAAAACTGAAACCCGACTATTACCTACTGCAAACTAGTCCGGGGAATTTACGCCGAATATTAGGCTTATTAAAAACAGCGATTTTTTTTATTGAACGTGTAGGGTATGGACAGGAGAGTATAATAAGCTGCAGTGGCGAAGGGTGGAAATTGTGAAAGGGGAAGCCGAAGAAAAAAATGAGTTTTTTTTTTTATTTTCGTTTTATTCATCAGCGAACCAGAAAACCCGGAAAATGACACCAATGACGAAAATACCAGAATTTTACGTCACGCTTGGCGATATTTTTAATTTTGGCGTCAGTATCGTTATCAGCGACCCCAAAAACCACGAAAATTTCACCCATGATAAAAATACCAAAAAAAATCTAAGGACCCGACTTGATCCTTTTTTTGTAACGATTAAATGCTCATGAACTATTAACCAATAAAAATATAAGCTAAAAAACCTTTTTGAAACAAGCTTTTATAATGATGCACTGAAAAGAAGAAAATAAATCTTTGAGTAAATGAAAACGATTTAGGATAATTTTCACAAAAGCTTGTCGCGTTTAGTTTTTAAAGCATTTACCATTCATTCGACAAGCTTCAGGTAACTATAGAAATTATGTTTATTTATAAAAAGTGAACGCGTATATATACAAAGTTTCATGTCTGTGCTATTAACCGTTGAGGAGTTCCCTAAGGAGCCTGTTCGTGAGGAGACCATCCTGTCGGTAGGATTAGTTCATGATACAAATCGTGATTATCTTTCAAATTTGAACTCGATTGCAAAGTTTCGTGTCTGTGCTATTAAATGTTCAGGAGTGCCCTCGTGAGAAGACGATCCTGGCTGCAGGATTAGATCATGATAGAATTCATGTTTATCCATGAAATATGAACGTGCATACACATTTTCGTGTCTGTGCTATTAACCGTTGAAGAGTTCCCTCGTGAGAAGTCGATCCTGGTTGCAGGATGAGTTCATGATACAAATCGTGATTATCCATCAAATATGAACTCGTATGCAAAGTTTCGTATCTGTGCTATTAAACGTTGAGGAGTTCCCTCGTGAGGAGACGATCCTGGCGGTAGGATGAGTTCATGATACAAATCGTGATTATCTATCAAATATGAACTCGTATGCAAAGTTTCGTATCTGTGCTATTAACCGTTGAGGAGTTCCCTCATGAGGAGACAATCCTGGCTGCAGGATTCAGTTATGTCTGTCATGAGAATGTTTTGTTCTTAGAAACAAAGGTGTGTGCAAAATTTCAGTTCAATCAGAGATCGGGAAGTGGTTCTAATTTAGCTTTCTGTACATAGAATCTTTGTCGTAACTCGATAATCTTCGGCTTACCTAGTTCCTACAAAACGCTGCTGATAGCCGCGAAGTCACGTGTCTGCGTCCATACGAATTTAGTTCTGAATGCTGACACCCGACCATCGGCTTACTGGCGCCACATGTTGCTTTCTTTGTTGACTTTAAAAAATTTGGCATTTTTGTAATGTTTTCAATCCTATGATGTATTCAATGTCTATACTGTGATGTGATACCTACAGATGTGTACATAATTTACTATTTGACTACAATAGACACTACGTATAGTGCCTTGTTCCCAAAGGGAAGCCGGTAGGAATCGGCTTATTAGGTGCCTTCGGGCCTGATAAGCTGTATCCCGCGAAAAGTTCACCTCCGCGTATATGTTTTTTTTAAGAAAACGTCTAATATGTATTTAACTTGGTGGAAAAAAATATAAACAGGTATGTTTATTTGGAGTATTTGTAGAACAGATTGAGTACTACAAGTAGGTCAGAAAATTAAACATTTTTCGTCCACGGAACATTCGTTTTTTTTTTTAAACTTATAATTTGACTTAGTACTTAAGGCAAAAATATTAACAGGACTAAAATAGTGCTAAAATGGTTTATGTCACCATGTCTAACTATTATTATGAAAATTAAACAAATTCTGCTCCGGACTTCACAGAAAATCAAGAAAATCAAAAAATCTTAAATACTTCTTACGCCAAAAATGTAACAGGATTTAAATTCATTTAATAATGATAAATAATAGGTCTTTACCTATGAAATTGCCGTATTGCAGTACAGACTTTTTCAAACAAAAAAAAGTTTTGATTGGCTATGAGTTCTAAATTCAAATTAATTTTGTTTTAAAAATATGACATTCTATTTACAAAATCAGTCTTTTGTTTATTGATTAGCGTTGTATTTTCATTACATTTCAACATTTTTCCTCATAATGGATACTTTGAAATTTCGTGTAATTATGGAATATGAGTTCCGTCGTGGCACCAACGCGGCACAAACGACCCGTAACATCAACGACGTTTACGGAGAGAACTGTACAAACGAACGCACAACCCGTTATTGGTTTGCTCGGTTCCGTTCTGGGAATTTTGACTTGAAAAATGAACCTCGTGGTCGTCCGGAAACTTTGGTCAACAATGATGAATTAAAGGTGATTGTTGAAGCTGATGAAACTCAATCTACAGCTGAGCTGGCAGCAGCCTTTGATGTTAGCATTAAAACAATATTGGTCCATTTGCGACAGATTGGCAAGATAAAAAAGCTTGATAGATGGGTGCCCCACGAACTTAACGATCGCCAGCGCAACGTACGCGTCGAGACTTGCCTTGCGCTGCTTAACAGGCACAGAAATGAAGGAATTTTGAACCGAATTGTTACGTGCGACGAAAAATGGATTATTTTTGACAATCGAAAGCGCTCAGCAAGTTGGTTAGATCCTGGTTCGGTACCAAAGCAATGTGCAAAACGAAAAATGACCCCTAGAAAGGTGATGGTCACAGTTTGGTGGTTTAGTGCTGGTGTGATTCATCATAGCTTTTTACAAAACGGCGAGAGCATTACTGCAGATGTGTACATTGAAGAACTGACCACAATGATGGCGAAACTCGCACGTCTGCAACCAGCTTTGGTCAATCGGTCGTCTCCACTGCTACTTCACGACAACGCGCGGCCCCATACTGCACAACAGACCGTCTTTAAGCTGCATGAGTTGGGTTTGGAAGCTCTCCCTCATCCGCCATACTCACCAGATCTTGCGCCTTCCGACTATTACTTTTTCCAAAATTTGGACAACTTTTTAGCGGGAAAAAAATTCAATTCCCGAGAGGCAGTACAAAACGCCTTTGAAGAGTTTGTTGTCTCCCGTCCAGCTGATTTTTTCAAGAAGGGCATCCATAAACTGCCACAGCGTTGGCAAAGATGCATTGATTGCAGGGGTGATTACTTTGAATAAAAGAAATAAATAAGTTCGAAAAAAAAAATACTTTAACTTTTTTCAAACAAAACGGCAATTTCATAGGTAAAGACCTAATATATGAATCCAAACCTTAATCCCCCAAAATTAAACAGATTAGAGCGTTAATTAATATTGTCAAAGTAAAAATTAAATTACGATGCACGGTGTCAGCGCTAAGCAGCGTGCGGCGTACGGCGTGTGCTAGTGTGTGTAAACAAGATAAGCGCTGCGTTCATTGTGTGCGAATGCCTGTTGTTGATTGAGAGTCTCGGTGTTTTATTGAGTTACGCGATTGTACACCTTATTTCTACTCCGGAAAGATCAAATTCCTATGAAAGTGCTGCGCCAAATACAAGAATAAAGCTTGCAGACGTATTTTACGTAAACATTAATTGATTTTTTTTCACGATTTGCTTTAAAGTGTTTAATTTTCGTGTAAATATGTTAGAAATAGCCTTTAGATGAAAGTTAAACTAAATTAAACCCTGTTACATTTTTGCCTAAACCGTTATTGAAAAAAAAACTGGTAATAATAACTTCCGGTAGTACAATTTGTTTAATTTTGTTTAATGGCGGTGTAATATATTAATTTAAGTTATTTTATGTAAAAAAACCGCTGTTTATATTTTTGCCTTAAGTACAATCCAAAAATTTCTTAAATCCTTTTTTACCGTAATTTCCGTGGACGAAAATGTTTAATTCTGAAAAAATATATTACTGTCACCAATTCTTTACCTAAAGTAACTTAATTTGTCCTGTTAACTTTTTTTCCCATGTTTTTATTCACAAAAACGCGTTTTCGTCTTTTTCACCTTGATCCGGTCTTGGAAAATGTTTAATTTTTTTTTATTATTTGGAGAGCTAAGGTCAAGTACACGATTCAAGAAAAAAATCGCTGTTTATATTTAATGCAAGGTTCAAATCTAAAAGCCCCGGACTAAACTTACATAATACACTTTAGGACAAAAAGTGGCGTACGACCACGGCTATCCTAGAATATGTTCTTGTTTCATACTTTTTATAGCGTGATTTGCCAGTAGTCGAGTTTTAGTTTTTGAACACCTTTTTTATTTAAATTATTTTGGGGTAGTAACTTCTACATTTTTTACAATTTTCATTTGTTACCGAACACATCAGCATTAGAAATATATATTTTTTTTAGTTCATAACTTATATTGTTCTCTAGTCAGGTACGCTTTATGGAATTTAATGTGACATCATAGCCCGTAATCAGCAGACGCTGAAGACGCTCCCAATGATACCCCATTGTAGATCAGAAGTTATGAGGGAACAGATGAACACACATACATACTTAACATACCGGTCAAAATCATAACCCTCGTTATTGCTTCGCCGTAGTCGGGTAAAAATAAATGCCGCTCATGACCTACTTCAGTTATTTTGTTATCGAATGTGCTGCATACAGTTAGTTTATTAAGATTACGAGGATTTAGTTTTGATTTCATCATTTTCATTATTCTGTGCCTTTAATTTTTTCAGAAAATGGAAGGCATAGCGTGGGTCTTTATAGCCCTAACACTTCTTATTCAATGTTCTGGACAAGAGACAGTGAATGAAGATCCATTAGTAAGGTTTGTAAATGCTTAGAAATTAGGTAGTTGCAATATATCAGTTGTGCGTGTGGCTCACTTCTAAGGGTGCGAGTATTATCGCAGAACTCGGTAACTGTACCTACCTATAAAACCGATTCACTAAATTGCAAACCTATTTTCAGCACGACAGTACCAACTATTGAAAAAGAAAACCTAATAGCTAATGCTATAAATAATTTTGGTTACAAGCTACTAGTCAAAATGATGAATGAAAACAAAAATGAGAACGTTATAGTCTCACCAACAGGTGTCGCTGGTAAGCAATAGTTTATTTTTATTTTTTTATTTCTAGTTCAAATCAGGTACTGTTATACCTATATACCTACTAGCTGTAGCCAGCGATGTTCGTCCGCGTGAAATTATTATGAAAATATGCATGTATTAACATAAACATTCCTCTTGAATCATATCTGTCTATTGATGAAAACCGCATCAAAATCCGTTGCATAGTTTAAAAATCTAAGCATACAGACGAGACGGCGGGAAGCAACTATGTTTTATATTATATGTAGATATATTAGTAGGTATCGTATCTGTATCCAGGTATATTTTGATGCAGGTATTAAATTCATACATAGTTTGTCATTGTACCCGAGCCGAGAGAGCATTGACAATGTAATGCGTGTTATCCAACATTTTGACACACTTGCAAAAGAGAAACTGTAACTTTGGTTAGACGTCTATTAGTCCATGATGTCTGTGGCGACCGATATTTTATAAACATTATTCGGCCTACGGACAAACCACTAAACATCTTCTTTGTTTTAATTTGTCAAACACAATGCTTCTTGGAGGCGATCTACCGACAATAGATTGTAACGTACGGTAACTTGGGTCAGTAATCGGAGACAATACGGAGAAATGGAAATATAGGAGGACGTCAATGTGTAAGCATGGAGCCTCGTATTATAGCTGTAAAAAAGCTTTCACCATTGTTTTTATAGAATAACAGTCAAAATGTAGACTACCCAGCCCAAGTAACAAAATGTGGTACTATAAAAGTCCTGAGAACGTTTTAGGACGTGCTAAATAGTGTTCATGATTTGTACTGTAATGGTGTTGTAAACGTTTACAGAACCCCAAAGAGGCCCTAGTTTTATCACTGATTTATTCTATAATCATTACATAAAGGCTCTTACGGTGATAAATCAGCTCTACAGGGTGTAACGGAAAGGGTATATACATACTTAAGGGTTTGCTACAGACCATCAAACTAAACACGTTTCTCCATCGGGCCAACATCGTCATAGCGAAAAAAATATCAGCTGCCCCATACATTTGGTCGAATAGGTATTGAAATTTTCTATGGGGCAGCAGATATTTTTTTCTTTATTATGATGTTTGTTTGTGGAGAAACATGTTCAGTTTGATGGTCTGTAGCACACCCTTAAGGATGTATATACCCTTTCCGTTACACCCTGTATACTTGAAATGTTGCAACTTTTTTGTCACAAATTTGTACTATAAAAGTAACCAAAACATGTTTATAGTGCTATTTTGCACCGTAAATAATGCAAGTGATTTTTTTATCACACTTGTTCGCCAGTTTGCCAAGAAAACAAAATATATCAAAATAAGTTATGCTTCATGTCATTTGCCATTGTTACTTAACGTTACATGTTATAATAATGACATACTACAAAACATTCATGGGCTGTTACTGTGCCATAACTTGCACTTGTGAAAATAGTTGTATCGATAGAATCAGATGCTGATTTCAAATTCGACAATGCGCCTTCATAATTTACGAATTATAATTAAATTTTAATTAATAAAATAAAGACTTGTCCCGATTATGGCTGCAATAGTACACATTGGCTCCAGCTGTGCTGCTTATGTGCTATCAGCAGCAGAAAACAGCAGTCATGTTTTCACGGAAAACGCTTTAGCCTCGTAGCAGTAACACAAACTCACTTTAAAACTATTCAGAATTTAAGTTATTTAGCAACTCACAAGGAGTCACTATGGTACTATTACTAAAAATCATCTAGAGTACTAACTCTAGATGATTTTTCAAGACTTTTTCAGAACTAGCTCCATAGCGATGTTGAGGGAACTTTAAAAAAGCTAAAAGATTACGTAATGGTTGTGCAGGGTACTTTTACAGTGCAGATTGATCCTGTAATGGTGTTTTCGTTACTGCTACAATACTTGTACTGTAAAAGTTATTTTGACGCTTTATTAGTGCAAAGTAGATTCATAAAAGTGTCAGTAAGGTTGCTTATAGTACTAAATAGTATCATAATCCCTTTTGTAAGTCTATTACAGTGCATCACTTTAAACATTCTATTGTATGATAATTAATCTGACGAAATGTGGATGACCTATACTATGCCCCTCTGCCAAACTTCGAAGATTACAGCCATGACGTTGTGTTAATTTACTAATAACGTCGTTCTATGAATTGTTTTAGGTTTGCTCGCAATGACTCTACTCGGAAGTGTCGGGACAACACATAATGAAATCGCAGAGACACTCGGGTTTTCCCAAGGTAACAATATTACTGCGTAAAGTTTACTCACGTTATTACTATTCATGTTTGTTTCTATTTCTAAACGTGAAGGTGTGAATTTTATTTTGCCACACGGGTTTTATTTATATATGAGTCATAGGTGTTGCTATAATGTAAAGTCTTATTTAGTTTGTTTACGTGCAGTTAAGTGGATTCCTACCATGACACATTTAAATTAAACATTTTTTATTATTTATAAGCACCCGCACCTTGTACGCACGACGACCAATTAAGCTATACAAAAATCTCTCATTGCACCGGAAACATATACAAAACGAAGCTATGTTATACTGAAAATCTATAGCTTGATATGTCCCCGTGTGTACGTACATATTCGTATTGTAGACTACAAAGGAATTTTCTGACTCCAACAGATATATTAAAAAACCGCAAAAACCACGAACAGTTCGGTGAACTACTGCAGAATTTAAATACCAACGTTTCTTCGAAGACTGTATATGCTGACGCAATGTTTGTGGATGAGCACGCGCCGTTGCGAGAGCTGTACCGCAACTATCTGTATGACGTCTACCGGGGGGCTGTACTTAGTGCCAATTTTAACCAATCTGAAGAAACTAAAAACATTATTAATGAGTGAGTTCATAAAAACAATTATACACATTATAATTATACATATACATTCATAAAAACAACGTTCCACCAACAACCTAATAAACATGGTGAATTTTTCAAGTGGCTATTGGGATATTGATTTTTAGGGTTCCGTACCCAATGGGTCAAACGGGACCCTATTACTGAGACTTCGATGTCCGTCCGTCCGTCTGTCACCAGGCTGTATCTCATGAACCGTGATAGTTAGCCAGTTGAAATTTTCACAGATTATGTATTTCTGTTGATGCTATAACAACAAATACTAAAAACAGAATAAAATAAATATTAAAGGGGGGCTCCCATATAAAACACTGTTTTTTTTTCGTTTTTATAAATAATGGTACGGAACCCTTCGTGCGCGAGTCCGACTCGACCTTGGCCGGTTTTATTCAAAAATCTTTTGATGCAGTTTTAATTTTCATCAAAATCGGGCTCCAGACTCCTTTGAGTATTTTTAGGTATTCCTCATGGTTTCGGATTTGGCAATCCAAGCCCACTTGACAAATTCACCCTGTTATAGTCTTTCCTCAGCTAAAGTGTACCTACTTACCCATCACTTCAAATTTTTGTTTCCAAATGAACGAATATCAACTTTATCATTGTAGAAGTTGATTTCAGAATGATAAGCACTACAACTGTACCATTTTATGTATGGGTATTACCTAGTGGTTTTTCGAAAAAACTGCTCATTGCTTAGCTAGGTAGTAAACTAGCCACAGCAGTTGTAGCGCTTTTAACGACTAATTAAAAATATAGGTACAGCAGTCGACTTGAATATCTAGTTTTTTATCTAGGTACTTACCTGACCCAATGCTAACGACTAGCTTTTGTCACTCTTTTCAGGTGGGTGAATAATCATACGGAAGGACATATACAGCAATTTTTAAAACAACCGCTTCCTATATCTACTAAAGTGGTATTGTTAAGTGCACTATACTTCAGTGGCCAGTGGGATAAACCCTTTGTACCGGAATACACAGCAAAGTAAGGTGTACTTTTGAACTAAGTATCGTTTTTTTTTACCAACTTCAAGATGTTAAGAGCAAAGTTAAATCTTCGGGGATTACAGGGGTGATGTTTGTCGTGAAAATACGTAATAAACTTGAGTGATAAAACAGCATCGCAGTTTGGCCGTTGGCCTTTTCATTCTTATCAGATGCATAACACTATAATACTACCTAGGAAACAAGACAGTATTTGACCTCGGCAACTTTATTTCTGAGGATTACTACCTTGCCATATTGCCTATGGCTACAACGCCAGCCAACTCAAGAGTTTACAAAGGTAACCTTGAACTTACGAGGGCAAACATTCTCCAAAACCGCACTTAGCCACTAATAGCCAATGACAGTTTTTGTCTAACTCTATTTTTAACGTATTATTCCAGGATGTCATTCAAAAAACCTACAGGTGAAGTCAAGGCTGATCTAATGTTAAATTTTGGAACTTTTCGGTATTTGTTTTCTGAGAAACATGGTACGTCTTTGTCTTCTATTTATTATAACAATGTGGTTAATGATTGCCCACATTAACCATTCGTAGTCGGGGCTTTAATAAACTAATGAACTAATCGTTTTTATAACTAAGTTTTTGTTACAGATTTGCACATAATAGCTTTGCCATATAATGACAGTGAAACAACTATGTACGCTTTAAAACCGAGGTTCCCTAAAAAATTAACATTGTTGGATCTGATGGAAAAGATAGACTATGACCGTATTGACGATATAATAAACCAGATGAACTCAAGAAAATGTGTTGTACGGTTCCCTAAGATGGAGCTTAAAAGTACCGCCCATTTGGAGAATACTTTGAAAGCCATTGGGGTTAAAAACATGTTCATACCAGGGGAAGCCAATTTCGCTCTTATGATAAATAGAAATACGGTTTTGAATAAAACTGAAGATGAAATAATTACAAGAATAAGGGATGGAGAAGATGAAGCAGGAGGAGAAAGACACATATTAGACAGCCTCCCTAATCCAGGAATTCATGTAGATTCCATATTGCATGATGTTAAGATAAGTATAAATGGTATGTGAATTTATATTTATGTTTGAATAACAATATGCATGTTTAGCATGGAGACACTATCAGGGAGACCCGATAGCTCCTCGAAATTCTATGATCGTGAAAAAGCGTGCTTGGTCAGAGTACTATACTATGGGTTGGCCATTATTAATGTGCGCATAGATAATATGGCCTACTACAAACATCACTGAACTGTACCAGAGTAAAACAATATTATTTATTCCTTTTAAAGTTTAGTCAGCACACAAACTCTATTTACTGAAGAAGTGACCAAACAGGTTTGACTTTAGATCCCTGCGAAGAGAATATTTTGATTGTAGTTTGTTTAATCTTAACTATTTTATTGGAAATATATCCATGACTTCCAATGGAATTTCTAATATTCTTTTTTTGTTTTAGAATATGGAACGGAGGCAGTGGCTGCTACAAGCGCAATATTAGCACGTTCAGCTGAACAATTCTATGCAGACTCACCATTTTATATCTTTATAAGGAATGAAAGGACTAAACTTGTGACCTTTAGTGCTGTTATATTTGACCCAACAAACTGAATAGAGCAAAATAGTTCAAATAATAAAATAATATACTTAAGAATCTAACTGCATCATTGTAAGTAAATAACCTAAAATTTGTTATTTTTGTAATTGAATAAGAAAAAATGTGTAAGCTATGAAATACACTTTATATTATACATACATTTACAACTATGAATATTACGATATTTTGTTATTGTTTTCAACTTAATACACTATACTTAATTATTGTTTATCTGTTATTCTTCAATCTTTCTATTTGTTCATTGAGAGTTTGTTTCCATTGTTCTTCAGATATGCTCTGTGCCCATTCTGGGATTGAGGCCTGGGGCAAAGCAAAGTTCTCCATAGCTCTCATGACCTAAAAGCAACACAAATTTTATAAAAATAATCACATGCTTTGTGAGAACTATATTTCTGTAAATAGAGTACCCTTTTTTGCACACAGAAACAGGGAAGTAAGAAAGATCATTATTCCCCGGCCCTTGTCCCAAATTATTTGGGGTCAGTGGAATATGTCTTCTTCTACCATAACTAAAGATTTTACATATTTTATGAGGTTGTCTCACCTGTTGTGCTCGCTCATTGTCCATCTGAATATCATCTGTATGTCTTGGTGCACTCCAGACTTCTCTAGCTAGAGCATTCTCTATTGGTTCTATACTTGGAACATCCCCTGGAGGTGTCTCAGGATTCTAAATAACAAAACAGGCCATTAAAGTTATCTCTTCTGATGTTAACCTAACCTAGGTCATGGTCTATCTGCATGCCAAATTTCATTAAAATGCTTGCCTGAAAAGGTTCTGGCAGGCACACAGACTTACTTTTGCACTTATAATATTAGTGTGGAAATAATTGGTAGCAGACATATTATGTTAAGTTATTTCCTTTATTCATTTTACTTCTTATTTTATACATTTTTAAATATTTCTTAAAAAACAAAAAAGGTAAAAAAACATTTAAAAATATAAAAAACAGGTTTCCGCCGGTGTCGGGAGCAGGGTCCAAGCTACCGGTGGTTAGGGCTGCAGAGACAGGAACCTCCTCACAATGCGGGCCGTATCGAGGAGTACTGCCTTCTGAATCTGGCTCTTGATCCAACTGCCAAGTGAGAGCTTCGATAGATGTTCATCGAGGCTTTTAGCCATTAGGCCATTGGCCGTAACGACAATCGGCACAATGATAGCCGAGTTCACATTCCACATGCTGACAACCTCGTGTGCTAAGTCGAGATATTTTATTTGTTTCTCTTTCTCAGCCTTCACGAGGTTCTCGTCATGCGGGATGGTAACATCGACTATCATTACGCAGCGCGCTGATCGGTCTATCACCACTATGTCAGGCTTATTGGCGACAATAGTCCTGTCAGTAATGATAGGCCGATCCCAGTACAACGTGACATGGTCTTTCTCGAGAACTGGGTCGGGCACATACTTGTAGTACGGTACCTCAGATTCCACAAGTTCATATTTCAAGGCAAGTTGCTGGTGAATAATCCTGGCTACTTGGTTGTGCCTGTGCAAGTACTCGCCGTTAGCCAGACGAGAACAACCAGAAATAATATGTCTGATGGACTCACCCGGACGGTGGCATGCCCGACACACGTCCACCGTCCCGTCCTTCATAATATGTTTCCGGTAGTTGTTCGTCAGCATAACTTCGTCCATAATCGCACAGACAAAACCCTCAGTTTCCCCAAAGAGGTCGCTGAATCGTAGCCAGGACACGGATGCTAGAAAGTCTACATCGGGCCCATGAAGAGCCTGGTAGAAGCGACCGTGAAGCACCTTGCCTTGCCATACTTTCTTGCGGTCATCGGTAGTAAGTACGACAGGTTTGCGCCAGTTCTCTTTAGCCATGGACAGCGGGGTGAGTGCCTTGTCCACTGCGACCACATCTCGGTGCATACCCACCTCTGTTTTTAAAAAATATTCTCTGAGGCTGCACACCTCGCGGTTGTGGAGGGTCTTCGCGTTTAAAAAGCCTCGACCCCCGCACTTCCGCGGGATGTACAGTCTCATCACCGATGATCGTGGGTGATGCATCCGGTTTGCGGTCAGCAGTGTACGAACTCTCCTATCCAGGGCGTCCAGTTCGGTCTGAGTCCATTTGAGTATGCCGAAAGAGTACATTAAAACCGGCATGACCCAACCGTTGAAGGCGCGCACCTTGTTCCCACCTGAAAGAAGGCTATTTAGTACCTTCTTCAGGCGACCAAAGAAGCGCTCCCTCAACGATTGCTTCATGTCAGCTACGTTAATAACTAACGCTTCCGACATACCCAAATACTTATAGTTTTCGGATGAGGAAAGGGATCTTAGGTGTATGGAATCAGAGAGCTGAAGTTCCTCGGATTCCATAATCTCCCCTTGCTTTACATACATGACTGCACATTTGTCCACACCAAATTCCATCCTGATGGCACTACTAAAATTTTCAGTTACTTTCAGTAGCTCCATCAGTTGCAATTTGCTAGGGGGAAAGAGTTTCAGATCATCCATGTAAAGAAGGTGAGATATGACCTGACCACCTCTCCTCAACCGGTAGCCTAGACCTGAATCCTCCAGCAATGTGCTTAGAGGATTCAGGGCTAGACAGAACCAAAGAGGACTCAGACTGTCGCCCTGAAATATTCCCCGTTTAATCCATACAGGCTCAGCGTTCCCCTGGATCTGTCGACATCCTGGATATCGAAGGACCGTCCTCCATTGCCTCATACACGACTCAAGGAAGGCGCGTAGAGTTGCATCAATCTTGTACAACTCCAGCACCCTCATGAGCCATGTATGTGGCACAGAGTCGTAGGCCTTCTTGTAATCTATCCAACATGTCGACAGATCCTTGCGGGATCGACGAACCTGTTGGCTAATGGCCATGTCGATGAGGAGTAGCTCCTTAGTACCACGGGACCCATTCCTACATCCATTTTGAGAGGCCGACATAATGGAATTACTATCGATGTGCTTGTTAATCTTCACTCTCAAAATGGATGTAAGAAGTTTATAAACCGTCGCCAAACACGTGATTGGTCTATAATTCCTGGGTTCCGCAGGACTACCGGACTTATGAAGCAGGTGGGTAACACCCGTTGTAAGAAACTCTGGTAGCGACCCAGACTCTATGCATGACTGGAATTGAGATGCCAGGCAAGTGTGTGAACTACTTAAGTTTATTATTAACCAATTAATAATTACACGAAGAAGCACACCATCAAGACAGGTGGAAGGAACTGCCCAGGAGTGGGTTAACAAAGGGCTAATTATATAAAGTCAATCCACCTGGCATGATTACCAAAGATGACTGAATTTGACCAATAAGTTACCTAAATTGGTTATTATGGATAGTGTTCGTTCATATCATATTGTATGTATGATCAGCAGGGACCGGGATAGGTACAGTATATTTGCCTAAATTTGGAGCAAGTAAGGAACTCGTGGATAAGACCTCCGTCTGATTTAACAGCTTTATTTCGCAACTTTAAAATCCTCAGTGATTATAGACGGGGGTATTATCCACATGTTACTAAACTACTCTAAGTTTAGGTAAATATACTCAACCTATTCCAATCTCTGATGATCAATAATAATGAATAATATTAAATAAATGCTGAAAGCCCTTTCAAAGGTTATCCTTGATTTAGTTCATCATCTCAGCATCTCTATTTCGTGGTACTTACTGTAAGTAAATGATTACTTGAACAACTAGTTTAATTTGATTGTACCTACCTCTGCGTCGTCATCGCTGTCGTGGTCTGAAACTGCCAGTTCTGGAGCCTGTGCCAAAGGCTCGTAGCCGAAGTATTCATGTTCCTCGTCGCTGTCGTCGCCATGATTACCATTCATTATCAATTCGTTTCTAGGGGGCGGAACCAGCTCGTGAGGATTGTTCTCCGGAGGGTCAGGACCGTCACAAACCATATCCTTGCTTTATTTAGCTGTAGTATATATTATTTAAGATTTTTTCCACTTTTAAACGTGTAGCAATAATTGGTTCGAGATTGAATTGGTAATAATAGTTTAATAAGAAATGGGTTCCAGGTTTACATATTCAGATATCTTTCAAAAATCTAAGTTTTATGAGAAATTGAAATGGAGCAAAAAGAACACGGGAAAAGAAACAATGAGATTTTATGAGATTTGTGTGACAGATTGACAATTTTCGAGTTGTGACATTGACAGTAAAAAATTATTGCCAGTGGCGGTTCTTTTACCATTTTATTATAAAATATCATATCAGGCGCGTCGACCAAAAAGCAATGGAGAGAGCTATGCAGCTATGCTCGGAGTTTCCTTGCGTGATCAAATCGGAAATGCGGAGAGAACCAAGTCTACCTACGTACCCCGAAGAATTGCCAAACTTAAGTGGCAGTGGGCAGGACACATTGCTCGCAGAACGGATGGCCGATGGAGCCGAAAAGTTCTGGAATGGTGACCGCGAACCGCAAGACGATGTTTTGGAAGGCCTCCCACTAGGTGGACTGATGACCTGGTGAAGGTTGCGGGGATCCGCTGGATGCGAGTCGCACGGGACCGGTCAATGTGGCGACACATGGTGGAGGCCTATGTCCAGCATGTATTTCGGCTGGAATGATAATGATGATGTTGCGTCAAATGGAGATGGCAACTGCGAAACCAAATGTGAAACTAATCGCGGTAGCATACAAAGAGTAGATTACTTATACCAAACTATATATACAGCATATCTGTTCCAGGCATTGTAATCGGTTGAAAATCTAGTAATGTCGTTTTATTATATTTCAAAAAACCTTGACCTCATTGGTCAGATTGGGACCTAGCTATGCTCGCGCCATCTACAATGAGCTCTAACGGTCTTCCCCATTTTTTCGTAAAAATTGGCAACTGAAAATGTCCGCCTATGTACCACCAATGTATTTGAATTTAATAAATAAATAAAATGTATAGCATTAGAGTATGATTTCAGGTATTACCGTGCACGAAAAAAATAAAATCGTGTTTAGAAAATTCTGATTATTTGTGTTCACAAATAACCAAGCTAACCGCTTTCATTTATTTAATAAACATGAAGAGATAACAAGACCACGAGAATGTAAAATCTTATACAGGTTACCACAAGGAGCCGTTATGGGCCCGTTTTTGTAATATGGCTGAGCTTGGATATTTCATAACAACTATTGTGTAACCCATATATTTGCAAAATAAAATTCCTTATTATTCTAGATACAAGATATTGCTATAGGTCAAACCAGACTCATTCCAGAGCCACACGTCATAACTAATTACTAGACGTCGGATTATATGCATTTGCACGTTTGCATAATACCAGATCATTAAACGCTATTTTTATAGCGATAATTTCTTGTTAGTGTTTATTTCAGTAGTTGCATGTGTTAAGCGCATTGCGTAACAGTGATATTGTTAAGAGCTGGGTGTGGGATAGATCGAAACACTACCAATTAAACACCAAATATCTTTATAAATCACAAAACACTTACTTAATCACAAATAGGGTTGTAGCGACCTACAAAAAGCAACTTACTACAAAAAGTACTACAGCGCCATCTATGACACGGCGGAAGAACTAGCATCAATTTCCTACATCTCACATGCAAAATTTACATTGACTTAAGAGTATATAGAAAAACCCGACTACAACTGTCGGGCAGTTGCCCGCCAGACATAACACCTGTCTGGCGGGAGGATCCTCCCTTTTCAATGGAGTATTGAGGAACTTTACACCCTGTTCCTCATACTCCTAAAGGGTGAATGTGTTAAACAGTGAACCACCAAAATTTCTAACACCCATAACTCAAAAGTTTACTTTCGAAATAAACTTCTAACTGAAATACAAGAGAGGTAGGTTAGTTGACTACCTATTTGCACTTACGAAATGTTACTTTTACTGATACTTTTCATAGTATAAGCATTTTTTCCGAAAATAATATTTGGCTCACTGTGTCCACCCCCTGGTACACAGTAAAACGGCGGGGTCTGTTACAGTTAACCATGAAGTACACATTGAACCAAAGAATGTCATAATGTTACATAATCAGAAATAATTACACATTATGTTAGAAAATCAGTCTTTATTAAACAAGTACAACAGTTGTTATTTATAATCGAAATTAATTATGTATTAGCTACAAATTACCTAAAAAAACAAAACAATTTGTTTTCTTAGTTTTGGAGAGAAATTAAAAGCTAATCACAAACAATAAAATTATCATGTGAAAGGCTTTATAACATAAAAGAATATTTTGTAGTATGACACTCATTACATAATCCTCGAAAAACATCATTGCTATTGGAAACAAGATCAATATTATTGTATGGATGTCTTTTTCTTGGAAATACCAAAGCCGGAGGTAGTTGTTCTCCAAGTGGACAAGAACCTGTGACTAAAGTGCCCCTTTCACCATTTGTTATTAACCTACTTTTGTCTATTTACGTGCCATCACTTTTCCTTGGCGTTCGATCGATATGATATGATATTTATAAGCTATAAAACAGATAAATGAATATGTTATGAAATAAACTTATTTCATAACATAAACGATGGCTCACTGTTAAAAATAGCATGTTGGTTAACTGTGGGACATACCCTTGTTTGATGTTAAGATAACTTTTATATGACTCACACCAAATATACAGTTCATACGTCAAAAGAAGCGCGATAAAGGTTTCTGCAGAGCTAACATATTAGAATACTTGTATTATTAAACAGAAACATGTAAACCAAAAATTACTTACTTTTTTTTCTCCCGTTTTACACGCATAATCACAAAATTCCTTGCCACGTGGACGATACGAATGCCAGCTCGCTGCAAACTGGTAAGATGGGTGGGAGGCCGTTAAGGGGTCTATATTGCTAGGAAGCACGGAACTACAATGTCGCATTTCCGAAATATAGGCTTGGTTAACTGTGTACTTAACTGTTAACTGGTTCACTGTTGAACATCTGACCCTAAACTACTGATCACTATTCACTTACATTTCGCAGCAAAATCAGACTGACTGCTCTCGCAAATCCGTCGGCTATTTAAAAGGCCGATCCATCTTTCGAGAAAGTTCTACAACTTTCTGGAACCTTCTTTACAGTTCCATAGTGGAACATTCTAGGATTATTCTCGAATCTTCTAGACAGTTCCATGGTAGAACATTCTAGATTCGAACGTAATTCTAGAATGTTCTCGTAATGCGAAGCGACTTAACAATATGTCTCAAATGCCGAAAACGCTGATTAAGCGAAAAAACTGACCACATCGCGTTGTAGCAATTTGAAAAAGACCACGACGATTTGCGAAGGGGCTCTTTTAAAAACGACCACAAAGCGTTCTGACAATGAAGAAATGCAAGAACGCGTTCTGAGCCAAAAAGCCACAACCCGATGTAACAAATTAGTAAGGGGGCGTCCATTAATTACGTGAAGCGTTTAGGTGGGGAAAGGTGTCACTCAATCTCACGCGGGAGAGAGGGGGTCTCGACAAATATCACGTGTTTTTCCCCTGCAATAAATGAACATGTTTCTTCACTAAAATATGGCTATATCCTACACAGAATTATTTTCATGAAAATAATAACAAATTATGTTTTTTAATTCAATCCAACGCACTAATGCACAGATTAACGTATTTACACATAACTGCGCATTTTGAAAAATCTCACGTGAGAATAGGGTGAGGTGAGGGTTGAGGGCGTCAAGTAAAATCTCATGATATCTCACCAAAAATTTTTCGTCATTGAAGTAGTTTTCGTGATTTTCGGGGGCACTGATGCCTATAATGAAATGCATGCATGTATTTGTATGTTGACATAAATGTGTGTCAAAATGCAAATCCAATTCTCGCTTTAGTGTGTTTAGTTATTTTATTGTTATACAATCTGGGTGTTATTGCAAATACACTTTTATACTTATTCTCTGTTTTAGTAGACATTTTGTGCAGTTCATCTGAGCGACGTAGACGTCCAGCAGATTTTAAATATGTTACATTATTGTTTTTGCCAATAATCCAGGATTCATAAAATATAAAGTGGTGGTACTGTCAATATTTTTAAATGTGGTTATTGTGCATATTTTGCGAATTTCGCCTTTTTAGTGCATATTTTGGCATTGTGAAAGTGCATCCAATGTCTACTAATCAACTATGTGTACCTATGTATTAAAGAATACGTGCGAGTCCCGTTCTAGAAAAACCCACATCAATTTAGTGTCGATGCTACTACAATTTTTGTTAGTTCGCATAACCCGTAACATTTCACACTTAGGATTTATCTTTCAGCATTTTTTTTACGTTTTCAAAATACAATGACCAAAATGTATGGAGCAATTAAATGGTGCCTTTTTATTTTTCGCAGCCATAATACGAAGCTGTATAGGAGAAAATAACATAACAAACAGAATTTTGTATGGAATTAAAACTCATAACTTAATCCGGACTCAGTTAAATCAGTTTATACAGCATGATTTTTATGTTAGTTCATCTGAGCTCAATCTGGAACTATAAGTAGTAGAGAAAAGTGGTCTAGGTAACCATGATCTTGATTTTGGAGATGAATAAAACTTTTAATATTGAATAAAACTAACTTATTGGAAATTGGTACCGGTCGGTTGCCGCCTTAGCTGGTGTGACTAATAAAACATAACTATATAGGGAGAACTTTTCAAGTGGGCATAGATGGCCAAATTCGAAACTATGACTAATCGAATCTTGAAAATTTTAAAAAGAAGTAAAGTATTATTGAAAAGAAAGTAATTATAAAAGAATCAAAAACCCGAAAGAATAGCAAAAAAACAGCGCATTTGGAAGCAGGTGTGACCCATTCCATGTTTTAATAATTTTATATTTCAACGTACCCCGTCTCCCGCCTCAGTCGGGTAAAAACATACTGTATTCATGGACGCCGCCCGGTAGGATTTTTTCCAGGGAGCATCTATAAAAGGGTGCAACTTTTTGCACTCCACGTCGGAGATGTTAGATTTTTGTTTGTCAATTCGTACAAGGACTAACTTTGTCGATTTCTACAGAAAAGCCTATCAATAAAAAATAGGATTCCAGGCCCCCTATTCACAAACGCTCGGATTCGATTTCAAAATACAAAGTGTGTAAGGGAGTGCACGTGCACCCCCTTGCACCCTGCTTCTGGCGCCCATGACTGTATTGTCTGTATTATTACACCATTCGATAATGTCGCTAATAAGTATACTAGTAGTAGTAGTATAGTAGTACTTAGCTATTCGCTTATTTATTAATAATAAAATCAAATTTTACGAAATGACTGAACCGATTTTAATGAAACTTCATACGCATAAGCACATACACATAGGTCCAAAAAGTTACAAAGAAATATTAAAAAAAATAGTGTTACCTACAGCTAAATTAGATCGATAATAAATTATCTATAGAAACAGCAATTTCCAATTATCTTTTTTGTTAAAAAACATTTCGAAAATGTTTTATAGTAACTTTTAAAATCGGTTCAGTCATTTCGGAAAATAAGGACTTGAAAGTTAATATGAAATGCCGTAAGGCGGAAACACTCTTAATAAGGTGGGCGCGTCAATGGCCCGCAAAATTAAAATTCTCTTACGTTTTTTGCAATTTGCACGGCAGTGTCAGACTGTATGTTGATTAAGATGTGATTAGCAAATATCACTTTACAGAGTTATATCATTAAAATCATCAATACAACCCTCAAAGCTCATTAATCCCATTGAATGACTTTTTCATGAAATTTAGTGACCAGAAAATTCAAAAAAAAAAAACGTAAGAAAAATTTAATTCCGAGGTCTACCCTGCCGCTTCCACCTTAATTTACAACATCCTTACAGCTTTCATTATTATCTACAGCCAATTCACTTAAAACTGCAATTTTCTAAAACTGTGAAGTTAACAGAAAATTGTAATGAGAACTTCGATCAATAATAGTATTATTGATCGAAGAATGAGAATATGATTTTGTGAAGAGCCCATCAATCAAGGACATTAATTAATTTAAAATATGAATCAGAATCAGTTAATTAAAAATTAACAATTTTCTAAAACTTAACAACTAATTACTGTAACTACTAAAAACTGTAGTTCATTCGCCGACAACGTTTTGTGTCTCAAATATTTTAAAAAAAGCAGTAGGTAAAATTTACAAATAAATGGTCAACTTTTGAACACCCTCTAGGTACAGTAACTTACTACAAACAAAGTTATACGGTCGCGATGGATGTTTATTGGATTATTTCCTTCATTTTTCATTAGCGTCGGTGCTCTGAATTCAACTCCTCGCACTAAAAGGTCATAAAGTATTATTATTCGTATTATAATCCGTAGACAGAGTATACTGTATCTACGTTATAATCACTACGGTCACAGACGTCTCCGGACTGCTTCGACAGTTTTGTTGTAACCCTTGGTTGTAGCAAGACGACGTAACATCAAGCAATCAATAGACGCTCGCTCTGTTGGCCAGCAGTACAAGACTCAAACAAAGGGAAAGAACCACTTGAGAGCGAAAAGCATCAGCAGCGTTGTATAATTTGATTTTTTCTTACTCATAATGTTTTTTTTATATTTTAGTGTTCAGTAGCGGACTGCAAGAGAGTTAATTGATTCAATAACCATAGGTAAAGGTGGCAAAGGAAGGCTTTATCATGATGTTGTCAGTGGGTAATGTATCACAGAACATTAAATAGTGAGTGCGTCCTGAGTCACGTCTAAAGTTTTGAGGTGACCATCATCAAGAATGTCGTGAAATAAGTATTAAAATAAATTCATCATCCGATTTCGATCAGTGTTAAAGCTTGACGTCACCAACGACGCCATCCCGCCAGATAAACAACCTATTTGTTGTTGTTGATAAATAAAGTTCTGAAAACGGACAGAACCGTTCGAAAATGTCGATGCAGATATCAGTCTGTCTTGTCAGTGTCACTGCTGTCACTGTCGTACACTTGACACTAATTTAATAATATATTTTCTCACAAAAAAAAACATTGTAAAATTAAAAAAACAAATGTATGAGTGCATTTATAACAACAGGTTTTTCATGGCGTAAGATCTTCCTGCTGGGGGTTGTACTTCCTATAGGCTTCATCATGGCTTGGCGAAGTCATGGGAAAGACAATGCTGATTTGGTTCGAAACTTACGAGGTAAAAATGATTTTTTTGTAAAGACAAAAATCGTACATCATTGTTTTACTTACTTTCTATTAATTAAACTAACTTTTGTTAATGTATTTATTTTGGCAACAATGTGCCTATTTTCAAATAGAAAATAAATTGGAATAATCTTGAAACCGAAGTGTGATGATGTGATGATTAAGATGTCAACAAACCTTTCCGTGGGTTTTAATTTATAGTTTGTTTCTGTATTTTGAAATAATTAACAAATGAACACCTTTTTATTTATAAAACTCTTGAAACTTAACGTTTTCCGACCATACGTCGTAAATAATGCGTCTTGTAAATTCAGTGGTTTAGTGACATCCTTAGAATATTATGATTTCCTGTGCTGTTACTTGCTTAACATGATTGAACTGGTTGTATCTGCAACCCTTTATTGCTCAAGCTGAATAAGAAGCAAGGTAGGATACGTGCAGGCAAACGGAGTGTTATGTAATGTTGTTATCTAGATTTTTAATTAGCATAAATGTCATGCATGCCAATTGTCAATTATCATGTGCGATTTTCAAGTCATTCTATTTATTTATTAAAGACATAAAGATGTCTTATATTGATATGGACACTATAAAATATTAGTTATCTAATTAGGTAATAATTTATGACAAAGTTGTTGGATAGATGCTCCCATAGATAGGTACTTACTGAATAAATAAACCAAGAAGGGCCATACTTTTTCTGGAAAATCTGTACCTATATTTGTACCAATATTTTTAAATTGTTATTTATTTTACAGCCAATGGCATCATAAAATCTGACACTGTGGCAAATGCCATGTTATCTGTTGACCGGAAAAATTACTGCCCCTTTGCACCATACCATGATTCACCACAATCAATTGGATATTCAGCCACCATCAGCGCTCCACATATGGTAAACTTAAAATTTTATTGAAATACTTTTTTTTTATTGTCTATAGGCCCTCGCTTGACTGCTATCTAGCCTGATGGTAAGCGATGATGTGGTTGATGGTGAAGCACGCTTGCCTAGAAGAAATTCTTAAATACTTTTGTGAAACAAATGTTTTTAAGTTTCATTTATTAACCTTTTTTATTAATTTTAGCACGCCCATGCTTTAGAAAGGCTTAAGAACCAACTAGTCCCAGGGGAGAGAGCATTGGATGTAGGATCTGGGTCTGGATACCTCACAGCCTGTATGGCTATGATGGTTGGGGAGAATGGACGAGTCGTTGGTATAGACCACATAAAAGAGCTTGTAACATTAGCTGTCAACAACATTCAGAATGATCACCCAGCCCTGCTAACTTCTGAAAGGATAAAATTAGTTGGTAAGTTTTGTGAGCAGAACTACCCACTACTCCATTTTATAAATTCCAGCATCTACATAACAAGTGTCACTTGTATTGAATGAGGCTGTTGATAGTTAGAAAATTGCCTGGAATCACTAACTACTTGCAGCACAATAGCCGTGCCTGCAGAGTCCATTTACATTATTATAGAAACAATGACAACTTCAAAGGTGAGGTAATAGTCCTTTTTCTCTCAACATACCATACTGTCTTGCCATGAACTACATGGCCAAGAACAAGTGACAGAAATTGCTTAAAGCATAGCATGTATGATTTGTGGTGACAACTGTACCCACCTGGTAAATAAGTACAGATTGACGACAATAATTTCTGATCGATCTTTTTAATTTTTAGTTGGCGATGGACGACTTGGATATCCTTCTGATGGGCCATATAATGCTATACACGTTGGAGCTGCTGCACCCACACTGCCGCAAGCTGTAAGCGCCATTTTGCTTATAAAGCTTTTTTTTACGTTTGTGTGCCGTATTTAATTACTTTCCAGAATAATTGATACTTCAATTTGATACTTATTAGCCGCGTATCATATTTTATTCAACGCAAAACCTGATACTGACCGACAAATTGCAATAAACGTAACAAAATTTGAATTTCGCGGGCCACCCTGTCGCTTCCACCTTATTGGCTGCTGTTATACTATTTGAGTTCAATGCCGGTAGATGGCGTTAGCCGTTTATTCCTGACGATGAGGCGAGTAGATTGAAGCTTCTTGGGCTACGGCTGTACAGCTGGTGACTAGCTGTTACATAATATTGGAATATAGATTGTACAAAATTTCTAATGATACAGTTTTAATTATCGTCATTTCGTCAAAATTGGGATCGAGACTCCTTTGAGTATTTTTCGCTATTCCTCATAGTTTCTGATTTGGCCATCCACCTATAAAAAGCAACTTACAACAAAAAGTACTGCAGCGCCATCTGTAACACGACGGAAGAACTAAAATCAATTTCCTACAAGCCGCAAGCGAAGTTTACATCGACTTAAGACGATATAGAAAAACCCGACAAGAACTGTCGGGCAGTTGCCCACCAGACATAACACCCGTCTGGTTGGAGGATCCTCCCTTTTCTACCGGGGACGAGGAACTTTACACCCTGTTCCTCATACCCCTAAACACATGTACATAATAAAGAAGGGTTGATAAAGAACGAAAGATAACTAACTTTCTTTTTTTTGCAGTTAGTAGATCAACTGAAACCTGGCGGCAGGCTTATTGTACCCGTAGGACCAGAGGGTGGGGAGCAACATCTGACTCAGGTATTTAGTAGGCAATGTTTGTTTAAATTTTGGTTGTTACAACATAACACGTTGCAATACAGGTTAAAAAACTGGTAGATCCGACATTGCCTCTTCTAAAATCTCATAACCCAGTATTTTATATTTGACCGCACGGTAGGCGCAGTTGCTGAGCAATTGACGCTGCGGCGATCTACTGGTTCGATCGCCGCTCGGAACATACGTGTATATTTGTATGATCTCTAAGTAGTTCTGGATCTGGCTGATTGTGGATGTCAATTTAAATATTTGTTGTCCCACGATACAGGAGAAATTCCTAGTGTGGGGCAAAGTTAAAATGTATGTACAGGGTCGAAACTTTCAGCGCTGTAAGGATCTTATGAGACTATACATAATTTTTCGTGATATTTTGATACCCGTTAAAAAAATTGAACGGACTCGCGCACCGAGGGTTCCGTACAAAAATTATTGAAAATATTTTTATTATACAATGTGTTGTTTTGCATCCTCGTCAAATTTCAGGACGTTGTCATAAAACACATAAATAATCAATTTAAAGTTCGGTACCGGTCTATAATTAATAAGCGTTGCTTTTTTTTATTGTTGAAATTTAACAGTATTTCAGAATAAAACCCTTGATTCAAAACACTTAAAACAGAATCACCCAACTACGCACACAGCGACAATGCAGCTGCTCTGTGTGCGTGAGAGTCGACAGTCGACGTCTTACCTACGAAATGCAACAGTGTTGCGACCGTGCGATGACCTACGGCGACCGGTACCTAGCAATTTTGCCTAATTTTATTTCGAAAATCACCTACATTATTGTCATAAATTTCGCTTGATACTAAACTAATTTTTAAGCATCATTGGAATACGGAAATCTTACTAACGACAACAATACTAGTGTGCCAAAGAAAAGTTCACTGACCTGTACTTACCTAAGTTCGGTAGTTATCAGATGATTAATAAAATGTTAGTTTTGCTTTATTGCTATCTACAATAACACTCTGAACATTGTACGTAGGTAAATTCAGCCTAAAGTTTTCGTAATGATTTTGTTTGAATTTGTGGATTGAATTTATTGGTGCTTAGTACCTTAGTTGGTGTACCGATTTACTTAATCTAAAAATGTTTTTTACGTTTGTTGGAATTGGAAAGATGTGCTAGCTAAGTAGGTATGTAGAAATACTTTCGACTGTTAGGTATTATTGGCGTAGTTAAAAATTTGAAATCAACTTATTTACACTAATAAAATTGATTAAGCTAACAACGTATTTACAAAATGATAGTCTATGTACAAATAAATAAATTACCTACTTAAGTTACCCGGAGGTATGTTCAAAGTTTCCACCACCACATTCTTGGTACAGTCGACAACGACGTAGCTGGTTTTCCTTCAGCTTACGTAGCACTATCACATTCCTTTTTAAAGTGTCGAAAGCACTAATTATCTTTTCACGTAATTCTGTAACACTTGTCACTTTCTCCGAGTAAACTAACCTTTTAACGTCTCCCCAGCAATAAAAGTCTAGAGACGTCAGGTCCGGAGAACGGGCCAGGCCACAGGTCCTCCGCGACCCATATGGTCACCAAACCTTTCGGTAAAGTACCTACTCGCGTACATGCCGACCATATTGAGGGGAAACACCGTACTGCTCCACGTAGGCTGTCTCCACTGATGGCATACATGCGGACCATCTCTACCAACTCGACGTTTGAGTAATTGTCCGTCATCTTGCACTTTGCACCTACGTCTCAACGATGTACCTAGGAGCGGAATTCGCAACGCGCACGCACGCGTCGGCGACATTAAGCACACTATTTGGTTCCGGGACGGCGGGGGTGGATAGGCGCGCGAGCGACAGAGTGCGCCCGCGCACCCCGCCGGCGTACCCGCACACCCGCGCCGTGCGTGGTAGGGAATAGGTACCTATGAAATTATCGTATGTTCGTTGCGTTTGCGTTGTGTATGTATTGTTAGCGTTTCTTTGTGTGCGTCTAAGCGCGGTAACAGACGGGCGGCGTTTTAATACGGCTGGTTACTCACGTGGCACACTTACGGATTTCCGTAAATAAGAAAAAAAAAAAAAAAACACCTACCCATTTTATTGTTGATTTGGGTCGAGAATCATTAGCATAATTACCTCCTTGAATTTGACGAGAATGCAAAACAACACATTGTATGATGTAACAAAAATTTTACAGTTTTCGCAATTTTTCCTTTATCTGTGCTATAAGACGTTGCTTCGTGCCAAATTTCAAGATTCTGAGTTCACGGGAAGTACACTGTAGGTTTTGATCCCTTGCGAGTGTCGAAAATTTGCGGCATAAACGGCTGTATCTTTTGATTGCGTTGGCTTAGAAGTTTGTTTTTTTTACGGCTCCAACGGACAGTACTTGAGTATTCGATATAAATTCCAGCTTGTTACCTCCATGCGTTCCTGAGTAAAAGGGTCTTAACAGACAGACAGACAGACGGACGGATAACAAAGTGATCCTATAAGAGTTCCGGTACAGAACCCTAAAAAATGAGGCAAGCCTGTTTCTAATACTGATCAAAAACTTCTATAGAACTAGCCCAAGAGCACTAGAAAGTCGGAAATTGGTGAAGATCTTCGGAGATATACAATGGAACTCTTTAATGATAAACAGCAAATCTGTCCAGATTGCTGCAATCGTACATAACATCACGCCTGTATGCTCCGAGGGGGTACGCAGTGTGTACTGTACACACACTGTACAGTAGACCCAAATTTCGACAGTTAGGTATCATAAGTTCCATTTTATTGAGAATAACCCTGTTAGCTTGTTGTGTTGTATTGTTAAAAATAAATGCATAGCAAATATTTGTTTATGATATTACAACCAAAAATGGAGGTAAAGATGATGACAAAAGAACTGAATCAATCAAACAAAAACCACCAACTTCTGAAGCTAAAGTTATTTTTCTTTTTTTTTTGTGTTTTGATAGTCAGTTTAATTTTTTGTTACTTTCAGGTTGACAAGGCAGGTGACGGTACAACTACTGTCAAGAAACTAATGAGTGTGATCTACGTACCCCTGACTGACAAGGATCATCAATACCGTGAGTGATGATATATGTATATCATTCATGGTAGTTTCGGCAAATTTGAAATTCTCACCCCTATTTAGTATGTTTCTCTCATTGACATTTATTGTCCCCTATTTCCATTGTGTAACAATGTCAAAGCTGGGGAGAGGACAGTTTATGGCTAATTATGGAGTTTAAAGTTGTAGAGCGAAAATTAATTTTATTTTAATTAACTAACCACTAGTGAACATCGAAATACTGGGATCCCTGACACACCTTCGAAAAGCTTTATCTGTAACCAATAAAGGGTGGCTTATTTACTGTGGACCAAACCGATTTTAAGAAAACTCTCCAAGGGCTATCCAATATACTGCATGTATGTTCAATTAATTAAAGTGTTAGCAAGCTAACACGCTAAAGAAGTGTTTAAAAGTACTGGAAAGTCTTTGCCACACTTATACCTGTATTTTACAGATTGAAAATCTGCAACGAACTTTGTCAAATCTAATGTTTTCCTTTGAACTTTTTCGGAAAGCCCTTGTAGAGTGGCGTCTATAAAATATTTTTGGGCCACTGAAAACTGAATAAAAAAATACACAGCACTCGAGGAAGTAACGCACGAATCCTGAGATGTGAATACAGGGATAAAAGTTATATTTTCATGCTTTATAGAATATATATTTAGTTTGTAGTTAAATTATGAAATTTGTATGTAATAAAGTCGAGTTAAATGAGCAGAAAAAAATAGCAGTAACAGTCATGAATGTTTGCATTGCATTCTTTATGGAAAGTATTTAATCAAGTTATTTTAATTTATCGTAAATACGCATTTTTAATATTAAAACATTAAAAACGAAAAATTACAGTAGTCCGCCTGTATCGGGAGCAGGTTCCAAGCTACCGGCTGTTAGGGCTCCAGAGACAAGAAACTCCTCATAATGCGAGCCATATCGAAGAGTACTTTGAATTAGGCACTTGATCCAACCGCCTAGCGAGAACCTCGAGTGATGCTAGTCGAGGCTTTTTGCTATCATACCATTGGCCGTAACGACTTTCGACACAAAGATAGCGGAGCTCATTTCACATGTCGACAATCACATAATCAAGTTAGTTATAATTAGGCTTAGATGTTCAAAGTGTAGTAATGATAAAAACCCGTTTATATCAATGCCAGTGTTTAATCAAAATCTGGCATTTAAAATTATTGGGATTAGATATCAATATCTCCCTCAAATGAGGTTTGATGCCCTGGACTAGACTAGGAATACTAATCAAGTCAAGTAAGCAAGTCTAATAAATCGGATCAAAATGGACGGCTAATATCAATTTTCCTGAAGCTACCAAATTTATTGTATGTTATAGTTTAAATAAATAAAATACCATGTTCTTTTCAGGTATGATGGGCAAGATTATCAGTTTCTTAAAAAAGAAACCATGACTTAGATTTTTTTCTGCTACAAAAGCTCGATTACTACCTATAGTTTTTACCCATTTTGTAAAAAAAAAACATTTTCTTGTGTGTGTGAATATGAAGACAATCTATCTTTTGCAGAGCATACAAAATGTCATGTGATTTGATAACACTAAATGGTTCAGCTGAAAGTACTATAACCAAACAACTGGTTCTGCTAGGTTGGTAGTTAGCTCTCATCTGGGAATCCCTCAAGCCACAGCAGTTTGTAAAATTAAACTGTATTATTAACTATTTGAAATTGTTGAAATCGACATTGTAACTTTGTTTTAGGTACTTGGCGTTGATATTATATTCCAGTGTGACCCTTTTATATTGATCGTAAGTGTACCTACCTTGGCATCATACGGTAGTTAAATAGATTCTATTATATTCCATAACAATTTAATGTAACACTAACAATATTGTTCAATAAATTAATGGATTGTTTGAAAAATAAATAATTATCACATCAAAACCTACTATCTTCTTTTATTTTGGAACGGTTTTCCCAGGAATTTCTTTTTTCCATATGGTTTTTCATCTTTATTGGCATCTACAGGCCGAGGCTTGACGTGTAATATGGAGTGCAAGGTTGCTGCTTCATTCTTGTTTTCTATTATTGTTTGCAACTCGTCCTGTAACGCACTGTGTGTTAAATAAGTGAACCAAAATAGAACCTTAAAGTAAGTACTTGTATTTTTACATAAGAATACCTGAGAAAGTGTTATGAGATGATCCAGGGACACGCCTCTATCCATAATTCTTGCGATGTTCTTAGAGCTGACTCCGGGTAACTTTTGCACAAAATCGTGAACTTGAGTGTTGTATCGCTCGTAATACATATCTTCGGCGGTATTGTCACTGCTGAGCGCAAGAGCCTCTTCAACGTTAGGATTTTTCCTGCCTTGCTGTAACAATAAACGTAAGTTATCAGATTTTAGATTATTTACTGGGGATTAATAACAAAGTATCTAAATTATGGACAGCTGACAATCAAGAACTCCGCAATTTGTCGTTCGTAAAAGGTAACTCAAAGATAACTTTTTTTTAATAGCCTATACAGGGTTATTGGTAAAACACCAACAACCTCTTAGGAGGTCATTCTACTCATTATTATGAAAAACTTTTACTATGAGATTAAACCCGAAATCGTGAAATGATGACCTCTTAGGAGGTTGTTGGTGTTTTACTAATAACCCTGTCTAGTCCCACTGCTATGGGCCTCCCCCATAGCCTTCAACTCTTCTCTCTGTGCAGCTTTCTCCGGCCAATCTCTCACAAACGCCTCTAACGATATTAAGAAAAAAATAACTGCTACCATCAATCGTCAGATTATTACAGTGGGACAAAGAGACAAAGTGGAATGGTGAGTTTGATGTTTACTTTGACACAGGTCGTGTCAATGTCCATTCCTCTGAAATTGAGACTTTTGATGAACACTGTTAATATACAGAATATTTATTACCTTTAGCTCGTAAAATAACTCGGCCGTAGCGTAAGGACTAGGAGACCACACTAGTTTCAATCGAGGAAAGTGTATGGTCAGAAGCTGCAGCTTTTGTTGTATGTCTGCGCCCGATAAGTCGGTGGACACCACGAAATGGCCCTGAAACAATGAAAAGATATAACACCTGGTGATATCGGTAGTGCTTGATTTTATTACATCAGTTTTTTATTGTCCTATTCTGCTCTGTCTTACTCTTGGAGTCCAAGGCAAAGGCCTATCTACTCCTTCTTTCTATCATGAACCAGCGCGTCATCCTATCCAGTTTGTCGCCCCATCTCCTTTATTACCTTGTGTAATTATTGAGTTAAATTAAACAGCAGTTATTAATTAATTTATTATTGACAGAAAAAAGTGTTACCTGCAGATTAAAAGGCTTGTTCTGATCAAATTCAATAAGTAGAATGGGTCGAGTGTAGTTTCGGCACATTTGAGTGCATTGTGTATATAGTCGACCCGAGTTCAGTGATCCGATCAAATCAGAGATTGATTTCCTTTCAACGCAGATGTCGGGAGTGAGAATATAGTCACCAATCTGAAAAAAAAAAACAAATAAGAATGCTAGACAGGTAATTTCTAATATTTATAGTCAAAGACGGTATTACGGTAGCACATCGGATCACTGACATCATTAACTTACATTTATTCAAGTATACTGGGTAATAAATAACCAGGCGACCTAGCTGGTAGTAAGACATCGACAACACCTTATTTAAAGCGACATTTAAAGTAATGAATTGCAAGCTGAATGAGAAACCCGGTTTTGGCCGCAGAGTAAAACTCGGATGTTCCCGGGTTTTACTATGGGACCGAAACCTGGTATCGATGCCCTACTCGCCTCGTTCGACGGCGAGGCGAAAGGCGATACGTTGACGATCCCTTTCCGAGTTGATATGTGTGCTATGTCCTTAAGGCCTTAATAGATGATATACTGACCGCTATTGTGACTGGTTCGATATTGATTCCTTTCTTGTGAAGTAACGCCGGCAGATCTGACCGAAACTCTCTCATGTCTACAATAACGACGGGCTTCTCTTTTTGCTGATTTTGCCCACCTGTGAAACAAGTGGATATCAGACTGGTGATTTAAAAGTATATTGGTATTACAATTTTTACATTGGTCATACATTGTGGATCATTAATGTGGTCCACATGGTGTGGTGTATGTATTGTGCTTTCGAGCCCAATACAACGTGACATTACCATCATCGAGAACTGGGTCGGGCGCATACTTATAGTAAGGCAGTGATTCCACAAGGTTGTATTTCAATGCAAGTTATTAGTGTATAATCCTGGCAACGAGGTTGTGTCTATGCAAGTACTCTCCGTTAGCCAGACGACAACACCCAGAAATAATGTGTCGGTTCGATTCTCCCAGACGGTGGCATCCCCGACTTATGGTAATCGTGCCATCTTTCACAATGTATTTCCGGTAGTTATTCGTCCATTGTTGCACAGACAAAACCTTCAGTTTCTGCAAAGAGGTCACCGAAACTACAGACCCCGCTCGCTTTGGCTAACGAGAACTGGCACAAGACCCGAGATGTGGTCTCAGTGGACAAGGGCCTTATTATACCCTTGTCCACTGAGACCACATCTCGGTGCATCCTCACGTTGGCTTCTAGGAAGTATTCACTAAGCCTGCATACCTCACGGTTGTGCAGGGTCTTAGCATTTAAGAAGTCACGACCCCCACATTTCCGCAGGATATACAGTCTCATCACCGACGACCGATGATGCATCCGATTTGCGGTCAGCAGTGCGCGGACGGTTCTCTCTAGGGTAATAAGTTCTGTCTGAGTCCATTTGAGTATGCCGAAAGAATACATTAAAACCGGCATGATCCGCCTATTGAAAGCGCGCACCTTGTTTCACGCCTGACAGAAGACTGCTTAGCACCTTATTAAGGCGGCCAAAGAACCGTTCCCTCAACGATTGTTTCATGTCGGCAGTATTAATGCCTAATGCTTCCGACATACCCAAATTCTTGTAAGTTTCTGTTGAAGAGAGTGATCTAAGGTGTATGGAATCCGAAAGTTGAGTTCCCACGGATTCCATAATCTCCCCTCGCTCCACATTCATGACTGCACATTTGTCGACACCAAATTCCATCATGATGGCGCTACTGTAAGTTTCTGTTACCTTCAGTAGCAAAGAGGGCAAAGAGGTTCAGATCATCCATGTAAAGAAGATGAGATATGACCACACCACCTCTCCTCAACCGATAGCCTAGACCTGAACTCTCCAGTAGTGTGCTGAGAGGGTTCAAGGCTAGATTAAACCATAATGGACTCAGACTATCACCCTGGAATATACCACACTCGATCCTTATCGGTTCGGTGTTCCCCTGTATCTGTCGACATCCTGGATAGCGAAGGACCGTCCTCCATTGCCCCATACACGACTCAAGGAAGGCGCGTAGAGTTGCATATATCTTGTACAACAACCAGCACCCTCATGAGCCATGGAAGCGGTACCGAGTCGTAGGCCTTCTTATAATCTATACAACATATAGACGATGACTTCGGGAGCGGCGAACCTGTTGGCTAATGGCCATATCAATGCGGAGCAGCTCCTTAGTACCACGGGACCCATTCCTACATTCATTCTGAGAGGCGAGACATGATGGAATTACTACAATATGTTGGTTAATTTTATCAGAGACTATTTATTAGTAGATCTGTCAGTGGTGATAATTTTGAACAATAGTGTTATTTACCAGCTTTCCGAGAATCTGTGGCGTTGTCTTCGTGTTCTACGTTAAGATTGAAATACTCTTCTGTTTTGCCATCCTGATATGACGGCACTACCATGATCTGGGAACAATTAGTTCCATAAAATAAACGGTATAAAATCCAGCACACATCCACCAAGACCAAGCGCAGCGCGGTAACTACTACCATACAAATATCGACCTTGCTGCAGTTGAAATTAAGTTGAAAATAAATAAACTTTTAGATAAGAGCATTCATTTTATTTTATACTCGACTTTATTTAAAGGAAAGCAAAGTTTGTATTTGTTTGGCAAGGTGTGCGTGTCCTAATATTGTACATAGGGTAAAACTTACACTCTTTGTGTGAATCAATAGCTCAAACGCTTGTTTCTCTCTCTTCAATGATGTTAAGTATGCTTGTTCCTCAACTGTTTTATCGTGTATCACAAAATAAACTTTAGTTGTGGGCTCTTCAGTTTTTTTGCGGCATTCAAACAGTTCAATCTGTCTAACAGCCGCCACGTCACAGTGATATAAAATCACATATTCTGGACGCAACATATCTAAAGTTCTTTCCAGAGAAAAGTTGCAGCCGCTTTCTTTGAACGTTCGAATGCAAATCACTGGTCTCTCGATTTCTAGTTGAGTAAAATCTAAATTGTCCATCTGAAAATAGGCATATTATTTGTGTATTTTTTTTTTATTCTTAAATTCACATTGACTGGACCACCTTTGGCGTTACGTGGAGTAGAGCAAAGAAATATTACTTGATTTATGGACCATGGGTTTGCTTTCAGGGCTGCATGCATTTTCAAATATGTATTACCTGTGAAATGGGCTCAAACATGCTTTCTTCGTGCGACACAGACTCTTTAGATTGTATAACCGATTGCGATAGTGTTAACAGGTAATTCGATTTTGTTTCATCTTCATCAACACCTTCATCTTTATTTTCACCATCTTTAACTTCAGGTTTTTTACCTTTTTCATTAGTTATGGGCTCTTTTGGTTCTGGATTCTTTAGTTTTGTGTATTTAGATGACACCGCATTTATAGTGAGGTCCCTTCTGAATGCCATATAAAATAGATATTTATAAGGGCCCATAGTAAGATAGTGATTCAACTGGGAACATGTTCTATTATCTTGACAGAGAACTAATATTTTGGTATTGTTCAGGTTTGCACCTTCTTTTTTCTTTATTTCGTCTGGTATTTCTTTCAATAACAGGTCACTAAGACATTTCCATTTTGGACATGGCTCTGGATCAAATTCTAAAAAATTAAATATGCTATATATCCAATATGTCCACTATTGCTCCAACTAATCTTCTTAATGGCAAATATATGAATAACCTCATTTTTTTTTAACAGATGTTGAAGGATAATGTTTACCTTGTTTAGGATTAAATACTCTCCCTCTGGCTAGTCGGAATAACTGCTCAGCTGACTCCAAGAGAATCCATCCAGAATTAAGTTTAGCAAACTCTGGAGTACTGTATTTGCTTACTAGGGCATGGAATGAAACAGCATCGTCATGGAGCAAGTTACTAAAAAGGGAAGTCAATTAGACAAAATTTAAAAAATTGTGGGCTTTTTTAATATTACACAACATTTATTCAAGTATTTACGAAGTCAGGAGGAATTTTAGCCTAATCTTACTTCTCTGTAAACAGGTAACCAGATAAAAAGATTTGAAGAGATCAGGTTAATAATAGTTGCAGGACCTATTTATGCGTAATTTACTGAGTTTAGTATGTTTGAAACAACAATGAGCTCTCTCCGTTATATTATAAAGATTTAACTCTTACACAGTCATACTCCTTAGTACTTTTAGATCCTGGATGTATTCTTTAGTCCTAGTACTTAACTGATGCCATACACAGTCCAACTGTGACTGCAGAATTTTGTGAAACTTTTTTGTGATACAATTTTCTGTTGTTATTTCCTGAAATAAAACACTCATACAAATCAATTCATTTGGGATTTCCAATACTGTTTCATCTATGGTGCACTCTATAGTTTATTTTCCAAAATGTAAAAACATATATATTTTGTTTCTTCTTGTTGACATCCTGGAACACAATCTCCCCTCTTGGCCTTGGGCGCTAATGGCCACGACACAGGCGGTTCTCAACATACACAAATTTTTGTAAACTGTTTTTATATCCAAGTAAAATATTTGAAAATTATAAATTTCTTTTTAAATTACTTGCATATCCAATGTCCTATTGATACTCTTGAGTTGCTTTACTGTGTAATTTATAATGTCAAGCAAGCAGGTCTGAATATAGCTCATATTTGTAGTCAGGGGTACATGTAGCTCCACCACTTCAGCCTGTCTATTCTTGAGACTCTTGATAATCGAGCCATGGAACCTATGTGACAGAACAAGATTTGATTATTGTTATGTATCAATTATGTAGGTATTTGGAAACCTTCTTGACAAATAAGGTATTTACAAGTACCCCACACATCCGTTTGTAAATCCAGTACAGTGCTACTTATGAATAAACCAAATGTTACTTAATACTTGTTTTATTGAACATAATAATTATTATTAAGTTAAGTAGTTTATTGAAAGAAAATAATAGTGGTGCTATTTCTTTATAAATGGGTACTATTTTAAATCTATCAATCTCATTCTCGTTCTTGACAAAATACATAAGTCACATTTACCCATTCTCCCAGTTACAACAATTTGTAATATTTTATATAAACTTACCTGGGCCATAAAAATAATTCTGTTACAAATAGTGCCCTCATTACTTTCTCCACTTGGTTATAACCAAATGTGAATGATATTGGAGAATTTGAGAATGCCTTCACAAAACCAGTCTGAAATGAAATAATTTATGGTTAAAGAAGGGTGTTTTATTTTTAATGAGTCACAATATTGTCTCTAAGTTGGTAATATAATTAACTTACCTTATTATTTTGCCTATAGAGTCTAAGAGCAAAAGCTTCCTGACATGACTCTAGAACTGTATGTGCTCTCAAAACAATAATGCCAGTTATGTGTGATATTGGGACCCGGTTCTTCAGCAAGTCCACTACTAATATGCGAGTTGAAACAAAGTGTATTCCACCCTCTAAATATGCCTTTTCTCTGCAATAATAAAAATGTCATATATTATTCAGACTCTTCCAAATTCAAGTACTATTTCTCTCTCAAAGGAGCAGTTTGGAGTAATAAAAAATATTTTTTACCTGTCAGTTCCAACATTAGGTAAAGCTGAGAGGCCAAATTTTTCAGTAAAATATTTTTCTTCCTGATCACCGCTGTTTAGTACTAGTACCAAATGTGCAGGATCTTTATATATCCACAACATATTCGATATTATGTTGTTGTAATTGATTCCTCTGGAAAGAAATACTATTCAGATGTATTATAGATACTTACTTACTTTTTTATTCCACATCTTTTTAAGATTAGGAAAATTGCCTGTTTCTTTATTATAATTAAAACTTTTTTTTTAGTAGTTGTTTGATCAGTGTGTAGTTGAGTTGATAAGTACATACTTTGCCATAATAACAAGTGCATCTTTTTCAAAAGCATCAATAAATATCTGTTTTTCAAAAGTTAATAGAGGAAATCTCATTTCGATATCATCTTCGCCGTCAGCATCGATCGTGTTATTTGATGCCATTTTGGTATTAGTACTGTTCAATCAAACTAATACTGAAGCATAAATAAATAGGGTATTGTGTATTGCAAAATTAACAATATAGGTTATTCCTCCAAGGGTCACGATACTCGTTTCTCCCGAAGAATAGACAAACGGGTTTCTCATACCGTCAGGCGTCAGTCAGTTTTGTTTTTTTGGACATTAACAATTTGACAATGTCAAATTGACATTGACACTTCACAGTGTTTAGGTAGAGATGGGCAGACGCAATCAAGAAGGTTTTTTTGTGAATGGCATCTCGCAGTTCAGCCTCTGAGGCTGGCTACTGCTTAACCGGACAAAACAATCAAGAAGGCAGAAGGCTGGACAGCTTGTACAGAGCGGTTCACACTGCAGGAGACCCAGACCGCATGGCTGGGAGGCGTATCATATCCCGATCCTCAGCTGTGAGGGAGGGAACGACAAAGAAGAAGGGAGAGATTGTCAAGGTCAAAGCTTTTGTGGAATTCATTAGAAAATCAAATAAAAATTAAGTGGAATACAATCAGCAAATCCATGGAATTAGTAAACTAAATATTTGAAACTTTTCTTTCATCATCATTTGCCTGGGTAAGGCCGAAGATGATAAAAGAAAATAAGAGCTTTCATCAAAAACAAAATTTAGCCACGACCTCCTTTCTTTGTAAATCACCATTTGCCAAAAAAATGGGAATGGGAAAAAATGGGTTTGCGTTGGAATCTTAGAAGATTATTGTATGTAGGACTCCTAAAAAACACTGTCATTACATTACTTGTATATTTGTGATGTTAGTTATAAAGTTTGGTGTAAATAGATCCAGTAGTTTTACTAAACAAAAATAAAATACGGTAACAGTCTATTTGCGGCGAGCAATCTTATTTGTATGGGATACTTATAATTCTCTAGTAGTTATAGAAGAGTTGTATATATAATAATATATGGTCCCATTATTCAAGAACACGATACAGTTTACCGTTTAAGATTAACGTTAATATAACTCTGGCGATAAGAGTTTAAGTGTAAGCCGGCGGAATGACGTCAGCGATCACGTAATGCGCGAGGCCCAAAAGGGGCCCTTCAACGGGACCAAAGGATTCGGACGAGGTGGAAAAGTTTAATATTATAATAGTTATATAATAGTTATTACTGATTCTGTATTTTATGACTATGGTATTCTAGGTCCATCTAAAATATTCAGTCATGATTGTAAATCAGGGTAACGTTCAATATTGAAAAGGAACATTTCATCTAGTATTTATATAAAGGAACAAGTTCTAGAGTTGACATAGCAAGAAAAAACCGGACTCGCGCACGAAGGGTTCTGTACCATTATTTACAAAAAAAAAAACACTTCTTTTAGGGGATTAAATACTTATTTCATTCTGTTTTTAATATTTGTTGTTATAACGGCAACAGAAATACATAATCTGTAGAAATTTCAACTGGCTAACTATCCTGGTTCATGAGATATAGCCTGGTGACAGACGGACGCATGGACGCACGGACGGACGGGCGGACAGCGCAGTCTCAGTAATAGGGTCCCGTTCGACCCTTTGGGTACGGAACGCATTCGCCGACATTCATCTTTGTATATCGTTTTATGCCGCAATCAAACAGGTGCCCTCTAAAACTGGTCAATTGTGCAGTTTCCTATTGTAAAAAGTTCTGCGACATCAAATCTGCAAAACCATGGTGTAAGTAAGTTGTTACTGCAATATATCTTGCTAATGTGTAGGAATTAATGCACAAATGAGAGAATGAATCAAATTGTCTGCAAAAAAGCAGGCTCAGTCAATGATATATAAACTATAGATACGTTGCCCGAGCTCTGTAGTGGCAAAATGATATTAAGGTACTTGCCGGAAAGTTATTTAGTCACGTACGAACCCGTGCCGCGGCTGTACGTAATATTAAAATAACTTACATGAAAAAGTTCTCTTAATAACAAAAGGAAATGCCGTCCTGTATTTTTAGAAAATGTCGTAATTAAACTGCAAGTGTGAAAGATAAAAAAAGATAATTTCATACGTAACTATCAAGAAAAAAAAAAAATATTTTATTTTTTTCAATGCCTTTGATGGCGGCTGACGCCTGGGCGTCTACTCTCTATGCACGAAACCCGCAGTCACGGCCGAACTTTAAATATAATAAATAATAACTTCATTAAAACAACATTGCTGTCAAAAGAAAAAAGGCAAAGGTATTAACAGTATAAAGCCTCAATCCGGACAAAAATGGCAAAAATAGTTAAATTCTATTAATAACGACATTATAAAAAGTGTAATGTTAAAAATGAGGTGGATTTTAAACAATAACAATAATAATTTCCGTTTAAAAGCTTGAAAACCACAAAATATGTAAACCGGTAATTGACCAGTAAAATAGCCCATCTCTATCGCCATTCGTCATTCAATCACGAACATTGTCTATGGTCCCGTTCGTAGCTCGTGAATCCGTTGTCATTAGGGAGTAGGGTTTATTTCTTAGTGACGGACTTCTTTAGTACGGACCCGTATCTTCGTTGACGGAGTTAAAGAGTAGACCCCCTGACACCTCGTCAATTTTTACCCATCCAGTTACAGCTTGGCAAAAAAGAGTCTGACGCGGTGACAGTTGGAACTAAAAATCGTACTGGACATTGAAGCCTCCATGGTGTTTGCGTAGCGTCCGAGGGACTGAACCACCCACTTGGAATTGGGATCTTATCCCTAAAAATAACAAGTATCAAAATCTGTTGAGTCGTAGTATTACGGGCTACCACAGTTGCGATCGGTTGCGATACTGGCGATGTCATTTATTCCACACTTTTTTTTTCCAAGCTGTACAAACCAAACATTCCTACTTTAAAAAACTCTACTTAAAAGGCATAAACAAAACCTGCCAGTACAATAGAAAACATTAAATTACTAATTCCATAACATCTATATCACCACAACAGCAAAACTAAATTGTTTTTCATTGATTGGCCAGACAAGGCAAAATACCGGGAGAGTTGGAAAGTAATGGGGAAGACATTTAGCCTGTATTGGGACAGACCAAGCCAAAAAATATAAAAATATGTTCATGAAAAACAAAGATAACAAAAAAGACCAACTAATCAAACCAATTTTCGACGAAAGTTATTTTATCACCCCAAACTTTCCTATAAGGGCAACACTCACGGTGACACAGCGGAAACGGAAACGAGGCCATTGTGTGTACGCCGACATTTTTCGGTAATACACTGCGCCAGCCACAGCTAGCTGCAGTAGCGATGGGCGATTCCGAGATGTTTTAACAATCGAATGATTCGGAGTCGTTAAATTAAACAATCGAGTCAACCATCGACTCGCCGTTCTACAAAACAATCGAGATGTTATTCGATTGTTTCGAGTCGACGGAATCGACCGCTACTTTCGATTTTTCGAATTCGTCACTCTTACTCACCGAGTCTCGCTCGGTCACCGGGGTCAGTCGATTGCATGCAGCGAGCCGAAGTGCATGTTAGTTAGAGGCGTGAGCGTGCCAGACTCGAATCGAGTGAGCCGCGCGTAATTTGTGAAATTACTTACGATGCACTGTTTTATTTTTAATTAGAGTTTTTAAATTCATAACAATGCCACGAATTTTTAAAAAATCAATCGTGTGGGAGTTTTTTAATAAACAATTGGTAGACGGTAAAGTGACATCAGTGGATTGCAAATTGTGTAAAACTGTTTACAAGTACTTCGGCAATACAAGTAACCTCAATGATCACCTAAAAAGGAAACATCCCATTCAGTTATCGCAAGCATTAGAAGAACAAACTCCAACTGCACCAGAAAATAAATTTAAAGTAGATAGATATTTAATAAAAAACAGATTCATTAACAACTTTCGATATGTTTTATTTATTTTTATGATTCCTTATAATTATGTAAGTATTCGTACGTAAATAAGTTAACTACTAACATTTAATACCCGTCGCGGTATTGATTATTTTCGATTGCTCTTGTTGAAAGAATTAGTTTAGATTCACAATCACAACGCAAGTCGGACGCACTCGCGAAACTACCATCGAGGAACAACTCGCGATTCGCGAATGAACGCGCCATGCGCCAGTCGCAATAACAGACCGAGTCGGACTCGAGTCAAAGTCGAAACAATCGAATACCATCGAGATGTTCGAACAATCGAAACAATCGAATAAAACCATTCGCCATCGCGCATCGCTAAGCTGCAGGAGTCGCGTACGCCTCTAAAGGTGTTTGTGTCTTTAGTGTAATTATAAATAACCGAAGAAAGTTTAATCTATCATTATTAGCAGCAATAGGTAAGGATTGCGTGTTTTCTTATTAATACCATGTTGTTTGAGTTTATATTGCTTACTTTCACGACTACAAGAGAGACTTTTTTTCTAGTATGCAAATGCAAGCCATGAATCAATTTGGAAATAGAGGTAGAGGCTTTGGTGGCCCACCACAACCGCAGAGACAGGGCCGTCGTGGTATTAACAGGGGAGGCTTTCGTAATACAAGATTTGATGATAATATGCAGCAGAGGAATCAGAATCACGGTCAAGGAGGTCAACGGCCTAATGAGGTAGGTGCTAAAATCTTATCAAGATAGTGCTTTATTAGATTGTTATTATTTATCAGTTGACGGCTGAGATATGTACATACCGATGTATTAATATTTTGTCCTAACTCGAAAGATGGAACTAGATCGAGCGAGTTCCAAGAAAATTACTATGTCGGGCACAACGATCGACGTCGACGCCATTTTGTGTGCTTGGTTGGTGGCCTGGCTGGGATATTGATTATGTTACGAAACTGAAACCGCCCTTTTCGTCCTATGCCCATATTGTTGTGGAAGTTGTGGAAACTATTAATGCCTTGCAAGTTATATTTAGTGTTTTTAATACATGCTTTCTTTACACTCCGGGGGATGGATGAATTTATTCCACAATTTTCGTTTGACCTACTTAACCATATTTTAACAATGAGAATTTCTGTTTACAAAGCATATTTTCCTAACTATGTTGCTAATTTATTTGATGCATTTCGGAAGTAGAAAATTTCTAAGTACCTAAAATTTATAACTTTGTTTTTAGAAACCCACGCCAACCGTTGAGAAGCCTCAACAACAAGCTCAACAACAAAATCAGCCGCAGGCTAAACCTCAACAACAATCAGCGCCTAAGATTGAAGCTCAGCAGGCACCCCAGCAACAAGCTCCCCAGCAACAGGCTCAGCCACCTAAACAGCAGCCTGCACAGCAGGTTCAACAGAAGCCACAGCAGCCTCAACAACAGCAACAGAAACCTGCTGCTGTTGTCCAAGCTAAGAATGAGTCTCAGGATAATGTTGATAAATCAGTAATTGTTGAGCAAAAGAAGCAAAACCAGCATCCTAATCAAAACCAGAATTCTAACCAAAACCAGCATTCTAATCAGCAAAACCAACATTCCAATCAAAACCAAAATTCTAATCAAAATCAACAGAGGGTATGTTATGCACCACTTTGATAATTAAATTAGTATCACTACCATTGAAGAGTCTTACAACAGTTTGTTTTCCCCAGAATTTCAATGGCAATTTCGGAGGTAACAGGCAGGGTGGATGGGGAGGCCAAGGTGGTCCCGGGAACAAGCCACAAGGAGGTGGCAACTTTGGTCAGGGTAACAAACCATTTGGACCCAAAATGGGTCAAAATGGCCCTGGAGGACCGCCTCGGAACCAACTGCGTAGTGGATCTAATAACATGCGTGGACCTCAGCAGGATGGATTAAAACCAGTCCAGAGGGAGGTTAGTATTTGGGTGGATAGATTGACTCTTTGTTTTATTGTGTCTGAATCAATTTGTCTCATCAAGGTGATCAACACATTCTCTGAATGATTATGACAGTATAATAAGTAATGAACAAACTTAACTGACCATGTTGTGATATGATGGTGGCAATTTGCATTACAATGTTCTGACAACAGTGAAATGCTATTTTATGAATTTGTTTGGCACATCAATTGTACATTATTTGCATGTAAATGTATATTTTTATGATAGTTTTTTAAATTAACCAAAATTATTGCAGGAACATATGTTAGCAAACAAGCTTAAGGACTTAGCAGGTCCATTGACAGATTTGCCCCCAATTGATCAACCTGAAGTCAAGTTCAATGGCAGAAGTCGCTTGTACATTGGAAATCTCACTGGTGATGCTACTGAAGATGAGATTACTACTCTGTTTGCTGCTTTTGGTGAAACAGCAGAATTATTTATTAACAAAGAGAAGAACTTTGGATTCATTAAAATGGTAACATTGCTAATTTATCAGATAGATTTTTTTTTTCAATCTTTTACTCCTGATACATAGTGAAAGGTCAGTAATTTTATTTTAATTCCTGTCTCTCTGTTTATAGGATTACAGGGTTAATGCTGAAAGAGCTAAGAGGGAATTAGATGGTAAAAATAGAAGTGGAAGAACACTTAGAGTACGATTTGCTCCTCATAATAGTGCAGTTAGGGTGAAAAATCTGCCCCCATTTGTGTCAAATGAACTTTTGTATCGTGCTTTTGAGATTTTCGGAAAAATTGAGAGGGCATATGTCAGGGTAGATGAGCGTGGGAAAACCCTTGGTGAAGGAGTAGTTGAATTTGCACGAAAACCTAGTGCATTGGCAGCAATCCGTAATTGCACTGAGAAGTGTTTCTTCTTAACATCGTAAGTTATAACTTCATCTAAATCTTATTTGCAAAATGTTATAATATCTTAAAGTAAAGTATAGTAAAGGATAATATTTTGTTTTAGATCACTTCGTCCAGTTATTGTGGAAAGTTTCGAGGAGCCTGATGAGTTTGATGGGTACCCTGAAAAGAATTTGCCCAAAAAACACCCTGAATTCCTTCGGGCACGTGAGCAGGGACCACGCTTTTCCGAGCTGAACAGTTTTGAACATGAATATGGCACAAGGTGGAAGCAACTGCATGAGCTTCACCGCCAAAAAGAAGAGGCTCTTAAGAAGGAATTAGCTGCAGAAGAGGAAAAACTAGAAGCACAGATGGAGTATGCGAAGTGAGTTAAATATTTTTATATAATAGGAAATAAATCTGTTACTTGGAACATAACTTTTTGTTGGGACTGTGTATGGACAACACTACTGATTGTTAGCAACAAATTAAACTCTGTGAGTTTCAGGTACGAGCATGAGACGGAGCTACTGCGTGAACAGTTGCGGAAGCGCGAGCAGGATCGCGAGCGCCAGAAGCGCAGCTGGGAGATGGCGGAGCGCGCGGCGGACGAGCGCCGCGAGACCGAGCGCGCGCAGCTGCTGCGGCAGGAGGAGGAGCTGTCGCAGCGCATGCGCCAGCAGGACGACGAGCTGCGTCGCCGCCAGCAGGAGAACACGCTCTTTGTGCAGGTAAAAATCAGCTTCCAACATGACATGAGCTTTCTCTCTCTATTCTAACATCTACAGCTATACAAGGTGTAAACAGAGGGTGTGTTTGTGTCGCGAAGCCATTGTGCTGATGTATCAATTGAATAATACAGGGGTTATGGAGGTATTTAAAGTAATAGAGGGAGATCCCGTGACCACCAGACCCATGTCATTTTATTATATTAAAAGCTAAAACTTTTTATGTAGAAGTACCTTACTATAGGTAAGAACCGTTGGGATTTTATGAAAAGCCGGTTGTTGTGGCTTTGACAGATATCAGGTAACAGGTGTGCTAAATATTATGCTAAGTTACATCAAGCTAAGGTGTGACTTTTCTTTTACATAAAGGCTAGTATGATGATTTACTTCCTCCACTGTCAAAAACCCCCTCCAGACACCTTGAAAGTATGTAAATTCTTTTGTTTGTTTTGATGACTTTTGATTCATCTATTTGTCCCAAACAACAATTTCATGTCCCTCGATAAGGGGTTAGAATATTTATATTAGCTGGCATTCATACAAAAAGTATTATGATAAAATCTGTTTCGTGAGAATTGATTTTAACATTGATAGCATTGTCAAATCTACATACTAAGATATTCAAACATTTTAATTTTTTAACAGGCTCAACGTCTGAACTCCATGCTGGACCGCCAAGAGCAAGGCATGTTTGACCAGCAGCAACCAATGGTGAGTAATGCATTTTATCTATAGTCTGACAGCTCAGGCTACTGCCATAGACAGATAAGTCTCTTTGTCCAATAATACACAACTTTTAAACAATTACTTTACTGAAAAGCTACTTTTGTCTATCTCCTAACTTGACACATACAAGTTAACTAATAACAATACCTTGCTTTATGCAACCATTTTTTTTTCAAAGAAATCTCAAAAAGTTTTTAATCATAATTTGATCAAACATTTTTTCGGTACAAAAAAAAATGATATTACAACCAATAAAAAGAAACCGATTTGAATGCCTTCAATGTTATCAACATGGTTCCAATTTGGATATAACTGGATATACGTTTGTTATTGGTGTACAACGCTACTTTGTATTTTTAGATTATGAAACATGTATTATTTTGAAAAAGCTCTGCGGTGAGCTGGATTTATTGAAGTTTTTGCATTCTAGTCCATGTCTCATGAGCTCAGATTTCAGGTATTATTCATCTTTATCTAGGAATTAACATGTTCTTCTGAACAACTCAGACTTGCAATTTCATTTACCAGTATTTACTAAGGAACAAATTTTTCGTAATTTCTCATGGGTTTCAATATTATTTAGATGTTACGCTTCCACATTTACTTTATTCATACTTCTCTGCTAATGATTAAAGGTGTAAGGAACTGCAGAAGAGTGGAGTATAAAACAGCAGAGCAATATTGGTTTTGTCTTAAGTCCCAGACCGATATACCTAAAAAAACAATTATTTCGAAGCCACATATTCGTGAACATCTATTTAACTTTGAAAGCATGTAGATACCTCACAGAATTAGTTTATTTATGTCTTAAATGTGATGAAGGGGCAAATTATTTTGCCGTAAACTCGCGCCGTGGAGACGTACGAAAACATCGAGTTTCTGTGTTATATTATATCCAAGTTAAATGTGGTGTGTTATACATATAAAACTTCTGGAAATATTTCACAATTATGGTAAAAACCGCATCAAAATCCATTGTGCAATTTATAAGAAGCAACTAAGCGGACACTGAAGTAGGAAACATGACTTAGTTTTAATCTATGTATTGAGTATGACACATAGGTCGGTTTGCACCACAAATAACTTAATACATTTATCGCTAAACTTTTCAAACATCATTCGGTTTTTCGGTCTCTGTCAACTTCAAATGATTGGCAGATAAAGATCGTTTTAATGAACGTTGTAAATAATAGGTTTCGCTCTAAATTAGTAATTTTGTTGATCCGGCCCTGCCTTACACCCAGTTTCTGATTTGATTATTTAAGGTGTTTTCTTCAATGTAATGTAGCACTTGAAAAACAAAAATTATGACTTAAGCAGGGTTTAGATAAATCAAATTCAATTCCTGAATTCTGAATCTGGCAATTATTGTATTCATTGCTTCTGAAACAATCAATTTACTTAGACGATCTAAATCTGAAAGTGGGTGGGTTTGATTTTTATACAAAACATTATCATTCAATCAGTGTAGCAGAAAAATCTGTTAACCTTTAAGCACTGAAAGATTCAAAATCAAACTGTCTTTATTTTTACATAGGCCGAAAAAAGGCGACAAAAAGGTGTTTGGTTCGGGTTGGTCGTTTCCTATGGAGAGGAACAGGCAAGAAACTCCGTGGTTACTCTTTTAAAATCATTTGGTTTAACAATATTTCTGTTACAGCATTAGTACTTAAGTATGGGAGGACATCGTAGGTCCGACAATAAGTCGTTGCTTACTACAAAACGTAGATTCATAAAGACATCTGATATAAAATATACAACTACAATAAACACAATAGGAACTAGCATATTCATGTGGAGGGGAATTGGTTTAAAAAATATCCACCTGTCTTTGTTACTTGAGGTCGGCACAACACGTAAATGTACCATTATACAGTGTCCATTAAGATAAGCCAACGAATCCCCGCAGAGGATGAGTATCAATATTTATTCATTATAAAACCAAATAACAGTGCCGCGGCCAGCGAGCGTTTCATCCTCAAAAATCAAAATCGAAATATTTTATTTTACATAGGCCTACATGGACACTTATAAAACGTCGACAAATGAGGCCTCTTCATCGCAACCAAGTTGGTTCCATGATATCGCCAGTAACAATCGTATTTTCAAGGCGCTGTGAACATTCTTCATTTTTAGTCAAGGGATTTCCCATCCCATCTTTCTAAGTAACATTTACAAATCGATACCCGATACCCATCGTATCGGACCCTGTTATATACATGTATGCTACAGTATAACTTTAATATAAATAATACATACCATGATCTCACACACCTACTTACCGTGATCTCATAGAGAAAAGTATGCTGCAATGAGCCTTTTTACACCTACATATAGCATTCTGCGACCTTTGAAATATAAAATACTTCATTTTGATTTCGCTAAAATATCCATTGATTTATTTAAATCTTGAGCTGAGCCCTGCAGACAAGTGTGCGTCGACCTTAACAATACGCGCTGCTATCGTCAGTAAACAGACAATTTAGTTGAATGAGTGGCGGCATCATGAATCTCCTTATTAGCAAACAGGATGCCCGCCCACTCTTGTAAAAAAAATCTGATCTTCATGGAACATTGAAAAAATCATAATAAAACTATAATATAAGAATAACCTTTTTTTTCACGTTGCGTTTCGGGCACCACCCCGATACACAATACTAAGCTAATACAATTACAGTAAGATTACGATGGGAAGCGCATCGTTTCCCGATACATTCGTATCCCACGAAAAATGTGTTAGATCATCTATCGGCAGAGATGCTATCTTCTGATTATTATCTTACCATGAAACAGGAGAAAGTTTTCTCCTCACACTGAGAAAATAACCTACTAAAATTTGACCTAACAGATTGATTTGTTCTCGGAATCTTTGGTCCCTAGTAAATACTTAGAGAATCAGTTAATATTGTTACTTGAATGCTTAAATGAGTCCTTTGGATTCATGAAGGACGTTTGAAATTTGCACTGGTTTACAGTCGCCACTACGGTACATAAATTTGGTTTTTATTTTATCACACTTCCTAACAATCCTTTTAGTGAAATTCTATTAGAAAGTATTATGATTGCTTACTTAGGATGGAGGCTTCAGAGACCAGTACGACATGCCACGAGGGAATTATGATGACATGCCGCCAAACCGCGGTTGGGAAGGACCGCGCCAAATGGATGATTTTCCTAACAAACGCCGTCGTTTCTAAAGCAAGCTCTTTATGAGCCCTTAGTGTGTATTTTAACGTTGTTTCCGACTAAAGCTTTCTATTTGGTTTTGTGTTTGTTGGTTAGGTACAAATAAGGGTAATTATTATGGTATGTTGTTCGAATGAAATCGTGTTTTGTCATATTCTTTTATTTGTACTTATTAACACAATTTACATGTTTGTATGAATTGGTCTGTCAGGAGAAATTCACTAAAATTGATTGCGAGTATTGTACCTATTAAAATTATATTGTTGAAACCACCACAATTAACCCTTTATTTGTCCTAACCATAGACACACATAGAATTTAAATTGGCACTCCCGTTAGCATTGTGTCACGTAAATAAATTACATTATATAATTATTGTTTTAGAAATAATGAAACTTAGAGAAAATTACTTATTAAGATACTAGCTTAGGAGATATCTTGTTTTTATCATTCTGTCATAATACGGAATTGTAAATTTTATGACAATTCGTTCACATGGAGATTCATTGACCTTTTCAGTAAAATGCTGGTAAACAACAGACTCCATTAGCTTGAAACATGTTTAGTATAATATACTATACATTTCATAGATACAAAATTCAATCATCTTTAATGTTAACATTCCGATTCTGCACTGCATCAAGTCACTGCAATTAGAATAAATTAATAAGGAATCATTTCATGATATATATCATTCAAACTATCTCAAAATCTATAAAAATATAGCGTAAATATAATTATGTATTTTATTTTAAACATAAAAAGTACTACTTGAAATAAACTTTCTGAATCACACTATATTTTAGTGTCATTACTTAGTTTAATAGACGATTAGAAAAATAAGTTGCTAGTTAAGTCCCGTTTTACTAACGTTTTTGAATATCAGTATTTCACCTTGACTTTAAGAGAGGATGTTATCCCAATAACAATTGCTTCTTCTATTTGCTGTATTTCATTAATAATATTGGTAATCAATATTTTTTGTACATCTATTTCTTTCTATGAATGCATCACAGGCTAAGTATCTGAGGAACTTACTGCCTTATATCTATAATAATATTTAATTATTCCAATGTCACTTAACCGGATAATACGCTACTAGCGCCCTCAACTTAAAAAAAACAACGGGCTGTTATCTTAGCACTAATTAAGTCTATCTGGGTGGCTGTCTTCAGTTTAATAATTTTCAGGCATCATATTAAAAAAAACCTAGTTAATTTATACAGATATCGAATTATTGAACTTGAAATACGTTTAGCATTATTCGGATGTATTTGATTTTGAAAGAACCGCCGCTATAAACTGCAATAATTAAGTCGACTCCCACAAGTAACTTTTTTTTTAATGGTTCACTAGATGACGTTTCCCTTGTGTGGGTGTAATTTATGTTATAATTTAACTTTGTGCATTTGTGTGCAATTGAGTGTGAAAAGATTATTTAACATTTCATATTTTAGTTATTTTTTACATCGTAAATAAACGTAAATATTTAAGAAATTACTCTTGAATTCTTATTTCTTGAAAACCCGTTTCAGTGTATAAAGTCAACGATCATTTCGCCTAATATTTATTAACACGGTGATAGGTTTCATCTAACAAATTTCATCATTATCAATAATACCATAACGTCTTAAATTATGTTGGCGTAGGAACACGTTATCAATATTCACCAATGATGGCAGACATAGTCTTAACCCGTGTAGTACCCATATACTTCTTTATTGTTGTAACTGGCCTTGAAATAAATGATTTTGATTTGATTGAAATAATTATAATAGTCAAGTACTTGCCCTCGCCTTTTTCAGTTAGTATGTACAGGTGACGTGATCCTACGACATCATTAATGTTATAGTGTACATACTAGGTCTTAATCTTAAATACAACAGCAAGAAAAAAAAAAGAAATGAAGTGCTACAAATCCCGCCTAAGCGGGCTTTGCGGGCACAGGTAGGCTTGTGACACAGTGTCACAGTGTTATAGTGAAATCCGTTTTCTTGTTAAAGTTTTACCCTAGTTTAATTCGATTCAATAGCCGTTCTAGCAGTAGCCGACCAGAGACTTAATTATGGAACAGGTTTTAATATTAAAACGGATTTCAGTATGACAGCACATTAATATTATAATTGGAAGAAATAAGGACCTGCGAATTAGGCCACATTTTAAAGCTTTCTTCGACGGATATTTTAATGCCTTACTAAGTTTGATATACTTTGGCGAAGAAAATGTCAAATGGGGTGCCTTCAATTTAATATAAAACTTTAATTACCAAACCGCCTTAAGCAAGCGTGATGATCAGTGTTCTTGCGTTTTCTGCATGAGAAGAAGCCTTGATTGGAGTGTAGCCTTAGGGGCTCCATGGCGCGAGGACTTGGAAAAAAATTACACCATCTCGTAGTTTTCCACTAGTGTAACAGTTTGTTTCCAAAAAAGATTTTCATCTGAGCTACCATTTTGGAAATATAGAGCGTTTTGTAAAAACAAGAAAAAAAATAAAAAAGCTCCTATCTTGGAAACTGTGCGTCGTTGGGACATGCTTTTCAGAACCTAAATAGTTTCTATGGACAAGGGTAATAAGGTTCTGCAAGAAAAACGGCCAAAATATGTTAGCCAAGGCTAAGTCGTTGCCCCTAACGATACGCAAGATCGGCCGACACTTAAAATATTTTTACAATTATTTCTTTTTTCTCAATAGTTCTCGGATTATTTTACACTATCTCATAGTTTTCTACTAGAGCAACATTTTCTTTCCAGAAAAGATTTTTATCTGAGCTACCATTTTGGAAATATAGATCGTTTTATAAAAAATAAATAAAATTCGGAGGCCCATAATTCGGAAACGGTGCGTCTTGAGTCCATACTTCTGAGAACCTAATAGTTTTAATAGTTTCTATGGTCAAGGTTAATCCGAAACTGCCATTTTTCTTTCAAATTTCCGGTTTTTTTTGGAAAATCTTTTAAGTCCGATTTTTTTTAACTCATATTTTTCGTTTGTTATTTGCTGCTCATAGTGCCCCTAAGCGTATACTCCAACTCATACACATCCGCTCCTAAGACGACCTACGGATCGAAGCCTTTGCCCTGCAGTAACGCGGCCTTGCCTGCAGTAGTGAGACGGTAATAGGCTGTCGGTGTTCGTGTTTTCTTGAAGTATGGTTTACGTTTGAATCTGTGTTCAAGAATGGTATCTATCTTTTTTATACGAAGGGAATAATCAAGTAACATTGCACGATATACTGCTAATTTTTGCCTAACAACTTCGTACCTGTTAACGCTGCGGATCCGTATGGCTATGCGCAGAAATTACATTGGGTGAAACACAGCCTAGTCAAACTAGCCTGATTGAAATTCGAACTCAAATATTTATTACAAATCACAAATTCAATCATCACAAAAATTTATTCAATTGACATATTCAGTTCTAGTTTGTCAAAGTAGGTTTTAGTCAAAACCAAAAAGATGAAGATACAATCCCGGCCACCCGGCATAATATCTGAAAGTCCTGTATGTCCTTTGCCCATTCTAAAGTGTAGATCTCTAGATTCTACAATTCTCTGTAGAATCTGTGTCTGTACATTTTTCTACACTGTAGAAAGAACGGACAAGAAATTCCACGGAGATTCGTCGTCATCCTCCTGCCCTTATCCCAATGTATTTGGGGTCGGCGCCTCATGTCTTCTTCTTCCATACTTCTCTATTACTCGTCATCACAGCAGTCACCTTCTTTCTAATCATATTATCCATTCTTCTTCATATTCGTCGTCCCCTCACTGCTGAGGATCGCGATCATGATACGTCTCCAAGCCATGAGGTCTCCTGCAGTGTGAACCGCTCGGTACAAGCTGCCTCTAGCAGCCTTCTTGATTGCGTCTGCCGATCTTGCCGGTGTCCTGCCTTGCCATCATCCATGGATACTCTTGAATAAAAAATACAGGGTGAAGGGACACCGACGCTCAAACGGTTATATATAAGTTTTACTTTGTAACGAGAATTTATTATATTATCATCATGTCATCAACATAGATGGAGAAGTAAAAACGCGTATTTTAGAAGATAACTCATAAAGTACCCAAGTAAAGTTAATAAAACTTATATGAGACCACCGTGCGAGTTTGCTCTGCCACATGAAAAAATAATCATGAAAATTGGACCATTCACAGATAAATCGGTGAAAATATTAGTTCTTTACCTATGAAATTGCCGTTTTGTTTGAAAAAAGTTAGTTTTTTTTTTTCGAACTTATTTATTTCTTTTATTCAAAGTAATCACCCCTGCAATCAATGCATCTTTGCCAACGCTGTGGCAGTTTATGGATGCCCTTCTTGAAAAAATCAGCTGGACGGGAGACAACAAACTCTTCAAAGGCATTTTGTACTGCCTCTCGGGAATTAAATTTTTTACCCGCTAAAAAGTTGTCCAAATTTTGGAAAAAGTAATAGTCGGAAGGCGCAAGATCTGGTGAGTATGGCGGATGAGGGAGAGCTTCCAAACCCAACTCATGCAGCTTAGAGACGGTCTGTTGTGCAGTATGGGGCCGCGCGTTGTCGTGAAGTAGCAGTGGAGACGACCGATTGACCAAAGCTGGTTGCAGACGTGCGAGTTTCGCCATCATTGTGGTCAGTTCTTCAATGTACACATCTGCAGTAATGCTCTCGCCGTTTTGTAAAAAGCTATGATGAATCACACCAGCACTAGACCACCAAACTGTGACCATCACCTTTCTAGGGGTCATTTTTCGTTTTGCACATTGCTTTGGTACCGAACCAGAATCTAACCAACTTGCTGAGCGCTTTCGATTGTCAAAAAGAATCCATTTTTCGTCGCACGTAACAATTCGGTTCAAAATTCCTTCATTTCTGTGCCTGTTAAGCAGCGCAAGGCAAGTCTCGACGCGTACGTTGCGCTGGCGATCGTTAAGTTCGTGGGGCACCCATCTATCAAGCTTTTTTATCTTGCCAATCTGTCGCAAATGGACCAATATTGTTTTAATGCTAACATCAAAAGCTGCTGCCAGCTCAGCTGTAGATTGAGTTTCATCAGCTTCAACAATCACCTTTAATTCATCATTGTTGACCAAAGTTTCCGGACGACCACGAGGTTCATTTTTCAAGTCAAAATTCCCAGAACGGAACCGAGCAAACCAATAACGGGTTGTGCGTTCGTTTGTACAGTTCTCTCCGTAAACGTCGTTGATGTTACGGGTCGTTTGTGCCGCGTTGGTGCCACGACGGAACTCATATTCCATAATTACACGAAATTTCAAAGTATCCATTATGAGGAAAAATGTTAAAATGTAATGAAAATACAACGCTAATCAATAAACAAAAGACTGATTTTGTAAATAGAATGTCATATTTTTAAAACAAAATTAATTTGAATTTAGAACTCATAGCCAATCAAAACTTTTTTTTGTTTGAAAAAGTCTGTACTGCAATACGGCAATTTCATAGGTAAAGACCTATTACATACCAATACGCAATTTTGTTTTCTTTGATGTATCGTGTTTCATATTTTTTCCAGCAATTTTGATTTTAAACTAAATAAATTACGGAGAAATGAGGTACCAAACATTAAAAAAAAACAACCGAGTTGAGAACCTCCTTTTTTTTAATCGGATAAAAGCCATGGCAACTAAGAGATGACCAGTACTGACGGTGCCCGTTCGGAAAATGACACATGGATCAGCATTAACCATTTTAACGGGAACTGAATGCGGTTCCCGTTAAAAATGGTTGAGCTGGATAACAAACATTTTCTGATCCTGCCGCGTGTTGGGTCATTAACCCATCCGACACAAACCAGCATCAGCGAGTTTTTGTTTTTAAAATCATATACAAATAAATATAAAATAACTATTTTGCAATACGGTGCTTTGGCGACTATCTGTTTTCCCTAGGTGTGGTGAAAAAGGAATGGTGGAATTTTAAGTTGTCCGTCAACATCAGTTTATAACAGCTTGATGTAGTAGTGGAACTACTGGTTTATTTCAACCTTCATTGACAACGCTAATTTTCTTTTGGCTCTTTTATTTACAAGTTTGAATGTACAACATTACAATGCAATATAACTTTATTTGGAATTTCCTTCATGTAAGCATTTTTCATGCTTCAAAGGCCATGGCCACAATTACTTTGTTTTCGTTCAAAAGAAAATTAGCACTGAAACTTAGTATGTTTTAGATTATTGGTAAGTACATTGAATGTGATGGCTAATGGGCGTGTTCGTTGAGATGTACATCAAAATAATTTCTAGTATTTTTTATAAACATTTAAATGATGTTTAAAGAAGCTCTTCAAGAACCATAGAGAGTAAAAATAGCCTAATAGCCGTATTTTTTTAAAATAAAATAACCGTCTTAGTAATCAATTAAATTGGCATTAGATAAAAGCAATCTGCATAGCGTGTACAAAAACTATATTTTTAAATTTGTTTGGTCCATAATTCAGTACAAATCCTGTGCTGACGTAGCCATTAGCGTCACATGTGGAGATGGGGTCAAGATTTTAAAACAGATATTCGCGTTTTGGACACTATTTTCGTTAGGATTGCCAATGAAATTGCAGAAATAAAGCAGGCATATACATATGTGTTATGTTCTAAGACACTCAAACTCAAAACATTATTACTAAACTTATTTTACAAGCACTTTTGAATCGTTTAAAAAAAGGTTTCAGTCAAAATCATAGGTCACAATAACTGAAAGGAGGACTAGATGCCCAGTACAAAGCGTAGATCTAATGTAATCTCAAAATCTCTATGGAGAAGAGACACTCTTTTAAATATATCACAAAATCAATGCCACTTTTCGTTGTAATTTTATAACTCGAGAACGGCTGGGCCGATTTGGCTGATTTTGCGTTTGAAATGTTTGTCGTAGTCCAGCGAAGGTTTAAAAGGTGAGAAATGTAGGGTAGGGTGGGTAGGTAGGTAGGTAGGGTAGAGTAGGGTAGGTAGGTAGGGTAGGAAGGTAGGTTAGGGTAGGGTAGGTAGGTAGGAAAAGTGCATTGCATTAACTTTCGACAGAACGAAGTCTGTCCAGGCAGCTAGTCAAACATATACTACAAATCTGGATTGTCATTGCCAAAAGTTGTTAAAATTTTTCATTTCGTCGCATCACCAATATTATAAAGCTGGAGCTCGTGGCTAAATAATAAGAGCCGCACGGATCGATCTTTAAGGTTAAGCCGTGCTTGCCGAGGTTGGTCCGTGGATGGGTGACCATAATTACATACCGAGTTTCCTCCGCGTCTCGGAAAGCACGTTAAGCCGTTGGTCCCGGCTGTCATTTATAGATCTTTGACAGTCGTTACGAGTAGTCAGAAGCCAAAATTCTGACATCCAGTCTTACTAAGGGGTATCGTATTACCCAGTTACTAGGTTGTGGATGTCAGATAGGCAGTCGCTTCATGTAAAATACTGGTACTCAGCCGCATCCGGTTAGACTGGAAGCCGACCCCAAGATAGTTTGGGAAAAGGCTAGGCAGATGATGGCAAATATTATAAAGCTGAAGAGTTTCTTTGTTTGATTGCTTGAACGCGCTAATCTCAAGAACTACTGGTCCGATTTGAAAAATTATTTCATTGTTAGGTAGACTATTTATCGAGGAAGGCTATAGGCTATATATCATCACGCTACGACTAATAGGAGCGGAGCAGCAATGAACAATTTTGCAAAGCGGGCAATGAACAATTTTGCGGCGAAAATGTGACGCAGACGAAGTTGCGCGGGACAACTAATTATCATATAAAATCTTAGGTTTGATTGTTTGAACGGTATAGTATGGCTTTATTTTCTAATCCAATTATTTATGATAAGAGATTTCCTGTTTTTTTTATTTGATTCGGTTTTTAGTAGACAAATAAATAATTTAATATCTGCGGATTTTGTTGTTGTCAACAAGCTGTGACTTAAATAACCATTAGAAAAGGAATTTTTGATAAGACGTACGCCAGTCAAAAAAAAATCCTAAGTAATTTAGGCCATAAGAGGGTGCTTCTTTCAACACCCTCCTCTTTTGAAGTCTGTTAAAAATCTTGTGTCAGTAAATCATTTAATTTTTTATTGAATAAAAACCTTGTTTTAGTATAACGCGAACGTTCAAACAAACGAGAAAAATGAAAATGTGAAACATTTTAAGTGTAAAAAAATCAACTAACTTTTGTAGGCCACTGTATGTAACAAAATGTATGTAGCTGTGCTCGTTAAAAGAGGTCAGCAATAATACAAAAGAGAATAACTTAAAAAATATTGATTCTTAGCTGGAAAAGAATTATTATACAGAGTTATTCATCTCATTGACAGACCGGAATCGGCATTGTACGATTCGTATCATTAATTGGGCACAAATCCCGATTCCGGTCGTTACTCGTAAAATCATACCGTACGGTTGATGATTACTCGACCAGTATAAAAGTCTTACATCGGATTGAATGTGTTGCCTGTTCTCTACTTCGGTGAATATAGGTCGGGTGTTACGTCATAGCGGGTGGACCTTTATAAACGCTATTTGACAAGTTATAACAAGTGAACTAAATACTTGAGCGGCAGAAGCCCTATTGGCTTATTCACATTCATATCTCGTTATTGACCCAAACCTACTCCTATAAAAATTGAATTTATTTGGAGATGATTGTTAATCAAAATTTGAACGTTTTGAAGGAAATAATAATTTTATAATTAATTAAAATATATGTAAATTAAGAAAATTACTATTTTCATTAATTTACCACCTGTGCTTCTTTTTTTCAGGATTGTGTGTGTACCTAGCTAAAAATACTTAACACATCACAATTGGCTCATAGACCAATTTCGCCATGACTTGACCATTTTTCGCATCGACAATCATAACTTATTCAATAAAATGATTTATGGATGCGGAGACTAGACTAAGTACTTAATTCGTTACTACTTGACTAATTAGGGTTGCGCCTCATCTAGCAGCCGAGCGCATCGTCGATGCTGCGGCATGCGATAAAACACTAGCTCTGTTTCTCGCTCTAGCAAATTCAAAGCGATTCTGAGCGACGGAAAAGAGTCAAGAGTATGGAAAAGTGCGTCTTCGTGCTGGCTAAATGAGGCGCAACCCTTACTGATCGACGTTGCTGTTGACATGACCAAATGTTTGACAATACGACTAACTGAGATTGACGTAGTGATTTTTTTTGCAGATTTTTTAATTAACGTCTCCTACAGTACCTATGCGCGATTGCCTGTTCTGTTTTATTGAAAAGAAGAAAAACTGGCGTTTTCGTGGCTTTATGGTCAGTCAGCCTGTATTGATGAAGGTGTTCCGTGCCAAATAAGGTTTAGTGAATCACTATTGTCTGACTTTTGTACAAATTTCCAAGTGATGCTAACACAAAGTTGCTACTCTATAGCGATATCTCATTAAAATTCTTGCTTGCGGGTAACAATTTTTTTACAAAAATATTTGATAAAAAGGCAGTCCTAGTTACAACAAGGGTACTTGGATCACGTTGTCAACTGAAAATCCTAAACGATTAGTCCGTACTTTCAACCTTTTTTAACTCTGATGAAAAACTTCCTTGAGTAACATTGATTCGCCTAGACTACATAAAATTGTCATCAAATAAACGAGTTCTATTTATTATGGCTGTTAATTAAATCGCCATTCATGTAATCAATCGTCATTTTGTAAGTAATGGCAGTGATTTGCATGGGCTTTGACTCCTACTAAATGCAGTACATACGCAGGGCGTCCAATCAAGCTATGCAAAACCAGTTTATGCGAATCTCTCACTGTACGGGAAATCTATACGAAGCAAATGTGCAGGGAATAAAGTTTGTGGCCAAATAATAACGGCCGTTTGATCTTCAACGTTAAGCGATACTTTACATACCAAACCACTCGGTGCCATAAAGTGCACGTTAACCTGCTGATCCGGTTGCATCCCGTGGCTGTCGTTCGTAGTTTTTATAGTCGTTGCGGTTGCGGGCAATCTTTCCAGGGAGTATCGTGTTACCCAGTTATGAGGTTGTGGAGGTCAGTCAAGCAGTCGCTTATGTAAAATACTGGATTTAGCTGCATCCGTTTATGTTGGATGCGGTCCCTCATATTTTGGAATAGGCATGACAATGTATCTTTATGATGAGGAAATACTTGAAAGTATTAACCAAACTTTTTATCTTTAAAATATAATTCATATTTAAACGTATTCTTATCCAGTTTCTCCAATTGATTCGTAATATCGACGTCTCAGATCTCAGACTGACATGCAAATGTGCATTGCTGATTTCGTCGTTTTGTTCCATTTCGACTTTTCGAGCCTTCAAGGATTAAGTACTACTGAAAACGTTGTTTTTCTTTTCTTATTGTTGTATGTCTGTATTGTTATTGGATAGAAAAGCAGGTCTACGGTCCAATCTCCTGCAGTCGTATTCTCATATTTTTTTTTGTGATTGAGCGTGTTAAATATTGAATTTGGTTCTTTTAGACTTCGTTCTATTCAATTAGTACCTACATAACCGTACTTGGTCTGCTTAAGTTAATGCAACCACGCAAACGCATATTAAAACTACAGTCTCTCCATTCGAGGAAAGTTATTCTTTGTCAAAATTAAGTTCCGGTAAGATCCCTCAAATACTACTTAAAAAGCAGTCATGTTTTTTTTTCGTGGCTATGTTTTCCCTTTCAAGGTTATGTATTGAGGTGGATTTATGATTTTTGGAAATTGGTGATATTGGATTTTTCCATCCGGAAGTTTCTTAGTAGCAGCCTGGAGTCTGAACTTGTGTCCGGTAATTCGCAATATGCTCGTCCTCTATATATGGAACTTAACATAACTGGCAAAACGTGGGTGTACACCTCTAAGCCTAACCTTTCAGGGATTACAGGCGTGATGTTATATTGGGAAGAATTAGTTTTATTGGGAATTACAAGAGGGTTCTATTGTAGTTTGCCTGCACTGCTTAATATTTTTTCCTCAGTTTAAATTAGCAGTTATAATTTAACATTGAAAAGGAGGAGGATAACATGAAGAGCTGAATAAGAAACCACATTTGCTTCATCGAAGACACCTAGTATATCTGTCTGAAACTCTGCGGCTATCTCTGAGTAACTCACTGGTAAGTTATGATCTAAATGCAACACGTCCTCATAAATAACCGAAAGTAGTTTTAAACTTAAACCATGTGTGCTATTTTAGAGCACGATTAGACGACGAGTGGAAAATAAATAATAAAAATTATGTCACCGGAGAAATGAGGAAGCTGTTTGTGTGCATATTCAAGATTTATTCTGAAACTATTGACGCTCAGTAACCGGCGAAATCTGGTATAAAATATATTTTTTTAAATAAGTTTTACACTTTAGCTCAAGCCTGCCGCATGGTCAACACATGCAGAAGGCAATATACAAGGTAGTCGGTTAAATTTATCAACCTTAGAATAAAAGTCACCCGTCGTGTCGATATTTTCAAATCTGTTATTCGATTTGAAGTAGAATCTGTCTTATCGTAAGCCCCAGCGATGATTTATGAATCATTGTAAGCTATTATAACTTCACTATTGTATTAGGTAAGCTTGTGATGATACTGTATGTTTCAAAATAAAAAATAAAAAACCGTAACGTAATAAAAAATTAAAGGCGAGGTAATTTTTAAGGAGGAGGGCTATGCTAACTGTAACAGATAGAAGGATTATCTGTATAATATGCAATTTTAGCGGTTACTGAAAACATAATATATTTTTGAGAAGAAACATTTTACCCAATTTTTTGACGTCTATAATATACTAGAATAATTAATTGTACCTAATGAGACTGTAACACATCGTCTACAATCATTAAACCCACTTCATAAGTTTTTCAGCAATCCTATATTTGGATGGACAAATCGCACACTCGAGTGTTAAACCTTCCTTTTATAAATAAGAAGGCTATTTTATTCTAAATACCATTGTCATTGTACTGCTAGAGTGCAATTTTATTTCAGGAAGAAAATATTGCCATATAACTGACATTACATAAGTAATTAAAATCTATACATAGACCGCACAATTTTATTATGCTCTAAAAATATTTCTATTTACATTTATGGTTTTAAAATACCTTTAAAACAAGGTGCTGATCTTAACTGGAAAACTCTTTTCTGAACCCAGATCCAATACTATTTCACATTTATTTTTAGGATTACGCGCCCTACCCTTTCGCATAATTTACTTTATTAAGAAAATCATAAGAGACCGATTGGGGTTAATTTGAATGCGCACTACAACTACCATAAAGCGAACATGGAAATCCTTCTACTACTTACCTGCTCGTTTGAGGCTAACCTCAGCCCCTCAGGGTTACCAAGATCTACCCACTCCTTGAGAAAAATAAATGATTATTCAACCACCCTTATTGAAATTGAAATGATTTTTAATAAAGAAAGAATGAGCTGACCCGATAAGTCTGATAATATAATGACACTTGCGTTAGTATGGACATGCTATTTTGAAGATGCATGTGTCTATCTCCCATATTTACCTTTTAACATTATTGTGAGTTCAATACTTGCGTTGCTCAATTATGTATTATTATGTTGCTAAAAAACAAAAAGAAATAAATGATATTTATTTTAATTAATTCTCATACTTAATTAAAAGCTTAACTAGAGTAAATATGTAATAGGTATTACTTAACTAAATTTAGAAAAATACTTATTGTCTAATGATATTCTATTTTTTACAGTCAGCATCAAATAATGCAAGATGAAGCATTTTTAACAACCAACTAAAAACCCTTTAATAGTAAATAAGAGTATTTCGAACTCTTTCCAATATCTTAAGTTTTTTTTTCTATTTTAGTAGTACAGTACCTTTAAAAACAAACAATGATTTTACATTTATAAAAATATTTTCTGAAATTTAATACTAGTTGTCCAAAAATGCTGACTGTAATGTAATTAATACCTTCCAGTACAAGTTGTGTTGTATGTATAATTTAATTAGATACTAATTTTGTTATTATTATGTTCACAGGTTTCAGTTTTTAGCTAGACCACCTGCCGGGACATTTATTCTGGTAACTAATTTCTTTGAATATACTAAGGTCATTAAGAATTTATGTACTAGTCCCTGAAATAATATTTTTTGCAAAAAATACTTCTTATTTAGTTATAATTAAATTCAATCAGTTGTAAGGATTTATTGGTGTTTTAACAAAAAAAAATGTAAAGTATACAGATTATAATTCTGAACTCAAAATGATCTCTTCTAATGATCTGGCTTTTCAAAAGCATTTTCTATCTTTATCATTTAATAAGATTAGCGTATGTTAAAGTGTTTTACTTTTTGTCTTCAGATGACCAGAATCGAAGCTTTGACAAAATTTATATTACCGGTCTGGATGATTTGTGCAAGGTGCGTAAATTTAATTATCAACAGTTATATTATGTTTGATTTTTTGTTAAAAGAATGATGATTCATTATTTTTTGTCTTCTTTTCCCGACTGATGCATAATGAAGCATAACCATTGAAATCTGATTAATTTTGAAGAAAAAGTCTTTACATATTTTTTTTCCGTTAAAATGATGTTAATACGATGGTTTTAAAACGCTGTTATGAAACATGTAATGACTTGTTTTTCAATCATTTAAAATACACAAATAATACAATTTTGATGCGAATGTAATGCTTATCATGTTTTTTTATTTTTATTTTACAGTGCCAAGAGCTGTCGGCGGGTCCCCCCGGCGTTTCGAGGACAATTACTATCGCCATTATATAATTGAATGAAGGTAATGGTTCAATACATTAAGGTTTTTAATATTTAATAAAAAAAGTCAATGATGATTCAATTTTTTTGTCTTCTTTTCCCGACTGAAGTATACTGAAGTATAATAATGATGTTCTGATGTAATTACTTTTCATTAAAAATACTGCGTCCCGTTTATCCTTATAGTGACACTTGTTTGTTTTATTTTTTACAGATATTCAAAGGAGTAAAGGAAGTGGAGAAGAACGACAAACATTTTATTACCATTTATTCAATGATTACTTTTTTACCGACTAAGCGTAATATTTTATTACATACTTATGTATCTACGCAATGCACATATACATTATTTATAGATACTTCTCAGTCACAAAATATTTCGATCTGAAGTAAATTTCGATATTTTTTTTAACGAGAAGTATTTATGCAAGGTTAAATTTTTCAATGCCACCTGGAGGTTAACTACTCTAAATACTGGAGATAGCAAAATTTTACTCAAATAAAACATTCCTTTATTTTTAAAAAGAATCATATATGCAATCAAAGATTTTCGAAAATTTGCTGGCCACACTTGGGAATCGCACCAGCTAAGACCGAAAAAATAAAACTATAAATTTATGCTATTTATTTTTGTACAGTTTAAATAAATTGAGATTTTATGGTTTTGTTTTCATTTAATTTATCATGTTTGTTAGAGAGATTTGATCCTTATGTTTGGCGCTATCGATCGATAGCGTAAAAGTACAGGGTGTTATTTTTTCACATTTTAGCTGGTTTGATTCCCGAGAGTGGCAAGCGTATTTTCGAAAATATTTGAATAAAAATGTTTCTTTTTAAAAATAAAGGAATGTGTCCTTTGAGTAAAATATGCTACCTTCAGTATTTAGTAAAGTTTCCCTCCAGGTGGCATTGAAAAATTCCAACCTGTATATGAAAAAAGAAAAGTATTACTTGTTTATGCTATTTTGAACTTTATTGTTTCAATCATAATAAACGTTAGAATCTTGAAAACAATTTGTTTTATTGTTCTATCATTAAGGAATTATCGAAAGATTTGTAATAAATATTTTTTTTATATGACAAGACCCTGTTATATAGGAGACTGACTAGGCTGTGAAAAAAAATTGCTTGTTTGTACAAGCAATTTTTTTTTATTCCACTTTGTCGCACTGGTGGGACAACTTAGTGGGCCAATAATCTAAATATAGACTCCGTACTAGATTATTATTAAGGCAGGCTTGTTACACCATAGGTTTTCGGCCATAGTACATCTGACTAGGTGTTTCAGGGTGATATAGCACTGTTAAAAATAAATAAATCATCCTTGATTAGGTAACTACTCCACGTATAGTCCTGTGTAAACTGTCGAACTTAGTAAGTGCTTCTTGATATAAACTATCGGGTCAGATTTTGATTTCGTCATAATAAAAATGGACCAAGGTCTAGATCAATGAACCACATCTCTATTGGATTCAATAAATTTTACCAAGTCTCCTAAGGTAGCCGTTAAATTTTCTCGATAAAAGATTAAAAAAAAATACAATTTCTTCCGTCTATTCAGTATCTGCCGACTTTCGCTCTTCATGAAAAATGGACCAAGGTCTAGATCAATGAACCACATCTCTATTGGATTCAATAAATTTTACCAAGTCTCCTAAGGTAGCCGTTAAATTTTCTCGATAAAAGATTTAAAAAAATACAATTTCTTCCGTCTATTCAGTATCTGCCGACTTTCGCTCTTCATGAAAAATGGACCAAGGTCTAGATCAATGAACCACATCTCTATTGGATTCAATAAATTTTACCAAGTCTCCTAAGGTAGCCGTTAAATTTTCTCGATAAAAGATTTAAAAAAATACAATTTCTTCCGTCTATTCAGTATCTGCCGACTTTCGCTCTTCATGAAAAATGGACCAAGGTCTAGATCAATGAACCACATCTCTATTGGATTCAATAAATTTTACCAAGTCTCCTAAGGTAGCCGTTAAATTTTCTCGATAAAAGATTTAAAAAAATACAATTTCTTCCGTCTATTCAGTACCTATCTGCCGACTTTCGCTCTTCATGAAATAGTTGGTGGGGTGTTCTTAGTCTTCACCGCGAGCAAACTCTGGTTCGCCATTCGTATAAAGATAATAGTCTCCTCTTATGTTTGTTGAGACAGGGTTACCCATATCAACAGAGTTCTCTTTACATTCGCCATTTTCAAATTTCTCCCAATTTTCACATGGAAATGCCACAAAAGGTATTTTGGAGTCTATAGATTCGGCAAAAAATAGCGTCGAACGTCCATGACTACAACCCTCTGAAAATAAATAACATTGTTATCGTTTGTTTTCATTACCTGTACCTACGCCGATTTTCTATTCCATACTAATTAACTAAAACAAAACATCAAGCCTCTTACCCGAAGAGTTAGGTAGAGGTATACTAGTAAACCCACATTTCGCCAGTTTACTGGTGAAGAAAGAAAAACCTATTTGCCAATCAAGAAAACTTTTTCCTTAACCGCAACTTGGTTGCGAACAAAGAATAAGAACTTCGCAAACTTAGATAGTTGCGATGGGAGAAAATCATTTCTTAATTCGCAACTAGTAGCTTAATAAATAATTAAAAAAAAAACATAGATTCATGTATTCAGTAACTGCATACAGCCTAGAATTAAAATAAAATTTAACTCGATAGTAACGCACTCAAATTAGATTCTTGAAACACTTTCTTATCGTTTAAATGCAGCTAATTTGAAAATAGATTGTCAACAAACAGACAACGAAGGTTGCTAATTAGGAAAAAACACTTTTGCGTAACCTGGTTACGAAACTTTATCATCTGGATGCTTAGTTGCGGTTAAGGAAAAAGTTCTCTTGATTCGCAACTGGTTGCGAACAAAGAATAAAAATTCTTAATCGAAATGGTTGCGAATCGCAGTTGCGAAAACGGACGGAGGGGACGATTTAACCTGATTTTTTTTTATGATTTGTCACTTCGAATAACCAACTTTAAATCTATAAAAATCCTAAATGGGTATACGAAATTAAAAATGATTTGAGAAACCTAACGATTATTTTCAAATATCTATTCAATGAAACCGTTAACATAGTTCGTGAACTTTCTTTTTTTTTGTTCACGTCGCCATATTGTTTACGTGGTATGTGTGGTATCGCTTCCATCTTGTTGGTTTCAAAGGTTTTTTTGCCGTTTCAGTTTATGTAAAGTACTCTTCGACCGATACTATTACGGAACAAACAAGCACAAGGCAATGTATCTTCAAAATGGACCTACTGAATTTTCATTTATTTTAGGGTTGACCCTAAGAAATGAAATTGATGACTAACACCCGTATCTAAACAAGTCAAAGTGATTACCTACTTCAGTAAAATAATTAGGTACCCACTTATTATACGATTTTTATTCTGTTGTCTATTAATTGCTTGAAGTTATAAATGTCAAAGGTTAGAATTCTTAGCTTGGCTTTCTGTGTCCTTACTTCGTTCAAATTCATTGCATAAAAATGGTTGCAGGAATTATTTAAACACAAGTTATTACTTTAACTTAACTATAAATACAGTACAAGTGTAAATATTACTTCGTGGAGTATTCTAACTTATGATTATGACGGTTCTTATTTCGTACAAATTCTTATCTATTGCATAAAACCCTTTCTCTTCCACCTTATGCAACCATTCATAAGGTGGAAGAGAAAGGGTCCCCCAAATTAAAATTTTCGTGTTTTTGCAATTTACCGGTCAGTTTCAATACCCATGTATTTACAGAATTATAATCATCATGCAAATCCTCTATACAACCCTCAGAGTTCATTTAATCCCATTGAATAATTTTTCATGAAATAGTCATTTAATGGGATTAAATGAACTTAAAGGTGTCGCATTGATAATTTTAATGATAATAATTTTCCAAAGCCATATTTGTTACGGCCACGAATCATATTTTAATCAACATACAACCTGGAATTAACCCGCGGGTGACCCTGTCGCTTTCACCTTTAGCAATTACTTAAACTCAAAATTAACTTTACTATAGATACAAGTGTTAGAAAATAAGTTACGTCTCGCCCTGGGATTTTACTCGATAATTTTCTAAATATTTCAATCGATAATCGTTATGATACGCAAGTCAAAAAAAGATACGTAATATGGTCAATCAGTTCTTACCTATAACTTGTTGCGCCCCTTCGCAGCCGGGCTGCCTCGCTCGCCCGTTGTTTGGGTAAAAATCTGCATGACCATGGCTTCTCCTATATCCGTAAATGCCACCACAGGAATGGATAATATCTACAAACTCGGCATCGCTTTTTTCTAGACGATAATCTGCTTCCATCAAAGGAAGCTCGAAGAGAGGTCGAGCGGGATCTAACCCTGCGTGATATGGTAGACAACTTGGATTATCAAATAAAGTTACTTAAATAGCTACAAACAGTTACACAATTTCGTACATACACAAATAAGTAGGTACATAACCATATCATCATGCCTGTAATCCTGGAAGGGTTAGGAAGTGTACCTAACAGTACCTACACCCACATTTCGCCAGTTATGTTTAAGACTCATGTAATAGGCGGCGACCATATTGCCACCAACCGCTATTGATAATTTCCTGATGGAAAAATCAAACAATACTGCTCGAACTGGGAATCGAACGTAAGGCCCTAAGCACACGGCGTATTTTAAACGCGCAGACGACGCGCGTTTGATTCTATAAAAACGAAAGAATCTACGGAGCAGAAAACTCGTGTTCCTGAAACGCACGTCGTCTGCGCGTTTAAAATACGCCGTGTGCTTAGGGCCTAAGACGGCTAAGACGAGACCTATACGCTCAGCAGTCGCGTTTGCGCCCACTAGACTGTCGAGGCTATATTATTTAAAAGTAGTCATCACTTTTCATGGCCTTATCCCATGTAATATTAAAAGTAAAAACGGATATAGGTACACTTGCTCACCTGTGATTCTATGTATTCTTAGGTTTGAAAATAATGCTGTATAACCCATGACATGTGAACCTAAACTATGCCCCATTAAATGCATAATCTTTCCGTCTACTTGATAGGTTCTTGCGATAGAGTCTAACAGTTTAGCTGTTTTCTTCCCCACATATCTAGTGCTAAATGCTGACCATGGATAAGCCGGGTTTTTCGCTATTTCACTCCAATCTACGGTAATGACGTTCAAATCAGATTTTCTCAAGAAAGCATCCTTTATTTTCTGAAGCCATTCCGTCTTCTCGTGAGAGAACCACCCATGCGTCACAACCTTAATGTCATTGGTCGAGTTAAAGTATTGGCTTGTAAATAGTTGATTGTCTTCAGGGATTTTTAATTGCTCTGCATCAGTGTTCCGTCTACAACAAAAATATCAGGACAATTGTGACCTACACATCTTTGAAAATTAAGTGATGACTCACGATTTTATTCCAATACCGAGATCGTGACAATGAGGACATTGGAACTTCATAATTGGGCATTTAGTTCTCACCTGGTGTACAAGTAATAGTAAGAGTCTCCAAAAATCATTCCACGCGTTTCCTGTGGCAGAGTAGAGAAGTTCATGGTATGGGTGTTGCCTTGATCATCGTAGAAGTATATCCATTCGTCTCCATATTCCGGACCCTGTTCATTCTCGTAAGGTAGAGCTGCTGTATAGGAGACTGTAATTTCAAAGTAGCGGGTAGGTGTTGAGGAAAAATACTGTTATAGAAATCAACGGAAGGTATGGGTTACACCGAGTTAGCAGTAGAATTTTATTTTTTACGGTCTGCCACAAAAACCTATCTTCTGTGTCTGATCTCTTCCCGGTGGGGACGTATTACCATACTATAGGACTTAAGTGAAAGGGAACCAATCACTTTTCCGAATTTTGTTTGTTCGAATTTCATTTTACCGAAAACTATTGTCCGACGTCTCTTTTGCTATATGCGTTATTTGATATATTTTTACATCATCGAAGTATATTATGTGTCATATGTATTATTTTACCGAAGCTTATTTCGCCGATTTTAAAAAAACTTTTTGCTATTGGCCGAAGCCTCTTGTGTGTTCTGTTCTGTACTGTTTTCATTTGACAAATGATTTATTTCCCATATTTTCACCACACCGAAACGTGCCACTTACTCTGGCAGGGCACATTCCTCCATAAGACGTCATAGATACTGTGTAGAAATTACATAAAGTATTTTGTACTCGCTTGTACCACTGTATGGGGAAATTGAATTCTTTAATATCTTTTTTAATTACACACCGACTAATTCTGTGACTTGGCGACAAATTGCGATGAATTGGCGACAAAATATGGGAGAAAACAGATCTGCGCTAGGTGCCCTAGTTTTAGCGATATAAATGTTGCCCTGCTGGGGAGACTCTCTCCAGATAGGCTACCTATAAACCCTAATATCTTTTAAACCAGTGACCGACAAATTCTGATATTTGGCGACTGATTCAGACTAATTGGCGGCAAAATATGGGAGAAAACAGATCTTTGCTAGGTGCCCTAGTTTTTGAGACATAAATGTGGCCCTGCTGGGGAGACTCTCTCCAGATCGGCCACCTATAAACCCTTATATCTTTTGAACCAGTGACCGGCAATTCTGATATTTAGCGACAAATTTCGACTAATTAGCGACTAATTTTTTGTGTTTTCAAAATTCAAATTCCTGATGGTGGCCCTGCCAGAGTCAGTGACACCACCGAAACAACATTTTACGGAATATTAATTTGTTACAAATATATAGCCGGTTACTTGGTAGCATTTTCAATATTAAAGTCACGAAGTCTTGTCTGCCCTACCCATAGTGTAATAAAAGCCCGCGTAGGCGCAGAGGGCTGCCCAAACCCCGCAGCGGCGGAGCCGTGACAGAACAGAAACAATGCTTGCTGCATGTTGTATGCCTGCTTGCAAGTCGCTTGCCTGCTTGCACGCTGGATGCCTGCTTGCATGCTGCATGTCTGGTTGAAACAGAAACAGTCGCATAATGAATGTTCGGAAATATAAAACTTCGAACAAATGTTTTTTCGGCTAAGAGTAACTTCGGTAACAAGTTTTGGGACCAAATGAAGCGACGGAGTAGAGAAAAAAATGAATTGATTTTTAGAAAACTGATACACTGGCAGACGTGACTTCGATGAAGTGAAAAAAACGAAACGAAAATAGTTTTAGGTGACATGAAATTCGGTCAAACATTTTTGGAACTTATCAAATCAAATCAATCAAATCGACTGACCCGACACTATACCGAAGACATCCTGGACATCAGCCTGTATGAGATTAGGAAGGCTCTGAAACAGCTCAAAAACCACAAGGCACCGGGTGATGATGGAATTACGGCCGAACTTCTGAAGGCGGGTGGAAAACCGGTACTTAAGGCCCTCCAGACGCTGTTTGATTCCGACATACTCAAGGGGAAAACGCCACAGGCATGGAAGGGCACTGGAAGATGTCGTCATGGTTCTGGACTGGAGAGCGCTAGGCATCAACGTCAATGGCGAGTACACCTCTCACCTTCGATTTGTCGACGATATAGTGGTCATGGCTGAGACCGTGGAGGACCTCAGTACAATGCTCATTGACCTCAGTAGAGCTTCCAAAAGAGTGGGTCTTAAAATGAACATGGACAAAACTAAAGTCATGTTGAAGGCCCATGTAACACCCACTTTTATCAAGATCAGAGACTCTGCAATCGAAGTAGTAGACAATTATGTCTACCTGGGACAAGCGGTCCAGTTGGGTAGGTTTAACTTCGAGAAAGAAGTCAATCGTCGGCTGGGCAGCGTTCGGGAAGTTGCTTGGTTTCTTCTCGTCCAACTTACCGCAGTGTCTCAAGACGAAAGTCTATGACCAGTGTGTGTTGCCAGTGATTACATACGAGTCCGAAACGTGGTCGCTCACAATGGGCCTCATCAGAAGGCGTAAAGTCACCCAAAGAGCAATGGAGAGGGCTATGCTCGGAATATCATTGCGTGATCAAATCAGAAATAAAGGACATTCGCAAGAGTACCAAGGTTACCGACGTAGCCCGAAGAATTGCTAAACTTAAGTGGCAGTGGGCAGGGCACATTGCTCGCTGAACGGATGGGCAATGGGGCCGAAAGTTCTGGAATGGCAACCGCGAACTGAAAGACAACCTCCCACTAGGTGGACCGATGACCTGGTGAAAGTTTATGTGGCCGACCCGGTTAATGTGGCGACGCTTAGGGGAGGCAGTGGACGTCTTTCGGCTGAAATGATGAATGATGACACTAATATTAATTGGCTAATCTCCGTTGCGGTAGGGAGCCAATATTAGTATTATCTATCTAGAGTAATTTCGTTCTGGTTTAGATAAATAGGTAATGTTTCTTATCCACAATAAGTTGTAGTTTGCTCTTATAATGATAAGAAAAGATATAATTATACAAATATTTACCCAACCAGCAATTGTATACAATTAGCAGTCTGGAAATCATTTCTGCGACATGTAGTGTATGCGTTGGCACTTGCAAGTCTTTGACTAATTTAGGGTTTTTCTTGACTCTCCAGGAAATGTACGTGTGTATTTTTCTTATCAAAAGACATGTTTAACATTTGTTATCACTTACGACTTTTTACCTGATAGGCAGTTCTAGTGAACGTGTAGTATTTTTTAAGGTATTTAGATGGTGTAAGCCTAGGAGGTTTCTGTAAAAAGTAGGACGTTAAGAATAGACTCGCGGTTTGAGGGTTTCGTCTCAAAACTGTCCGGCTGCCCAAACGTTCATCGGCCTATGAATTTGCAATTCTGGATTGACAAACTTAAGTTTGATAAATGATAAAGTTTAAAAAAAAATTGATAAATAAGTAGAGCCGATAGATTACGTTGAAATAGAATGAAAAAGTACTTCAAGAGAAGCTTGAGTATTTCACCCTTTTTTATGTTATTCGATTTGTAGGTGTTTCAGCTTTAGGTCTCTACCCGTCACTGACAAAAAAAGGTAAACACAACATATTGATCCCATAATCTTTAACGGTCCTTTTCCGGCGCGGAACCATGACAAGGAACAGAAATATGTATTAATTGTTTGGCTTCCGGAATCTTGTAATTTCTGAGTAAGTGAGGTAGGCCTCAGTAGCCTTATGCATTTTGTAAGTATATGTAATGATTTTGGAAGGAAAGTCGATTTGAAGCCAAGTAGGTATATTAGATAAGTATAAATCTAATCTACCTACTTGCCATCAAATCGACTTTCCTTCCAAAATCATCATCTTCCTGCCTATGACCCATTTTATTAGGGGTCGGCGCAGCACGTATTTTTCTTTCATTCTCACATGTCAACCGACAAGCTACCCCCTTTTCGTTACTCACTTTTCCTTCCTATAATTTTTTCTCACACAATTCATCCAACTTTTCTTTGGTCTTCCTCTCGCTCTCCATCCATGAACATTTACGTTCATCACTTTCCTTTCAAAATGTCTAGCTTTATTTCTTTTCACTGAAATGAAGTCCCAGAAGTAAAAAAGAATTAGTTTTTCGTTAACTGGCGAAATGTGGGTGTACTGTATTAGGTCCACTTCTGCCTAGCTCTTCGGGGATTACAAGCTTGATGTTTAATGCTGTTATTTAAGTTTGTGGGTTGTTTGAGCGCCCCTTATAACATGAATAAACCTCTGCCTACCACACTACAGCAAGGAAATATCTGTTGTCATTTATGAATTGTGGATCTTTTTCGATATAAGTAATATAGTGACAGACAATAGTAACCCAAGTACTTCATGATGAGGTCTTTTTGTACCTAATTCACCTACAGCTGCTCTGTGTTCTGCTGTTTCAGAGGATTTACTATCTACCGGCTAATGTGGCCAAACTATTGACTGATATTGCAAGCGTGTTGCTGTTGTGAATCTACGTGTTGCGCCGACGTCTCTCTTCTGATGTGATTTTCGAGCTCTCTCTTAAAGTAAAACAACCGTTTTTCAAAGTTTCAAGTGAGTGTCTCCTACTTTCCTAGCCAGATTGTCATTTATTTCCCAACTTAGTTCTTAGGTTATAGCACAATTCGGTGCCACATTTAATTTCCTGCGAAATGCAGCTCCAGGTAAAATAATACAACAATATAATCATAGCAACGTTATTGTATTTTTATTTTTTTGAATTGAATCCTTTTTGTGCTTACACAGTAAACACATGATCTCAACACTTATAACTAAAAATATTCTATAAATGAAAATGGATATTTACTCGAGTTATAAAAATGTTGCTTGTGCATATTTTGTTTTCAATCGAGGCAAACTTATTGTGGATTCATTGGAGTAACAGTTAAAGTGCTCAGTATGATATTTTGAAGATTCGAGTATTTAATAATATCACTTGTGCTGAGATATTGTGCATTATGCCTTAAGTTTTTAAGATTTGGGTGCCCTGTTTCACCGCAATACATTCTGCCAATGTGCAATTACTTCGTTTACTTACTTTCCTTTATACAAACTGATACATACGATTTAGTTACATTAATCTAAAATATTGCTATCTTTTTCATTTTAGTCTAGAAATTGTCGAATGATGTTTGGGCTATTGTATTCGGCGATACTTTACTTCCTTAGCCTTCACTTAGGTTTATGAAATAATTGGACGATAAAAGTTGAGTGTGTAGACCGTTGAAGAAATGCAAGTGCTTCGACAGTGGCTAACTTCAGTGTATACCTGATCATCGACAGAATTCAGACAAGTAGGAGGCAGTCATATCCAAATTATCTGTAAAGGTTCAAATAAGTGAAAATGCGATTATTAATGAAAATTTTAGTATGTAAAGGAAGGATAATTTTATAATGGAAAAGACTAGATATCACATGGTTTGAGCTATATGTATATATTACTCTTGTTTCTTACTCTTGTACGTACAATTATAATAAATTTGTCAAAATAATACCTAAGTAGGTACATACGTTGTGAACAGCTCACGTTAATTGAATTTCAAGTCTTGGTGGTTGTTACAATGATCGCATTTAAATATAATTTCAGTAAAACGAGTGATTTAGGCATTATAATATAAAACCTACGCAAACTACTCGAATGTAGTCGTGCACCTACGTATTGTGTGCGATATATCTGTGGTCGCTTTATATCACTCGCCGAATGACATGAAATCAATCAAACAAATATTTACAATTCTATAAGTATTATACCTACTAAAAGATCAAACTTTAAAAACAGGACTATTATTTTAGTTTTGTGATATGCCCGCCACGGTCAATAAAACAACAAGAATTACTAGTTAGGCACCTGCACTACTGCTGGCCACACGACCACAATGTAAGCTTGCCCAACAATTACCTGTTTGCCATAACTCTCTACTCTTGTCTCGATAACGAATTGCAAACTATCAATTTCTATACCAAAGCATAATAAATTCGCATTTAAACAATCGTGATTTCGAATATTACCGATAATATTTTTTACAGTTGGTCAGTCGAAAATATTGAGCATATACATACATAATTATTTTAACATATTATAATTTATTTATATTGAACAGTGGATAATTTATTGCACAAATCGTCGATCCTAATATACTAAGTGTATGCTATGGCGGAAGTTACTTAGAGAACGAGTAAAAAAAAACAAAACAAGGGTCTATTGTGTCGTTATACGTAGCTTAAGTCTACACCGTCATCAGCAGTGAACTAATGATGCGCTTGTTCGCTGTCCTGACGTAACAATACACAATGCGGCCGGCCGGGCGTGCGGCGCCGGCGCGCGCTGCCTACCGAGCGGCGCGCGCGCCCGTCGCCTCACGCCGCGCGCCTCCTGACGCAACGCGCCGTATTCCTCCGTATCAGACGCTTCCATGCACGCACATAAATAACTACACCTTATCATACCTACCTATCTATTCGTTATGAGTAATTTATTCCAATTTCTTTAAAGCGTACATTTTTATACTTATTTTTAGGAGGTCCTTATCTCGATATCCGAATAAAAAAAGTTCTGCGTTACAAACAATAGGTACAAAAAGTGCGACGTGCATGCAAGGAAATATCTAAGAGCACATTTGACACAATAAGTAAACCTAATAACGAACATAATTCTAAACAGTCTTGGTTTTGACTGGTCAACTACATAGGTGGGATTACTCAAGGAACCGATAAGTCAATTACATATTATTATGCTTGTGAAATAACAAACACAATCATTGTTATTTCATAGTGAATTGTAGAAGGAGGTTTAAAAAAATACATACAACATAATTAAACAATCTTACTCAATATTTGAGTGAGGTTCAAGAAAATTGACTGAACCTTTGCGATTACTTTGGGCATTGACACATCTAGTCGCATCGTCACATCAGGTAAGTCATCATCAGCCACACAAGAATAAAAAAAATAAGTTAGTCATCAATATAAAGTATACTTAATATGAACGTGGGAAGTTCCTAAGTCGGCAGTGTCTAATGGCGACAGTGTCGAGTGCCTCACAAGTAGTCACAAGCACTGACAAACAGTCCTTCAGAACCTCAATCATACCACACCACACCTAAATAAATAAATGTATATAATATCTAATATGTTTTTACATATGTACAGTTGTTCCTTTTAAATTATTGTAACTACATAAATAAAAATAAATTTGTACTTGTAAAATAATAATTCATTTAAAAATGTCAAACAAAACTGAGTTTACACGTTTTGTATCAATCTAAATTATTTCTAAAATCTACTTAATGATTATTTTGTTGTATATTATAAACGAGCAGTCAGGAGTGGCGCCCGAATGCGCAGTGGGCGCCGACCGTGGCTCCGGGCGGGGCGAGCTGCTCGCGCACTCGACCGCCAGTCGCGGCTGCTCTTTTAGTAAATCGTTATTCGTAATTAGTTACAATAATAACTACAATATAATGTTGGTATGAGCGGTGTCGTGGATGCTTCCCCGCTCATACCTAAAGCGTTAAGGTGAACGTCTCTCGCACTGGCTGCTCGCCGGGCCAACGCCCACATCACGTTCAATATAAAACAATATTTCGATCTGTATATGGCACATTCTGTTCATAGTAATCACTTTCAGCATTCCTACATTAGCCTAACAGTAATTGTATGTATATTCAATCAATTGGAATAAAAATGGAAGTGCCTGTGTTATTTTCAGTATGCATGATCATATTTTGCCGCGTTCATTTACTCAAGCGTCCGAGCCGTCGTGCGTGAGTTTACTTCGAACAATTAATTGACATATTTTATCAGATAGGAAAGCAGACAGTGCGAGCATGAAACGCTACAGCATCCACTTTTATACGTACATTATTACAGTCGCAAATATTCTTGTGCGACTTAAGTCATCATTTTCTAAGTATCTAGTATTTATAATAACGGTTACCGGCGGCGTGGTCGTAACGCCAGTCACCTGGTGGGATCTTTTAACACTACATAAACAGTGAACGTACCAAATCAATATCTACTTCCGAATAGCCCCCGTTACGTGGATTCTCGGGCTCTATTAAATGATGAATTTTGACCGACTTTCAAAACTGACTGCTGGTCATCATTCGTGCCCGATATTGTATAATTTATGCTCAAGCTAAAGTGTTATTCAAATTATAAAGATTTACTTGCTGAAGTAAAATTCGGAAAGTTAATATTACTTCACCACATCTAGGCATGTAAAAGATGAAGCGCAGATCTATAAAACAGAGGGGGTCGGTGGGGAGTACTGCGACCATTTAGAGGTCGTTGCTCGAAATTAACGGAACGTAGCGGTCAGCAGACAGTCTCAGCGGGCGCGGGCGGCGAGTGCGCCAGCGCCGCCAGCGGTGACAGCGGAGACAGTGGCGACATCGGCGGTGGCGGCGCCAGCGGCTCCGGCGAGCGACGCCGCAGTGCCTGGCGCTTGCGGAACTCGAGGAACTCTTCCTTCATGGCGCGCACTCGAGCTTCCACGTCGTCGCGGGAGGGTCGTGCGCGCGTTCGCTCCGGTGTCGAGGGCGTCGGCGTGCGCGTGGCGCGGTCCCACTCGTAGTGCACGTCCACCGAGCCCGCGTCGCCCACCTCGCCGGAGCCGGGCCGTGGCACCGGTGCCGGCGGCGGCGGCCGGTATGGCGGCGGCCGCCACTCGGCCAGGCTGCCCGTGCGGCTACTGCGGTTGTGTTGCGAGGACGAAGCGTTCTTGCTGCCGAACCCGCTAGACGACGATCGGCTCTCGGGCGAGGCTTCGTGGGGAGGCGGCGGCAGATCCGCGACGGCTCGCGGACGAGCGTGCCGCGGCACCGGCCGAGCGCGCGGTCGGGCCAGGGGCCCAGTGGCGCGCGTCGGGTCGTGCGCGCTCTGTCGCAGCGACCTCAGGCGGAAGGGAGACGGAGGCGTAGGGAACGAACCGTCGGCCGAGCTCGGGAAGGGCACGGAGCTGAGGTCGGACACGTGCAGCGGCGACCACGGCGTCCAGGCGGCCGCCCACGGGGGCCACGGCGGCCACGGCGGCCAGTGCAGCGCCAGCGCCGGCGACGACGCGCGGAACAGCGGTGGCGCGGCAGACGGGCGTAGGGGCGCGCGCAGGCGCGGCAAGAAGCCGCCGTCGTCGGAGGAGGAGGGCGCGGGCGAGGGCGCGGGGGGCGTGGCGGGCGCGGCCGGCACGCGCCGCACCGGCACCCAGTAGCGCGCCTCGCCGCCGCAGCGCGACGCCGGCCACACCCAGTTCGCAGTGAACCGCAAACACTGCACTATACTCGATATTCCGCGTTCTCTAAATCTGTGCGAATACAACAAACATGTCAGCAACACCACATAATTATTTATCTGAAAATAGCGCCACGCCACGCTGTGACAAAAGAATTCAATTATACTTAATCGACTTAATATTTAATGTAGGTAATATATGTTTGAAAAAACTGACCTGATTTCCTGTTAAAGCAGCATGAATGCAGTCGCGAATATAAATTAGAATTGAAAACGGACCAAAAATGCAATGAATTAGGTACACAAGTTCATATTACTCACTTCTTAAAAGGCACTTGAGTGCTATCAGCGGCGCGGAGGTCTGTCAGTCGCGCGGCTACCATGTTGTATGCTGCAATCGGATAATTTCTGAACATTAACGTAGTGGAGTGGCGCTCCGCCCCGAGCCCAGCCACGGCCGCCGCCCGCCACCCCGCTATGCTACCACCACCACCACCCACCATATTGTCAACTAAAACACAACGAGCTCTGGAATGGACTCTTGCATGTTATTTGTAGGATTCTTTACACCACTGCCAATAAAATATGAAAAAGTTATAAATAAAAAGGTAAAGAGATTTGCAGCCTTCATTAGAGCTATGGAGCATCAGTGGTTCTTCCCAGAGCACGTTCTTATGACGATGAAACTATGCAATGATGACGTGATGATGGCTAAAAGCTGTATATGGGTCGTCATCATACACGCTATTGCAATGATCTTGATACCCAACATGCATAATTATATTTTCTGCGCAAATAGTCGGATTGGCATAAGGTACTTTGGCATACTATATGCTGATTATAGCAGTACATACAAACCTCCTATACGTCCAATGTGTATACTATGGTACCTTGTGCCATTAACCTCATAAAAAACAGAAGTATCTGATGTGTTATGTATGAAGTATCGAGACAACTTTTAAACTTACTACCGATTTATCTGGGACAAATACATGAATATGAATATGACAGGGTCACATGATAATTAAGAAATCGAATGTTAATTTGGGTACAAAACGTCTTCATTATTATTTTAGTTACGTAATATTTCAACTTATTGTTAGCACAAAAATGCATTATTTACATAAACTAAACGCATGCAAAAAGCTAACAACGGAAACACCAGTGTATGAGTGAATTAAGCAGATAATATACGAACGAATATGTAATTTGCCGACAATATGGTAAGTTATGTAAGGAAGTCTACCTGTCTTCAACGGATGCGTTATCTATGTAAAGAGCCTACGGAACTTGTGTCGTTCATAAAAATGAATTGGTTGTTACTGACAATATATTCGTAGCGAAATTGCAGCGACTAAGTCAGGTATGACGTTTTCAGTTCAAATGAATTGAAGGTAGGTGTTAAAGTTTCAGGGTTCAGCTATATGAATTTGCCGGTGACCTAGATACTATGTTCCAAAATTATAACCTTTTTGAGAGACATAAATTACTATTGTATTGTATTGTATTTACTGTTGAAACCCACATCGCGACATGTTTATTTTGTACTATGATCTGATACAAGTTTGAAGTATTTATTAGTTGTAAGTACCAGTCGGATATAACATTTAAACTCTACTTTTCCAGTCGGTGGAAATAGCAGTCAATTAGTTCGTTAAAGTTTAATATTATGCTTGAAGTACGCAACGCCACACAGTTCATTTTAACCGTCGAAGTTTTAGATATATTACGGCATTAGTAAGTTCCACAAAAGCTAGCGCATATGGAGGCAAGATCGCGGGAGAACTAGCGCCGGCAGCGGGCTAGCGGCCGCTTGTGTGACGCGGCTCACCTTTCTCCTGCTTACGGCGTTTACGTTTGTTGCAGATCTTCACGGCGCACACGGACAGAATGATGGCCACGATGAAGAACAGGATCCCGCCTACCACACCCGCCGTGATGGCTTTGTGCTTCACGCGCGCTGGCACCGGGAACTTCACCTCTTCAGAGCTCTCGTAACTGGTCGCCGAGTTGGCCAGCACTCGGAAGTAGTACGTACGACCACCGACTAGGTTTTTAACTGAAATATTTAGTAAAGTTGCTGTGATGACGATGTATTTGTGATCTTATTCTGTTTAATATTTAGGACACAGATACCGACTATGTTAAGTTAGTGTTTAAGTTAAAGAAAGACAGGTTACTCGATCTCTATGATCTAAGATATTTTGATAAACTGAGCAAGCTGAAACCTGATTATAAAAATTAATCTAAGTACTATAGGTATATCTAGTCCCTAAAAGCGCAAAAAACTTACTTACATTTGATCTCATTAGAATTCTGTAGGTAATATAAAACACGGTAAAGCATGTATCTCTAATCAAGTTTAGTCTCGAAATGAATACCTTAAATTATTGGTCGATTGTGTTATCTGCGTTTATTTTAGAAAATATTAAACGGCACTATTATTACTAAGCCTGAGTTTTATTTAATAGTCGATCAAAACACGACACAATATTTGTAACTATCTACGTAAATATGAATCTAAAAAGGTCATCATCTGCCTAGCCTTTTCCCAAACTATCTTGGGGTCGGCTTCCAGTCTAACCGGATTGAGCTGAGTACCAGTATTTTACATGAAGCGACTGCCTATCTGACCTCCACAACCCAGTAACTGGGTAATACGATACCCCTTGGTAAGACTGGATGTCAGACTTTTAGCTTCTGAATACTCGTAACGACTGTCAAAGATCTACAAATGACAGCCGGGACCAACGGCTTAACGTGCTTTCCGAGGCACGGAGGAAACTCGATATGTAATTATGGTCACCCATCCACGGACCAACCTCGGCAAGCACTGCTTAACCATAAAGATCGACCCGTGCGGCTGTTATTACTTAGCCACGAGCTCCTCTGGATCTAAAAAGGCTAATTAATAAGTCCGAAGAAACCGTCATTGAAAATATGGAATGTTGTTAGTGCAGAATAGCTTCTGTGACAATTTACCCAAGTAGCTGGTCTCCTCGGGTCGTATCTGTCCGCGGTTGAGCGTCTTCCACTGCGCGTCAGTGCGGTACTTGATGGTGTAGTACTGCACCAGATGAGCTCGCTCCAGTGGCGCCTGCCACGTGATCAGGAACCCGTTGTGCACCTCCGTCACTGTCAGGTTGCGAGGCGGACCAGACTTCGGACCTAGGTACACAAACAGTTACAGTTTTCTGGTCTTTTGAGACAGAGAAAGATGTGTTGCGATGGATGAACTAACGAAAAGTAGATAAATGTGATTTTATGTCTGCGTGGTGAAATTTTTTAACTAATTGTACATAAATGTGGGAAAGTATTTATATGGTATGAGCTGTAAAAATAATGTTATAATTGCTGAAAAATTTGAGTGTGGTGTAAAAACTTTAACAAAAATCAGTAATGAGTATTTAGAAGAGAGAATTACGGAGATAAGATGTTAACATGCAACTACTGTTATTAATTAAAATACAGAATAAAATAAAATATAAACACACAACTAAAACAACGTAAATCATGCGCTAAATAAAACACAGAATCAATTCTATAAATAGTTGTCTAAACGAGTCTACTTGACGCAAAAATCTAACTACCTAAATGATGATGGTTACATGAGATGAGGTGAAGTGATAAAGTTAGTGATTACTGTGCGACATTTGTGGGTAAATACCAGAGCCTTCGGGTGCGTTTTGAAATATCTTTTCGTCTACAGGCCCCGCCGGGGTGGGTGCCGCCTTCGGTTTGGCGCCTACATCTACAAAAGGCAATCTTAAGTTTAACAACCCACCACAAATCCAACCAGAACTTGGAACTGGAAACTTTCCTCAAACATATCTATAAGTTAGTTTACTCGAATATAATTTTGTCCCGGTTGACACAAAAGTTATCAAGCAAGTTTACAACCGATACCTGTTATGCACAATAATAGCGTTTTTTTAAAAATAATAAATATTATTTCTTTATAACACACACATGTTAAGTCCCGCCACACATAGAAGTACATAGGATAGCAGCACTTACCAAGAGTTCTTATTGTAATAGCTTTACTCATCATTCCTTCTCCTATGGTATTCTTGCTGTTTACTTGAAACTCATACGTTGTGCCAGGCTGGAGCCGATTTATAGTGACCTGTGAACCAAGAACAAGTTTAATTGTTGGTGTTTCTCCAGAATTAGTACTTTTTTGTTAGACATCAAAGAAGCGAAGCAAAGTTCAGAGTACTTTAATTAGTCATATTTGGAAATTCGCGAAGAAAACCTCGTTTTCCTTTGAAATCGTTCCATTAATGTTAGTCGTCAAGGATTCTTACTCAAATTGTCACGAATAAAGTTCACAAACCCAACGATAACATTTATCAGACAGTTCAAAGATCATCAATCATTTTAGTCCTTCGAGCCGAAAGTTCCTCGCTACGCCGTAGACCCTCTACGAACGACGCTACGAAATGATTTACTCTATTCAATTTAGATAGACCTTTTATCCTTCACTTCGTTTTATTTATCTGTTACTTTTGTTAGTTTAGTAGTATAGCAAACGAAAGAAAAAAACTACGTATGGACTTTGTAAACGATGGAATGGCTAGAAAAGAGCTGACTGCTGAGACGACGCGACGAGTAATAGAGAAGTATGGAAGAAGAAGACATGCTGCGCCGACCAAATAAATTGGATAAGGACAGGAAAATGAAGATAGTAATACAGCCAACCGCACGTCGCTGATAAAATCTTTACTTAGTAGCAGTCATACCCAGTTTTTGTGTTGCTGATGTGAAGTTGACCGTAATCATTCGCTGAATAATGATTCAGCCATAAAAAACTGCAAATACTCACAGAAGTAGCACCAGAGGGCGTAACAGGAACCTTGGTCCATTCGGAAAAGCCAGCCTCCCTGTACCAGATGGTATAGTCCTGCTTGTAGTCTGGTCCGCCGGCGTACCCAGGCTGCCAGCGCAACGTCACCTGGAACTCCGTCGCAGTGCCCGACACGTTGTAGGGCGCGTGCGGCTGAGTGCCCTCGATCACCAGCTGCGTGTCCGCTACAATTGTTGCTACCTGGAGACCAAGTTGGGTGTGTCATTTGTATGATGTGGAAGCCATGTCACGTGATATCATGGTGGGAAATACTATACAGTGAAATAATTATAGATGAGAATTCATTTACTTTAAAAACACTGCTTTAGTAGGTCTTTGTTAGGGTTATAAGTGGCACTAATAGGCATGACTTCACCACATGGACTCGATACGCGGGATGGCGTTAAGGTGTTTATAAGAGTGAGTTGCACTTTGGATGGCACAGAAAGAATCCCGAACGACTCGATTTTAGGTGATGCTGATCCCGTGCAGAGTTGACCTAACTATGTCGTAGTGATTTATTCATAAACAAGTAATTTTGTATAACATATATAATTTACACACAAATATAACACAATTACAGTACATACACTCATCATCATCTGCCTAGCCTTTTCCCAAACTATTTTGGGGTCGGCTCCCAGTCTAACTGGATGCAGCTGAGTACCAGTATTTTACATGAAGCGACTGCCTATCTGACATCCACAACCCAGTAACTGGGTAATACGATACCCTTTGGTAAGACTGGTTGTCAGACTTTTAGCTTCTGACTACTCGTAACGACTGTCAAAGATCTACAAATGACAGCCTGCACCAACGGTTTAACGTGCTTTCCGAGGCACGGAGGAAACTCGATATGTTATTATGGGCACCCATCCACAGACCAACCTCGGCAAGCACGGCTTAACCTTAAAGATCGACCTGGGCGGCTGTTATTATTTAGCCACGAGCTCTTTAGTGTATGTAATTACAGTACATACACTACAATAAATTAAATTAATTTCATAAATTACAACAACAATTTAAAAATAATAAATTTACAACAATATAGCAAATAATAACAATAAGCAATGTGTTACGAAGTCAGAACTCCGAAAGTCTGTCAACCAGACTTGGTTCTTTGTAAGACTGGTTGCCTGAATAGACAAGTGTGTTACCTCGTTGGAGGCGACGCACTGGTAGATGCCGAAGTCCTGGCGGCGCAGCGTGTCGATGGTGATGTTCCCGCCCAGCGCACGCACGCGGCTCTTCTGCAGCGGCAGCCCGTCGCGCCGCCGCCACACCACGCTCGGCCGCTGCGTGCCCTCCGCCTCCTGCGCCTCGCAGTGCATTTCCACTGACTCGCCCACCTGTCAGGGACACAGGTATGTACCTCATTAGTAATTAGCAAACATCAAACCTTGCTGGTGTCGTCAGGACAGCAAGTGCCACTCAAGGTTGCCAATTGCCAAACAACGTGGCGTGGGACGTGGGCCCCAGTTAAATGCGGAAGTAACGCATCGTGAAAAGTTGTAGGTGGACGAAGTTGCAGTTAATTAATTGATCAACTCACGACATTGACAAGCATAATAGGTAATTTAAAATTCGAGCTCTGAAGTAGTTGCGATAATATTTTTTTTTTTAAACTGTAGTCGAAGATTTTGAAAAAAATATCATGTCTCAATCTCAACCCAAACGTTGTATGTATAAATAAAGGGTCACCTTCGGTCAAACAAGCAAGTTCTAGAAAGCGCCGAAATTGAACGAATGCCGACCGAACGACCGCGACGGAAGAAGAGACGCGCGGGAGGCATTACAACTTTTAGCATTGGCTAAAAGTTGTAATGCCTCCCGCGCGTCCCCCGGCTTCGACTTCGGCGTCGGCCGAAGATTGTGGCGATTGCCGAGTAATCGACTTCGGCCAGAAATCAGTCTTCACGACATTTATGTTTGAATATGATTTCGGTCATGAGGCCACTGCGGCTGGTTTCTTTGAGTAAATTAACCGTATTGGACCCTGTTGGGCATGAGGCATTTCTTGTTGAAACCCCATGTCTTCAACATAAATGCCTAACAAATACATGTGTTTTATTCCAGTTTAAAGAGCTCTGCCTCTTTTTCTTGCTTTCGTAAGCTATTGAGCTTAAATAACGTTAATAGTGGTCAACGCCATACAGAAACGTTTGAATTACCTTTCTTTGGTACAGAGGTTCCGGTTCCACTGTGAACACTGGTGGTTTACGAACTAAAACTTCCATCGGACCTGCGAAATAAAACCATGATTCATTTCTTTCAAAGCGGGGTTTTAAGTTTCTATTTCATAATTTTTAACTTTCGATTCTTTTACCTGAAGATCCTTGAGTCCCTTGCGCGTTATAGGGAGTACAAGTATATCGACCCTGATGGTTCTGGTTGACCCTCGTGAACAGCAAGGAGCCGTTGTTCATGATCACGATATCCTTGGTCTGGTAGGGCTCCAGCAGCCGCTTGTCCTTCGTCCACGTCACGTACTGCAGGGGAGGGTTGGCCTTTATGTAACACTGCACCACACCGGCCAGTCGGAAGGGGAGGTATTGCACGGTTGGAGTAAACGTTACTTTTGCTGGATCTGTGAAAATATCGTAGCGTTCAGTAGGTATACTCGTAGATTCTGTTATCTGTATAGATTAGTGTATGCAGTCTGAGTCTTATTCGAATTCAGAAATAACCTGTTCGTAATAAGCCAATATAAATTATTTTGGAATTGCCAATCAAAAATTAATTTCTAACTGGGATAGTAATTCCATTCTTAATTTCGATTCGGCGAGATTCGACTTTTACTTGGGCCTTAATATAATATAATTAATTTAAGTAACAAAGCCTCATTATTAATAAAATAAATTCAATAAATAGCACAAATAATACATTAAACACAATATAAAATAAAAAAAACCACATTACACCTTAACTGTCACAATTTCTGTTGACAGCCGACGACTGCAGGTGACGTGCTAGTAATTGCAGCGTCGTTTGAAGGACAGTCGAGCCTGTCGGCTATCATCATCAGCACGCTGTTGGGGCTGCCGCGCACCCTGCACACCAGGGACGCGATCCGCTTACGCATCGTTGCATAAAAGCAGTCGACACGATCGACAGCGAACATGCCCGAGGAAACAGTGTCGCGGCAGCCCCATCAGCATGCGTTGTTATATTGAACGCGGAGGGCTTCGTATGCTTTTTGGGTGTGGTTCACCCACAGGCTGCACGTGTATAGAGTAAGTAAGTACAATAAGCCCTGAAAAGGGTCTGCTTGACCGACCCGAAACAGCGCGCAAACCTGCGAGCTATCATGTTACCCGGGGTAACAGCCAAGCCCTCCGCTTCCTCTCGATATCAGCATCGTCTCTGAGACCGGCTGTTACTAAATGCCCCAAGTATTAGAAATGGTCAGCATCGTCTCTGAAACCGGCTGTTACTAAATACCCACGTACAGTTTGATGGAAGGTACTATTAAAGGACATTTAGAGCCGGCCTGAAACACCATGAAATGACTTTTCGCCACATTATATTTGAGACCGTGCTGTTCAGCATGTCTCAGAGATCCGCAACAATGTTCTCATGCCACAAACCGATGCGCTCAGCAGCACCATGTCATCCACACAGCTAATATGATTCAAACAAACTCCATCAATTGAACAGCCGACACGATGACTGCTGAGGGCAATAATCAGAGCGTTGACATATAGGCTAAAAACTGCGGGGGAGTGCAACCCACGTCACCTCACCCCGCACTCCAACCCATATGGTTCCAACAGTGAACCGGCCCACTTAACACTATTGAAACACAAAAAAAAACAAAAAGTCCTCACATTCAACATTCAAATAGGCTGAAGCGCTCTGCGGGTCCCCTATGCCGTTGGACACTTCACACAGGTACTGCCCCGAGTCATCAGCCGCAACAGGGTTGATGACGAGCGCTCCATCTCTTCGGATAGTGACTCTGGTCTCCAGGGCTGCCACCTCGGCCACTGGAGCACCCTCACGGAACCACTTTACCGTCACGTTTCCAGGTAAGGCCTTCGCTTCGCATGAAAACTGTACTTTCTCTCCTTCTAGCTTCGTTTGGTTTGTTGGCGGCATCTGAAGAAGGAATTGAACATTTATTTTACTGATAATTTTAGATTGGTAATTTAATATTTTTAAAATGGAAGTAAAAGAGATTTTTAGGTTATTTCGGAACATACTCCACATAAATTATACTGTATCTATAATCATATGTCCCCGTAAATCAGACGGCACAAAATTATAATGAGTCTTTGCCCTGGTTTAAATTTTCTAGACTTAATTACCAAAAGAAACGTTGCAATTTGCAACGTATTTCATTGTTATGAAAAAATCAAGACGTGGTCTATCCAAGAAATGAACTCGATGCATGTTATTTACTAAGCTAATGAACATCGTGCTCACAGTAATTACAGCGCCCCCAGCGATGATGACGCGCGCAGTATGCGACACCTGCCCCTCGCCATTCCTGGCGATGCAGGTGTAATCGCCGATGTCCTCGTGGCGGATGTTGCTGATGCGCAGCTCGGTGCCGTCGTTGAAAATGCCGACCGTGCCTGAAGGCTCCACCGGGTTGGCGTCCTTGTACCACAGGATCTCCGGCGTGGGTGTGCCCTCCGCTTGGCAGTTGAGGATTATGGCGTCTCCTGGAAGTACAGGTAAGTGTGAGTTATACTTTCTCTTGATTTGAAAGAAGTTTTTTGATAAGAAAGGTTCATGGACGGTCTATAAAGTCGATTAAAACAATGGGGATGGAAACTGTGGAACTAATGGCGCTACCATAGCTGGTTCCAAGCATCGTCATTGGTTGAAAATCTGGTAATGTCATTTTATACTTCATAATAGCTCGACCTCATTGGTCAGATTGAGAACCAGCTATAGTCGTGCCATCTACAATTAGCTTTTAACGGTCTTCCCCATTGGTAAATCGTGTAAATAGAACCTTAACGAAGGCGAAACGCACTTATTCTCCCTGTCATTGAGATTTTGTTTTTGGTCTGGACTATACCTGGGAACCTTTTAGTTACGGAGATATTGGAGGTCAAAGTTCGATCTTTTCCAAAACTTTTTTTTAAGAAGGTTGCAAATTTTTATTTTTTTTTACTTGAAATCCCTCCTTCATCATTTCAGCCCAAAAGACATCCACTGCTGGACATAGGCCTCCCCCAAGTGTCACATTGATATTTTGGGGAGTTTTGCCATAATCGCCACGCTTGGCAGGCGGGTTGGCGATCGCAGTACGGTTGTTACAAAAACACAGAGGAAGCTGCTGCCCATTCTCTGGAATTTTAACCCTCCCGTTTACTATTCAATGCATCCATCAGCACAATGTTTTTAGTGCGTTACATTGAGTTTTACCGTAAAACGTCGTTTCCCAGCAATAATTTTTGCGTAAAGTTAGTTAGTTCGATGTACAGAATGCTTGCTTAACGGCTTTGTGAACGGTCTATTTACACCTTGTATATTGGTACATATGTCACTTGTTGTAATAGGATGGGGGAGGGGGGATAGTGAGAGTATGATGGAAGAATGTGAAGTTCGATGGTTATTTCTACTTCCTGCTATTCGAATTTATGCTCTGTATGGTGTCGGACGTAAAGAATAGCACCATCCCATATCTTCCCGTGGGTGTCGTAAGAGGCGACTAAGGAACTTGCCACAGAATGGGCAGCAGCGTTCTTTGTGCTTTTGGCAGGCGGGTTGGCGATTATGGCAAAACCCCCCAAAATGTCAATGTGGCGATACTTGGGGGAGGCCTATGTCCAGCAGTGGACGTCTTTTGGGCTGAAATGATGATGATGATAGATAGATAATTTTAAATCGGTCTAATTTAGCTGTAACACTATTTTTCGAAAATGTTTTTATATATTTGCTTATGAGTATGAAGTTTCATTTAAATCGGTTCAGTCATTTCGGAAATTAACGACTTAAAAGTTTGTATGAAAAGTCGTAAGGCGTAAACGCTCTTAATAGCTTAATATTTGGAATTGGTAACAGTCCAGACAACTTACCTAAATTAACGTAAATAATGTCTTCCGGTGTGATGGAGAAGCGTGGTGGCGCGTGCACGTCCAAGTGGAACCATGTGCCATTTTTGTGCTGATTGGGTGACCGGTTGAGGAACACCACCTTACACTCGTACCAACCCTGCATGGTCAAACAGACAAAAAAACTTAACAACCCTGACAAAATACCTGAATCACATAAAAGATTTAAAAGCATTCACGATGGCCATGTATATGTTATGAAAGCATAAATAGTTGGTGGTTACCTGGTCAGACTCCCGGATATTGGTGAGGTTGAGGCTGGCGGCGCCGTAGGGCGAGTCTGGCGCCACTCGCGACACGCGGCCCTCGTACCCCTCGCCGCTGTGCGTCGGGTAGCTCTCGTACCAGATGTAGATCGGGATGTCCTGTCCCTACACACACACGCCCAAATGTTAATAGCTGAGCCAATCTGGTGCGACATCGTTAACTCTACCACTTAGCTTACATACAGCTAAATACTTATATACTAAATACATTTCGCCGCATAACTGGTTGTGGCGCTACACATTTCCAACTCTGTCTAAAGCTTTCAAGACGATGCGATGCGTTTTCACAAAACACAGACAGAATCAGATGCTTAATCTTGTAACGTGACGTGCAATTCAGTCACATTTGCACGCGGAAGTCATTTTGGTTTTGTGGTTACAAGATAAAAAACTAACTACATAAAGAAAGATAACTACTGAAACATGCAAGGATGACAAACAAATCATGAAACTGATTACGTGTACCTACGCATATTAATGATCTTACTAAGCTTCAAGCTCGTAAGTCGCTGTCGTTGTATTTGCGTTCGAAGGCGTACATAATAAATTATACATTTTCAAACATCATTGAACGCTTAGTCAATATTCAATACGTTACAATCGTGCATGCAGAAAGTGAAAACGGGGAAACTTAAGCATTTCTACAGCATGCTACAAAGTAGATCAACTGTGCAGTCACTTGAATGAGTTACAGTACAAAGTATGTCAAGTAAGTTGTACATGAATCTACTATTGCCGACAGAGCGTGGGAGAAGCCCACAGCCACAGGAAGAGAGAAACAGACAGAACCGCCGCCAGTGCGCGAGAGTGCGCGTGCCCCGTGTCAGCCGTGTAAGCGATAGTGCGCGAGACTATCTCAGAATAACAACGGTGCACCCAAACAAAATAATAGAGGAAAAAATCTTATTGTACATGTAAAGTGGCGTGTATGTGTATGTTCGTATCTAACGGGGGTCTGCTGCTCTCTCGGACTCGCTTTGAAGGCCTTTATCACTGTGGGTATGTCGAGCCGGTCTGTGACGAGCGCGGTAGGTACACGAGGCAATACGCAGAAGAGGCAGAGATACACAAAAGGCGTGCGGAGGGCGCGCGTGGGGCGAGGGCGCTGGGGCGGCGCCCCCGGCCCGCGGCGCCCGCGCTTTACCACTAGCACGGGACAATACGAGGTGTCGGAGCCGACACAGACGAGATATACTTTACATTCTGCGGGGCGCGTCGCGCGGACGAGCCGACCTCTACTGAACAGAAACACACACACGGTAGATGAGCAGCGTTGTATTGTAAGAGTGGAGTGTGGACCGTCGTACCGTTTCGCCTACCTTCTTCTCCCACTGCAACACGTACGGCACCGGGATGTCTTCCGGAAAGTCCACTTGGCAGTTGAACACCACGCTCTCGCCGAGGATCGCCGTGATGTGCACAGCATCTTGGTGGTCTTGGTGGCAGGTTACTGCACGGACAAAGCGAATCAAGTACGTTAGCTGATGTGATGCTGAAACTTGATTCCTGCCAGATTAACAGGAGCCAGATATGGTTAAATTACTTATCCTCATTGATAGCCAAGCTTGTAAAAAAGAAGTGTGACCATAGATTACATACTGGACTGATATTTAAGGCAGTACAGTGGTCAGCATAGTATACCTGGCAGGTTTACTAGCAGCAGTAGGAGCAAACCGGCGGCGATGTGCGGCGGTTGCACGGCGCGCCAGCCCATGCCTGCGCTCCCATGTCACGGCCGCGCGCGGCGACTCATCGTTGATGCATCACCTGGCAACAGACAACAGCCTTATTGTACCAACTGCTTTACGACAAAAGATCTTGAAAATACAACCCAGTGAAAAAAGTTATCTAAAAGTGTACAAACGAGGTACAAAACAAGACGAGGCTTTGGTTGACCATTAATAGATGTGCAAACAATAAATTGCTTATACATACAAAATTGCTGGATGTTTTCCCATCTATCACTAAAACATCCGTTATTGTTATAATACCGTTAATCTGACGAACTCTTTTTATACCGGCTGAAAATCATTTCAAATAATAGTTTAGCCACCCATAGCACAGCAGGAATTCCCTTCTGAAGCAGTTAACGCGTAGACCAGCTGCTTCAGAAGGGAATTCAAAGTTGTAAAAAAAGCAATTTAATACCACGCCAAAGCCTTATAGAACGACCGATCAACCGATTCTGACGCAGGCAGAAGCTTTTTCAAGAAACCAAAACTGCAGTTGTATTTTATTTATTCAAAATTGCGGTCATGCTTTCTTTCGTCAGTTTGTCGTAATACCTACTGTAATCGTCCCATACGGTTTTGGCGCGGTTTGAAAATACTTTTTTTAGAACTTTGACATTCTTTAACTTTGGATTCCCCCATGGGTGCGGCAGCTGACTTTCGTTTGGACGATTAGTGCATATTAAACAAATACTAGAAATGAGAGAGACTCCTCGAGGAGGTCCTGGGTTCGATTCCCGGGCCGGGCAAAGTGCTATTGGGTGTTTCTATTTGGAACATCTTAGTAGCAACCACGGTTGGATTCGTACCCTGTTGATGGCAATAGGCTCGCCCCCTATTACATGGGACTTAAATATAACTCGCGAAATGGTGGGTACTATAAGGTACACTTCTCCCTAACCCTTCGGGGGTTACAAACGCTATGTCATGTAGAAATGAGTTTCATTCGGGATTAAATTGCCCACAAAATTGCGAGCTGGCTCCCTTAGTATTTTGGATTCCAATTTTCAAAAAACCTGCAAATCATAATTTTCTCGCCGAAAACAACTCGATACTACTGTAGGTACTGTCTCATGCATCTTTTACTCTATATTTTGCCAGAGTAATCATAAATGCCGCAACTCATTTTAAATTCCATAAATAATCGAGCGACGAATGTCTGCTCAGACAATTTCCTATGCTGATGTGCTTTAGTTATTTAGTATCGCATTAACTTGTCAATGCTATGTTTGTCCTTCGAGGGATATCGTTTAAAGGGACTTTAAATATCATTATGAACTACGTAGGTAATATTCTACAATCGTTGACAGCAATTCTTTATGTATACGGTGAAACTATTCTTTAGTAGACCTAATGTGATATATTCAATTATTCATGCTCAATATGTTTGAATTTACCGTGTAAATAGGGCAATATCGTGCACGATGAAGAAGGCTAATAAGTATACCCCACAAAAATATGTAGATACCAAAACCATAAGGTGTTTTAATTTGTAAATGAGTCTAGCGCACTACGAGTTTAGGAGCTCGACACAAAACAAAAAACTCGGCCCCTAGTCATGAAGGACTGAACTCGTTATGACCTTTAGAAGTTAAATATAAATTTGCTATGAAGGTTCTTCACTGCAACTTTGTAACAACTGTATATTTTAACTTACTCGGTACTAATTTGGTTCGTCAGTTCCTTGTCTATCAACCCCTTATTATTTGTTTGTTAAGTCTAAAAATTCCTGGGAATATTACCAGCTGTCCATATTTTGTATTTCCCAACATTCTAAAATTACTTGCCAGGGCGGATCCAACGAAGGCAACATGCTTGTATTAGAAAAAAAAAACTCATGTAATCATCACTGAAACATGTTTGTTGAAGACTTAACTCCTTGATAAATGTGTCAATTACCGGGGGATTTGAAGCGACGGCAATTTGCAAACATGGATGAAATCAACGTAAATATAGCCAAAATGTTGGCAGTATATTTGAAGATATTTCTTTTCTTCTTCAATGTTGGGTTCTTTCAGATTATCCCCTTGCTAACTAATTAATTCTTTACGAATCGAACGACTTATTACCAGAGGTCGGAATTAGGTAGAGTTATTTATGTACTTACACTGATTTCATACAGCGAAAGAATAAAGTGGCCTCAAATCCCGAGATTAATTTTAAAGAGCAGAAAAATCGTGTGAAATATAATATAAAAAGTTATTTACTTTTACACAATTTAAACCATCCGACATCGGACGTCCGAAGTAGCAAAATTCCAATGCGCACACGCAAGGGAAGATCCATATTAATATCAACACTTCGATGCAAGTACAAAAACAACTCTACCTAATTCCGACCTCTGCTCATTACTCACCCACTGACTCATTTTCGAAACAGTCAAGTATGGAATTAACAGTTATTTTAAGTCAGAAAATGAACTACGTCTCTAACTATTTTCAAAATTCTTGAATATTAATCTTTATTTTAACTTTGATGTATCTACAATTATGTAGATTTTATTGCGTACCAAGCTCCTGTAAAAAATCCGTACTGCAATAATAAATTATCAAAATATAAAAGCCAAAGTAAGTAATTACGCAGTTAACTACCTTCGTATATAAATATCATACATATTAGCATAGCCGATAAGCTAGGCGGTGTATGAGAGGTGGGTGGCCTCTGAACCGCGCTCGTCCTTGGACTATTTCCCGTGGCTAGTAATTGCACTGCATCACGACATATAATCGACCTACACCCCAGCCCCTACCGCCTGCCATAGTCGTCAATGTTCTAACGACGCTTACATGCTAAGCTTTTATTTATGGTACCTGTTTGTTGCAATATACTTAGAAACAAGCATTGAAGTTTCTTTTGTTCGTGAAAGAACTTAAGTTTAACTTACTATACGATTATTGGTATGTGATTTTGCACACATGGCATGTTCGGGTAAAACATTCGAATTACTATTAAAACTAAAAGTAAGTATTAACTTTTTGCTTTAAGTACTATGCAGACTTGCAAAGTGTACGAGTATGTACTCCATGACTATGACTGTAATTTTCTTTACACAAACTGAATCGCAGCAGATCCTCGGCCTGAATAAGAAAAAACCGGCCAAGTGCGAGTCGGACTCGCGCACGAAGGGTTCCGTACCATTATTTATAAAAACGAAAAAAAAACACTCTTTTGTATGGGAGCCCCCCTTAAATATTTATTTTTTTCTGTTTTTATTATTTGTTGTTATAGCGTCAACAGAAATACATAATCTGTAGAAATTTCAACTGGCTAACTATCACGGTTCATGAGATACAGCCTGGTGACAGACGGACGGACGGACAGCGAAGTCTCAGTAATAGGGTCCCGTTTGACCCTTTGGGTACGGAACCCTAAAAACGACAAACAATAAAATAAATCAACATAATATTGAAGGAAAACCGCTGTCCTTTTTGAATAAATATAACATTTTATAAAATGATGATTTCGGATGGATTCAAAAGCACTTTTTTATAAATGACGATTTTTAGTTTTACTTGTGGGTTATTCGGTCAGATGGCACCCCTCTATATGACACCCTATTCTAATAAATGAGTTTTGATACAACTGTTTCCTTAAATATGAATAGGGTGCTCGGGTGCTCCTATCATCGTAGCCTCTTGCAAAAGTGCTTCTAAAAATGCACCTTGTAGAATACCAATAGTGGGGTTTGCGGCTTTTATCAAATTATTAACATGAAAGGGTTTTTGCACGATACCACGAGGCCGTTACCTCAAGGTTTTTGTTACAGTTTATTCATAGTAGGCTGTTAAGAACTTAATGTACAAGGTTAATAAATGGATTAATCACACTTCAATTAAAAGTAGAGTTTAACTTAAAATACTTTTACCTTGGTCAGTTTCTATATTCTCAGCTGATACTACTGAATTTTAATAAATTTTAGGATAACGTTACAATGCCGAATTCCACGTGTCATTTAATTTTTAAATACATAAAGCTATTATTTGTAAGAAAATTAACATAGGTGTGCTTCAATACTCTTTAATATTCACGCTGCAGAATTGGGTAAAAAATGTGATTGAGAGGTAAGACACTGAATTGTTGTGAAAAAACATCAAAGGGATGACATACTGAGCGCTGGTAAAAATAATTACAACAACTTAGAAGTCACACATCAATCTTGACCGTTGCTCGTTCTAGCTCGGTAATTCACCAACCATGTGCTCACTAAATTAAAGGACTTTTAACTTAAAATATATTTCTACTATAAATATAACGGCACCTATTACGAAGCTAAAGAAATCGTTAAATTTAATAACTTAACGCCACAGAGATGAACTCGAGCTGTCGTCGAAAACTACGATATCTCTTTTGGTCAGATGCCCGCCATTTAATTTAAGGGGAATGTTTTTACACTTCTGGTAATAAGATATTCATTCGATGGGTCTGTAGAGGAATATAAAAGGTATTTCAGAAATAATTATCACAGATGTGGAACAGAGAACTATCTGCATACAAAATCAGAAGAAATTGGTATGAGTTGTAATAAATTATCGTTATCAAAAACAAAGATAAGAGCACAACGTGGCAGATGTGGAGCACGGGGTGCAAGAGTCGTGTCGGGATCCGTGCGGAGCAGTGAGCAGCGGGAGCAGGCAGCAGGGCCGGGGCAGGCGGCAGGCGGGACAGCGCGTGTGCGGCCGGCGGAGCGGTCAGCAGATGCTGCGGCACTCGGAGCTATCGATTTTCCTACCTTATCGTCGCGCGGTACGAGCGAGTGCGGGGGCGCGCGGCGAGCTTGGTCGTGCTGACGGGGACAGTGCGGCGCTCTCGTAGGGTGCGGGGCTCCGTCATCTGTGGAGGGCGGTCATGGGCTCGCGGCGGCGGAACGCGTGCGAGGCGTCGCGCGGCGGGCCGGGCACTGCCCGCCCGCGCCCAGCGCGTATTGATCGCTGCGCGCGCAAGCCGCCGCCCTCGCACATGAATGGTCCCCGGTGGAAGCTCACGTGCTCGCCTCGCGGCCTGGCCTGCTGTGTGACCTCCGCGCCACCACTACGTCCTCGCTGCATGTCGATACTCCCCACGCTCATATTACTCGCTGATCATTTAGCCTAAAAATTAGGTTACCCACATCGTTCCCGATAATGTGATCAATTTTTACAACCCAATTTGGTTTACTCTTTGAAGGAAATGAGATTAAAATATTCTACGTAAAATATAAATGATACAAATAAATGAATTGCTTTTTGTTTCGTTAAGTTTATTAATCCAAATGGCAACTATGGTCTCGGATGGCTTATAACAATTTTGCGTAATCAAGTCTGCAACTTGACAATAGCGTTGTCGTCGATGTATTCTATAGGAATCATAATGGAGCATTCAACGACAGGTTTATGAGTGTAGCGCGAGGGGCGTCGGTATTGAGTCGGCTGACGCTCAATGCGCCTATATTGGCAATATGCGCCTTAATACGCTGTCACTGATCACAGCAAATCCCTTCCACAGTTTATACGGGCACTGATTACTCCCCGTAATACGCTACCAGATTCGATGACAACGCACAAAAATATTTCAGCCACAATGTCATATTTTGTGCCCGTGGCTCTCAAGTAATGGAAAGTTTATTTGTTTCATAATAGAACACAGGCTTTTGTAACCTAAAACAGACTATCGATAATCGTTGTGTTGGAAAAACGTACAGAAAAATATGATTCTTATGGAAATAACTTTACTTCGTTTTGTAACGCGCTACACGGCGCGGCGGCGTAGGCACTGGCTACGACAGCTACGCTAATTTAATTTTAGATATCCTTATTTGTTTCCCGAAATAGATTCAGATCAAAGTCTAATGGGATTATTTGAAGATTATGGTGACCTGACCTCATTCAGCCTAAACAATAATAACGTCAGATATCCTGTTACCTACCTATTTATTTTTTTCATGATGAAAAGGTGCCACACCGTCTATCTATAATTAACGAATACGTAGCTAGTACAATTTTGTATTCATTGAAATTGTTTCAAAGTATTCAGAAGTAAAATAAGAAAATTGTCCTCAGCTGGAAATAGCGTTGAAGTTGACGTGCCTACGAGCGTCGCTACGCGTTGCTACGCCGCCTACGCCGCCTCTACGATATTGTAACACATTTCTAAGACCTTTGCAATTAAGAGGTGCTAAATTTATTGAATGATATAAAATAAAATGTAAAAGTATTATTTTTTAGGAAACGTGCTTGTACTGAAAATTTTACAGATTAATTTCTTTTAAAATACGGCCAAATTCGAGATGTTGGTCTGAAACAGAATTTTATAAAAGTATTTTTTTGAGTTTAACGAGGCAATTAAGTACCATCGTTTTCCGTTCAAAGACATAGATAAATGCGAAGAATTAAAACGTTCCCTGTTTTATACAATAGGGAATAACTTTTTACTGTATTTATATTTTTAACTAAGCATTCGCTCTAGAACGGAGTTCGAGAAAATACATTTTGCGACCCTGCCCTCTTGGGGGCCGTATTTCGAAAAATCTTTTCATTGTGCGTGCAAAGAATACATTGTGATTAAAGCCTTACTTTAACGCATTGACAGTTCCTTTCTATCGAACCTTTTATTTACCTACGGCCTACGGCTAAGAATAAATATGAATACTTATCCGATAATACGACATCGCTTACATCGTTGATCAAAAGTTTTACTATAATTTATTATAGACTGATATAGGCGTCAAATACTAAACAATAAAAAAAACAGATCTCTAATTTTTGCTTTACCGATCACATCAATGCGACGATACGAATAGGTATAATACATACAAACGAACTATGTTCAAGTAAGTGTGACGTGTGGGGTGTCAGTGCACACTTGCACAGCCGTGGAGTGCTGCCAGCCAGTCAGCCAGCCTGCTAACGTCTCATGAAAGCCTATCACTACACTCGTACATACGAATATTATACGTTCTCACAAGTGCTCGGAATGCTTTCCTGCTCTTCGAATAAAAATACAACACCGCATTTTATTTCAAAACAAGAACCTTTATTTAAATATACATTTGCAATGCGCTTTTTTGCTAATAAAATAATCATTTTCATTTTTAAGCTCGTGGAAATAATGAACGTCTATTTTTCTAGAAACATTTCCGTGAGATTATTATAAGCTTGGAGAACCTTTCATAACTGCTACACGTATAATTTCCACGTGACATACAAAACTGTTAATGGGATATATTAGGTAGGTATTATATTACGTATTATGAGATACACAAACGTATCCATTTTGTTGACAGTTCCGTCATTATTTTCTAGCTAGTGTAGAAAAAAGATTACCTTCTCCAGTTTCTAAGCGAACCCTTCCGCGACTGTGTTGCGGCAGAAATATCATGTAGGTACACACTACATACATATCCAGCTAGCTCGTGACCGGAATGAGTGATGGAAGTTGGGAACCGGTCGGGTTGGCGCAGGAAGGGACGCCCAGTAAAATGACTTTCTCACCGAAAATACTACACGCCGCCTTTTATATTTTATAGACATTTCATATCACCATTTCTGTTCGAGGCGCCCGAAATATAATAAATAGTTGCCGATAAATTTGAAGTATACGTGTGTATCGTGCCGCTCTCACATATTTGTACACACGTAGCTACCAATATAGTAACAAAACATTCATCAGGATACGCGAGTATGTAGTTTAGCAGTTAAATGTTCAAAAGAACGGGTTACACAGTGATATATTACGTGGCATTACTGTAATAGACATGTCGCTTCATAAATCTACGAACACTGCACTACAGATACAAAGTTTACACGGGGTACTGAAATGCATAATGCAGTTAAATAATGCAGCAAACGATCGTGCGGTGTCGTCGCCGCGGTGCTTGCGATCACATACACCACGAGACCTTGCTTTAATACCCACCAAAGCCTATTATCTGTGCGAGGAATAGTACTAACAGTCAACTTTACTTCCAATGTTTCGAGCTATCGTGCCGATAAAATTATTGTATTAATATTGTAGCATTCGTGATCAATATCAAAGAAAAAAGTACAAAACTGTTATTGTTCACAGAATATACAATGTATACGTATAAATACTGAACACGTAAATCAAAATATGAATGCAGAGATAGCACACGGCGTACATGCGCGCGTAGTTTACCTACTCGTCGATTACGTGTTCAATCTAAATGGTATTCTCAAAAAGTGTGTCGCCGCAAACGCCGATATTTTCAAAGTATCAGTATACCGAATAAAATCTAAGTTTGAGTTTAAAGGTTTAAAAAAGTTACCCGTGAACGAATCTTATTACTCTTTTGTCGCGGCATGCAAGTTTAAAGTAGAGAATTCAGAAGAGCGATCGACAAAGTTGTGTCTGTTGCGACCAAAGCGGATTACTCGTTCAGCCTTCCCCGCTCCGTGGCTCCCGGGAATATCGCAACGATAACGCGATTATTTGAGCTCGTCCGAGTTGAGGACACACTATCCGTATTGTACGCCTTGCCCGGGCTCGTGTTGGCGAGCTGAGTGCCACTAGTTAGCGTTTCGCATTCGAGTGTGACGTCAACGGGTACCGCACGCGGCCAACTTGATTCCGCCCAATTATACACTGGAGCTGCAGTTACGGCCAATTACGAGTTTGGTCGACTTGCTATTGGTTCTATGATACCCGAATCTAATTACTTGTACGTGTATGTAAGATCAGCCTCAGTGCTGGATGTGTTCTGACGTTCAAAGTGGCTGTATATCTATTGTTTAACCCTCAACGCTTACATCTCCATTTATAAATAAAGACAAAGATTTGTGCTCGGCCAGTGCTCTTCACAAACGTCACTCAACGCCAAAACATAAATGTGCCAAATTGAGCGCAAATATTCACAAGACCCTTATCTCTGTGTAATGAAATGAGTGGCGTGTATAAATTGCCCTGTAGCCCTTACATCTGCACTACCACTAACAATAGGTAATTGGTTGAAGCCTTTCGGGCCAGTTTCTGACGTATTAACTAAATTGTTCGATACATCGCTGCTAGTTTTTTTCACTTAGTAAGGCCAAATTATGCAGCTGAATTTCCAACCAGTTCCTCCCAACCAATTGAGCTGAATTTGTGCACAGACCTTAGGTTCTGGAGACAATACATTTTTATGGCAGAAATAGCTTGTTTCTGCAGCCAGGATCGCCTCATCACGAGAGAACTCCTAAAAGGTTAACAGCAGGGACAGGAAAGTTTGTTTGTATTCGTTGCGTAAAATGTGTAAAATGTTGAAAGATCTACGAAAATTTCACATTTCTTTTTAATAACAGAATGTTTAAAAAAAGTTTAATTTGTTATTTTAACTCTCACGTAGGTGGCATTGAGTAGGACATTCCTATTGGTTGATATTATAATTGTCTGGAAGTGGTAATATGGCATAAACTACCTATCACCAACATAGGTCAAAGTTTCCATCACTACCTTTACTTAAGCAGCAAAGATAAAAGAGAGAGAGAAAAAAAAATTGCACAGAAGTTTTCATTGAAGTTTCAATAGAGCCTTAAAGAAAACTAATAAAGAATTGAACTTAAATAATTTTGCGAAAATATTATACTGTTGTTTAAGTGGAAGTATAATTAGCGGAGAGGCACCGAGCCAAAGTAGTTGAGTGGAGCGAATCAGCGAATAGTTTCAAGAGGGAAACAAAGTCAAGTAGATATCTTAGCAGTGCGGGCTGCAATCTTTTTTTAGGGGTCGAGATCCCGAGAGTGGACTAAACGCATCGACCACTGGCAGGTGCCAAGCTCTGCAACAACGAAATACACTCTTCATTTTATATTTTACAACTTTATATAGCCGTATTGAGAACTTTATTACTTTGTAAGTCACGGAGCTAGGTTCATTTTTAATGAATGAATGGAACGGCGGGCGGCGTTGGTTGCTTTATTATATTCGTTTTCATATACGAGATGGTAGTAACATTACTTCCTCTACTTGTGTGAAGTGTTTAGGCCATACACTCTTGTGAACATTAACATAAGTGGAGCCTCTCCAAAGTTAAATGAAAATGGTTTTTGTTTAGGAAATCTAATACTTATCTAAGGCAGAAGATCCGTAGCCGGCGAGCCTCTTGGCCGGATTGCCGCCATGGGATCTGGAGGCGATAGTCCTCGCGTGCCTGCACAAATAGCGCGCGGAGGCACTACGCCGGGGGGAAACTCCGCTGCCGCGGCAAATTGTCGCTCAGCGGACAGACCTCCGGCGCGATCTCATGGCGACATGGAGAGAGCGACTGTCACAACCCCGGCCAGGGCACGCCACAATAGTGGCGATAAGTCCCCTCTTTGACGAGTGGCTGGAGAGGCGCTACGGCACCCTCACCTTCCGCCTGACGCAGGTCCTCACCGGACACGGTTGTTTCGGGAGGTTCCTGCACCGAATCGGGCGGGAGGAAACGCCCGGGTGTCACCACTGCGAGGATCGGCCGGAGGACACGGTGGAGCACACCGTAGAGCTATGCCCCACTTGGGCTGAGCACCGCCGTGTCCTCGTAGCGGCGATTGGCGGCGGCGACCTCTCGCGTCCGGCCCTGGTTCAATCCATGGTCCGGAGTGAGAGGGAATGGGAAGCCGTCGCCTCCTTCTGCGAAGCAGTCATGCTAGCGAAGGAGGTGGCGGAACGTGAGAGGGAGAGAACCTCACGTCTCAGCCACCGCGGGAGACGCCCCGGGCGTCGGGGGGCAACCAGTGGCCCCCGGCCACCGTAGGCGCGGGCCTGTGGACGGTGAGTAATGGGCTAGCTCACCGTCCGTCCGTCTTATGACGACAGGCCGTACCGACGGCGCGTTCGTGTTCCACGCGCGCCTCAAAGAGATGTTAGCAAATCGGAAGGGTTTCGAGAGGGCCGATGTCTGCCAGGGCTGCGGGCTGTTCGAAAGAGATATCGTGGCACTGGAACACAAAGGGCTAAGATGGATGGGTTTTAGTCAGTCAAGTCTGACACTCCCCTCCGCCCAGAGCGGGAGAAGTCATTTGATGATTTCCCATCCGAAGAAAAAAGGCAGAAGATCCGTGTGCAACTGCGGAAGTGAACACACAGGTACTAAGTAAACGGATTTTCTGGGTCTTATATTCTTCGAAACATAACAAATATCTTCCTGCTTGCTTTCTATTGATATCATGGATTCACACATACCAAACCGAAAGCTTATAAGCGTCCCACGTAAGTTTGATGCGTGCGTGATACTAATTGAAGAAGAAGAATGTTTTTATTTTGGAAGGGAGGTACCTATAAACACATGTCTCATATTGTTTTATTGTTCAATGCAGCTGTGTTATGTGACGGTGGCAACATTATCAATTTTATGATGTTTTTTTTTTGTTTCGTACCAAGAATAGGTTTAAAACAAAGAAGGATTCAATTCCTAAAACTCCCCCAATGAGTTTATTGTATTTAAATTAAACGTTTGCAACCTGTTTACCTTACGACTATATTTTAATGGCTTTAAAGCCAATTTGTAGCTACGAAGAAGGAATATTTCACTTTTGTGTTTACTAGTTTAACAGCATATCAATCATTGTGTCTTGTCTGCTAATGATATCTATATATAGACTTAATGTAAAAAAAAATACATTGCCAGAGTCTGTGCATGGGTAATGATTTGAAAATGTATGCTATCGACCGTACAGGATTGGTTACCACACTGAAAAAACCTGTTGTGATATGCTGATAAACTAGTAAACACAAAAGAGAAATATTCCTTCTTCGTAGCTACAAATTGGCTTTAAATATATATGTATTATCAGCCATACCTACGTGTAAAACCATTTAGCATCCCTGTGAAATGTGCATAAAGAGTGACTGTCTTACCGAAAAGAAAATTACAATTCCTTTAGCCAATGACCTGCATATGGAAAATCAATTGAACTATGAAGAAACACCTCAATCTACCTACATTCAGCTACCTACATTGTCAAGCACTTTCCAGCGCCAGTTTTCAGCTCTTACTGTGAATTTTATCTGTGGTCACGCTTTGGCTGCCCGTGAATAAAAGCGCTGGAAGTGCTCGAAACGTTCACAGTCTGTATTGTGTGCTTCAGATTTCAGTGGGCTACTTATCTCGGAGACATGAACGAAGACGATTTTACAGGAAATAGCCCGCTGTTAAGATTACTTAAGATTGCGATTTTCTTCTTTTCACGATATTCTTTCATAACTGGAATGTTTTAATTTTTATACGAATGTTGATGAGGAATAAGTATCTAGGGATGCCGCCGTGTTTACTTTTACCCGACTGCGGTGAAGCCCAAAAGGAGGGTTATGTGACTAAACAGAATCATCTGCGTAGCCTTTTCCTATCTACGTTGGGTCGGTTTTCAGACATAACGGATGCAGTTGACTATCAGTACTTAACATGTAACGACTGCCTGTCTGACCGCCATAACCCAATTTTGTAGGTAATACTATACCCCTACGTAATACCCCTTGGTAAGATTGGTAACAGAATAATGAACCAATAATTAACAATTCATAATAAACATGAGCGTAAAGTCAATATTAGCAGGTTGTTAGTTAGCAGGCGTTGTTTTAATCAGCGCTTGTTTGTGACCACTAGTTAATGATGGCGGCGGCGTGAAGCGGGTGTGTAGTGCGCCGCGTCGCCAACAGCTGGCGCTGTCAGCGGCCGCCATGATTAATTGGCGTCCTCCCGCAGACGCAGCCGCATCTAGGGTACGTCGGGACATCCGGACCGATAGCACTTACGTCACTCTTAGAGCTGGCTTTCAGACTTTACGAGATCACTACATTCCTGGGGCTTCAATCAGAGTTAAGATTCAGGTTTACGCCAGAGTTCATAAAAGTGAATAAGATACCTGCCGACAAAATTAGGGGCATTGACTTCAATTCTTCTCCAAGACTTCGAGATCTAGTATAGCAGTATAAATATGAGTTGGCAACCTTAACAGCCACGATTGGAGTCCTGACTGTGTTATGAAGTACCTAATGCAGTTACCTACTGGGTTGTGGAGGATAGGCCGTCGCTTCATGTAAAATACTGGTACCCAGCTGCATCCGGTTAGACTGGAAGCCGACCCCAAGATAGTTTGGGAAAAGGCTAGGTAGATGATGATTATTATGAAGTACCTAATGCAGCTATTGACTTCCGTGATTAAGTCCGACCAAAAATTGTGGTGTGGTGTCGGTTGCTGTGAAAATAGCCGAAATAAAAAGACATAACAACAACGAAAAAGTTTTCAGTGAAGTACCTCCAACCTCATTAACACGTAAACTAGCTGTTCAGGAAGTGAAGCACAGCTATTAGCTACCACCCACAGCGCTCCACTTCGGAATCTCAATAGGCAACTCCCCTTTTTCTCAAAAAACCGTCGGCCTCCTTAACATGCAATCTAAATTCCGATTTAAACTGTGATCGCTCACAGTCCAAAGGGTCTAAGAACCGAGGAATGTTGGGAATGCAATCAAAAACGTCTCAATGCTGCTAAGCGATCTAAGGAAGCGTCACACATCAAATCGTTCGGCACGCTCCGCCGTCGCCATCGCCGCATTCGACACCCTACCACCGCACATTTGTGATTGATGTCGCTTTCATATCACTATTGCTGCGCTAATGCTCCTATTATTTTAGCACAAAACTATTTCCTACTAATTTAATCAGAAAGCACAATTTAGTCAGCACGACTCCTTTCAAATTACAAGATAATATTGTCTGTTCACTTGTTCAAGTAATTTGTCGCACAACTTAATTTAACCAAGAAATGAAATAGCAGCAAAATTAAAATGCTCTAGTGGCTCTAGGACAGCCTGTGGTGGACAGAATGAGTGCGGTATAAAATATTTTACCAGAGAGGCGTTCAGCTGCAAAATATTAATTTTCTTTACTGCCGAGCTACCGGCTTAATATATCTGACCCAAAATAATTAAATTATATTCATTTCACACTTTTCGGGCACGAATTTCGGTTAATCCTTTTTCACGATGTGTTCTCTCATTTTTCAACGTGAGCTTAATTGGGGTTTACTTGCGACAAAGTAGTTAAGTCCTGATTGAGGGACATTAAAGGCCACAGATTTGAGTACAGCTAACAGAAGGCTTAAAAACTGATTCGGATTTAATCCGCGGAGCATTCTGTAAACATTAGCTACGTTAGGAGCACATTCGTCAGCAATCAACGTTGAGCTAATACATACAATACGTAGCTAGGTAGTGATGTGATCAATATCGTGCATTGTTAGATTCGGAGACGGCTGCCGGCGGCGCGTAATTTCCGCTCCGTTCAGCTTAATCGCGCCGTTTCCTGTATCGGCTTATGAATCTTTTGATACTGCGCGCACCACAATTCGCGAATCAATTGATTACCCCGCCGTTCATGGTAATCACCGCACAACACTGCGGCTTATGGCTATGATCTAGTTTGTGCGAATCCACGTTCTGGTTAGTGTAAGCCTTTATTATAAATAAACACGTCTATTGAGTGCTCGCTACGGTAATCGGTGTGTTTATTTAAGGTAACATGTTTTCTCTCTTTGGTGACCTAAATCTTTTAAGCTTTTTATGGAACTGTATCTGCCGTGTTTCGATTCTGTTGTTTATTTGTGTTATCGAGGGCAACGTATTAAAAGAAATTGGATTAGGTAAACTAACTTGTATATTTTAACAGAGCATTAAGAGCGAATTAGTTATGAGAAATGTGTCGTGTTATACAAATTGAGATCCCTTATTCGCTTTTCCAGTAGTTAAGAGGAAAAACTAAAACCACTGACCGAAGCAATTTGCAAAAAGTATGCGAAACATGTTTAACCTAAATAAAGCTATCGGTCGGTATTTCGGTATTCATACGCGGTGAAGGGTAGAAACATGCAACGTAATCAACTGGGCTGGTTTTAATCATCGAGGGCTGTTCGACACGGGCTCCGCGGCCATGTTGCCATATCTACTCGTTAGCTACAACAGCTCGCGACAAGCCAGCATTATTTGAATACATGAACGGTTTATCCTAAAACGACACGACAGAATAACGAGTGCTGCTGAATAGCTGTAGCTAATGCAAACGTTTGTGGTACTGTATTCCGACATGTATGATATTGGCTGCTATTTTTGTATTGAAATTTTATTTCAGAGAGTGTAACGGTTGCTCGACAATATTCCATTTAGCAAAAACTCTGTGTATTCGCCAAGAGTGTCGTAGATGTTATTTTTAAACTGATTATAAGTGGTTATTCGTAATCGCATAGCCTATGCGACTAGCGCCTAATGAACGTACGTTCAACAGACGGCTATTAAGGCGCTAAAGTAGGCTGAAATAAATATAACAACAATGCTCACGTCTGAAGCTACATAATTATTAGCTGTGATTTATACGGCTACCACAATGACTGAAATATAAATTTCTAATACATTTTTCTTTTCATTTTCAGCAGGTATACATTTTCTTCCGCCGTGAATGTGCTAAGTACCATAAAAAGGGAATAAATCAAGTCAGATACTGCTCTAAATAAATGTAATTTACGGTTACGTTTTCGCTTTCCGAGAGTAAAATGACGTTACAGTACCTACCGAGGTATATCTACGGATCTGGTGAAAATTCTTGTACTTTTGTCCGGACATTTTAGTAATGCGATTATGAAACGTAGCGTGCCTCTCATTTGAGACTAATTTCAATCCATAAAACGGTGAGTCTCGAATATTGTTGAAGAGATTATCATTATTTTTGTTGGGAACTTTTGCAATTTTTTTTTCTAAATGTCAAACTAAAAGAAGAATCCGTTACGTTGGGGCATGACGGATGGATATTAAAGCATTACAGAATGTCTGCTATCTATTTAAACTACCGTCATAAAGTCGTGACCTACGCAAATGTATCGAAATCACCATCTCTATGAAAAAATATTGTTGTGATTAATTGGTCATTTAAATAAGAGTAAGATTCCGTACAACTATAAGTTGAAGGAATAATTTATCTGCATTGCAATCATTTGCCTTGTCCCAAACTATCTCGGGGTTGGCTTCCAGTCTAACTGGTTGCAGCTGAGTACCAGTATTTTACATGAAGCGACTGCCTAACTGATCTCCACAACCCATGAGTAACTGGGTAATACGATGTTAATGTTGTTCTTTAATTCCGTTTTTGCTGCAGGTGACAAAAGGTTTCTGTGCCAGCCTGCAGGAGATGGGACATTAATGGTAAATGAATTCATAAGCCGAGCGATCCAATGTTTTGAAATGATTGTGAAACATCTTTGCTCCAATTAATCCATCGCAGACCAAGCTAAAACTTCCTATACATAATTAGGTAGGTACCTGATACTACATATTTTATAGAAAACAGAGTTCTAAAACAGTCACATAAAATCCACTCCCAAATAACCCGACCAGTGGCACATAGGCACATAATCCAATATGAAATTTCAACATGGGAAATAATCAGGTGAGTTTCATTTCGAAATGTGAACTAAATTTCACTTTTATCAGTGCAAAGTGAGGAGGAAGGAAGCGGGGAATGCGCCGGGAATATTTGCTTAGTGCACAGACGCCAGCGCCTCCCGCGCGGCTCCCGGTTCCCGGCTCGCAGTTCCCGGTTCCCAGTGACCCCGGCTCGGAACACGACGCGGCTGATCTCGGGAAGTCGCAAACACCCCGTTTTAAAACGATGTTCTTGTTTGTAGGTCACATGTAGTCTAATTAATTTGTTCGGTTTTCAGATTGGGATTGGGATGGTTATTTTGGGAATTAGATTAATCGATGGAAATATTTGTGCTCTTGTTAAGTAGTATTTGAGCAAGGTGTGTTTTTATGTATATATGTATTTCGGAACTGATAATAGTTAATATTCGATCTGTGTTCACATCGAATATTAAAAGCGTTTATACCCGACGGCATATCATACAAACTTTCAAGTCGTTATTTTCCGAAATGACTGAACAGATTTTAATGAAACTTCCTACGCATAAGCAGTATACATAGGTCTAAAAAGTTACTAAAAAACATTTTCGAAATAATGTTACAGCTAAATTAGACCGATTTTTAATTATCTATAGAAACAGAAATTTCCAATTATCTTCATTTTTAAAAGACATTTCGAAAATGTTTTGTTGTTTAGTAAACTGCTTATGCGTAGGAAGTTTCATTAAAATCTGTTTAAATAACGACTTGAAAGTTCGTATGAAATGTCGTAGGGTATAAACGCGCTTAACTCTAATCAGTTAGGGATAAAGAGTTAAAAATTACTTCAGTTCATGAATCATTGTCTTTTTCATCTTTATTAGAAAGAGCCAAACAATAAAACGGGAATAAAAAGAATGTTAACCTGTTTTTCCCGTTTGGCAGTTATGGACCGAGATTTGAATACCAAATCAACACACACTTGCTCATAACGCCAAAATTCAAACAGTAGTCACCTACTCGATGCAAACTAAACTCAATTACAGCCCGGTTTGATTGTGTTCCAGCGGAAATTGCTCGGCATTATCAAATCTTACAGTACACACAACCTCCATAATTATCGACAATATACATACAGATGTGCGGGTACCAGATTGTCCATTTCGTTACTTTTATTACAACACGTTTTATCCGGACGAATCAGGATTTTAATTTCCATGTAACGGCAGATAGAGGGTGGCTAATGCGAATTTTTGCAGGAACGCGATAAGAGAACAAATTTCCGTCACGATAGATAACAGATCGTAAGTATTGGCAGAGCGATGGACATGGAAAACTTGAAACGTTTAAAAGGAAAAGCAACACGAGAGAGACAGAAAATGAGCAATATACTTTAAAAGCTTAACTCAATAAATAAAGTAGGTAGGAACAGGTTTATACAGGGTGGAGCACCGACGCCCAAACGGTTATGACCGTACTCAGTACATCATTTCGAAGCATAGACAGATTTCTAATCAGCAGTTTTTTTAATCAGCTTTTCCATACATTTTGACCGTGTAGGTATTGTACCACTTTTGTGGGCACCAGATTAAAACAAATCTATGCTAAATTTAAATATTAAATTTATCATAGATTTTTTTGAATCTGGATTTGTGGTTTACCTATTTATTCACTTGTCTATTGGCCATGTCTATTGTCATATATTACGAAAGAAAAATTGGCCAACGTTTAATCTACGTATATACAATATACTGGCAAACCAGATTTATCTACACACTTAATTATAATTCCATAGGTGTCCTGTGCCTATATCAAAAAGTTGTGTACTGAGGATGTTGGCTCACAGAGGAAATGGTGGACCGGTTAGGTGTCAATGAAGTGGTCTTATAGCGGGGTGGCTATCAGTTGTCGTAACCACAAGTCTATCCTGTGTGTCTGCAGGCAGAGGAAACCACGCGGGCGATACCACAACGATATACCGGACATTATGCCGTATAAAAAGAGAAAGCAACCAACACAGGTTTTTTTAAAAATAAATTTGCAGTAAAGTTTACAATAAAAGTAGTTGTAAAACAATTATTAATTATTTTTTCGTTATGTCCGTGTAATTTCACACACGCAATTTGCCAAATTGTTTTAATTTACATAATAGCTTTGTTGAAGCTTACATCAGGGGTTAACAACCATTTATATTTTAATAAAAGTAAAGTTGTTGTTATGACTATTTATTCTATCCAACTTTACACAAAAGGGACTACCTGCTCAGCTCATCTGTACACTTAAGCCCTTTACAAAAGTTTATAACGCAAGGTTACGAGCTAACGAGATTGAAACAAGCGTTCTAAGTAAATATATGAGTTTTGTAGCAAGAAGGTTAACACCAACAGTATAGCGAACGAATTTAAGCGTACCTGTAACAGTAAAAGACTGGCATTAAACAGTTTTTAGCGTAGAAATCTTACGCCTCTTTACACTGCCAAAGTCAGTTAGAAATATTTCCCACGGTATAGCCACGATTCATGTTTGTCTTGTCTACCTGGACAACGGTGTTAAACTCCACAAATGTAACGCTGCCGTTCGACACATAAAAACACAATACTAAAAACGTGATTATAAGCTCTAAGCTTTTAATTTATTGATCATAAAAAAACAATAGTTCTAGCAGGACAACTAGATGGCGTTGATCATTTCGTGTCGAATCCTGAATCGCGCTATAGAGATTTTTCTGCGGCAGCATATAAGGGGCCGGCTGGCCAAAACCTATTGCATTTCGCCGGCTCGGTCTGTAGCGGTTTGCGGACTCTATGGGCCGAGGCAACTAACCTAACCAACTTCTTGGACCTCTATTGCGGGGTGGCGGGTCGACTCTCGAGTCAGGAAAAATTGAAACCCCGCACCAAAAAAACATGGACAATAATATAAAATAGATTTTTGATAGGTAAAAGAAATAATAGTTAAGGTGCGTGACTGCGTGTTGTGTACGTGAATAAATTATGCGGCTATTTATTTATGACTTTCCTTTCGAAAGTTTATTACTATATTTAGCCTTAATCTGTAGAAAATTAATTTAGAAGGATATTAGACAAGGTGGTGTCAGGCGTATTAGCTCAGTGACATAGGTATTATATTTTGCAAAAAATAATGTCATACATATAGTTGAGTTTTATACAAAATACATGCCTACCTAAGTAGAACATCAATTCGTTACACTTAAAAATATGTGAAAAGTCTTCAGAATTATAATTTCAGTGCCGTAAAATATCTCGTGTTGATGACCGCTTTACAGTATAAATGAAAACATTCTCTTGAACTTTATTTAGGGAGTGGGTATAATAATTTGTGACGGGCTCAGTCGCGGTTCTTATTGAGTTTCGACGAGGGGCCTTAACTCGTCATTGCAGTATTTAGCGAACTTTAAAGGGACGACGACGGGAGCATGAAACGGTATTTATGTTACGTTTATATTCCATAATAGCTGAAGAGAGGTTGAATTCTCCCTTTTTGTGTACTTAATATTCTGTAGTAGATAATTTATAAGTTTTATTGTAATAATACTTAACATTTAGTTTGTTATATTGATCGACTCGGTTTTTTGTAAGACTCGTTTCGTACCAGGTGGAATGGAGACTTGTTTATTTCTGGGAAGTCGTGACTTTTCACTATAATAGCGCTATATCGGTGAGCACCCATTTAGTTGTTAATAGCTCAACGTCTAGAGTAAAAGTTTTGTCGTCAAACAACAGTTATTGATTTTAGCACATTCAGTTGTTTCAGACATGACGTTTGAGGGCGCGAGCGGGCCTGCGAAGGGTTTCAGGAGGACGAAGTGGGGAGGAGGCAGGGAGGGGAGGCAGTAAAACGGCAACCATACCTCCACACGTGAATATTTGATGGCTGAATCTCGCTGTGGCTACGGATACAAGGGTATTCAGGTTATCAGACGCAGACCTTAGACTGAATCGACGTAGACATTAATTAACTTCACTGATTAGGGGCTAAGCTTTGAAATGAGCTTGGAAGTTAATCCTCTGGCGTTTCTGAGGCAGATTTCATTTCAATTTGTGAAGATGGAATAAATAGCATCGATCTGGTGCCCACGGGTAATGGGATTATTTACAACGTCACCGTCAAAAGACATTCATACGTTATTGAAATACCAGTCCTAACCTTATCAATGCAACTCCTACTAAGCTTCTACATAAAATCATGTAAGTATTTATACTTTTAGTACCTACTTAGATATATTGAATCATACTACATACATTCTATGTAATGCTTACTGTAATGGGTATGGGTACCAAACAAGTCCCAAAAAGTACACATACAAACGTATTTACGTAGTTTCTTTTGCTCCGTATACAGAGAGCGTACTCAGAGGGTGTATCCTTAAATAATTGATTCCCTCTAGCAAAACGAGATCTTCCTTATTTCCCGTCCGCGACAATCTTACCCTGGCTTACACTTTTTAACTAAAAGCGTCCTCTCTACTCTTTTCCTGTACATACGCTACAGAATTATGCATGATTGTAACTACTGACTCAGTTTACATAACAAATGTGATCTACGCTGCGGGAATTAAAATGTTCAAACTTTTGCTATAAAGAATGCTTTATATGAAAACGCCATCCGTTGTCGGATGCGGCATATAGTCTTTATATTAATAAATCTGATGGTTAACATTTTTCGCGTACACTTTTTTTTATGAAAATACGCGTATGTATCATCACACGTCAAATCTAAGGTATTATTATTTCAAGTCATATTTCTTGAACATTCATTTAGTGTCACATTCATCTTCATTACGCAGTTTCCGCTCCGTCGGTGATGCGGCATCAACTCGCTTCCCGAGCCACGCTTAAAAAACATGCACCGAGTTCCGTGGGAGACGGATAAGGGTTTCTTGTGCCGATAATCATATTCGCGGAGAACTTGGCGGCGGCACTGCCGCGCGTCCTAGGTACTCATTTGAACGCTCGCTCGACATCCTGACTGGATTTCTCCTGAAAATGCCCTAGAAAATGTACAATGCAAGAATGAATAAACAACTTCTTTTGGTCTGAAATACACTGAAAATGTGGAATCAGTGCAGTGTAGAGTGTACGTAAGTAGATTTCATCGGCATTAACTGTGGAGTGTGTCGCTGGCGCTTGTTTTTAGTCTGCCTCGAACGGAAGCGGGCTGGCGCATGGCGTTGATATATTATTTAGCAGCTAGCGTGAGCCCGCGGCCTCACTCGTGTCTGGGATAAACAGTAGCCTATGTCTGTTTCCATGTCACATATTAATTTTCCTCCAAGAGCTTACATTTTCTGGTGATCGCGGTTGAGAAGGCTGAGAATTGTGGTAAGCCCCACAAAACGGTTTGTCTGTCGAAATAAATGAAATTCATTATTTCTTAGACCTCGGATAGTAATTGGGACTTTCCACCTATGTGTGTGAAAGTTTTTTTTTAACTAAATGGCTACCACAAATATGTATAAAATAGATGTTTCACAAAAATTTCTAAAATACAACATTACATCAGTTTCAGGAAATAAAATGGATGATATTTTCATCATGTACACGAAACTCTGACAAACACATTTGGATAGTAGTGTACCTAAGCTTTATTTACGAAGAGCACTTAAAAGTATTAGGTTTAATTGTTGATAAAATCGTGTTTGTTATGTGTATTTGTGTGTCATTTCCCGAGGGAGAGGTAAATGGGCACAGGGAGGGCGCGGCGCGAAGAGGGCGCGTCTGTTACTGCTAAGTGACTTTTTTAATATTTTAACTTCGACAGTGCAAAGGTGAGGTAACCGCGATACTGCTAATTTGTCGCGGAGGGTTCTCGCTACCTGTCTAATGTTCCGTGATTATATGAGTTTTATGTCTATTATTGTTACGGCATTTTTTTACTTCGTGAGTAAGAATAATGCTGTGGAATAATATTTTTTTTTATATGTAGGTATAGTTACTTTCATACATGTATAGATTTAAAAAGTAGATAAACTAACATCTCCTACTCCTACGGCGTACTAATTAAGTACTCAATTTTATTGCTAGTTTTAAGCTGAGCTTTTCAAAATCTATCTTAATTAACATAACAGTTTAAAAAAATATTTAGGAACCGTTGCAAGATAGTACTAAATATTTTTATAGGGTGACTGGTAATTACATGAATTACTCATGATAACAAACAACTTTCCTAAAAGAAAAATGTTTCTTTGGGAAAGTTGTTTGTTATCATGAGTACAATCGTGTGTTTAAGTATTGGTCACTAATTACCAGTCACCTTATATATAAAAAATGTTAAAGAACGGTGCAAAACTTTTAAGTTTAAATGCATGATGTAGATATTAAGATAATAGAACAAGCTAAAACTAGTCGAGAAATGGGCTTAAAGCTAAATGCAGTAGACCCAAGACACCATAATAAAAATATGAAATGGCATGAAAACGTTTTCTATAGGTACCTAACACATACTTGAGAATATACACATAGTTTCATAAAGTGTTTACACTTATCTAAGGTAAATGCGTAATTGAAATCGAACCACGTCTCAATGGCGGGCACACCGGCGCAGGTCCACACTCCAGTGTTCTCTGTCTCATGTATATTTAGCAACACTTCACCGCACATATTACCCAAGTTTTTTCAAACGTTCGGCTAACTATTACTAATTTATTCAAGAGCTTGCGTAACCCGCTCGCGCCCTTCGCCCTACCTTATACACTTTAGAATATTAATAGCGACGTGGCCCTTCATGTAAATAATCATATAATGCTATTTCGAAATATTACCTGCTCACACTTGCTGCCATAAAAATTAACTTTAATTATTTTCTTATGATTTAAAAGTGTGAAAATGTATGCCGAGATTAAGTAAAAAACTAACGGCATCTGATAAAGCTCAGAACACCTGCAGCTGACTATTCGTTCGTAATATTTTTCTATATTAAAATATCTTACAGATGAAAAATTCTTAGAATTTTCCCTGACAATAATATTAGTACGATAAGGCTTATTGACCCGTATCCCGTTGTGATCTGTTTTTCTTGTGCTTTTAAGTTTACTTTAATTTGAAATTGTATTGAAGTTTCTTTGTTACCTGAATTAACTACATATATGCCTAAAAATAATAAAAGTTGTTTATGAAAATCTTTTGTTTTGGAAAACCGTCACTAGGTATATGTTGCTGAAAAAGAAGTGTGAATCGATTCACTGTCAAGAGCCCGTGGAAAATATTTGATGTAACTACTACCTACTTACCTACCTACCACCCACACCTAAAAGTTGACACATTATACGGTTGTTTACCTACGTATTAATCACTTAAGGTCACTACCATGATCTTTACGTAATTCTCATGGTCAAACGTAACATATACCTACATATTTCGAATCGACATTGCCATCAAAACAAAACAAAACCACTGCAATACCTAAACCCATTTCTATATAAGCAGGGCATCTCGTTACTTCCTCTCTTAATTTAATATAGTAAAATGAATGAAAGACATCGTTTTACATACAAACCAAGTGAGAGTTGTTCCATTACATATGAACCAGCCACCACTGGCACTATTTTGTAAATAACCTCTGTTTCTAACACCGTATTGCCCTCATTCCCCCGAGGATTGGTGTCAATACCTCATAGCTACTCGTACATACTACTAAAAGTCGTTCTGAAAATACAAAGATAATGAAAAGACAGTACAAAAGTCATTTGTGGGGTTTACCAGCGAGCCCTATCGAGACTTTCTCCTACAGTATTTGAGATATCTACATGAATTAAACATCTATTCTAATATACATAGATGGAAATCTACGAGCAATAAATTAAACTATCTGAGCGGTACCGGGAATCCAATTATGATCAGTAAGTAATTAGGTATCTTGGGACGCCGCCGCCGCCGCCGGCCGCGCGCTGCCTTCCGCGTTTCCTCAATGGATGCAGATCTCCGATCAGATCTAGATTACGGATGAGAGAGAACCGTACCCGGATAGTTTTTAAATGGTTTAAGTTTTTATTCCCGTTTCAGAAAAAGAGAGAAAAGTCGGTATCAAGTTTTTCCGTTACATCAGAAGGCATGGTCTGCTATTCAACTCAGAAAAAAGCAGCTGCGTATTATTTCTTACTTTGTTATTTTATAATTTACTAGCTGTCCGGCGCAACTTCGTTTGCGTCACATTTTCCCCGTTTTTGAAACTTTTTTCATTGCTGCTCCACTCCTATTGGTCGTAGCGTGATGATATATAACCTATAGCCTTCCTCGATAAATGGGCTATCTAACACTGAAATAATTTTTCAAATCGGACCAGTAGTTTCGGAGCCTATTTATACAAACAATCAAATCTTTCGTCTTTATAATATTAGTTTAGATTTATGTTTTACTTCATTATATTACTTACGTGTTGTGTAAGTTACTGTAATATACTTCGATTTTTTATTTAACATAATTTTACTTGTAATGACACTAAATATGTTCTTCACCGCGTTTGCTGCTTAAAGGAAATATTATCGTCTAAAAACGTAGTATAAACAGTAGAAAGTAGCACATATTCCCTTATTGCCTGCATTTAACTCGTGCGATAAATTACTGATAAAGTACGTACGTAACGTGAGTTCCTTTGTTTTCTTATATTTGGAATATTAGGTCAGATTGAACATTGTAGGGCATTCATAGGACGCACCAGGTACCTATTTGGAATTCGGATACGAGTAATTTACAGAAAATCTTCACACACAATTCACACCTATGTGCGTTGGCATAAGGAACAAACTCAAGAAGCATTGTTATTTGTGATAGATAGGTAAACGCCAAATCTGATGATCAGCAAAAATAATGATTAAATCGTTAAATCATGAGTGAGATTACCTACCTACAGCATTCTTGTCGTAGTCTTTAACGCTTAGCCTAACGCAAAACTCGACTGCCCTTATGGTCAGTCTTTACATCCAAATATTATAGCGTTTATCGACAAAATCCCATTTTTATTTATCAACAAAAGTGTTTGGGCTTGCGTCATCTTATGAAACCTTGACCTAAATTGATTTTTTACTTAATGTCATGTAAATATATGCCGCCGACGCGTTAGCAGTACAATCAATCCGTCTTTAACGTAGGTAACGACTGTTAAATAGCTGATCGACCAACGACCACTCCTTATAAGTACAAAATGTGATATTTAATAACAATTATTAGTTGTAAAAATGGACTTATTTGCATGTTTGCAATGTGTGTGGATTTGTACCCATATTTAGTAAATTGTTTTGTAATTTTCATTCGGGTTCGTCGTTGTGTTTTCAAAAATGATTTGATTTGTGATGCTGCCATGAAATATTTGTATATTCACATTATATATTAGGTACGACTCGTACTTATATGATGCGTGATGTTATATTATGTGATGTTACGATCGTATTTAGGGTGACTGGTAATTAGTGACCCATACTTAAACTTGAACACTATTGTGTAGAATGTGGTTCTTCTAACCTAATAGACAGATGTGTTGCTGGGGAGTTTGTTCCACCACTTCTTCTTCCCAGCTAAAATACTAGGAAATGGCGAAGGGCGGGTGATTTGGGGGAGTGTCTCTTGTAATTTTGACGTTCAAAATGTGCTGATTATCAGCCTTATTTGAATAAATGACTTTTGATTTGATTTGAAAAACAGAGGTGATTATACTCATGATAACAAACAACTTTCCCAAAGAAACATTTTTTTATATTCATTCACTTTTATCACAAGCTAGATAGGCTAGAGAGGCGCGCGCGCGAATTTCATACTGCTGTTGTATTATTCTGAAAGAAATGAATGAGTATAAAAAAACGTTTCTTTGGGAAAGCTGTTTGTTATCATGAGTATAATCACGTGTTTAAGTATCGGTCACTTATTACCAGTCACCCTATATGTGTTAAAAATGCTAGATTTTTTTAAATTTGACTGTGTTTTCTTTAATGAATTTCGGTTTCTTCCGAAAATCGTGTTTTGATCGGACACTAATAAATAAACACCACCTGAAACGTCCTCGGCAGTTCTTATATTAACTTCCCAGGGTAAGTAATAGGCTAATAGGTCATTAAGTCATGCATTATTATGGCACCAGGTGGCAGGACGTGGCAGGTTAAGTTATGCCCTGCTAAAACATTAAACTAACACTACATAAAAGGGGTAACTGACTGCATAACTCTACAGTGACGTGTTCAAAAGGTAATTTACACAGGGGGAAATTAAAAAGCAATTTTACTCTAAAACCTAGCTGTTTTCTGAATATGAAAATTATTTAAGTACACAAATTGAACGAAAAATTTCGGCAGATACTTGTATTTAATGCCAACTGCTAGACAATCCTACCAAACCAAACCTCCTACAAAATAATAAACATGGTAGATATCCCGTTACAAGTGTTATTAATAGTGTTAGTGACCATATATGTCAGTTTAAAAACTTATAATCCTACCAAAGATAATTATTTAAAGAGAAAATCGCTTTAAACTTAGCAATGTGTATTTCTGACATCTTTTACTTGTGACGTGAACTCATGGAACAAGGTATTGGTTAAATTGGATACATATACGCGATTTACACACTAGATCAAAGAATTCATTCCCATTCCAATGTAGGTATCTTTGATCAATGAAATTGGTAAGGTAAATATATCCAAACATCCTTTGATTATTATTGTTCGCCACATACATAGTTCTGTTTGTGTTCTGTACTGTTATGTGCGCCAAATTAGCTATGGGTACAAAGCAATTGTAACGGTTGATCAAAATCGAAGCCTTTGTCTGTACTCAATATAATTATTAAATTCAAATGGATGGTTAAATTTTACAGAAAACCCTAACAATTAGGTACGAGAATGATACCTCAGGATATACCGAGCCGAATGAATCTTTTGTATGATTGCTCAAAAACCTCTTTGTTAGCCGATAAGCTACGAATAAATCTCGTAGGGTGTGAATCATCAGCCTCACAATACAAACGTTGCAGCTCATACATCTTAGGATCAGTACAATGTCATGTCAAAAGCAAGCTTTATGTAGTGCGTGATACAGTCGCATTGTGTGCGTTGTATATAAGCAGCTCAACAGCTGTGGCGAGACTGAACGCCGACGTACATCAGGCGCCTACGCATCCATGCGCGACCGGCTACACGATAACTTACTTACGTTCCCACATGCACTTTTCCATTGTTTACACGCTCATTATGTCCTTGTAAAAGCGTCGCCCACGTACAACGTCACTCGGTTATGTAACGTGGTAAAAACGGTAACACTATTATCTCATAAAAGCTCTAATGTACCTGTTAAATGGTTTGCAACGACCTCCCACGGCTACGGTTCGACGAATATTATTAAAATATTATCAATTATGTGCTTTCATTACAGTGGAGAGTTTATTATTTTCCGCCACGAAATAATTTAAAAAGGAATATCTCTACGGAATTTAGGGAAATAGACAACACTTTTTGATTATTCTATGTAGAATCGAAAAACTCGCGTTTATATTGGTAAGAGGTTGACAAAGCCTATATTCATTGATGTTATTTTAGGATAGTTTATTGTTTTAACATTCAGTCAAGCATCCACAGAGCTCCTTTGAAGGTTCTTATCTGGAACTCTGTAGAGCTTTCATATCGAAAGCTTTTCAGCGTCCAAAATATTTTCAGAAACGATAGTTACATTTTTTATTCCTAACTGAAATATTGATTAATTTCTTCCTTAACTAAGATTTTCATTGTTTCCCATACATCTACCTCCGCCAGTGGTTCACAAGATTTGCTCAATAGGAATTTCCACTTTCAAACTGTGCTAGTGAACGCGTAGTCTAGAGTCTAGTCAATAACGATGAAATGACTACATCCGCAGATCAGCGTAACAAGATGCGCACCCACTACAGCCGTGTGTTAGTTTGTGGGAAGTTTCCGAGCCGGTTCCGAAGGCACTTGAACCGTACGGTCATTAACGTAAACGGTCGTAGGTATAATAAAATAGCAAACAGTATTGAACGAGCTTATCAGTCGTGTCGGACGCAGTGGAAGACGGGGATCAGGCGGCCGACCGGTCCGCGGTCATCGACCCCGCTAGAGCTTACGCGCTTCTCCGCTAGCCCGCTATGTGTGCAACTAGGTTTTTCAGATGATAACCTTATTTAGTAACACCTCGACGCTTTGAGACGTAATTACGCACATAAAAAGTTGGACGAGCCATTTTAATCAGCGCTAGACTTGTTAGCCCTGTTTGCAGTTTCTTTTCTACATTCTAAGCTACAGTTTTATTCTTAGTCACTTAACTTTATTTTTGTTTCCGTTCTGTTTGTATTTTCTTTCCTTCGCGTGTTTTAGTCTTCAAACTCTTTTTATACAAGCTGCCAAGTCAGCAGCGAATAAAATCGGTCAATGTTTTCTATAGATCGATCCATATTTCTTGAATTGCATTATGATTCATAACATTTTATGGAACTAGATATTTAAACTATTCGAGGTCTGATTTTAAACGAATAGTTTATTTTGACAGTTCATGGCGGGCACGCGATCGACAAGCGGAAAATAACTCGGTATTCGTTGGCTTTCTCTGTGACAGTTGTTACAGGTATTGATGCTGATTGACCTGCAGAGTTCAACCTGAATTATCCTGTTATATAATGTTAAGTAACGTTTTTATTAGACATAATAATCTGTCAACACGATCTATCGCGGCGTTGATTTTATTTGATTTATTTTACTGTTTAGTCTGCAGTAACATAAATATGGTCAAAATTAGTTAACTCTTTACTAAAATCCTTTTATTCATGCCTAATTTAAAAATAAAACAACATGAACAAAAAGTTCGCATAATTTTATGGAAAATACAAGCTGATAAACATGAAAATAAATAAGATGAAGCTATTTATTGCATGAAAAAAACAAACATAATAAAAAGAAACTTAATGGCATCTCCCAATTCTTTTGACGACAGATGACCAGTATCGTTTGAATTTGAATGTGTCAACTAAAAAGGTTGCAATATTAAGATCTGCCTATTTCAATCTACATTAAAAATACATTTCATAAAAAAAAAATGGTTGAAGTTTTCTTAACCAACAGCGCGAATTCAGTGTGTGAAACACTGAGTTAGGAACCTAACGCGTGGGGTTAGAAAAACTAGAACATTTCTGTAGCCAAATTATTACATTATTTTATACAGACATTTACTAAAAATATTAATATTACTGCATATTTTAACTGAATAAAATCGTTATACCTTTATCGAATGTACGTTACTATACCAAATGGCCTTTGTACAGGTGAATGGAGTTCACAAAGATAACACCACAGACGCATGGTACAGATTTGCAAGTGGAACCAGATTTATTTGAACGTGCCTAACGTTACAAACACACTTAGTTCTGTTTAAGGCACGTTTTATAATTTGCAACAGTCGCTTTGTTCCACTAACGGTGCACAGATAACGTTTTGTTTGCGATCAAACAAAGCAGCAAACTTACCAAATCAAACCATTTTTAAAAAACCGATTTTTATTATTACTTGCCTCCACCTCTACCAATAGTAGCATTACATTACAGTGCTTATTTCTATGACAAAGTCTGATTTATCCCCTATTTTTATTAGAAGGCTACTTGTTACGGATGTATGTGTAAGGACCAATAATCTTTGGTTTTTACTAAAAACTGGTCTTTCATACCGAGCAGCTCTAATGAAACAGGTAAATAACATTAGGTGTGAAGACACCCTATCATTTCCGGCGGAAGTCGTAAGAGCAACCTATAGGATGTTATCAGCAGGATGGGAAGCAGGCTCCGTGGTGATTATGGCAATATAACCCCCGAGGCCCCGGGGCCTTGCGTAGTAGCGGTTTATTAGGGCTCTCAGGGAGGCCCAATTCTGTAGTGGACATTAACATACATGAAAGTAGGTGGACATTAAACCTTTTTTGAAAATAAAATGTACCCACTAGTAACTTTTTTTATAGCCTTCTTTATATAAAAAAACACGTGTCACTATGCTCCTACACGCCAATCTTTGAAACTTCTCAACCGATTTCAAAGAAATTGTGCGAATGTGTTTGTTTGGTTCCAGCTTGCGAGGTGGTATAGTTTTGGACCCCATATTTTGCTCTGCTGTTGGTAAAATGCAATCGCGACCTCCTAAACATTTTGCTAGTAGCTTATGAAATTTTATACTTATTAGTATCCAACAACTGTTTTTCTTACAGCAAAATATGAAACAAATTCTAGTAAACCTTTTGCTGTACCTAACTAAACATAAACGCTACAAAATGTCAAAGTTATCGTTATTTGCGAACATTTATTCCAGCATTAGGTGTAATATAAGCCGGCATTGCACTGTGTGCCTTTGCCCCATAAACAAGCTCATAGGTCACAATCCTTTGTAAACACCTAGTTTCCTCCTCTATCGATTGTACATTTGTATTACTTATTGAGGGAAAATAATCATTACTTACACGATTATTGTTGTTTCATATGTTTTCGTAAAGGCACAAAAACCCGGTCAATTTATTATTCAAATTGAATAGTACGTAACATCCTAAGTTATGGTAATGTATGGGTGTTGTCGATTGACTCTAAAGAATTAATTTGGGTAAAATCTGATACGAAACTTTTTGTCAAAGAACTCATTTCACATTATGATTCTTTTACAAAGTTATCGAACGCAAATTACAGATTCATGCAAAACTCGCCTAAGTTTCGTAGCCAAATTTCAGGATAAATTTGGTAAGTTTGGTACAAATAATGATTTTATAAGTGGGTGCATACATAAGAGCGGGCTCCGGGACTAGGTGAGCGCAGCCGGGGCAGCTGCAGTGAGCTCGCTCGCCAATGCGGACCCATATATCAACCACCACCTGTTTTATCTGAGCATGTTTTTACTGCAAGTGCCAAGTGCCTACCGTAGTGCCTCCCCGTGCCGAGCCGTGCACTGAACACTTATTTTAAAAAAACATTTTATGGTTCACTTTTAATACGGTGGGAATATTTTTTACTTAAATGATATGATGCGTTATTTCTTCCGACGTCATCTCGTTATTATCCTTTTAGTAAAGCTTCCCACGGAATGCTAAAGCTTTAATACACAATAACTACCGCTTTAGTGTTAATAACCGGACACAGCCAAATGAAGACTAAACAGAGTCTCTAAGACAAAGTACTTAGGCGTGATGGTTGATCAGTTTCTATCCTGATACCCTCACTTTGAACAGGTGATCAGCAGGGTTAGAACGCTTTTTTGGAATTTCAAGACACTGAGACACGTGGCCCTGACTAAAATGTTGAGGAGTGATAAGCGACCTAGAAACCTCCTCATCGAAATTTATATTGTTCTAGCACAGTCCGTCCTTCTGTATTGTATCCCCATTTGGGGTGGCGCAGCTAAGACTAGATTTATGGAGTGGAACGTGCACAACGAGTACTCATAAAAATATGTATTTTAAAAATAACAGGTACTCTACTAAAAACCTATACGAAATCGGTAATTTACTCTCGGTCAGAAAACTGTACATAACCCAAACTGTTCTAAAAAAACATAAATCCCTCCCATATCATAATTAGAAACATAAAGGAGTAGGTAAGGATATTATTGCAGAAGTTTCCCAATGTTCAACCAAACTTGCAAGCAGACAATTCTACTATCTCTCAGCTCAATTATACAATAGGATCAATAAAAACATGTATGTACACAATAGAAACCATTATGACTGTTAAACAATGATAGCAAACTGGATTAAGTCTCTTACTTATGAGGATACGGAAGCTCTTCTGGTATATCATGAGTAATATAATCACACACCATAACTCACAAAACACACCTCATTCTACTCCACACACTACACTACTGTACACTACAACACGCTACATCACACCACACCTCGCTACACCACACTACACACCGCAGCACATCACATCAGATCACATCAATCCACACTACATCTTACACACACACCACACCAAACTAAAGCACATCACGCTTCTTATCACATGATACATATTCAAGATGTTAAAATATAGATTTTTAAAGGTAACAAGATATTTAATTGTTACATTACATCTAAGATATGGCAGAGCGGAGTTTCCTAACACAAGAATTGGTTGCCTAAAAGGAGGCTCCAAACACAATTCATTGTATATTAAGGTTTTTGTATTTCTTTTTTTTATACTTTGAATTCGTCAAAAAACTTCACGACTAATGCCAATGTATATAATTAACCAACGAAGATATCGTTTTATACTTAGCAGTTGAATTTAATCAAAATGCTAAATAACTTCTTATTAACATTTGATCCCAGCTTCCGACTGTTCTTTACAATCTAAGAATCTCTCATTTCACTGAAATATTTCAGAGTTTAAGAAATCAGTCAGAAAATTGTGTCAAATAAATTGTACGGCTTATTTCAACACTCTATTAGTATTCGTTCGTATCGATTGAACTTTTTTCATTTTCGTTGTTCGGTTTTTATGCGTAGGTAACTCGTTCGGCAGAAATCCCGGCAAGGCGCCGCGTCGTGGGCCGGGGGAGACGACACCAAATTGCCGACATAACGTCAACGATAAAGCACTCAGCCGAGGAACCAATCTCTTTTACGGTTTAATCAGAACTTGCCTTACCTACCTAATATTACTCGTTCCACGGTATACGATGGCAATTTTACGCAATACTCGTTGCGGCTCCAGTACGTCACACAGGTGGTTTTTGTGATATATTAAGTGCGTCATCATGGTATTCCGCTACAATTCCAATTTAGAAAAGTTGGCTGCTTCGATTTTAAGGTTCTTCGGCTCGGGCTTAGTAACGGAACGCAAGCCATTGAAGCGTATTTTCATTTTCCCATCAATAAATTTACGCTCATCAAAAGTGTTACTACTGGTAGTAAAGACAAACAGCTGACAGCCGAAATTCAAAGTAATTTCATAAGTGTTTTTCCAATTTCGCTACGGGCCACTAAAACACGGTTAATTACTTTTTCTTTAAACTTCAATTCGTTGTAATGGATGAAATGTTCCGTTAAATTACATAATTGCATTTTTATTTGAAGAGAAAAATGTTTTTACTGATGTTGTTGCTTTATTTATTCGTTTGTCGAACGCAGTGATCGGAATGATCGACAGAAGGAGGCTACTGATTGATACGAAATTCGTTCGTTTCGTGTTTTCAGTCATTTACATTTTGTAAGCCGTATTAAAAAGCCTTAGATGTACATTTAGTGTTTCAACAACAATTAACTTTTCGGTCCAGCAGTTAGTTCTTATTAGTAGTTATATTTTTTTACTTAACCTAGGATTGAACGTCCTATCTTCTCATTGGCTAACCTAGGCCGACTATTAAAGGCACTCGGCAGTCAGCTACCGGTTAATTTCATGAACACAGTTTTACAGCGATAGTGCCGACTGTCTTGCTAGTGTTCATAGAAATGGCTAGTGCCTAGCAGCCAGGCTGTCTCGTGTGTTATCTAAGTAAGTTCGCTGAAGAAGTTGTGAATACTTATGGTATTATGTTCGGTACTTTAGCCCGTCTTTTTAGTGCGCATACTGCAGTTTTATTTTGCATAGATTGGTTCTCTTATCTTGTCTGAAGTTTTTCTGATGATGACGCTATCCATTATCATTAAACTTTGTCTAAACGAGTTTTGTCTTTGTTCTGCCTCCCTGGGAGCTGTGCCGGATGGGCAGAACCTGGTCTCGGTCCTGGGTACGTTTCCCGGGTCGGGTAAAGTGTTATTGAAATTTTCCATCAGGAACTTCTTATTAGCAGTCACCGAGTCTAGATTTATGGCCGGTTGAAATGGGACTACAGAACAGACGAAGAAGAAGAGAGAGATTTTGAGTGTATTATCAGGTACACCACTGGAGATTAGAGGCGTAATGTTATGTTATGTTACCTTCAAAAAAAGAAACGGTTTTACGGTACGCTCATGTTTTGTCCACGAGGTCCGCGTAGCATAACATAACAGATGGCGGTAGTTGTAACACGATACGTAGTTCTTGTAAAATATTATGATAGCTTATCGATTTGTGACATGGCCACGTTGGCCACCTTAAACTCACCTCACTAGGCATGTCTGAAATATTATTCAAATATCGATCTCGGAGTTCAAAGAGGTTGACGGAACAATTTGATTCAATAAACGAACTTAATAATTTATGGCTGCTGTTTTTCGGTATGAGTTTTCCTTCAACGAGATTAATACGCAGAAACATTGTGTCGATGTCCTTCCATAGCTTTATTTGCATATCTCCAATATTTAGATAGGGTAATTTATTTATTCGCTAAAGTAACTGTACCCTCAGACCTGTTTCCGAACAGTCAATATCCTCATAATAATAACACGCGTGGAGTTCTTTATTCAAATAATAAAACGAAAACTATATCATACGTAGCTATACGGGAACTGGCGTCGCCGTAAAATATTATATCATTTCTAAATAGGTATTGAAATATTTTTGTTGAGATGGAATCTAATAAAGGAATAATATTCTTGATACTAGTAAATTAAAAACATTGCTTTAAAAAAAAATCAACACTCTGTGAATATAGTTATTTTTAAACAAAGACATTTTTTATAGATTATTAGACCTCACTTAAGAACAAAATGGCGGCCTGAAAATTTTTGTCAGGATGATAAATAGCATTAAAAGATTTTTTATGACTGTTAAAAATAAGAACTATGTTAAATTCTTCTAAAATTTTATGTCAAAAACGTATGAACTGATAAAAAGTCGATCGTTAAAAAAGAACCGTGCTTGCACCGTGTGCGTGTGGATTGAGAGATCTTTTCGAAAAACTCTTCCAATCCCACCCAAATTATAAGAGGATTTAGGAAATAATTGTAAAAACTTCATGGTAAGGTATAAAATTTGTCAAACGTAAACAAAAAAAGTTAGAACTCATTAACTGGATCTCTCAATCTGGACAACTGAAGAAAAAGCCATAACGCGTATCCAAGAGTATACTGGCTATGTGTTTATAATTTGCATTTTAATTAATTGTGAAGGATTTGTTAAAGCTGCTAAACAAAATTTCGATTCGTTTCAAAGCCACGTTTAAGATTTATAACAGTTTATATGGATCACTCAGAGTGGACAATTTTCAATTGAGTGATCTTGTAAAACACGACCTAGTACTGAAAAAGTATGAATAATTATCATGTTTATTACAAATTATGCTTCTGGGAGAATTTGTAAAACAAAAATCGTGATTGAAATCTTACTGGTTCAAGGGAAAATGAAAATCTTGTTTTTTGTCGATCGTCCCAACTGAGAGATCTTTATTTTAAACTATATTTAATAAACCAAAACTTATAGGTAGAAGGTAGATACATCAGAAATTGTTAAAAAGGTTTTACTAAAAATTGACGAATCAGTCGTCCCTGTAAGTGTTATACTTAAAAAGATAAATCATTTTTTACAATCCTTGAGGAAAACGTTGAGTAGGGTGACCATATCGCCGGTCGGAATCATTACCGATACAATAGGGATGGTGACTCATTTTTTTTATTTGTCTATCGGGTAGATTATTAAAAAGTATTTGACACGTATTTTTTATTAACACACGTGTAAGACACACTTTTTTATTTTGTCCGATTTTATTTTTGACTACCCTATGCTTGCAAACATTGTGTATATTCATTGCGTTTTGCGAAGCTGGCGTTGTGCAGTGCATTTAATGTAAGTTTTTTAATATTGTTGTGCTATAAGGTACATGCGCCTTTTAAGGCCCATTTTTATATAATTGAAATAACTAAAAGAAATGAAATAATTTATGAAAACTAACTTAATTTCAATATTACTCATTTATTTCTGAATATAATCAACATACAGGTCAACACGTTTGATAAAACTTTAGAAAATAATTGGTTTTAAAAACCTCCAAATCTCTTTACCACTATGCCCGACAAGATTTTGACACATGACACATCAGCTGATTCGACGGGGTGATGCGAATTATCATGAAATTCACGAAATAATAATAAAAATACCCGGTAAAATGTCCACGCTACTATGGTAGCCCAAAACAAAATACAGTCAAATGTCCAGGCTACCATAGTAGCCCAAAACCAAATACAGTCAAATGTCCACGCTACCATAGTAGCCCAAATCATTAGTTCCGAAAAAACTCACTTACAAATGTTCCACGTCGCACTGTGTCTATGGTTTTGCCCTCTATATTTTCTGTATTAAATTCCGCGTCTATGGCAAAAACAACGAGAATCTCAGCCGTACAAAATTAAATGTCAAAAAAGTTTTAAACGTCAGGTGTCAAATTTCACCGTATTGAGTTGTTGTGATATAATTTCCCTGGTTTTAAAACGTGAGTATTATTTTATTTTAACCCAATATATATAGTGTTATATATCAAAATAAACCTCGTTAATCAAGCTTTACGAATATCTAAAAACATCGTAGGTTAAAAGTCTGTTGAAACGACAATATCGAAATGTAAAAGTGGCGTCATGTCGAGCGTGGTATTTTGTTAATGTTTTTTTAGAAATTATTGAAAAAATAGTTAATAAAGTGCTGGTGTTATGAAAATTGGTTCAATTAAGTAATTATTAGTGTCTCCGCAATATAAAACAGTGAAAAAAAACGAAATCTTAGTGATTTTTTAACGAAAACACGACAAAATCAATAGGTATAGAATTTATCAGAGCAGGGGTTGTTTGGTTTGGTTAATTTGGCTACTAATAAAGTGCTAAAGTAAGGACAAATGGGTATTAAAACAAAGCTTATATAGTCTAGTTTAATTATACATAGGTTTTATTGATACTTATTACAATTCTAATTGGAAAAACTTTAATTCTTGTTGGAGAAACTGAAATTCAACGCAAATTCTCAAGTTTTCATTTTTTTTGAAATACTTATATCTAGTTGTCGTAATTAGTTTTAACGTAATTAGATTCTGTATATTCTCAGCTATACACACGTATTTTTTGTTTTCGTGTAGCTGCAGTAGTTTACGAGAAAATAAGCTTTAAATGGGAAGTGGCGCGGGGGTCTTGCGCGGCAAAAACTTCCGAGTGCGCGCGGGCATGTTTGCGGGGTAGCATGTTGACCTTGAACATTTGGTTTAGATCTGATCTAATTTTATGAACAACAAGCGGATACGCTACGTTCAGGATTCTTCTAAAGAATCCCTCGCTACGCTCGGGATTCTACTCTAGAATCCCTCACTTCGCTCTGGATTCAAAAAAGCGCCCTCGCCGTAAAAATATTATTTTGCTCCCTTATGATACAATCTAAATATATATATCTATATACTTTTTAATAATCTACCCGATAGACAAATAAAAAAAATGCGTCACCATCCCTATTGTATCGGTAATGATTCCGACCGGCGATATGGTCACCCTACTCAACGTTTTCCTCAAGGATTGTAAAAAATGATTTATCTTTTTAAGTATAACACTTACAGGGACGACTGATTCGTCAATTTTTAGTAAAACCTTTTTAACAATTTCTGATGTATCTACCTTCTACCTATAAGTTTTGGTTTATTAAATATAGTTTAAAATAAAGATCTCTCAGTTGGGACGATCGACAAAAAACAAGATTTTCATTTTCCCTTGAACCAGTAAGATTTCAATCACGATTTTTGTTTTACAAATTCTCCCAGAAGCATAATTTGTAATAAACATGATAATTATTCATACTTTTTCAGTACTAGGTCGTGTTTTACAAGATCACTCAATTGAAAATTGTCCACTCTGAGTGATCCATATAAACTGTTATAAATCTTAAACGTGGCTTTGAAACGAATCGAAATTTTGTTTAGCAGCTTTAACAAATCCTTCACAATTAATTAAAATGCAAATTATAAACACATAGCCAGTATACTCTTGGATACGCGTTATGGCTTTTTCTTCAGTTGTCCAGATTGAGAGATCCAGTTAATGAGTTCTAACTTCTTTTGTTTACGTTTGACAAATTTTATACCTTACCATGAAGTTTTTACAATTATTTCCTAAATCCTCTTATAATTTGGGTGGGATTGGAAGAGTTTTTCGAAAAGATCTCTCAATCCACACGCACACCTTGCACCGCTCGCGCTGGGTTCACAGAGACGGAAACCATCGCGCCATTCAGCGACAGTTCGTAGGAACTGACTGCACTATAATCCTCTTTGCTCCGGCCCAGTTCAGGCCTTAAGGACTTGGCTCACGAACGAGTGCCCCAACTAAGTCCTTTAAGAGTTTATAACGGCAAAACATTTCTCCGGGATTCTGAATATTATAAAACTGAATGCATGAAGAAAGAGTTACTTTTCAGTTTTTCCTCATGCTAGATCATTTTCAGTCGCTTGATAACCTGGAGTACACCCAGTACTTAAATGAATCATCATCATCATTATTCTTCTGCCCTCATCCCAATTTATTTGGGTTCGCATGTCTTCTTCTTCCATACTTGTCCATTACTTAAATGGATGAAAGGATCAATTTTTGTCGGATTAATATTGCTAAGTTTAATACTTACATACTTTTGTATGTAATAGGATTGTTCTGTTGAAATGTTAGAAAAAATCGCCTCAGGCTAAAATTACTTGAACAATGAATGAACCGTGAATCTTTGTTACGTGTGATTGTAGGCTTTTATCGAAGTTATTGATGCCATCGGCACGGCGCTGATCATTAGCATTGGAGGATTTCTTGCTTATTGCTTATTTATTATTATTATTATACTCTGTGTGTTTATTTAAAAGGTCAGCATTTTGGAAGACAGGCACCGACATGCGTAAATGCCACTTGTCCTAAAATTTTTGTTTCTTATTCGTAACTATAGTTTGTTCCACTCATAATATATCGTATTACATTATCAGTGAAGGAACATAAAATCTGGATGGTTTTAAGTCGACCGATTAAGGTGTCAGGAACACATACCAGGCCCCTCAGAAAGTATTGCGAAAAAAAGTTTTTATATATGGGAGACTGGCCAGTTATTATGTTTTTCGAAAATATGATTATTTATAAGTAAAAATAAGTAAGTTCCAATTTCAAAATTTCCCTCCACATTTTTTGCGAGTTAATTCAAAGTATTGTGTCTCACTGAAATATGGATCTGCGCCGGGAACATTTTAGAGCTATGATTTTATACGATTTCAAGTGTCGCCTGAAACCGGATGAATCGTACGATAGACTTCAAATGGCATTCATGGATGAAGGCCCTTCCAAGGCAACCGTGTATCGTTGGTATAACGAATTCAAGCGCGGTCGACCAACTTTGGGGGATGACGAAAGAAGCGGTCGCCCTTTGACGGCTGTTACCGAAGAAAACGTGCTAGCAGTGAAAAATTTAATCCAAGACAATAGGCGAATTACATATCAGGAGATTCAACACATATTGAAGATTGGATCGGGAAGCGTTCACGAGATTCTACACAGCCATCTTCGCGTGAGGAGGATAGTATCACGCTGGGTGCCGCACAACCTCACCGATGCTCAGAAGCAGGCCCGGGTGGAATGGTGCCGTGATATGCTTAACAAATTTGAAGCAGGCTCGTCTCGGCGTGTTTACGACATCGTTACAGGTGATGAGTCCTGGATTTATCAATACGACCCAGAAACCAAGCGCCAGTCGACTGTTTGGGTGTTTCAAAATGAGCCAACGCCTACCAAAGTGAAGCGATCTAGAAGCGGGGGTAAGATTTTGATCGCTAGCTTTTTTAATTTGACTGGCCACTTGGTATCAATTCCCTTACGGGATCAAAGAAGCATTAATGCCGAATGGTATACTTCCAAATGTTTGCCAGAAGTTTTCTCTGTTATAAGCAACAAGCGACCAAACACAGGGCTCCGCGGGCTACTGCTCCACCACGACAATGCACCTGCGCACACCGCACTCAAAACGAGGGACTTCCTGGACAGCACGCCAGTCAAACTCCTGGGTCACCCTCCTTACAGCCCTGATCTAGCACCGTGTGACTTCTTTTTATTCCCAAAAATAAAAAATCAGCTCAAAGGGATACAATTTTCGTCGCCGGAAGATGCGCTGGCTGGGTTCGAGCAGGCTGTAAACGAGGTGTCTGCGGCGGACTGGAAAAAGTGTTTTGAAAACTGGTTTAGGCGCATGAATCTTTGTATAGAGGCTGGTGGAAAGTACTTTGAAAAGATTTAATAAAAATATATGTACGTATAGAACAATTTTTTTTAGTTTCGCAAAACTTTCTGAGTGTCCCACGTACAACTAACGATATGAGTATAAGATCGTTAACAGCTGTATTGCTCTTATCGTTGATAGCTTCCAGCTTCCGACTTCCATCTACCCCCTAAAAGAATATAGCGTGAAGATGAATAAATTATCACTGAAAATGGCAATATAGCGAGGAAAAGCAGTGTTGCAAACCTTGGCACAGTGCCACGCGGATCGGAAGTGTTAAGGATTCTCTTATCTCTTGTTATATAAACCTCTGTAACACCTAAATTGTTTCTGGAGGGGCCGGAGCCACGGAGCTAAATGGCTACATCACAGAGCGATCGATCGGCGACGCTTCCGGTTGCTGCTATTAGCTGGGTCGGTGATCAATGATCATTCTTTACAGATTGAGGTCTCTCCGTGCTTCGGAGAGCACGTTAACGTCATCAGTCAGTTGTCAAGCCGGTGGCGGTTCAGACAGTTGGAAGCCGGAATGACTGACGCTGCGTATAAAATATAATCAGAATTTGATAAAGCTGGAAACCGACAATACTTTGTAAGTTCAAGTTATTGCGGGCTTGATTTAGAATTGAGGCCAGCTAGCAACAATGTTAAAGAAGAAGAAAACAATTCCATCTGCAAAATAGAATCCATCTATAGTAATGAAAATTCAGGTTGTAAAGAACTGTAGAGCAATCATTCGAAAAGACGTTACGACATTAATAACTGTAGGTTAGTGTACATGTTCTATAATATAATGAGCGGGTCCAAGGCTCGTGTCGTAACCGTTGCATGCAACTAACATAATCGGCGCGATACGAAAAATGTACAAGCTTTCTAACCTCGTTCCCTTTCCTATAATGACGGACAATTTGTCATTTACTACCTTTTTCGAATACTCGCGTTAATATTGTATTAGACGTAACTGAACGTTTAGGGTCATGCTCGAAATAGAGAGTGAAATTGATTTCTTTACTACTTTTAATAGTACTCTTTAATTAAAATACAATTGCGTTTGAGTGTACTAAATTGTAAGGTGAAAATGTCTTTAGAAATTCTCTCACTCGACACAAAAATCATAAGTGCTTTTATTTGATAACTTTGTGTTAATGTTGATTCTGCTTTTCTCTTTAGTTTGATACAAACTTTCGTTCGTTTTTTACAAACACTGGCTTCTGGTAAAAGCTTTGTAGATATGCGAACTGTGGGTAGGAATTTCATTGCTGTTTCTTTTTTCAACCTTTTATTTCCTTTCTTTATAAAAGACGTCTTTCTGTAAGAGCTGCATTATCTAAGCCTTGTATATTATTTGTGAAACAAGGTAGAAACGTATTCGGCGACTGAATCAAGGCGACTTCCGTTCGCCTCGCCTATTCAATAAAAGCGTCCGACTCGAAAGGAGTAGCAATATTTTTCTTTGATTAAGCTTCCTTTACGGCATTTTTTCGGCGGTAGCTATTAACCTATTTGCGTGACCTGAGTCCGCGCAGCTCCGCGACCTGCCTACCAAGCAACCGATGTACAGAAAAATAACGCTGTATTTTTGCGGAAACTTTAAAAGTTTATAGCCTGGGAAATTGAGTGAAATCTTTTGTAATAATGAAGTCCAACCTCTTTGTTATTAAAACATGAACTAAATCAATACGAGAATGTTTATGAACAGAGATACAGAAGTCTGTAATGAGACAATTACCGATGCCGACACACAATTTGTGTCCTGTGCCAACGTAAAAATTACATAATAAGTACCTGTCCAGTGGTCGGATTACTGAAGCGAGTTATTATCGTCGATGGCCGGGCACCGCAGCCCGGTGCTCGCAGGTAGCTTTGCTGCACCGCTACACTATTTTTGCGGCTAACTGTACGCACAGTTAATTCCGACCGACCCTTCTATTGATTACTACGTCTGTGGTTGTGGCAAAGTAGCGTACTCGCGTGTGTGCCATTATTTATTTTCTTGGCAAGTTGATTTATTTATATAGAACATATTTTTCGTGTTCCATTCTCGAACAGTTATTGTAGGTAGAGTTTATAATGTCTTTGAACAACTGTAATTATTTCTAAGTACGGTCAAACTACGCTAATTAAGTATGAACGGAATTATAATTTTTATAACTTTATGTTGTGTTGTTAAATGTTGGTTTGTCAGTTGTAGAAATGTAGTAGCGTGTTTGTTTACTCTTCGTTCTTTTGTGCTATTCGTCCCATTGTTTTAGGCAGATATTGCAGAAACGTTCCCACAACACAGCGGATGTAAGGGTTAATGAATGTAGAGGAATCTTATCTAATAGAATCTAAGTTGATGCGGTCTATACATGTATCTTAGTGATTAATCGTGAGAATACTGTGGATAAACAAGTCGGTTCGTATTGGATCGCTCATATCAGGGCTGGGAAGCCGGGATAAATCCGCGTTCATTGGGGGTTAACTAAGCCACCCGTCAAACTTAGCCCATACATTTAAATTGGCGGTCGCGATCGCTCCTCCCGACAAAGCTCGCCGTACCTGCGCGTCACCCTTATCTAATTTTACCTCAGCTTTTTGTTTGACCCCAACAAGCTACTATTTAGATTAATATGTTTGTTTTAATTAAAATTATTCGTCTCTCTTCTGTTTATTTGTTACTAAAGTGTTAAATTTTCGCAACAGATTCTTGTCCTTCGAGCCGGATCGGACGATTTCAAGACATCTGTGTGTGTCTTTCTTATAGCACTAAAATAGTATTCAGATCGTAAAGCATTCAAATAAAAAGATAAGGTACACAAGCTTCCAAAAGTTCACGTGTTTACGTAGCCAGTTGATTGGGAAATAGTAGACAATAAAACAGCGAGTAATAACGCTAGTTTATCAGTAGTTACACAGTTCAGACGAGTTAATTAACCTGAAGTTTAGCCTAGGACGGCACAAGTTGCGATGAAACGAGCGGAAGGCGCGATATGAGAAAACTCTGCGAACAGCTAAACAATGATACCGCGCCCGTCAACTTATCGGTCCCATATTGTTATTGTAATAAAAAACTTTTACTCCATTCTGCGTTATCCTTATTTATCCAGTTAGATATGTCCACTAGATATGCGACGTACAATATAATAAAGTTTTGATGCGGTGCGCTGCGGTAACATAATGTTTTTAATGTCAGTTCTATTTATATCGCACGGATTTCTGCCTTATTCTCTTACTCTCTGTGTTAACGGAATTACTAAATAGACAGACTCACATAGACAGAGACACATTATGAAAAATCAAGTTATCCGCGAGAATACTTTGAAGTCGTAATTTACAACAGTATTTAATTTACGGTAATGTAAAAGACTTACAAAACAGTTGTGCCAGATTTTATAAGTGTAGTTTGTACCTGAAAGTAGAAAAATACCAGTTAGACAAACGGAAATCTTATAAATTGAAGCATGTATGTACAGTAGCATAAATGGGTACACAATGACATGCAGTTGTAAAGAATTATAACGATGAAACGCAAAATGATAAACTAGGGCCCTACCATGACGTCTTAAAGCAGTATTGTTTTAATGTCACTCCAGTGTGGGAATGAGACGGAGCTATAGAGGACGTATAGCGCCATCTCTTTCCCACTCTGGAATAAGATTAAAACAATACTGCTTAAGGACATGGTAGGCCACTAGAACCGTTGACCCGTTAAGACCAACAAAAATAAAACCGGCCAAGTGCGAGTCGGACTCGCGCATGAAGGGTTCCGTACCATTATCTATAAAAACGAAAAAAAAAAAATTTGTATGGGAGCCCCCCTTAAATATTTTTTTTTCTGTTTTTATTATTTGTTCTTATAGCGTCAACAGAAATACATAATCTGTAGAAATTTCAACTCGCTATCTATCACGGTTCATGAGATACAGCCTGGTGAAAGACGGACGGACGGACGGACGGACAGTGAAGTCTCAGTAATAGGGTCCCGTGTCACCCTTTGGGTACGGAACCCTAAAAATGGTTTAGCGTTTGGATGAACACTGTCATAAGAGCAAATTGTTTTAAAGTTTGGAGGAAGTACATGTTGTAGAGTACAGATTATGAAGTGGATATTTAAGGCAGTGCAGATATTATACCAAGGATTTGCCAATAGCTTCACCATAAAGTATCCGCCCACGAAGATAACACACCTTAAACTAAAGGTTACCGGAGACTGGCCAATGGCCATGCTTTGACTGAGCACTGAGGTAACCTGCAGTAAACTTTTAGTTTAAGGTCTTCTTAAAAATACCACTTTAGTTTTTTTATGTAGAGTTTTTTGATACATAATTGATGCATACGTATGCATGTACTAGGTTTATATTACAAGTAGCTGTCCCGCGCAACTTCGTCTGCATCACATTTTCCCCGTTTTCGCAACATTTTTCATTGCTGCTCCGCTCCTATTGGTCGTAGCGTGGTGAAATATAGCCTAAAGCCTTCCTCGATAAATGAGCTATCTAACACTAAAACATTTTTTTCAAATCGGACCATTAGATCCTGAGATTAGCGCTTTCAAGCAAACAAACTCTTCAGCTTTATTATTGATGATTGATTGATTGAAGTGAAACTTCTTATGCGACTTCCAACAAGGTTGCGTTAAACGTTTAACGCTACCATGGAGGGGGTATGAAGGCACTCATTTCCACATTACGAAGTTTCACTTCTTCCGCGCGGAGAGACTCCACGCACTATTTGTTAGTATTAGTATATATTAGGTCTTTACCTATGAAATTGCCGTTTTGTTTGAAAAAAGTTAAAGTATTTTTTTTTTCGAACTTATTTATTTCTTTTATTCAAAGTAATCACCCCTGCAATCAATGCATCTTTGCCAACGCTGTGGCAGTTTATGGATGCCCTTCTTGAAAAAATCAGCTGGACGGGAGACAACAAACTCTTCAAAGGCGTTTTGTACTGCCTCTCGGGAATTGAATTTTTTTCCCGCTAAAAAGTTGTCCAAATTTTGGAAAAAGTAATAGTCGGAAGGCGCAAGATCTGGTGAGTATGGCGGATGAGGGAGAGCTTCCAAACCCAACTCATGCAGCTTAGAGACGGCCTGTTGTGCAGTATGGGGCCGCGCGTTGTCGTGAAGTAGCAGTGGAGACGACCGATTGACCAAAGCTGGTTGCAGACGTGCGAGTTTCGCCATCATTGTGGTCAGTTCTTCAATGTACACATCTGCAGTAATGCTCTCGCCGTTTTGTAAAAAGCTATGATGAATCATACCAGCTCCAGCACCTTTCTAGGGGTCATTTTTCGTTTTGCACATTGCTTTGGTACCGAACCAGGATCTAACCAACTTGCTGAGCGCTTTCGATTGTCAAAAAGAATCCATTTTTCGTCGCACGTAACAATTCGGTTCAAAATTCCTTCATTTCTGTGCCTGTTAAGCAGCGCAAGGCAAGTCTCGACGCGTACGTTGCGCTGGCGATCGTTAAGTTCGTGGGGCACCCATCTATCAAGCTTTTTTATCTTGCCAATCTGTCGCAAATGGACCAATATTGTTTTAATGCTAACATCAAAAGCTGCTGCCAGCTCAGCTGTAGATTGAGTTTCATCAGCTTCAACAATCACCTTTAATTCATCATTGTTGACCAAAGTTTCCGGACGACCACGAGGTTCATTTTTCAAGTCAAAATTCCCAGAACGGAACCGAGCAAACCAATAACGGGTTGTGCGTTCGTTTGTACAGTTCTCTCCGTAAACGTCGTTGATGTTACGGGTCGTTTGTGCCGCGTTGGTGCCACGACGGAACTCATATTCCATAATTACACGAAATTTCAAAGTTTCCATTATGAGGAAAAATTTTGAAATGTAATGAAAATACAACGCTAATCAATAAACAAAAGACTGATTTTGTAAATAGAATGTCATATTTTTAAAACACAATAATTTGAATTTAGAACTCATAGCCAATCAAAACTTTTTTTTGTTTGAAAAAGTCTGTACTGCAATACGGCAATTTCATAGGTAAAGACCTATTATATATTAGATTAGATATTAGATGTACACATACGCCAGCACGTCAACCTACAACAATCTGTAAAATTTCTTTAATAGATTTTCAACTTTATCGTCAAAGAGTTGGGTTCAAGGTTGATTGGGAAAATTTGACAGTTTTGGGTAGCTTGAATAGCGTCTGTACTGTAGATCGATATAGTAGATACAGCTATCAATATAATTAAATTAAACAACCGCTGACCACAAATAATTGATTATTCATGTGAAAATTTTGTTTGATTCGTGCTGCGGTAAATTGTGATGTCATTTATTAAAATTTAATATTATTATGTTACAATTCATTAATTCAGTGACGTGTCATGAAATTAAAACAAACGCATTATTTCTGCGTCGTTGGTTTAGTGGCCGCAAGCATGACTGCTGAGCATGGCCGTCCTGGGTTCGATTTTTAGGTCGAGCGAAGTGTTATTGGATTTTCCATCAGAAATTTCTCAGTAACAGTCCCGTAGTCTGGATTCGAGCCCGGTTGATAGCAATAGGGTCGTCCGCGTTACATGGGACTAAAACATAATACACATACTATTAGGTTAAAATTTAAAGCACGCAAAATTTGACGGCACGGTTGGCGCAGTGGTTGAACGATAGACTGCTGCGCTGCGTGTCGCGGGTTCGATTCCCGCACGGAACAAATATTTGTATGGCCTACAGATAGTTGTTTCGGGTCTGGCTGTTTGTGTATGTAAATTTAAATGTTTGTAAACGCGGAAATTCCTAGTGTGGGGCAGAGATTTCACAAAAAAAAAAGCAAATTAAGTAATATGTTCGTTCGAACATTAATTCGTTTCAAATTAAACTATTAGGTATGACTTACGCCAAATTAGAATCAGGTTTAACACCAGATTTAACTATCCACGTCTGTATCTGACTATATTGTGTAATATGATAACAGTGCTGTAACATATTAGTAACATAGCATGCAGGCTTAGTACTGCACCGCAATTGGTAGTTATGTTACAGTTACTGCCAAATCGACTGAAAGATAGAGCTTTATACTGATCCTAGTTAAATCTAGCATCAATTATCATTAGCTATAGGCTACTTCATTCATTAAATAAGTACTATACTCTATTGGGCTGATTTTTTGGTTACTTTTACATAAAATAGTTTCTGAAGATATCGCTATCAGCGATAAAACCGCCGTTGTAACCATAAAATTGTTAGTTTTGTAAGCCCGTTATGTTTAATTTTTGGTGTACAATAAAGTTTTATTATATTCTATTCTAACATAGCATCACGCTTTTAATCCCTGAAAGGTTAGGCACTAGGCAGAGGTGTACCTAATAGTATAATACACACACATTACGCCCGTTATGTTTAAATCCCATGTTATAGGGATCGAGCGCATTGCCATCAACCGGTCACAAATCCAGACTCCATGGCTGATACTGATAGAAACCTAATAACATTTTCCCCGACCCGGGAATCGAACACAGGACCTAATGCTCCACACTCACGCTTGCCACCAACGAGGTAACTTTTATCATCTTCAAGTCAAAGAATTCCAAAGATTTTAGATGATGATCCTGCTACGTTACTTATCAATGAGATAAATCTTTAAGATTTCTCGTCATCTATGTTTTAGTAGATATATATCTTATTTCAGAAACGAGCACAACACCGTTTCAGGCATTGGGGCAATCATCATCATCATCAGCCTATAATATTCCCACTGCTGGGACACAGGCCTCATCTCAATGATGGGGAGTGGGCTTTAATCCACCACGCGGGCCCAGTGCGGTTTGGTAGATATCACTTGTCTTCGAATTTTTAGTTCTGGAACATGCCGGTTTCCGCACGATGTTTTCCTTCACCGTTTTGAGAGCAGCGGTGATGAACTAAATTACAAAAAGTAATGCGCCTGCCTGGGTTCGAACCTACGACTTAATGCTCGTAAGTCAGGGCTACCACCACTGGCCACCGCTGCTCTCATGGGGCAATGCGTCCAGGCCAAGCACCATAGTAGGACCATCTCTCAAATGCACTTAAGTTGCACTATTATTAATACTCGATCAGGTACAATAGAACCAAGTCTTTGGTTGAACGATACGTCCACAACATATTTCTTGGCTGCAAAAAAAAAACATATTTGATTGACTGTTTTGCATTCGTCCTCACTGATATCGACTTACTTTTATTGTAAAGAAAAAGCCGGCAGTATTTAGCTGATCCAATAAAAATGTAATTCATGCTGTAATAATGGCATTCACGGCATACCGACACCGTTATTTACGTATTTAAATAATACCGTTCACACGTTATTCAAGTTTAGGTGGTGTCATGGCCACAGTTATATAATGTTTGAATTTTATCTATATACAAGGTGTTGTTTTGCATCTGGTAATGATTCTCGTTCCGAATCAATAATAAAATGCGCAGGTAATTTTTTTTTTTTTTTTCGGTAAGAATCACACGGGTGGTGTTATACACGCGACCCGTCTGATTCTCGACCTATAACCGCGCTTCCACATAGCCAAACTATCTCAAACGTATATTCGATAATTTCTTATTCTGTAAAACACGTTAAGGGGGTTATTCTGAAACACTGACAAACTTAAACAACCAAAAAAATCAGCGTTTAATAATAATTAACTAGGTACCGTAATTTTAATTGATTATCTAAGTCTTTTGTGACAACCTCCGGTATTTTGACGAGGATGCAAAACAACAGTTTGTATATATAAAAGAAAAAATGAAACGAAAAATGGTTTGTTGTAAGAAAACCCAATTTTGGGTTAAGCTTGCCGTTGTACTTACATAAGTTTTTATATTGCTATTTGCTTGTATTTTTCTTTTCTTTTTGTGTGCAATAAAAAATAAGAATAAAGAGGTAAATTTTGAATGTAGGATGTAATCTCCAAAACTGCTCAGCCGATTTCAAAAATTCTTTCACTGATTGAAAGCCACAGTATCACCGAGTCCTACCAATAGGATCATTGTCTTGGAACCAGACGAAGTCGTGTGTTGAAGCTGGGTAGTCTTTATTAGTATAAACACAACGATCAACTGCTAGGAGGTGGGTTCTGAAAGGTACTCAGAATGAGATGCTATCAGCTAGTTGTTATCTTAAACTCCTCAATGATACCAATTTTGGAGAAGACCCTTAAAAAAGCTGAAAGTATGGGTACCATTTTAAAAAGCAACATGTAATGAGAACTAATAATCTGGCTGTCAAGTTATCACGAGATTAAGCAAAGTCAAAGTAAACTATAGTCAATAGGATAACGGAAAAAGGTTCACTTTACAAATGTAACTCGGTATCTACGTAATAATGCGGTGGGCATGGGAAATTATTCTAATTAAAGCAATCAGCTCATTCGATCTCTCAAGTAACAAGAAATCGTATTACGACACCGGTGCACTGTTCACTTAAAACTATTTGCTGCAAAACGCGAATTCTTTGAAGGTCCCGCGCGCTTCATGGAACTTAATGGTGCATTCGGACGGTTAATTAGACATGTATGATTACAAAGTATTTTTTTAGTATATATGTATGTTTCAAGGAAAATGTTTGCTAGCAAATAACTGCATTAAACAATCAATGGAAAGCTAAAAAGTCAGTGACCCAATAAACTACTATGTAAGATAGCATTCCGTACGAGACGCTTTGCCTTAGAAAACTTGCCTACAGTTGTGTAGAACTCTATAAAGAATGCACTACATTCGAATAAATGAAAAGAGCTTTTGCCCAGAATTCTAAACGTAAAAAAAATCAGAGTGGATCCAATCTCACAGGCAGTGCAAACTTCAAACAACATCGAACGAACGAAGTGATTTCCGACTGAGATCAAGAGATTCTGCATTTCTATTTTTGTTCGAGTCGGTGACAATAGCTAAAAGAATGTTCTCTCTCCGTACGTTCGCCGTACGGGGAGAACGGGGGACCATCCATCAACATTGACATGAGGTGCTTCGGTGAGAGTACGTCTATACGCTTCCGAGTATTTCTCCGGCTTTGTTTAGCTACACTTTACTATTATTTTTGAGTAACGAGGTAACTCAGGTATAGCATTGACCCGTAGACGATAAACAAAGGCTGCGTAAAAGCTAAAAGTATTTTCACAATTGCCATGGGATTGTAAAAAAATGCAAATTCTTTGTTGACGATGACTAATGACCGGAGTAAAAGCTTGAATGTAGATACTTTGCGACATACAAACGTAATCGTTTTCTGAGCTCTCACATAATCGCAATCACCATTGTTTTCTTCCATTTGAATCCAGTGATAAATCTCAAGCCTGCGTTATTTGCTTTCTAACAAAACAAGGCTTGTTGAATCGCTTTAACTTACATTACAGTGTGAGTGTTAAAGGCTTTGGATAAAGAATAGGTCGACCAAAGACTGTTTGCCGCGGCTTATTGAGTGCAAACACGACGCCCCGACGACGTCCGGGCTCGGCGGGATGGCGGGATCGCGCAAACACTCGCCCGGCCACTGCGTCTTTGCTCAGCGAAATTATTGAATAACTGCGGATCACATAGAACTACTCAGCAAACAGGGTTCTGTAGGAGACAGGTGAATTGCGACTTATGGTTTGCCGACGAAGTAGAAGGCAATTTAGCTTGATGATAGCAATTGACTGAAATAGGTGCGTGTTTTGAGACGCAATTCTAAAAATTCTTTGGCGTATTTATGTTCCAACTGATAAGTAGGTTATAAAATGCTAGTAGGTAAACCTAAACCCAAAGCAAACCCAACATCCAATACCCAAAATAAAACTAATCTTGTTGACAATTTGGTTGGAAATACCATACACTACAAAAAAAATCCAAGGTCATAATAGTGTATCGCTATGGCGAGCTCAGAAAAAATATACGAACGAAGCGACAAGTGCTCGGCCGGGCATCGAACCGCGCTCGTCCAGCAGGTTTCGCCTGTCGTCTCCGGCAGCCCGACCACTACGCATCCGTCTCTTCGCGTCAACTGCAATTATGTAACGGACACTCGCCACACTCGCCACTCGACCAACCTCCTAACTTTGCCCATTAGAAGTACGTCGCTAAAGGGAAACTGACGCCTCGGCTGCGCTACTTTTGTTAATTTACTCCCACAGTCACAGACCTCACAACTGTCCACTGTTAATACAATTTGTTAAGAGATTTCTGTTTATTTTGCCTTCAAAAAGAAAGGTAGGTACATAGTTCGGATTTACTAGATTTCATTTATCAAACTGAATACATCTAATTAAAGTGTGTACACCGCAGAACTTTCCAAATCAACGTCGCATCTTATGACAACTCTAATTAACATGTTTTACATTACTCATGGCCGTAATTGCTGTATTTGTCCAAACGAATTAGGGGCCGGAGATAGTATGTTAACAAGTACGGCAACAAGAAGGCGAGTGCCCGAGCGAGAGGAAGTAGGCGGCACCGCAGCGGTTACTGCACGTAGTCGAGCAGAAGTGCGACTGTCGGTGCGGCTCCTGCGGTCGCATCCCACACCGTGAGCACTTTCTCCGACTCCCTGCTCATTAGCGATGCCACAGCGACTCTTCAGCAAACACTTGGCGCCTACAAATGGCTCGAGTTGTTTCACCCTCCACGTAACGCCCCACCTACACGTGTTTGTGAACAATCTTTTCAAGAAATCGACACACAATAGTGTCGCGGGGCGCTTTGAGAGCTTTCCAAAGATGTTGTTTTTACACGCACTTTTTGCAGAATCACACTCACCTCGCTATAGTTAGGTTAGGTTAGGCGAGGTAGGTTCCCGAACACGCGTGGGTAGCTGAATGCTCCTTTCACTAGTTCTATTACCAGTCAATAAATACGACTATAACTCAACTAATTATCTTATTCCAGAAACGTTAGTCGACTGCGTTCGTGAAATAATGGAACCTTATCAGGTAATTGCTATTTATAGTAACTGAACTAACTAGATTCAGATAAACTATTGACATTATTTGACATTTAAGACTGAATTAGAGCCGGTTAATGATAATGATGGACGATAACATTTAGTTAAACTCTAGCTCACAAATACATTATAATGTATCGCAGTGTCTCTATAATGACGGAGGCATGCAGATAATGCGGCAGATCTTTACAAATGTAGCACAACAGACCATGCATTTGATACGAGACAGGGCGTGGTATGTCGGTTCCACACGCGAAATACATTGTATGCACGTCACGCCAGGGTCCTTCACAGAGCTACATTGTAGATGGAACCCCTACTGCCTACTGCGGACATGCTAAATAATAGTGGACGCACATGTTACTCGCCAGATACTGCATCATTAGCACTGGCCGACGCGACACTCATCACTCACTGTTTTCATACAAACGTACGATATGCGAAAGTAGTGCTTTCTCTACCGTTTTTAGGACACATTTCGAAGTGTGCTAGTACAGGACAAAAGCTTTGCGAGAAATGAAGGTAGAAGAAATGTGCAACGTGTGCGCGAAACGTGTTACATAACATTGTTTTGCTTTTCCCAAACATACGTACTTTCAGCGACTCTCATTTGCATTTCAAAATATTATACTCGTATCGTCGTACCGTGTCTTTTACAAAAGATAATACAGATTATTATGTGGGTATGTGTCGGGTGTTTTCTACTTATGAAACCGGAGGCAGACACTTTTTGTTCTCAAGTATTCGTGTGGTACTTATGATAAAGGAAACTTAAAGGAAAATTACAGTTTAAAATAAAGAGCTATCTGATCGCAGTATTCCTTTCAGGACACTTTTTCTTTGTTAGTAAAATGAACGTTGGAATTTCTTTTCTTACATTTTTACAGTCTATTTAGCTGTTTCTAAGCTGCACGGCAGTCGTCTGCGTAAACTTCGTCCTTGACCAATAATCGTTACGTAAATCGTTATTATATCGAAACGAATCGATAAAAGCGGAGGTAGGTACAGTTGGTATAATTCGATTAGAGCTACATCTCGTGGCTTCTCGCATGTGTCTGTAGCAATAAAACTCTCGTTCGGCAATATTTTCGGAGCCCTTAGGGATGTCACACGAGACAAAGTTAGATTGTAACTGGAACGATGATGTATGGAATTGTGGGAGACAAGTTTTGAGGTAACTAATGGTTGGGACGGGATACCCATACGGTCCGAAGCGAAAGACAACATTGTGAAACCCGTTTATAATGTTTTCTATTTAATCTAAACTGCTTGTTGCTAGATTCGTGCTCTATATTTTGGCAAAGTAGGTATCTAGCAAACCATCCAGTAATTTCATGGCATTTTGATCCATTATCTAACAAACGACTTCCTATAACAATTACAAAAGTATCAAATCAAAAGCATGTCAAACAGCATGTCGGGCCATGAGTCCATGATGATTAGAGCGTGAACGTGAGTGAAATGTCAGTGAGTTGTCAGTGAATTGATCGTAACCCCGCTCACACGTGCCATAGTTACGCCGACGGAATGTTAATCCTTTGCATGTTGCCCGGACTTGCCCGACATACACAACACTAGCTTTTTCCATAAGGTCTTTATGAATTTGAGACGGTTTTGTTGCGTTGAGCGCAAATGGTTTTAGGGACTGAATATTCATTTTGGATTCGTTATCCAGTTTCTTTTGAACGAACCACGAAATGCCCGGTTTTTGAGGTTTAAGCGAAGTTTATTATTCGATAGAGCTTGGTGGGATGAGTTAACGAAAAGCGAGCGTTGCTTCGACAAGATGACTTACTGTTGTACCAGTTGATAACTTTAGAGTCTATCTTAGGACCTCATAAATCGGAAATAAATATATTATTCTAATTTCGTACGCTATTATAGACCTTGACGTCCATAAATTAAGGTTTCCGCAGCCATGAAAATCCTTACGAACTCACGACTTACAACAATTCCCAGCGATAACGTTTTAGCTTTACCCACTGAAACTGGTTAATAAGTCAACCAGCGGAAAACAAGTGCACTAAAAGTAACTGAAAGTCACCGTCAAAGCCTTTAGCTCTTCTTTTCTTTCGTTATTTTAAATTGATGTTACTGCAGCGAGTGAAATTGTTTGATACCTTCGAATTTAGGTGCATGAAATCACACCTTAAATACTCGAAGAGATAGGCAGTGTACTCTATAATAGACATTAATTTAAAAAGGGGCTTATTGTCAAACAGGCACTTAAACAAACTTCGGACTGCTCCTGTGAAATTCCTGGTGGAATATACTAATAACACTTTGCCCATTCTTTGCTCCTCCTTTTTATTTATAGACCTAGATGTTTATCATTTGTCCTAAATTTTTCTACAAACTAGGCACAATAACACTGGCTATAATAGTGAGCGTGGGCGCTGATACTTTCAAGATACAAGATAAGAATATGAATTACAAGATATTAAGTTACATCTTAGCTTAGGAAATGGCTGCAACTGTAACATCCAACTTTATTAATGTTAACTATATTTTTTACTTGAAGGTACAAAAAACTACTTTTTTTGCTTTGTTTATGTCTAGACCAGAAAAGGTAAACAAATACGTACCTAGTTACATGATATCACCAACATTAGTGCGGTTAACATCCCGCCGCGCATCCTAGCCAGAGCTAAAAGTAACGGAGCACATGGTCACGCTACATGCCTTCTAATCTAACAGCAACTGTAAAAAGCACTGGGAACTGGAAATTTTATTTATGAAACACTAATTACGTTATATCTCTTTTATTTTATTTCGTTGTGTTCAGGGCTAAAATTTCGCCTATTTCCTTCTTTTTCAGGCAGCTCGTAATTGAAGTTACTGTATTTCCAGTAGTCAGTGCTACATTGTAGTTTTTTAAATAATAAAAATATAATGCTGATTAGGGAGGAGCTCGTGGCTAAATAATAACAGCCGCCCAGGTCGATCTTTAAGGTTAAGCCGTGCTTGCCGAGGTTGGTCTGTGGATGGGTGACCATAATTACATATCGAGTTTCCTCCGTTCCTCGGAAAGCACGTTAAGCCGTTGGTCCCGGCTGTCATTTGTAGATCTTTGACAGTCGTTACGAGTAGTCAGAAGCTAAAAGTCTGACATCCAGTCTTACCAAGGGGTATCGTATTACCCAGTTACTGAGTTGTGGAGGTCAGATAGGCAGTCGCTTCATGTAAAATACTGGTAGCCGACCCCAAGATAGTTTGGGAAAAGGCTAGGCAGATGATGATAATGCTGATTAGAAGAGTGTTTATCATGACAACATTCTTCAGAATGGTGTCGTGATAAACACTCTCATCGAAATTTTTAATCGATATTTTTTTTTAATCTGCCGGTCCATACAATTTAACCGTCTTCTTCTTAGCGCGTCTATGACAATTTAAATTGAGTCAGCCCAAAATTTGACAACAAGTTTGGCACTTTCAGTAACGTCCATCAGCCCCTGTGAAGTGAAAGCAACAGGACTGGCACGGCACAAGCGTCCCATCGTTTGTGAGGCAACACCACATTTACACTCCAGGGCATAGTCATCCCCGAATCTCCACCTGAATAGGTTTTCCTTGCTTCGGCCAACCTGAATCTGGAGTCTATTTAAAGACTTCCAGGTCAGCCATGGCAACTCGTGTCCAGATAGGAGATGGCAGCTGGTGGCACAATTGGGTTGGATAGGGAAACACTTTCTCGCCACTGCTTGAGTCTTTCTAAGGAGCGTTCAACAGTGAGCGGAAAAACACACTTTAAAAACTGTTGCCGCTTTTCAGCCTTTGCGTTTTGGCTGTGTAGGTATTGCACTTTTGTAAGAAACAGCTGTTTTTTTTTAAATCCCTTTCGTCGTTTCTCTTTGTTTCTCGTTCATTTAAAATCGTATTTCTGCCAACCTGTATATATGAACATGAACTTCAGTACCTTATAGGTGGAGCCACCGCGCAGCTAAAACAAACCCGCATTTAATACACCAAACAAAGAATAAAAAATTAAATTAAAAATTTAAAAAACCCCCGACACAAAAAACCTCTAAAAAGCCAAAAATAAATTAATCCAAGCGTCGTAGCGTCGGGGGTCCGCTTTGTTCTGTGCTCGTACTAAGCGGTCTTCTTAGCGGTCCCCCGACGACGCTACGACGCTTGTATTAATTTATTTTTGGCTTTTTAGAGGTTTTTTGTGTAGGGGGCTTTTTAAATTTTTAATTTAATTTTTTTTCATTCTTTTTAAACTTATTTTATTTTTTCTTAGCCTTGACTGTCCTACTTCTGGTTAACGAAACCAAGGAAAGATACAAAATTAAAAAAAAAAATGTAAATTTTGGGGGGAAGGCGGGTTGTGCAACCCCCCCTCAGCAATGCCCATGGTGACAAGCGACAACATTTCAAATTTCAAATAGACCACCTGTGAAAGTTGTTTATATCCCTACATCAACTAGAAAAGAGGTGATGATCTTCAAACGGCTGAGCAGATTTTCACGAAACATAGCTAAGAACACTCTCGATTAAAATACCTTTCAAACGACACCACTTTTATCTAAATCAGTTGATCCGTTTAGGAGCTACGATGCCACAGACAGACACACAGATACACAAATACACATATACACAGATACACACGTCAAACTTATAACACCCCTCTTTTTTGGTCGGGGGTTAAAAAGAAAGCCAACATAATGCTTATACAATCTTGTAACAACCCTTTTTTAGGGTTTCGTAGTCATACATACAAATCAGTACAGTACGGCAGTAGCACCTATATATAACGAAGCTTAAAGGAAAACTATCACACTTAAGAGGGCTTTACAAGTTTACGAGTAATAGTCGACCAATTCTATTTGACTCGAAAATTTCGAACAACTCCATCGAAATGTCGATGGATGGCGCTAAGCGTCAGTTGTATCGTGCTGTTTCATTCCTAAATAAGTTTTATAAAAAAAAAACAGTTGTTGTTGTTGTTTTTACATATAGGAAGTCAAATTAGGTAGGTGTATGTTTCGCTTTTAGTTAGAGCATGGTACGAAACTATCAGTCAGCAAATACCCGCACTTGGCTGTTATAAAAACTACGGAACCCTACACTGCGCGTGGCCCGACACGCACTTGACCGGTTTTTTTTTTCGGATGGAAAATCATCAAATAACCAAAGGAAGGGAGTGTCAGACTTGTACTGACTAAAACCCATCCATGTTCTTTCTTAGCCCTTTATGTTCCAGGGCCACACACCACCCCCGGCGTAGTGCCTCCGCGCGCCATTCGTGCAGGCACGCGAGGACTATCGCCTCCAGATCCCATGGTGGCAATCCAGACAAGAGGCTCGCCGCCTCGCCGAAGATCGTGCGGTACCCCCGGACTAGCCCTACGGCTACCACTTTCTGGGGCGCGTTCAAGTAGTGGGCGGCTCGCCGCCTCAAAGAACGCGCCCACACCGGGGCTCCGTAAAGGGCCATTGGACCGCACGTCCCCGCGTAGAGCCTCCAGCAGGAGGCGTTTGGACAAGAGCCGCTTGAACGCAGCCCCGGTCCGTTCCAGTTTGGGGGCCAAACGTCGGAAATGCTCCACGAAGTTCCACCGGCTGTCGAGCCGAGCCCTAAGTACTTCACTGTCGAGTCGACGCCGATGGGAACCCCTACTACCGTCAGTAGGGATCCCGACGGTGACGCATTCCGAGGCCTTGTAACAACCCTAACACCCATATTCTAAGAGCTAAACCAAATAGATTTTTGGATTTAGTCGAACTGTATTGCCATGACTACAGTTTAGTTCAGTTCATGACTAAGAATACTAGTGTAAAACCCAACCTGTATAGATAGCAAACGGGGTCTTGTCGCCATATGAAGACATGGTTGGTAGACGCGCCACGCACTATATATAGAGCCTCCATACTATACTACAGAATATGTATATGAGAAGCTTCATATTCTGCGGATTGTGCATCCTCCCTTCATTCCTGTTGTACAGATAGCAACGTCAATTTATAAAATACTAGCTGCTGTCCGAGACTTCGTTCGTGTAGAAATTTTGATGTGTGTTTTCAGGGATAAATTTTACATATAATCCTTTCTCTTTAGTCATTCTGTCTATTGATAAAAACTGCATCAAAATCCGTTGCGTAGTTTAAAAGATTAAGAGAGAGAAGAGAAGAGAAGTGTACAGACAGCGCGCAGCGGGAAGCGACTTTGTATTACACTGTGTAAAGAAGATTGACAGTACACGTACTTTGAACAAATTTTTCAGTGCGGACTGTCAAGTAGAAAGTATTCGTGCCTCTATTCTTTACTTGTCTTCTTCTCAATCACAAATGTGTCAAACCCAGAACTAAGCCATCGTGTTTGGCAGATTCAGTAGCGTCAATTTTAATGCTGAAGAGTTTTGACAATCTAGACGTTTTCAGCGACTTTTGTTGGTAACCGTACTATTAATGTGGGTAGTATGTCGTGTCTCGCCTCGTTAGCCCCGTCCACAGCACGGATGAGACCCGAATCCGAAAACAGTGTTTTGTTTAAAAAAACTTTAATTAAAGTCGAGCCAAACTCATTTATTTACCACTTATTAGAAAATGCGCGAGTTTGGGGCGACGCGACGGTCGTGAATTATCCTGCTTAGTTGACGTTACTTTATTGTTTGGGATATTTATGTTCATCTGGATACTTATATTCAGTTAGGAATAGGTCCAATAAGGATAATAATTATTCATGTTTTTCAATTTCAATATGGATAATTCAGAACTTATGATATTTATATTCAATTATGCTATAGCTAAGAATATATGCCTAATTTGTATACTTCAATACCTGATTAACATATTTTAATTTTGGTGTTCCGTTATCTGTCACTATCAGTCAATATTAAAACCAATCTTTCTGAGAAATCTTCATAAGCTAATAGATTCAAACCTATATCTCATTATTTAAATGGTCGTCTTGGTTTTATGACGAAACCCTTTACAATTGCGTCGGCAAATAAATGAGAACCCCTTCAATTCTAGTTCCTAAGCTAATATTTAAAAATACCCGAAAGACATTAGTAAACAGAATAGGTTTCATTTATTTGAGTTCTCTCGGTTCCCACGTTAACATTGTGTTGATTTTTACACTGCATTCAACGGGTTAGCACACAAGCATTTCGCAACTTGTGACTTTGACAAGTGATAGGATCCTAAACCATTGTCTTTCTTGCAGTTTTCATAAAACTGCAAATTTTAAAATAAACACAATAGATACTAACTTACTTACGACAACTTAGCTATTCAGTGCTAGTGTTTTTTTGTTGCATAATTGTGAGTGACTCAAGTAAAAAGATTTAGAAACCCAAATACGTTTTTGCGGAACTGACTAAATATAACAAAATTTCAGACAATGCAACTTGACTGCAACACCAAAGTCGATGTTTCAAGAAGATAGTGAGGTAAAAACAAGGTGACACTGATAAGAAAGGCCACATATTGATCGTTCAAATAGAGCGAACTTATACTGTTAAAGCGTGTTTAGTGAGCGAGCGTCCTGCGGAGAGGCGAGCCAGGCGGGGAGGCGAGGCAACAACGCACACGGTCGCTTTGTCAATAGTTTTCTACCTGTATACAATTGAACGGGCTCGCGTGAAACACTTCACACCACCCTCGTGTTACTATTTGAATGAGACTGCCACAATGGCCGTTCAACAACGGTCCCTGATACACGGAACTGGGTATGGTCCTCCTCTCAAACTTGATAGTATTTGAGTTTAAATAAGGACTTCGATAGCACATCTCATTGTTGTGTTTGTTCGTGTAAGGTACAACAGTGTTCCTCTAATTTAATTAACTTCGAAGCTCGCTTGCGTGTTCCATACCCATTTCCTGATAGATATTGGTATGCCTAATATTCTTCTACCTCATAAATACTAATGGCTTATTAGATAAAATGTTTTTAAAAGGCTTCGCTATTATTAAATTATCTAATCGAATAAAATAGCATCATGTTACATAGAAGAAAGATGTTGCAAATAAAACAGGTACGCTGAAAACAGGTTTTAGTTTAAACATATGTAAAAGTACAGACAGCAACAAAATTAACACCAAATGAAAACAGACATAAATAACGCCCTCTTTAAATTATTTCAAAAATGAAATTTTCGCGCATTCAACAGCAATGAGTGCGAGATTATAATATGATAACAGGTTTCGGCACTGAGTTGAAGTTTTACTTATTCGATTAACAGTAAATGATGTGTAAATTCGATTATAACTCGGCGCCATGTTCACAATTAATTGGTCGGTAATCGGTTTGCGTATCGTCGTAATCACTCGATGAGGGATGCCGAGCGGCGATGCGGTTATAGGTAAATAGTTTACTGAAAATTACGTTTTACCTTACCTGTCCTATTATATTACAATTTAACTACATTTGGTTAATATTAAACCGCACATTTAACAAGTACGAACTCGGATAGTACATTAATGAAACATGCGCGTAATGAATGAATACAAATAATAAAGTACCATACATTATTATGTAAGTTAGTACTATTATGTAGAAAGATAATAGTTAATGACGAATGAATAGGTTATTATTATTATCTTTAGGGTTCCGTCACCCGTAATTGTGCTTATTATAAAACTAACAGAAAAGAAAAAAATGTACAAAGCGACACTGACCACTTGCTTAATATATCCCACAAAGCAAACTTGATATTCCAACGACTATCCTCAAAAAAAGCTCATCTCGTATTCGTAGGTACTCTAGTTTGTAAATAACAATAATTTATTCTTCATAGAAAAACCGGTATTGTCTAAAATATCGTAATCACGAACGCACATACAGCTCGAACTTGACTCTTTTTTATTGGAAGAGGCGAGGGAACAGGCTAATCGCAGTAAACGGTTATTCAATCTCGTCATTCAAGTTTAAGTTGGGGGACATAGAAGAATCTTGTTGAGTTGAAATGATGCATCGAAAATCCATTGAGTAAGCTACGTTAGTTAAGCAAGCTTTATTACTGCTCATTGACTTGAGAAGCTGAAAATCGGAAATGATGTAAAACCCAAAACTACTATTTATTCTTGAAATGGACAAAGTATTGCCCAAGCTACCTCTTTAGAATTAAGACATAGCAATTTTCAGTGATTTTTAGCAGACTTCTTTTCATGCACTACTACAGTAATCTGCGTAGTTTTCTAAGAAATTAATGATATTTAAATACAGAAGAAATGAAACAAACGAGCATCGACGGAGGTGGTCCTTTGGGTTTTCGGAAGTACGTTAATAAAGAGGGATCCTCAGACAATGGGGTGTGCACTGACGTGTGCTACATAAGGTATACCTTGTTTGTACAAGTTTACTTATGCGAATATGTTTGATTCTTTTAATAAAATCATCTTTCTATACTTTTTCTGTATGCTCTGCATGTGTAGGTCACAGGGCCATGGCCAACATTTAGACTTTTGTTTAAACTTTGCAAAATATTACTGCGTTGCGGTTATGACTGGTAAGAATTTCAGAAATAATTAGTATTTTACTATTCACATACTATAAATTCTTTCAACGAAATCACTACATTGTATAAAACAAAGTCGCTTCCTGCTGTCTGTCCCTATGTATGCTTCGATCTTTAAAACTACGCAACGGATTTGGATGCGGTTTCTTTTAGTAGATAGAGTGTTTCAAGAGGAAGGTTCATAGCTATAATACATGCATAATATAGTAGAGAAACACTGGTAATTTTAGAGGTTTCTAATGTGATGTTGACAGGCATTATGTAGTATATTTAGTATCAGCATTGCACCCGTGCGAAGCCGGGGCGGGTCGCTAGTAATTTCATAAAATAAAATTGGGACTAACCGGATTTATTTATACTGTGTTTTACAAAATACAAACACGGGTACAGAAAGTTAACCGTGGAACACCTAGGTGAACCACTTTGGTGTTCCACGGGTCAGTAAGGAAATAAAATCCTACCATACGAAAACGATTAAATTATAAATCGCACACACCACAAATAAATAAGTTCTAAAATCGAATTTTCTAAAATATTTATTTTGTCTGTCTGAGCTACGCTCTGTTTCCTTTTACAATAACTTACAATACGACGGCAGATGTTAGCCGGAAAGTTTTGGTACTCTTGCTGTTTTACAAACAGATACGTGTCTTTAATGTTTAGGAACTGAGACAAATCTCTCCCAAGGTATTCTGAAGATGAACTGATATATTCTAAAGCTGTGGTTACGATTTACCGATACATAAAGGCTTTATCACTGCGTCTGTCTAATATTTCGTGCTTGGGAAAACTGTAAAAAGCCTGGTATATTTATCTTACAAGTCGTCCGATTTATTAAAACTTAGGTTTTGCTTAAGACTCTTCCGATTCTTGCTTTCATCACCAGAAAATGATAGAGGCGGCCCGAACACAGTTTTTTTCAAGACATTCTAGTATATGCCTACCTATCTATGTCATGTATATACGGTACCCATTAAGAAGCTTTAAGTATATTCAAAGATTTCGATTAATTATCGGAAATAGCCAGCTAAGATATCTATCTATCCTAGCTTGCTATTTCTGATAATTACGCTTTATGAAGAAGCTGCATTTTGCTGCGCCGTTAATTTCTAAAATATTAGTTTTTTATGTTTTTTCTTTCTTGCATAGAAACAAACATGCACACAAGGTCTTCAGAGGCGTGATGAAATTATAATTATCAATATGTTATGTTTGTATTGATGCCATCTCTAAATCTACTGGTAGGTACAATGTTGGAATGTCCTTCTAGCAATCCAGCTGGAAGTAATTACATGTTTCTGAATGCTACATGGCTTACACTGTCTTAATGAATCTTTAATAACTTTAATATTTGAAATACTAAGTAATTAGCTGCATGTGTGGTAATCAAATAGAGATTTACCAAATTCTTTGATCAAAATTACTCAACCACGCACAGTCTGACCTCAAAGTCAGAACTAAACTGCAGCATCCTAATTGTGGTGTATCTTTTGCAGTGTTATAAGCCAGGATAAACTTAGTATTACTGTGAACTCATGGTTTTAGCTCCATACTGTGGTTTCGTAATAGTTCCGCTGCGGTCAAACTGTTACTACGGAAACTGTTGCCAGAATCGAATGATTCCAATGCTAACTCGGTTAAAACTAGGTTTAATCCTTCCCTGTGTATTATGGACAGTTTAATCTGGTTACGTGATTTTAGGAATTGTCGCATCATTTGTTATTTATAGGAGTCGGATAATATTTTAATGTTTTATTAATGTGAATCAACTGATTATGTACCTATGCATTTTTAATTTATTTAGTTAATAGTTATAATTGAGTTTTATTTATTAGTTAAGAATGTCTTTTATTATTTTTTACCAATTATTAATTAGAGAATATTGGTACGCTGTCATGGCAAGACATAGCGCTCATTTTATTAATATTGACATCTGTACATTTTGTTTACCTATGTTCAACAAATAAAAATGATTTGATTTGATTTTCATCTAATCATTCATCATCATCTTTTGATGTTCATCTATTTAGAATGACTGCCTTTATCATATTACCAATTAACAAGTAGCTCCTTAAACAGTGCAATTATTTTAGCGACGAGAACAATTAATTCTACCAAGTTATCTCATTAGCAAGCTCAGGTACGTATTATATCTTTTACCTGGACACTGAATTTATATTCCCACTGTTCTGAAATATTAAGTAGTTTCTATATAAATTATTCGTTTCTAACAAAGTCTTTGCACAGCTACCAAATGAGGCCAGTCAAGCGTGTGGTTACAAGTAAGATATTAATTTCTTTACCGACTGCTCGACTTACTAATACACTAAACGAACATTGAACATTTTATTCTAACCCTGGCACAGATAAAGCGTAAATCAATGGTTTATTTATGTTTTAACACGCACCTTATTTGATGAGAAAATTTACAGCAATCAGCAACTACAAACGTTAGAGCTGTTTGAATAATTCATCCAATTAATGTCAATATTTTGGGTAATAAAAAACGCGAACTAGTTCTTTAGCATAAACATATTTTGTGACGATACTTGTGCACACAGAAACCTGAGAAGATTTATCAATTAATTAAAACGGATGGCGATCACTGCATGATTAAACGAATTAGATATTATATGAAAACATATATCTTAAAAATCGCAACGTTTCGTAATCAAAGATTGATATTAGTTGCAAAAGAGGTAGAATACAATGCATTCAGTCTTTTTGCTCTCAGACGTGGCGTTCGGTGTTTACCGTGAGAAATTGAGAGCGAAACTGAATGGAACTCCTAGACTCGTTGTCGGCAGAAAAGAAAGCGATCCATGGCTATCTTACTTAATCCGTCGTATACCTGCCTGATCACCGCTCAATGTTCTGACATCACGGTTCTTTTGCAATTTTAGAACGCCTCGGTACGTTATTGAAAGAATTATTGCCGACGATTATTTCAAATGTACTTGTTCATTTTGATCTTCATCAGTAGGTCATTATTTTACTTTATTGTTCCCAAAGATTTCCAACTGTTAAGTCACGTGTTTTAGGTACAAAATGTTTACGAGATAATCGCATCCTATTAGCTACTGTCTGTTCAAATTTTATCCGTTTTGTTTTTATAAATTGTATTTGAATTTCGTAACGGCTTTAAACTATTGATTCTCCGGCTACGTTTGTACCATCGCGATTCGAGAACGAGTGAAGCACATTCAAGGATTAGAAAAACCGTAAGAATTTAGTGAATTCATTAAATATTTTAACTTATTTGTTGTAAGTAACTGCTGATAAGAAAATTTGATGTAATTAATTGAACAAGAAAGATCGGAATTATTTTATTTTAATAATGATGGCCCATTATAAAAATAAAATAATTCCGATCTTTCTTATTGTTGAAAATGTTTTTTCGATTAATTGTAGCCGTAAAAAATGTCAAGTCTGAGGGAAATTATTTAATACAGTAATAGGTTCCTACATACGTAGATATACGTAGACGTTAGTAAGGCTTATACTAACTACTTATAATAAAATGTAGGGCGTTGGCTAAAACACATTTCTTATGAACTGTAAAATACGCAACCCAAATGCGCCTAAGCGCTGTCAAAGATTTCGTATTAGATTTAGTTAGGTATATAGGTCCTGAAACATGAATGAGTTATGAAGAAGGGTTCTCGTTTTCACGAACTGTTCATAATTACTTACACACAAGAAATAAACGTTTTCAGTTATGATGTTATCTACGAAATCAAGTTTTCCTAAGTGTATGCGCTGATTTAAGATATTTACTGGTTCCTATTTACTGGTTCAAACCTAAATGAATTATTTAAATGGTCAATTAAACACTAGGGAATATAATAAAATAGTTTCAAATTAACTTAAATTTACCTAATTTACAGCCTCAAAAACTGTATTCGAGATACAAGCAGTAATTTTAAATGATTGAAGTTTAAGTATATTAAGTCAGGAAAATAGAGTTTGCTTATTTTGTTGAAGCTAGAGTTAAGTAAGTTCCAAGTGTAATGATATTTAAACTCTCATATTTAACTGTAAACCCATAGGCGTTCTGTGTTATAGAGATGTACTAGCACGAACTTGATGTTTTATTTACTCCGGCACTCCACTCTACTTTATGAAATTTTTACGGCTGATGCGGTACTTCTTGTAGGATAACTACTGTACTAAATAGAGACAGATGACTTACCTTCTTGCTGGGATTGTAATCGTTCGATCCCTATTCTTATATGGGTCTCCGGGGTCCGCAGTAGTTAAAATTGCCGCATTCCACTGTAGTCGGGCGTGAGGCCGGCGCAGCTTCCCGATCTGGACCGGTCTCGCGGCCGGGAGAGCACTGGGCCGGTGGCGATCACATAAACTATTATAGTAGCACAGCTGCGAGGGGGACAGTGTGGGAATTCATTGTTATTTCATAGAGTGGCAGTATCGTGTGTGGAGGAGAGGGCAGCAGGCGGCACGCGACAGGTACTGCGGCCGCGGAGACGCGCACGGGACTGGCGCGCGGCGACGCCAGCGCCCCCGCGCGCACGCGCGCCGCACCACGCCCGCTGCCTCGCGCCTCGGCCGGAGGCCCAGAGCCTCATTTACACACATGGACTCACACAATGAATGTTCAATGCAGACCGGCAGGTTATCTAAAAACCCTCGGAATACAAAACGGGATGGTCGCCAGCCGAGGCTTGCTGTAATTTGGGGGATAGTGACGTGAATAACGACAGCTTGACCCAGTTCCGAATTCACACAAATATTTCAGTGAGCTTGGGAGTGGCACTTTGACGTAACAATATGTCTCGTTACATATATTATTACGTACGTACGCCTATGTTATGTCTGCAGGGCTCCGACAACGTTTGCACTGGTTCGCTCTTTGATGCCGCCAACGCCATTAACGAGCGACTCTCCGTACTCGGAAAGTGTAGCTAGATATCATAATCATCGCGCAAATAATGACGTTGGAAGCTTTTCTTTTATACCTTGCCTGACCTATTCTCTCTGCTTTTCTTAAACATACCTAACATAATAATCCCGCCTATTTTCCTGAAGAGGTAGATATAGTTGGTTTTTAAAACGGATCCTTCTCAAATACCAAAAAAAGTAAAGATCAAACACAATACCTACTTATTAAATAATTTAAAGCATCTGGGTTTGTTTTGATTCAAGCTTCTTGCTTAAAATTATCTGAAATCTTCCGCCTCCGTGTTCGTTTCGCGTGAATCTTCCCTTTTTTATCTTAATTAGTCATGCTAATTAAAGCAGAAGGATTATAAATACAGTAGACCCTTTACTTGCTGTCTTACTTAACCGCGGTCCGCACAAAAGAGTAGATAGGTACCTTCAGAACCTTCCTGAAACAATGAAAAGTATACAGTTTTACGAAAAATCCGCTACGCTTTACAAACCATCAATGAAACGACTTGCACTAAATCTATATGTGTCTAGCCAAAGAGTGAACTAATCAAGACTGCATCTTGAATTCATAACAAAAGTTTTCCATTCTCGTTCCTATAATGAGGGACATGTTTCAACGATACAATAGCTTGAGCTATTAAAATCTTAAGACAGTGAAGCTTTTAAAATCTTCATGTTATTAAAATCTCAACACGCCATTACCGTCGTTCAAAAGAGAACAGTTTTCAGAGTACTGAAGATTTTTAAGAAGTAGTTTCTATAGCAAAGGAAAGATATACTTGATGGACCATCCTATATTCTCGTTTTGTGTTCTGCGACACGTCTGCTACTTAATAATTATAAAAACGACCAATGACTACCGTACACCAAAAGTACTTACAAAAACTTCTTTGAAAATTATACGAACAACAGATTAAAAAAACATGATTTTTTCAATAATTTCTATGACACGCAAAAACCAGCCAAGTAGACTCAAAGAAGCAAATATTGTCGATGCCTGCGAAGTTCAAGCTAACGTCCATCGAAAAAATACAGATTTTACCCATCCATGAGTGACTGTTGCACTCGGTGTCATCCGTTAGAATGTGCATAGAAAAGACATCAACGCTATCAATTACGTAAACTATTCAATTTTTAAGTTAGTTTATTGTTGTCCATAGCCATACGCCGCAAATCTATATTTTATTACGTATAACTAATGGTTATTATTAGAAGCAAAAGCAAGCATTAATTCGCATGTATTTATTGCTAAGATAGTTTTTATTTTATTCCAACTACTTTTCTATATATTTCTATTCTACATTAACCAAAGCACCAAACAAGACTATCCAGGCAAAGATGGTATTCCAAGAAAGTTTGAAAAAATAAAAAAAAATGTTTATTCACAAGAAGCATTATAAAATGACATAATTCGACAATAATTCAGTGGCGTAGCAGATCGTAGCTTCGTAGCCGCGTAGCGTTGGCACATCACAGCGCAGATATTAATGAATAAGTAGCTGTGCCCACGGAGCCACTCACTTTAACTACAAAGTACCTACCTGCTAAATTATTATTTGAAAACGGTAATAAGTACTGGTTTTATAGTTGTAAACCATTTATACAAATGGCAGTTATGGGCTGACAAACAGATTTAATATATTACTTTAAAGGTAGTATATTTCATTTCATCCAGTCAGCAACAATATAAATCAAATATGAAACACATGGGAACTTTAAAGGAGAAGTACACATGAAAATGAAAAAACACCAGCTTCAGCCTTTGTCCCATCATCGTCATTTGCCTTTACCCAACCATGTTGGGGTTGGGTTAGTTGGTGTTTCGATCGCTGAGTTTCGTCCGGTCGAAACAGGAATTACATTGTTATTAATATTTTTGAGTGGTGTTTCGGACTATACTTGTTTTCAAGCAAATTTTGTACAGTCCGAATAAAAAACCTTTTACGGATGGGAAATCATCAAATGACCCGCCCTCCCCCCCGCTCTGGGCAGAGCGGGAGGAAGTCTCAGACTTGTACTGAGTAAAACCCATTCATGTTCCTTCTTAGCCCTTTGTGATCCAGGGCCACGGTATCTCTTTCGAACAGTCCCACTGCCCTGGCTCGGCCCTCTCGGACCCCTTCCGATTTGCTGACATCTCCTAGAGGCGCGCGTGGAACATGAACGCGCCGTCGACACGGCCTGTTGTCAAAGGACGGACAGACGGTAAGCTAGCCCATTACTCACCGTCCACAGGCCCGCGCCTACGGTGGCCAGGGGCCACTGGGTAACCGCCGACGCGTCCGGCGTCTCCCGCGGCGGCTGGAACGTGAGGTTCTCTCCCTCTCACGTACCGCCACCTCCTTCGCTAGCATGGCTGCTTCGCAGAAGGAGGCGACGGCTTCCCATTCCCTCTCACTCTGGACCATGGATTGCACCAGGGCCGGACGCAAGAGGTCGCCGCCGCCAATCGCCGCTACGACGACACGACGGTGCTCAGCCCAAGCGGAGCAGAGCTCTACGGTGTGAGCCACCGTGTCCTCCAGGCGATCCTCGTAGTGGTAACACCCGGGCGTTTCCTCCTGCCCGATTCGGTGCACCTCCCGAAACAACCGTGTCCGTTGAGGACCTGCGTCAGGCGGAAGGTGAGAACGCCGTGGCGCCTCTCCAGCCACTCCTCAAAGAGGAGTCATCTGTTGTCTAGCCTTTACCCAACCATGTTGGGGTTGGCTTAGTAGGTGTTTCGGCCGCCGAGTTTCGTCCAATCAGGTCGAAATAGGAAGTTCATTATTTTTAATTGGGGTTTCGGACTATACTTTTTTTCAAGCAAATTTTGTACAGTCAGAATGAAAAACCTTAGGTAGGGTTATAATAATTAAGTAAAAGTCAGGGAAATGTTGGAAAAAGATAAAGTTTAATATACAATTACAGCAATCAACAGTAAACATGATAAACCATAATAATCAGTCTTGTATATAAATTACCTGGGTTCCCTGGGTTTGTCTCAACTGATCTCGAGATCAGATTGAATTGGAATCTGATCCCACCAATTTGTATCCACCGATCTCGGTATCAGTTTCCAATAAAAAATTACCCACGGATCCCGGGATCCGTGCCTACAATAAAAAAATATACTTACTACATTATTTTTCGAAACCGATCACGGTTTACAGGGACAAGAAACAAAAGAAAACATATTGGTTTTTGGGTGTGTGCTTTTGAACCAACTTTTAAAGTTAAGATATACCTTAATAAACAATGCACCAACGAAAACGCGCAAAATGCAATCGGTGTTTTCTGCGATCTCTCAAAAGCTTTTGATTGCGTACACCACGACACGCTTTTACGGAAACTACGTTATTACGGTGTTCAAAATGAGGCCCTAAATGTAATAGATTCGTATTTGAAAAATAGATTCCAATGTGTAGATGTCAATAGCGCGAAATCTTCCGGGCTACCTGTTCAGCTAGGTGTACCTCAAGGCTCAATACTGGGACCGTTTTTATTCTTGGTTTATATCAATGACTTACCATATTATTTGAAGGGTATTTGTGATGTAGTACTATTTGCTGACGATACCTCTCTTATCTTTAAAGTAGATAGGAATAGACACAATTTTGGAGACATAAACAGCGCTCTATCATTGGTCACAGATTGGTTCACAACAAATAACCTTGTTCTTAATGCCAAGAAAACTAAAAGTATTAAATTCGCCTTACCTAATGTTAAAAATCTAGGTCCCAACATTGTTCTCGGCAATGAGGAGCTTAAAACTGTTGACTCAGCTGTGTTTCTGGGTATAACAGTAGATTCAAAATAACAATGGGGTCCACACATATCAAGCCTAGCGGGTAGGCTTAGTTCGGCCGCATATGCCGTGAGAAAAGTTAGTCAATACAGCACGGTTAGTCTATTTTAGTTATTTTCACAGTATTATGTCCTATGGTATTCTGCTTTGGGGCAAAGCCGCTGATATCCTAAATATATTCGTTCTTCAAAAACGAGCGGTTCGTGCAATTTACCAGCTGGGTGCACGAATATCTTTGAGAGATTTTTTTAAAGAGATTGGTATTCTCACGGTGGCTTCACAATTCATCTTTGCAAACATTTTATATATTAAACAAAATATCCATTTGTACAGTAAAAACAGTGATATTCACAAAATAAACACTCGAAATAAGCATAAACTACGTGCTCCCTTTCACCGGCTTCATAAAGTTCATAATTCATTCGTAGGGCTTGGTATTACCTTTTACAACAAGCTACCCTCTTCCTTTCTAGACTTGCCATTTAATGCGTTTAAAACCAAAGTAAAATCTAACCTTTGTTCAAAGGCCTACTATTCCATTAACGACTATTTAAACGATAAGAATAGTTGGTCGCTGGGTTGAACTCAGGACAATGTTTGTGTTCTTTCGCCAAATTAGCTTACTGAAATGTCATATAACTTCATGCATATTTTTTTTTTTACTTTATATACATTTTTTTTTTTACTTTATTTATTTTATTTTATTTTTTTCGTCTGTATGCACGTGTAAGCGGGCACGCCCTTTAGTCTGGAGGCTTTATTTTTCTTTATTTTTAAATATTTTATTATTGGTGTGTGCTAGCTGACATGTGACATTAATTAGATTCTTTGTTTATATGAACTTGAACACTATTGTGTAGAATCTGGTTCTTCTAACCTAACAGACAGATGTGTTGCTGGGGAGTTTGTTCCGCCACTTCTTCTTCCCAGCTAAAACACTAGGGAGTGGCGAAGGGCGGGCGTTTTGGGGGACTGTCTCTTGTAATTTTGACGTTCAAAAAGTGCTGATTATCAGCCTAATTTGAATAAATGACTTTTGATTTTGATTTTGACCTCCTTCTAGCGTATGATATCCTGGTAATGTTTTTTTTTGTGATTGTGTGTATAATTTATATTTTATCCATGGCTACAAAGTAAAATAGGTATTATTTAATTATGTTTCTGACGTAACTTTCCATAACTTATTCGTCCGAACACTTCTCAAAAAAATTTATAATAATTCAATTGCTGTTACGGCCGGATCGGACGAAACTCAGCGGCCGAAACACGTACTAAGCCTTGGGGTTTGCTTTCAGTCTAACCGGATGCAGCTGAATACCAGTATTTCACATGCAGCGACTTTGTTCTATCAAAAGGAATTTTTGTTTTAGTGTTGACTATTAAGAAAGTGTGGGTACCAACAATATTATCTTTTTTTATGTTCAAATGTTCTTTTACGAGAATGAATTTTACTGATTAACGGTTTTTAATAGCCATCACTTGGTCCAAAACAAAATAAATCCTTCAATTTGACATAAGACTGACGTTGACGCTTCTGCAACCAGCTGTTAGTTCTGTTGTCATGAAATGTCAAATCTCATAGGATTCAGTAAACTTTTGTTTGTTTTTAACAATTAAATAATTGATATTGTCTCCGAAGCTCGAGTAAACGACAGTCCCTACGTGGCCCTTTCTTCTATATATCTCAGAACTTTAAATTTAGCAAAAATGTCGAAACAAAGCATAATGTTTCATCCGATAATAAGCTCGATACAAAGAATAGCTCTGTATGAAACCAAAGCGGTAAGTAAAAGATTATGTGTAGTAACAAACACTTCTTACGCTTTTCATTATTCATATATATGGGATTTCTTGGCCAAGACGAGGTCTTTACACCTTTCCAAAAAGTTATTAGGAGGTGGCATAGAAATAATTTTAGTGGGTGGATTTAACATCGCAAGAAATTGAAATTAAATTATCATTTATCATATTATCTTTGGTATTAGAAACCTTGATTCAGCAAAAATGATAAAATTTATCCTCCCATTTTACAGAGATTCTATTTGATCGGCTCAAATAACACTGAAACAAGGTTTCGTGTCCTCAAGATTGATAGGACAGATTCACGGGAGTTGATACTGGTGGATGACAAGTTTGAGTACAACAAGCAGGAGATACATCAGCTACTCAACATGATTGGCTTCGGCAATAGATTGAGAACGGGACTTAACAAACTTGTGTCAGCATTTGGTATTGTTGGTAAATATCATAATTTAAATACATGTTTACTTTGTTTTGGACATGATTTCCAAGTTATACATTCAATTTGGTGTGCACAGTTTAGTTACTTGGTAACAGCATAATACAGCTGCTTTTTATCCTGAGAATTAACATTTCAGATCTGTTCATTTTCATAATTTTCAGGTTTCATAAGATTCTTAGAAGGATACTACATAATATTAGTTACTAAAAGAAGAAAAGTAGCAGTTATTGGTTCACATTCCATCTACAAAATAGAAGATACAGCTACAATATACATTCCAAGTGAGAGCAATAAGCCTCTCCATCCTGATGAACAGAGATACCTGAAGATGTTTTTAGCCATAGACTTATCAACTAACTTTTATTATAGCTACAGTTATGATATTACACATACTCTACAAATGAATATGGCGCCCCCTAGACAGCTTGCACCGGCTTTGTTCCCAAAGCCGGTAACAGCAGCAGTATATCACATGAACTTAAAGTCAACCTCAAGCCAGGACTTACAGGAAAATTGTGAATGTCACAAGTATGATGATAATGATGAAGATATCTTTGAAACTTGGAAGAGTCAACTGCAACAGAGACAAAAGACTGGGTAAGATTATGATTTCTGATATTATAATGTGATTTCTGTTACCCTTCCTGATATAAATGTCCAAGGAGACAAATGACTGGTATAAATAATCTTTTCATGCTTTTCATTACAATTTCCAGCTCCCAACCAAATAGATTAGACTTTGGAGTGCGCTCAGTTCCTGAATGGCGATTTGTATGGAACAGTCATCTACTATCAGCAGTACATTCACACCTACACCCTGACTGGATCCTGTACATAGTCCATGGGTTCATAGAACAGAGCAATTTGAACATATTTGGCAGACCCATATACTTGACATTGATAGCTAGAAGAAGCAATAGGTATGCAGGCACCAGGTTCCTGAAGAGAGGGGCGAACATGCATGGAGATGTTGCCAATGAGGTTGAAACTGAACAGATTGTTCATGATTCTATGGTTTCATCATTTGCTGCTGGAAGGTAAGAATTTCTCAGCTAGCTTAGCAATATTTCTATTAAAATAATTCCCCTTTTTGTACATACTCACATTTCCACATCATTTTTCCAGATTCAGTTCATTTGTTCAAATGAGAGGATCTATACCAAGTTACTGGTCACAAGATGTCTCAAAAATGGTGCCGAAACCAGCAATTGGAATAGATTTAAGTGACCCTTATGCTGAAATACCTGGCAAGCACTTAAACAACCTGATGAGAAGATATGGATCTCCAATTATGTTCTTGAATTTAGTTAAGAAAAGAGAGAAGAAGAAGCATGAGTCCTTGTTAACAGATGTGATAAGCAATGGAATCAAGTATTTAAATCAGTTCTTGCCTCCAGAACATGCTGTGCAGTATTACCATTTGGATATGGCTAGAACCAATAAGAGATCTGATGCCAAAGTGTTGGACAAGTGAGTTATACATGTTACTAAAATTAAAAGTGGTTTTAAAAAACAAAAAATCATCACGGAAATGAGTTGACAGATACCAAAAAAAAAATATGTAAAAAGATTCTAGATGATATTTTACCTATTAATTTAGTTCCAGTACCAATAAATTTTACATATTTATGTCCAGGTTGTCGGCAATAGCCCGCACAGCGGTTCGTAAGACAGGAATATTCCTGAGTACCAGCGGGTTCGGCGAGGTGACGGGGGTGCCCGGTCATCAGGGGGGGAGGCTGCAGACCGGCCTTGTGCGAGTCAACTGTGTAGACTGCCTCGACAGGACCAACACTGCACAGTTTGCTATCGGGAAGTGTGTCCTCGCACATCAAGTAAGCACATCATGTTTCAAACTTTTCTTCATGTAATAAGTTTTTAAATGAGCCTCCACCAACAGCCTTTGACGCTGGCGCTATACTTGGCGGACTTACATGTCCAGATATACATGTTATTTAAACAAAACAAAATTCAGGGTGGAAGGGACGCACAAATGATTACCATACTCAGTGCAGCATTTTAAACCCCTTATTAATTTTTCATCAATCATTTAAAACATACTTAATCATCTGTTCCATACATTTTGACCGTGTAGCTATTGCACTTTTGTAAGAAAAAACAGTTTAAAAAATATACCGATGAGAAATTTCTATGTAGTTCAGAATGATGTAATTTTTTAAAATATAATTATTTAAATAAAATCCTACCCATATTGATGAAATCTGCAAGACTGATAGATTGCAATAATTATACTAATAAAAAAAAATGATTTACTGAATATGTAGAAATCGCTTGTGCGTCAATGTGGGATTCCAGTCTATACCCTATGATATAAAGATCAAGTTAATTTTGTATTAGCGAAATAACCATAATATTTGGACAAATAATAGAGCATCCTATAGATAGAGTGAACCAGAATTCTGTAAGAACTCAAACATGATCATTAAAATGAAATCCTGATCTTCTTAACTTATTTTCCAGTTATATGCCTTGGGACTTTTAGGAGAACCGAATATAGAGTTCGATTCAGACTGCGCCAGACTTCTTGAAGGATTGTATGAGGACCATGGTGATACATTGGCCTTGCAATATGGAGGGTCACAGCTTGTACACAGGTATGTCGGTTTAACTTCATAACCTGTGAAATGACCCTGAAAAACATCATCGAATCATTTATTTATCATGTTTTGATATCGATCGATACCTATCAATATCTATGGAATTCGGCTATAGGTCATTTAATGAGTATTTTTTTTACTTACAGAATAAAGACGTATCGTAAAACAGCGCCGTGGTCATCACACGGAAACGATATCATGCAAACACTGAGTAGATACTACTCCAACACATTCTCTGATGCAGAGAAACAAAATACGATGAACTTATTCCTTGGGTTATTTGTTCCCGACCCGTCCAGAGCACCCATTTGGGAGTACCCGAACGATTATTATCTACATCATCCCGAAGCTATGGTGTATATTCCTAGGAACAGGTAAATAATAATGAACTATAGGAATTCATTCTCAAAATTTTAGGCGCAGTAAATATCGTACAGATAAGTCATTTCGATGCTACTATATTTGCTACGATTATATAACAGTAAAACCTTTACAGTATTGGATTGAATTCGACTTTAGCCCTTATTATTTTTAGGGTTCCGTACCCAAAGGGTCAAACGGGACCCTATTACTGAGACTTCGCTGTCCGTCCGTCCGCCCGTCCGTCCGTCTGTCACCAGGCTGTATCTCATGAACCGTGATAGTTAGCCAATTGAAATTTCTACAGATTATGTATTTCTGTTGATGCTATAACAACAAATACTAAAAACAGAATAAAATAAATATTTAAGCGGTTATAAATAATGGTACGGAACCCTCCGCGCGCGAGTCCGACTCGCACTGCGGTCGGTTTTTTTTTATACAGTATACTAGCCGCTGCCCGCGACTTCGTTCGCGAGGAAATTTTGATTTGTTTTTCAGGGATAAATGATATATAAACTCTTAATCATTCTGTCTATTGATGAAAATCGCATCAAAATCTGTTGCGTAGTTTGAAAGATCTAAACGTAGGTACAGACGGCGGGAAGCGAGTTTAATACTATGTAAAGATTAAGGGCGGGTTCTAGGTGACGCGGAAAAAGAATTTTTGAGGAACGCCTTTGCGCAGCAGTGGGATAGCACGGGCTAAAAAAAAGTTTAGGACAAAATAAACTGCAGGTATATCTTATTTCTCAAAATTTTTTTTATTTCCAGGTCTCTAACAAAATGGTGGGACGACGACGTTCTCCGTCACTTGCCGCTGCCGTGCAACGAGATGAGGAAGCTGTGTTGCGAGATTATTGGCATGCAGGGCGACAGTAGCAGCACCATAGAGATGGTGGACCCTTACCACGATTACAACAGACCCTTTGAGTACACAGTATTGATGGAATGCTTTGAATTTAAAGTAAGAATCCTAAATATATTTTAGGTGTTTTAGAGAAGTTTGAACACCGCTATATGTTTTATTAAACTGTAGGAATCCCATTTCTTACATATAGCCCGCGGCTTTACACACCTTAAATTTGATTTACTTAGCTTATGTGTATTCCAGGTTATAGTAGGTCTGTGTACTCATTTTTATCCCAATGTAGCCACATACTGAAACTAGAAGAAGGAACAATCATGCACACACACAAACAATACAATAAGTTCAATTTTGTTATGAATGGTGTGTCTTAATACTTAGGCTTACTCACTCACAGATTCTCGATGACTTAGGAAAACTTAAATTTTTCAGATGTTCCACACATTCCGCGACTTGGCTCCGACATTTTCAGAGAGTTTCAGTCCGTTTGTAGTGCGCGGGCGTGCTATGGGACAGATCAAAGGCCCGACCTCCAAGAACCCGGTCATCAGTGGCCGGTCTAGTACCACGTCGAATAACTCAAGCGAGTATGTATATAACCTTTTGTCTCGTATAAAACGAATTAAACTTTTAGTGTTTATTAACCCTCACACAAAACGATACTGAGCCGGGTAAATACGCGCAAAGCAGAGCACCACCGTCAAGATGGTCAGACGCGATCTAGAAGTGTCCAAATCCAAGCGTTTCACACTGCAGATTTCATAAATATGTACTTAGCAATACTTATTAATTCATCCAAGCGCTAACAAGACCTTGCAAGACCGTCACCTTTATTTTGTTAATAAAGTAACTCAATTTTCGTAAAACCGAAAAGCGACATGCTTTTGGGTTTTTTGAAAATTCCCTGTGTCGGCGTCATGTCCCGACATTGCCTGAGTCACGCGCAGTACTGATTAAAATATCACTCTTTACAGCTCAAATGGTGATTCTTCTTCTGATGACGACTTGACAAGTTCAACCCCAAGCACACGTCTGTCCGTTCCATCGCCACTGACAGTAGTGGCAAAAGTATTAAACGCCAAAGAGGTAGAGGAAACACCCATGTTCCCTGCTATTAAACGAAGAAACAGAGTTCTTTTAAGTGAGCCCAGCAAACGAGATATGGTCATGTAAGTAGTCTACTTAGTAAAATTTAAACAATTACTTTAAAAAATACTGCTGTATCCGGTTGGACCCCAAGCCCAGAGGAGACAAAGGCAGGTGATTATGATGAGTTAACACATTAAAAAAGAATTTGGGCACTTTTCCTGTTGACAGCGATGTCGACGAATTTTTTGACGCCCTGTAATTTTGATACTTGTACATATATTATTTTTATTTTATATCTATTTGCAGTTTGTAAAAAGAATGTCAAGTTTGTATATTACATATGTACTATCGCAAAAGTGCCAATAGGTACACTTTTCAAACCAAACCCCGTGCACTCGAAGACCACATCTGTTTAACACCCTTACTGCTATTGGTCCGCAACTCCGCACAAATAGTTTGCGGACCAATAAACGCGACCCTTTTTTAAAATACCTTATGTTTTAAAAAAAATCTTAGTCTCTGTTAATGATCCCAGATGTTTGACCACCGTTTTTCGACCAATAGGAATAAAACAAAAAAAGGGACAAAGAAATAGAAAGTTTTTAACTGTTTTAATGCTGGAAGCAAGGATAGTCCTTACGGGGGTCCGATACAGAATTAGTTGACTGTACATTATTTACAAACTACAAAAAGAATTGATGAAATGAAATGATTTGAATTGTACTGGTGTTCTTTACATAAGAATTCGTGGTACTCAATGAATATCGAATAAGGTTAGCCGGTGGAAGCTAGACATAGATGGCGCTAGTAGAGCTTTGGTACTTGCTCTTGTCATTGTTTAGTTTCGTATTGATTGATGACGAATTAAAATGAATAAGTCGACCCTAAAACAGTGATTTCAACTGCTGAAACCTTACCTTATTAATGTTTTGCACCTTTTTTCAGGTATAGGAGGTATGTCAACTTTGAACGTCGTTCAAACCCGCGCTACAAGTCGGACATTCATGTAGTGATGACCGTCAACAGCGCATTTACTATCGACAGCTCCGTAGAAGTCATACCGCCGACCGTGTCCAAAGCGTCCCGCGAAATCTACCAGGACTATGTCCAGCGGTATTCGGGAAGAATCAAAGTTAATCCTACTTCTATCGCAACATATAAAAGATATGTTAATTTTAGTTTGTAAAGCTATATTTATGAAATTATATCGCTGTTATTAGTTTTCAATATTTATTACACCATCAATGTAATCTCGAGATTCTATAGATATAACTGAATAAATAAGAATCCAGGTTTAAACTTATTTTTCTTCCTGCCCAGTCAACCTAATTTAGGCTTCCACGGTGTGTACACACCCAAAAGTCTTCAGCCCACCTTTAAATTCTTAAAGCTCTTGTCCACAAACTGTCTGCCCGAGACGGCTCCGGCCCGAATGATAGTTATGTACCTATCAAATGTTATGATAAGATAAAAATTTATTTGCCCAAACATGTTTTTTTAAACATACAATAATAAAAAGTGCATGCAGGATAACATAAAGAAAAATTGGTTCAGACATGTTTGCCATACTACGACGTGCAAATGTTTAGAATTACAAGTGATTTTCTTAATAATTATATCCTTCAGTCCAAAAAAAGGCAATTTATCAAAAAATATACATTACAAGAATGAAAAAATTAAATAAAACAAAATTTAATCTATGACTGCAAAATTTGCAACTAGTAGGTAATAAAAATGTCAAAAGTATAGACTTGGGTCGTTCCGGAACGAGTCTTCAAAATGATATACTTCCAGTCCCAGTACTACAGCATTCACTCGTTCACTACCAATTTAAATGTGTCCTTCAGTTCCTCTAGTACCGAGTGGTCCCGACTATTTCCGAAGCGCTCGCTCTGGCGTGCTCGCGCCATCGCACATCGACGCACCGCCAACCCAATGATAGAACGAGATGGGAACACATCGTATGTTCGTAGTTTCGTACCATGCGCAATAGTATATTGTTTGCATATCTATTGCACTTCGCGTGCAAAAGAAAGTTTCTACACCGCATGCATGACGAGTAATGGATGGAAAGTATATTAAAAAGAACCGTACAACAACTGTCGTCTAGTTTTTTGTAACAGATTTTTCTTTCAAAAAATTGTAAGTTTAATTTAGGGATGATCGATGTTAGAAAAGCATCGATTTAACATCGAAGCGAAAGCATCGATGTACGTTAAATATCGATTGAAAAACATCGATGTTTTCGGTAACAAATAAAACTGTCTATTATATTTATAAAACGTGTTGATTGTTATTGAAATTACAAAAGTTAAGGAAAAAATTAACATTCCCAGTATTTTTGGGCACACTCTGTAAAAAACAATAGGTAACTTTGAAAGGTTTTTTCCTCTTAGTCTGTTTTGTTGCTGGAACAGGAGTTGGCCTGCTTTGGAAAAAAGCCTTTCTGAAGCTGTGGATGTCGCTGTGCAACACAAATACTTAAGAGCTATTTTCTATTTTTTCATTGATAATCGCTATAAACTGTTCAGCATTTAAGTACATGATTTTCATAAGTTCGGCTCATATAGTCCCGAGGTAGTTAGCTATCAGTTTTGCTTTGATAGTTCTGAACTACAATGGTACTGGAGCTTTGATGTGGTACTAACGAACTGAAAGCGCTCCCCGGTACTAAAAAGGAACTAATGAACTATGTGAGTGGACTAGTTCCGGAAGCAAAAATATAATATCACTCCGTATCTTTTGTTGGACACGTTTTGCGCATGTCTACAAAAGTAATAAAAAAGTTGAAATATAGATAAAATCATAGAGGAATTAATAATTCATGTCAAAGTATACAGTCATGTCAAAAGTAATTAATAAAATCATAATTTAATCTATAATAATCATAATTTATAAAGTCTTTCAGAATCAAATTATTCAAAAATTTTTATGATTATTTAAATAATAAAACATAGAGAACAATAGATATGTAAAATATTATCAAAATTTCTCATCTAAAAACTCATTCAAATTATAATAAGCCTTATCTGCTAGAAAATTATTAACTCTCTTTTTGAACGCTACATCATTTAACTGCTTTTGGAAGTTTATTGTAAATTTTCGGAGCCATGCAAAAGACACTTTTGCGCTTAAGTGCCGTTCTATATTTGTTGTAGGCAAATTTGGGTACTGTCACGTCTATTACGAGGGAATCAATCTGCCATGCGAGAAAATAGGAGAGGGTTGGATCTTACGATAATCGCATTTTCTAATAATTATGTAAAGTGAAGGTAGGGTCAAGATTTTGTATTTTCGAAAATAAGGTTTGCAACTCTGAGTGGTTTCAAGTTGAAACATCGACCTAATACAACGCTTTTGAGTTTTAAATATAAGTTCCCGGTCAGTCGAGTTACCCCAAAAAATTACGCCGTATCTTAGAATGGACTCCACCAAACCGTAGTAAGTATGCGGTGAGTAAAGCATCTATACTAATTACCGCTGCCAGTTTGTAAAGAGCATATGCTGAGGTACTTATTTTCTTACTGATAGTCTGTATATGTGCCTTCCAATTTAATTTCTTGTCAATAATAAGTCCTAAAAATTTTGTTGTATCAACTTCGTCAATGTTATTATTATTATAGTTTATATTTAGATTATTAATTAATGTCAAGGAGCGCTGATTAAAGTGCATGATTATAGTCTTTTTATATTTATTTTTAAATAATTATTATTTAACCATTCTATAATTGCAATTAGTGAGTTATCAGTGTCAGATTTATATGTGTCTCGGTTCTTACACGCGATTGTCACTACACTGTCATCAGCAAAAAGGCTCATAGGTTGTTCTGTGGACTTAGGCAAGTCATAATATATAATGTAAACAAAGGAGGTCCCAGGACACTTCCCTGTGGAACACCGTACCTAACTTCACGTTCTTGTGACCGATGTGACTCTTCTCGTTTTGTAGTTATGTTTACCCTACTGACTTCCGTTATTTGCTTTCTGTTTTGAAGATATGACTCAAATAGTTTTAGTATATAATAACCTCTAATGCCATACTCTTCGAGTTTCTTAAGTAAAATGTTGTGCTGAACATAATCAAACGCCTGAGTTATATCGCAGAATATACTGCACACCGGTTTATGTTGATCCATATTCGTCATCACTGTATATACAAAATCATAAATTGCCATATTAATCTTTTTTTTTTCCTGAAACCTTTTTGTTCATTGCAAAGGATTTTATTGTGTTCTAAATACGAGTTGAGTTGTTTATAAATATATTACTCAAAAATTTTGGAAATTACTGGAATGAGCGATATCGGTCTATAATTCAACATCAACTCTTTATCGTCTTTCTTAAATAGCGGTTTTACTATTGAAGTCTTTAGTGCGCTTGGGAATATGCCAGCACTAATACTCAAATTAATTATGTAACTTAAAGGAGAACTAATAACGCCCGTCACCGCTTTAAGTACTTTTGTGGAAATTTCATCGTAGCCTACACTATTTGTATTTTTGAGTGTTGATATTATTTTTATTATGGCATATGGTGAACTAGGTCCCATAAACATAGAGTCTCTTGGATTTAAAATATTTTGTGTTACTGTAGCTCCAGCATTTACAATGGGTTGAATTTTGTCGATGAAATAATTGTTAAACATGTCCGCTATGTGTTTTGGCTCTGTGATGGATTCATTATTAATTTTATCTATAGAAGGTTTCGGTATATTTAGTTTGCTTCGTTTAATTATTTGCCAAGTCGTTTTGGATTTATTTGTTGATGTTTTAATTTTATAATTGTTTTGGGCGCACTGTGTCAGCTTTATATTTTTTTTTATGGCTTTGTGTAATTTTTTTGACTCATTTTATTTTTCTGGCTAGGTTTTAATCTACAGTTCCACAGCAATTGTCGTTTCTTTTTGCTACACATTTTTATACCGCGGGATACCCAATTTACTTTTTTCCTTATATTTACTGATATCCCAATGTTAGGTAAACATAAATCATAAAGTAGTATGAAGAAATCTTAAAAAGCCTTATATGCAATATTGGGGTCGGTAGCATTATGTACCTCTGTAAATGTCAAGCTGCTTATGATTTTTAAACTTAGCTAAGTTTTCTTCACTATAATCCCGTCTTTCTATACGCCACTTGTTAATTGCGCAAATTTTGCTTACGGGGAATTTGAGAAAATACTATGAAAGCTTGTTCACAACGCCGGCGTAACCGGCGTCAACCCTGTTCTACTTCGCGCCGTGCGGTGTGGGCCCTACAGATTGACATAACATTTTATCGTGTGCCGACGCCGAGCACATGGTAAAATGTTAATAAAATGTAAAATGTCAATTATTAAGGGTTTATTCACGAGATCGGACGCGACACGATCAACCCAGCTCGGCTAAAAATCTACTTTGCTATGCTGCTTTGGTTATTGTTGGTAAAGATATTGATTTATATTGTTTTGCGTCACTAAAGCACAATAACTGGAAGAAAAATATGCCTTTGCTATGATATAAATAAATGTTGCTGAACCCTTGCGAACTTTGACCTGTCGCAGTGAAGATGGCAGTGGCAAGTCAACTCTGTGTTCCGTTTGGTATAGTATTCTACTCTTTGTCTGTATTCTATTTTTCTTTATGGCAATTAGAATGTTATTTTACCGTTTGACAGTTTTGACGTAGTTGACATTTGTGATTTGCTTCGAAATTCTCATTAGATTTCTCTTGGTCGATTGTTGTGCAAAATTGAAGCTGAAATAAGGGGGCGGATGGCTGTTGAATCCATGTAAGTGACTAATAGTCTCTTGTAATCATGGCTATGTCAAAGGGATTTAAAGTTCTTGAGAAATCGGCTCCACCGAATCCGTACAGTATAATACTGCAACACAGAAATAAAGACTCGGCACTTCTCTTCGAGTCTCAAGCTGTAGTTTCGCTGTCGTCTCAAGAAACAGAAACATTACGGAAACAATATCACAAAATAGCGGACGCGTACGGGGTTCTGGGTGTCCTGCAGCTGAATTCTGGCGAGAGCTGTATGCTGTATCTGGTCCTTGTAACGGGATGCTGCTCAGTCGGTAAGATAGGAGACGCAGAAGTCTTTAAAATAACTCAGACCCAATTTCTACCGCTATTTTATCATACGCAAGGTGAAGATAAGGTTTCGGAAGTAAGAAAATTAGTCAACTCTGGGACATTCTACTTTTCTTGGAATTCAGGTAAAACTCCCCATCTCTTTGATCTCACTCTGTGTGCTCAAAGAAAAAGCAAGGGAGCCAGCCCTGATAACAGATTCTTCTGGAATAGAACTCTGTTTATACATTTAATAAGATTTGGAATAGATTGTGAAGAGTGGTTAACTCGAGCTATGTGCGGCTCGGTAGAAATAAGGACTATTTATGTTGGCCATAGACAAGCAAGAGCAGTACTGGTGTCCCGACTTAGCTGTGAGCGTGCCGGGACTAGGTTTAATGTCAGAGGCTGCAATGACGATGGCAATGTTGCCAACTTTGTGGAAACAGAACAAGCTATCTATATAGATGATTCAGTTGCTTCTTATGTACAGACTAGAGGCTCAGTTCCTCTGTTTTGGGAACAACCTGGCATCCAAGTGGGATCTCATAAAGTGAAGATGTCTAGAGGCTATGATGCATCTACCAGTGCATGTGATAGACATTTCTCACAGCTAAAGCGTAACTATGGCTCATTAATAGTAGTTAACCTGTTGGGGTCCAGTTTAATTGGAGGCAGTGAAGGTGAAGCTACTCTGAGCAATGCATTCCAAAAACATTTGAATGACTCCGCCCATAATGATGTGGTCCAAATCATTTTTGATTATCACCAAGAAGTTAGAGCTTCTTCTATAGAAAATGCATTAGCAAAATTTAGGAAAATCATTGAAAAACACTATGATGACATAAGTATCTTTAGTGCTAAAAGCTCAGATATTTACAATATTCAAAAAGGAGCTATAAGAACCAACTGCTTAGATTGCTTGGACAGAACCAATTCTATACAAACATTTATAGGATTAGAGATGTTAGCCATTCAATTGATGCTTTTGCAATGTATTGACAAAAAACAAAATGTCAGTCGGTTTGAAGAGGTATTTAAACAGATGTGGGTCAATAACGGAAATGAAATATCAAAAATCTATGCCGGTACTGGTGCCATCCAAGGAGGGTCAAAACTTATTGATGGAGCAAGATCTGCAGCACGAACAATCCAAAATAATTTGCTAGACAACTCAAAACAAGAGGCTATTGATATATTACTTTTGGGCTCTACATTGAACTCGGAACTTGCTGACCGTTCACGAATATTGCTACCATCCAATCTATTGCACACATCAACACCAGTTCTCAGGGAAATGTGTCGTAGAGCAAGTGAATTCACACAACCAACTACCATACGAATCACAATTGGCACATACAATGTGAATGGGGGCAAACATTTCAGGAGTCTTGCCTACAAAGATGTTTCGTTAGCAGACTGGCTGCTGGATTGCCCTAACTCTGCTTTGGTTAATACTGTCAATTTAAAGGAACATCCATCAGATATATTTGCTATTGGCTTTGAAGAAATTGTGGACTTAAATGCAAGCAATATAATGGCAGCTAGTACAGATAATGCAAAAGCTTGGAGTGAAGAATTGGAAAAAGTGCTATGCAGAGATGCTCCATATACTTTACTGTCCAGTCATCAGCTAGTAGGTGTCTGCCTCTTTATTTTTGTCAGGAAAGATCTGATTCCACATATTAGGGATGTTGCTCTAGATTGTGTTAAAACTGGACTTGGTGGCACTACTGGAAACAAAGGATCTGTTGGCATTCGAATGGTCCTCTATGGAACGTCCCTATGTTTTGTATGCGCTCATTTTGCTGCTGGTCAATCTCAGGTTACAGAACGTAATGCCGATTATACTGAGATTACACGAAAAACCGCGTTCCCAATGGGCCGCTCGCTATACTCCCATGATTATGTGTTCTGGTGCGGTGATTTTAACTACCGCGTCGATCTGGATAAAGACGAAATACGTTTATTAGTGTCACAAAATAATTTACAACGAATTTTAGATCATGATCAATTGTTACAACAAAAAGAACAAGGCTTGGTGTTCAAAAATTGCTTTGAAGGTGAAGTAACATTCCCTCCTACATACAAATATGACTTATTCAGCGATGATTATGATACGAGCGAAAAATGTAGAGCGCCTGCTTGGACCGATCGAGTATTATGGAGAAGCAGGAAACACACTATTGACCCAGAGGGTACTTCGGAATTACAAACCGGAAAATTGCTACATTATGGCCGCGCAGAACTGAAACAAAGCGATCATCGGCCAGTTATTGCAATTCTTGAGATCGAAGTACTACAAGTAAGCTACACAAAATGTATGGAGGTGTTCTATGAAGTAGTGAAAGATCTTGGGCCGCCTGATGCTAGTATAATTGTACAACCGTTTGAGGAATATAATAACGAGGATTGCCCATTCGATGACAACGTGGTGGCAGCTGTGCTACAGGAATTATCTACGATCGGTGAAGTAACATTAGTGCGTTTTATTGACGATGCTTCTCTTAGTATTACTTTTAGAGAAGGGCAAAATGCCCTAGCAGCTGCACAGAAGGGGCAAATATCTGCTTGTTCGATTCCTTTACAAATAACTTTGAAAACTCCTAATTGGATCGATATCGTTCGAGCGGAAATAGGTTTGTGTTCAAACAATACAATTCCATTATCAGGCGAAGCTCAATTAGAGCGACCTCTCAGATCTGCTCCCCCAACTCCTCGCAGACAGCAGCCTAGCAGACCCCCCGCACCTTCACCAACTCCTCTGGTGCCATCCAGAGCTCCAGCAATAACTCCAGCGCGTCCTCCGCCTCCAAGGCCGGCGCCGCTCCCGCCGGACGCGGGTAAGTCTCCGGCTCAGACTCCGGTATCGCCGCCCCCCGTGGCGTCGCCGCCGGCTGACAGCGTGCCACCGCCCACGTGCGCGCCGCCCCCGCCGCCAGAGAGCAGCACGCCGCCGCCGGCCGGCCCGCCGCCCCCGGTGCCCGCTAGGCAGGGTGCTCCGCCACCACTACCTGCGCGTCCTCGACCAGCGTAATGGACTCGACTTTAGTCTTATTTAAAATGTTGGAATAATATGCCTGTATTTTATGTACTATTTGTATTTTTATGTTACCTAACTTATAACTTTTAATATTTTATGAACTGTCTCTTTACTTTAGTACGAAATATTGTTCAATCAGTTCAATGTTCTGTTTACTTGTTGTAAGTTTCTTATTTTATGTACGAATTTAAATTACGTTTGGTGTTGCATCAACTTTTTACTGTGCGATACAATCGCTGCTTAAATACGTTTCGGCTTTGATAATTAACATACTTACTAATTAGTTTTAATGTTTTGTTACGTAGGTAATATTATACAACAATACTTAGATAAGTTTTTAGAAAATTCTCTTTTCTCAGTGATCTTGTATTCGATATTTATTTTTAGATTGAAACCACGATGAGTAAAAAAAAAAGCTAAGCCCTTTTTTAAGGATGGTTAAAAACTTTAGTTAACATTTAGTTAAAAGCATATAATTTAAAAGGAAGCATAGAAAATGAAAAGTAGGTAGTTATATTTTCAGGGTTTATTTTTTTATTATGAACAAAAATTTTCACTGTTCCAATATTGATTTTTACTAGTGATGCTTTAATCGACATACTTATTCATAGTAGAATGTATTAATTGTGCATGTTTGTGAGGTGTGTTAAATACGCGTTAATTATATCAATCTGTATCGATCTATTAGTGTTAAACGAGATTATAATACTTATATATGAATTAAAATATATATCATCTTATGTACGTTGTTACAAATTTATGTTATGTTTCTAAAAACTAGCTATCTATAGGTTTACATAATCTATGAATGAAGATAACTGTATTCTTTTGTAAGAGTTGGAGTGGTTCCAATTCCAATATCACAATACTGTGACCCAGTTAAATACTTGCCTGAAAGGGTGAGCTAAACGTTTGTTCATCGAAGGCAACTATAAAACCCTAGTGTGTATGAATTTATAAATCAGTTATCAAATCGTCTTGTATTAACTCATGATCGTAATTTTCCACATCATCTTTAAGTGAGTTCCTACCGCGAGCATGAATTGCGGAACTAGCCAATCTAGCCGTTTGTTTATGATCAAAAATCAAATGAAGACGATTTAAGAGGATGGAGCTTGTTAAAACTTAAAACGTCACTTCGAAGAAACCTCATGGACGCGAACGAATTTTACCGTACGCAACGTACGGTAACGGAGAAATACTCGCGGTGTGAACACAACTTTAGTAATTTCTTCAGCATCTTACGTCAGTATCGTTACGGGGCTATAATTATTTCAGATACCTAGACACCCTAGACTTACTATCGTATTCGGTGTATCTGTAACGCGTGCTATTGTACTGCTATTGATTTAGATCTGCCTAATAATTAATTCCTTAAACGTTAATGATAGTATCTAGTTACGTACACAAAGCCTGTAAGTAAGCTGAAATTGACACCAATACAGACATATACAAACAGGTATATGCACTGATAATACGATTATCACTAGCTACAGTACTACGTTCTAGCGATAATCTCATAATCGTGCTTGTTTGAATAATATTTAGTCCCAAACATTGATAAGGCAACGAAAACTTATAGCTAAACATTGTTAAGACATCCACTCAGGGGCGTATCACTATTTTGCTTTCCTTATTGAAAACTTCTGGATCATTTTCGACCTTACGTCTGCTAGTCTAGATTCAAGAACACCTGCGATTGGTCTGGTTTTATAAGGTTTCTCATTCTGTTGTAGGACTGTAGCGCGCACTAAAAATAATCAAGTCTGCACATTGATTATGTCCTTATGGTCCCGATAGTTTCATCTGTTACTTAATCAATCAAAATGAAGCTCTGTTGTACACGTCACGCCATCGAGTTTACCAACTTTTGTAGTTAAATCATAGCCTGACAAAAAACTGTCTGTAGAGCGCTTCTAGACTCCTGATTTTAGTATCTAGCCAGCAATGTCTTATAGATCTGCAACGATTTACTTCTGATGATTAACGTAAACATTGTGTGTTCTAGACAAAGCATAATAAACTACAATTTGTAACATTTGTTTCTGTTTCTTGTGATTTCCAGTAGTCTCGCATAAACATACACGTTGGTAGATTATATACCTAATTGTAGATAATTATATGACTAGCACTTGTACGATGCGCGCTGGACTGTTATCTATTACTGCGTGTCTTTAGATCTAAGCGCGACGGTCTCTATACGGCTTTGCTACAGCCCGATTTTTCGGCTATCATTTTTTTTTAATATCTATAGGCTCGCGCTTGTCCACTATTTCACTTGATGGTAAGCGATGATGTGTTCTATGGACTATTATCTAGGATAACTATCAACGGTAAAAAAATAAAGGGCCATCAGTAGGTATTCAGTTGGGATCATAGAGAGTGCTTCGGCTTTTATTTATAGAGGGGTAGCCGATCAGTATTTATAGATTTGAATAGTTGTGCATCGAATTGTCATAATCGTAATGTTTTGTTTGATACAACGTAAATGAACTTTTATTAGGTACCTAAATATGTAATTTTTACGTAAGCACATATTATTCAAATGTTATAGGAAGTACATAATATAATGCAACTGTTTCCTTCAGTGTTCTCTGATAATGATTAGATCTAGGACACTACTGCCTACTGTTTATGTTATCAGTAGTATTCATTGTTCTGTTATATTCATACTCCTATGTATTTTTCTATAAGAAAATATTTTATTTACTAGTAAGTATGGTAGTCGTGTTTTTACTATAAGTACTTACCTATCTCATGTTTTTAGGGCATCAATCATTTTATTTTATGAATGTTTTAAGGGTTCCAAGTAATGTATGAAGTGCTGAATACTTTTTTATATTTATATTGCCTAGCAATTAGTTTAATATTAGTTAAATATCATATAATTATGATTAAACTGTTTACTTTGAGTATTATATTTTTGGAAATTAAGTGATATGAATTTAATAGGAAACATGTCCAGATTTACTTTGTTCTTAAAAGGCTGTGTTGTGCATTTTATTCAAATGAGATTGAATGTTGAAATAATCTCAGTATATTTTAAATTCGTCATGTTTGGTCAGTAGCCCTGGCTGAACCGATTTGATGGTAAAAAGTTCCAAAAATATTTTTTATTTTCCTTTTATACTAGCTAGATTTCTTTTTGACCTATTTTTAAATATATTATTTTTATTGTACGTGTCTTGTTCTCGAAACTGTTCACGTAATAGGTACCTGATTGTTTTCCATTCTACCCGACTGTGGCGGAGCCCAAAAGGAGGGTGATGTTTTTCAGCCACACGAAGTACCAAGTTTACTTGTGTGTTACGTATTATTATCGATCAAATTATGTATACTCACTTACCTACTTGAATTCTTACTTAACGATTAAGGTCCAAACATAGTAGATTGGTGTTACAAAGTAGAGTGCTTTTTGGATGTTAATGCTACATGGATTCACAAAGTATGGTTTGCAATATGGCATTATAGGTGAAGGCCAGTGTTGATATGTTATACAAGTTTTATCAAATATAGAAATATTTAAAGACCTGTAATTTTATTTTTCTACTTGTATTTTCCAGAATCCAAAAAAATCCTTATGTCCAACTGTCCTATCCTGTGTCCTATATTTTTTAGTGTTTCGTAGCTTCGCGCTCTTCATGTCCACTCCTTTCTACATCATTCTCACATAATTGTATAATCTCAACATGAATGATAGGTATATAATCCAATTTTTTTTTTGTTGGCCTCATGTGTCCCACTGCTGGGCAAAGGCCTTCCCTTTCTTCTTCCAAACGTCTCTATCCTGCGCGATATCTGGCCATGATCGCTCGGCACGGCAAACAAGATTAGATCGTCACACCACCTTCGCCGCGGTCTACCTCGACGGTGATTACCTCCGTCAGGCTTCCAGTGAGTGACGATCTTTGCCCACCTCTCTGGGTGCATTTGTGCTACGAGGCCAGCCCACTCCCACTTTAGCTTGGCTGTTTTTTCTCCGACATCTGCAACTTGAGTTATGGAACGCAGGGTGGTGTTCCTAACGCGATCTGTACGCTTCACACCTATTATGCTACGCTCCATTGCCCGCTGGCAAAATGATTAAAATAATATTTTGAATTATACAAGGTGTTGTTTTGCAACCTCGTCAAATTCTAGGAGGTAATTATGCTAATGATTCTCGACCCGAATCAATAATAAAATGAGTAGGTAATTTTCTTTTTTTTATTTTTTACTGAAATCGGTAACTGTGAACAACCTGTGTTTTGAACACGGGCCGTCTGATTCCCGCCTTATAACGTCGCTTACACACAAACAAAAAACCTCAAACGTTTTTTCGATAATTTTATAATCCCTAAACCACGTTAAGGGGGTTATTCTGAAATATTGACAAACTTAAACAACAAAAAAACGCAGTGTTTTTTAATAATTTACTAGGTACCGTAATTTATATTGATTATTTATGTCTTTTGTGACAACATCCTAAATTTTGACGAGGATGCAAAACAACACCTTGTATATTTGAAGACTGACCATGGAGTTTCTTGCCCATTCTTTTCCATAGAAATCTAAGCTTTGGAATGGGCAACTACAGTACTTTGTTTGAAAATGTTTGTTTCACTGAACATTGGTTAAATGTTTTGTGAAAAGCTAATTAATTACGCAAATTACAGTTTGGGCAATTGCTGTAACCGAAAATCTAAGACCTGTAGGGGTTCATTTGTATGAAAATTCTGAAACTCTAGTCTTAATTTTGTTAGTTGATAGAAAAACTGGACTGGACTCTGGTTCTGAAACCAGAAGTTAATATTTTATTTCTAAATAATTGCCTCTTTAAAGAGAAATAAAAACGCAGCAATGTTTTTGTATTATGTTATATATTTTCTAATCACAGTGCTGAGACACTTATAACACAGACAACTAATACATAATTTAGTAATTGATTTATTCATGTATTTACTTCTTGGGTACGGCATGGGTGAAGATGGTGTGGCCGACGCCGGCGAGTCCAATAATGCAGAGAGCCATGGTAAAGCGGTACAGAATACCGTCCAGGGGACCTCCCTTCAGGAACACGGGGACATCATCCTCTTTCTAAAATGCAGAAGACAAAATGTTAAGTTACATAGGTCAACTGAATAGGGTAAATCTGTGCCTCTGGGTCTTGTATTGCAAGGCTTCTGATGGGGTAGGACTGCATTTATATAGATATTAATTGATTTTTGTACCAATAACCATGGTGACAGAGGGTATAGTATTCATGGGGTTGACAGATTAGAAATTAAATCATTTCTCAACAAGTTTAAGTATGGTAGGTAAGTAAACTTGATAAAAAGATATTTTTTTATTAGAATCACATTTTTCTTGAATGGGAGACATATAGGTATGGTTTAATTTAATGTAGGCATACCATGATAATTCATTTGTAAGATAAGACTCTAACAATGGTTACATTACCGTAGGTAATATTTGTGATACTTTTTCTTCCAATGCCACAAGTCAACATGGCAATAAACTTAACTTACTGCAGTAATAATATTATTCTATTAAATTGTTTTGTATGAAGTAGATGACTCTTCAATAAATAATTCAACTCCACTGAAATAACTCAACATCTTTGTTCAATCAAGATAGTGAAAATGATGTGTTGTTGCACATTTTATACCTATTAGTATTAAATGTTTGACTAGGACATACTTGAAAATATAAGACTACATACTAAAGTATCTAAGTGTGCATATACATAGGTTGAAAAGTTATTCCGTTAATGTAATGTTGGAAAACATGTATACTGACTGCAAACTTAGATATTTGTTTATCTTAATGGATTATTAACAAATAGAGATAAAGTAGAATAATATAATTACCTGGAACAGTTTCTGTCGTTGACGGATCTTCTCTGACACTAGAGCGTAAGGAGTGTTGGTGCCGGGGATCAGCTTAGTCTTGCCAGGAGCTGGGCAGGCATCGACGACCGTTGACAATTGTGCAGTGTATTGGATGGACGGGGGCTCTACTCGTTGCAAAGCAATTGGGGCCTATGAATAAGGAAAATTATTTAAGAACGGAAGCAATCAGTGATAAAACGTAACCAAAGTTTTTAGTATATAAGTACTTACCACGGGGAAAAGTGGGCTCTGTAAGTGAGTAGAGGCCACCAGCCTTCCAGTTACTCGGCTTAGTTGGTGATACATTTTGTTGGAAAGAGAATCTACTTTATTTTAGACCTGCAAAGTGCCTGAAAATCGAGCGATTACGAAACAAGTAGTTATCAAGTTCGTTTCGAAACCCCGATCTGCAAAACGTGACGATGGAATGTCAAAGATATTTGCGGGAATTAAGATATTCGCATTTAGTGCTAATGTACAAAGTTATTTGAATACTCTATAATTACAAGTGCAAGTAAACTGATGTATTTTATTTTATTGTTAAGTAAATAAAATAAATAGTAGTTTGTTGTCAACTCTGTAAAAATAGATTTTTGAACGCACATTAAAACAGAATCGTTCGGAAATATTTCATTCTGAAAAATCGATTATCGACTGTGCGTACTGTGTGACAGTTACATAAAGTAAAATATACAGCACACGTATAGACGGGAAACAAAAATGTTATAATTAATTATTAAAACTCCTTAAAAAACTGTAAAACTTAGTTGCATTGAGTATTACAACATTATTCTTTTTTAAAGGGCACGTCTACTTTTATTTTCTGAACGAAAATTCGAAGAGGTCCGCCATATTTCTTTTTGAGTTTGACAGTTCTTTTACTTAGAGCACGTTTTTACGAGAAGGTGAGTTCGTAAATTATCTAAAAAGTTTGCGAATTGTGTGGTAATTTTATGCAAAAGTACATTAATAAGTAATTTAGTGTTTCGGGTAATTATCTCTGAGATATTGAATGTGTCACGTTAATCCGATGTTCGAAATTTAAATCTCCGCGTGGCGTGTCATGTCGTGATCGCTTGGCATTTGTTTTACAAAAACTTTAGGCCACCTGCCATAAAAAAAACCCGTAGATGTTGTTGTAACCTAATAATTCTTGTTTTCAGCTACAAAATGCAGATCTTCGTAAAAACCCTCACGGGTAAAACCATCACCCTCGAGGTGGAGGCTTCAGACACTATTGAGAATGTGAAGGCTAAGATCCAAGACAAGGAGGGAATCCCACCTGACCAGCAGCGACTTATCTTCGCTGGCAAACAGTTGGAGGATGGACGTACTCTCTCTGACTACAACATCCAGAAGGAATCCACCCTTCACTTAGTGCTCAGGCTTAGAGGAGGTAAGATTAGTGATATTTGCTACAAACTGATCTTTAATATTGTTAAAATCTTCAATATTTACAAATAAGTTTTAAATTCCAGGTACCATTGAGCCTTCTCTGCGTATCTTGGCCATGAAATACAACTGTGACAAAATGATTTGCCGCAAGTGCTATGCTCGCCTCCACCCTCGTGCAACCAACTGCCGCAAGACCAAGTGCGGTCATACCAACAACCTTCGCCCCAAGAAGAAGCTGAAGGATTAAACTTTTATTCCTTGCAAAATGCATAGCATATTCATCTTTTAATTTGCAATCCATATAATTAAGCCAAAATTAATAAAAGTGTAACAGCTAATTTCATTGTTTTAATTTATGACATTTTGATTTAGACTTGGTAATTCAGGCCTCATTAAATCAATAAATTCATATTGTGTCACTCAATATTGCACAATTAAATGTTTTAGGGCTAGGGCCTGTCGTAAGAAACTGGTTTACTTGCACAAAGTAATGTAAAAGAATTCTTTGATCAATAAGTAACAAATTGCCCTTGGATCACTTTAGCTGCCTGAATGGAATTATTAAGTTATTGATTATTTTGTAGCTAGTAGACAAAAATGTCTTGAATCCACATGGAGGTACTTTGCCCACATGAGAAGTTTTGTAAACCATTTAGTTTGAACCGGTTCAGTTGAGTCAGTAGGTGGTATGATGTATTTTGGCACGTAGAGCATAATAAATAGATGACTATTAATGCTAGTAATCATGACCTTAGCATGAAAATACTTGATCTTGTCCCTATGCTAGAACATTTTGTATGCTGTAGGTAGCAAAGCATTGGCTTGGTCCCCAGGGTACCTAAAAGCTTTGTTTTAAGCTAAATCTATACTATCATCTATCATCAATTTATGCTCAAATGGGAAATAAAACAACATTATAGTAATAAAATGTTTGTATACTTTGTGTAAAATAAATGCAACAACAATAATTCAACTTACTCTATTGTTGTCAGTTCCTAGAAGTTAGCGAAGTCACAACCATTAGGCTATTTCTTAATCCAATTAATCTATGTGCTCCCTCCCTGAGGATTCTTCGTCAAGACTTCATGAGGTTGATTTCGTAATGCGAAGTTTTTAGCAAAGCACGCAAATTTTGGCCATACTTTAGATTTACTAAAATAATTGACTTGAAACTTCGACTGGATCGGAGCATAGATGAAGGAAGACGTCGATTTTCGAATGAGATTCTGGTTGTTCCATGAGATAAGAATTCTTAAGTAAGACAACACAATTGACGTACAAAGGAAGTAGTGTAAGTCGTTTCAAATTACGAGCTTGCGTCATGCGACTTATGTGATTGACATAAGGTGTTGATTGCAATGACTGATGATGCTCATGATATGTAATGTGTTCAAACTTCAGACTATTACATTATATACAGATTCTATATCCCTTCGTTATGAATCATTAAGAGCGTGTAAGCCTTAAGGCATTTCAAACAAACTTTGAAGTCCTTATTTTCCGAAATGATAGTACCGATTTTAATGAAACTTAATACGCATATGCAGGATACATAGGTCTAAAAAGTTACTAAAAACATTTTTGAAATGTCTTTAAAAAAAAAGATAATTGGAAATTTCTGTTTCTATAGATAATTTATAATCGGTCTAATTTAGCTGCAACACTATTTTACGAAAATGTTTATTAGTAACTTTTTTGACCTATGTATCCTGCTTATGCGTATGAAGTCTTAATTAAAAACGGTTCAGTCATTTCGGAAAATAGAACTTGAAACTTTGTATGAAATGTCGTAAGGCATAAACGATCTAATAAACAGTAAACTATACTTAATGCTACTTATATCTAAGTCTGGACGGACTCTTATAATCACTATAATTGCACAATGTTGTAAAAAAATGGAATGTATTGCAGTCTCTATACCATGCCGAAATGTACTACTTTGATTTTCGGCGGCTTTTGTGTTGCGTTTTCTGAAAATAGGATTTACGTAAAATTAAATGGCGATACTCTGAAAATAATATTGTTGCAAGTACATAGTAAGGGTCAAAAGTTTCCGGCCACACACATTAGATTAAGTATACAGAGATACTAAACTGTGATGTCAATAAATTACTGAAGTTTTCTCTGGGTACCCACAGTAAAAAAGTAATATTTTTGTTCAATATAGTCTCCTTTATTACAATCCATTTTTGCTTGCAAAAATAATTCTTAACTTTATGGTTGAGGCCGGAAACTTGGACTTTACTGATAAGTGAATAAGTAAAGTACATGCTTTGATGAAAAATGACACAATACCAGATGACACAAACCATGCAGAACAAAGTCATGTTTTTTTTACAACAATAAGTAAACAGTAATAACATCCGAGTAAGACTCTTAGAATATTATGCTTAAATGGCACAATAAGTAGTACACAACAAAAACCAAATTACGATTATATTTAAAGTCCATAAAATAAAAGAAGCGAAACTAAAGCGTAGCTTTGAGATTACTTACTATTCAAATAATTTATATGCCATTTCCTCTGAATAGTATTAGTATTGAAAAGAATTGGACACATATTTTTTCTCGTTATCATAAAACTACAGAGATAGATTGAGTTGAAATGGCACATGACATCACGGATAAGTAAATTTTATACCTAGTTGTGACGTAGTGACCTCCACTCTCCAACTGCAATGCGATTTAACAAAGTACTTATTTTTGTTAATTCGATAAAAACAAAAAATATGTGTCTAATATTTTTGTATTACTTGACTGACGTACTAAATAGAATTTCGTTTTCTATACCCAGTCATCACCCCTATTATAAACGTCAAGCAAAGTCACAACTAGTATAACGTTCGGATCAACCATTTTTAGAGATTTGAGTTTGGCATGACTTTATTCAATAATAATAGAAGTTTTATAAATTATATGTGTGGTAGTAATCAGTGATGAAATAAAAACGTGCAGAATCGCGTGCGTCATAAATGAGGTGCAAACGTGAGCATGCGTGCGTGCATCACACTTCAACGTAGTCGAGTGTAGTACCGGCGGGCGGGACGTGCGGCGCGTGGGACGCGTGCGACACGTGCGGCGAGTGCGACACGTGGGGCGCGTGCGACACGTGGGGCGCGTGTGGCACGTGCGGCGCAGGCGGCGGGGCGTGCGCCTGCTGCGGGGTGAAGGCGGCGAGGTACTTGTGTGGTGGACATAGAGGGAGACTTGCTGCTAACTCGCGAGATGGTTCAGGAGATACACGGGATTCTTGCTGAAAATAAAATGGAAAAAGTTGATACTGTTCTCTTTTGCTTTTGGGAATTCCTTGGTACATAGCTATTGTTAAATTTTTACTCACCGAAACAACGGCGATGGTAACAGTATCCGAGAATTTAACTTTATTCCTTTCCCCAGAACGATTTCCTTGTTTCTCTGGCGCGTCACCGTGCAGTCTATACGTTCTATCTTTCAAGCTAGTACTGGGATGATAATTATTATTATTTTGGTAACGGTACAACGTGTTAGGGGCTTCTTCTCTTAACTCTGTTTGATACAAGTGCTTGAAGTGTGTGGAAGCAATTCTTTCATCATGTGGCCGAGGTATAACGTCAATGACTGTGTGTGTAGGTTTGACGGGGGCCTCGCTAATCGTAAGTAATTTGTGTTTTGGTGCGCTATAGTTCGATAGCACGTCCATACTATGCCACCGTACGCTTTGTGAGTTTCGTATCGGCTTCGGGTAGTCTCGGTATGTATCGTCTCGTACATCTGTGGTCCATATCGTGTTGTCTCTTTCTAAGTACTGGTGGATGTTGGGTCGTATGCTGTTCGTTGACATGGTCTCTGTGTGCATGATGGGGACCTGCATGAGAGTGGGGTGGTTCGGGAGAGAGACGCGGGGAAGCGGGGGAGGCTTCGTCTTGACGAGCTCTGACGTCACGCTTGCTTCCTCTTCGGATCCAGTATACGAGTGTGAACTGCAGCTTGAACATGATTCTGAACATTCGGATTCTGAAATTGTTAAGTATGTATTGAAAAATATGTCATTTTCAGCGAGTTCACATTCACAATAAGGATGAAGTTTTCAATTCGGTTGTTTTTTCTTTCATACCTCACAACTCCGTCATTTAATAACCAATTTGAAAAATTCTTGTTTTTTGTGAAAGAAAGATTGGGCCTATAGAAACTTACGCAAGTCGGTGGCCAAATAGTCAATGAAACAAATAAAAGTCACAGACTTCCCGACCGACTTTCGAAAGTGTAGTTAGGAACTCTTTTTTTTACTTAAAACCATGTCTTTTTCGGGGCATTTGTGATGCATTTCTTAGGGCGAATTACACCAATAAAAATGGACACGATTAGTATATTAAAACCAAGTTCAATAGCGTCATCATTGTTGTGGAATATTGACACTAACAGATCTTGAACGCGGTTTACTGATAATTTTCAGCTTCATTGTTGATATTCGGCCTTAGTGTATTATCTATCCTTTTTTATTTTATACTTTCTACGAAACAAGACAGGCGGTAGTGTGCTGAAGGCAAATATCTGCAGCTATTGCCACTGGCACATTTGAAACGTGTAATGATAGTTTTGGCCAGGGACACCAGTAATTTAATATTGACTGTGTAACATCTAATCTGTGACTAGTGATCTTATGAAAATAAAGAAGAGCGGGTAAATAAGTAAGTTCTACTAACCAGGCGTAGTATCAGCATAGTGCAGTGCCAACGCGGCGGCCTCAGTAGCTAATGAGGTAAGTGCACGCCGAGCCGCGGCCCATCTCGCGTCACAGAACAGGTCCCAAGCTGACAGGTCTACTGCTAAGCTTAGCGCCTTCTCGATGCGACCGCGTCTGGCAAATATCAAGAAGGGTGTGTTTAGTAAAATAGCCGTATTATATATAGCTATACTATATACAGGGTGTAACGGAAAGGGTATGTATGTTACCGGCCAAACCCGATTTCCGGCAAAACTAGTTTGTCCTAGGCCAAACTCAATCAAAAGGACTCTGCACCCCATCTAAATGGGTTAGGTTAGAACTGTGACCATAAACGTGCGAGCTGAGCGATGCCACATCCAAGTTGGGCGCATTGTAAATGTTTTGTTTGGGTTAGTATATCCTGACACGATAAACCAGTAAACCGGTTTGGCCTGAAATCGGGTTTGGCCGGTAACATATATATACTTAAAGGTCTGCTACAGACCATCAAACTGAACATTTTTCTCCATCGGACCAACATCGTCATAGCGAAAAAAATATCTGCTGCCCCATACATTTGGGTCGAATAGATATTGAAATTTTGTATGGGGCAGCAGATAATTTTTTCGTTATTACGATGTTTGTTTGTAGAGAAACATGTTCAGTTTGATGGTCTGTAGCACACCTTGAAGTATGTACATACCCTTTCCGTTACACACTGTACAGCTCAGATTTCGCCAGATATGTTTAAGTCCCATATAAAAGTGGGCGAGCCCATTGCCAGCCATCAACCATTCATAAATTTAGACTTCGGGGAGCTACCGAGAAATTCCTGATGGGAAACTCAATAGCATTTTGTCCGACCTAGAAATCAAACTCAAGACCTCACGCTCAGCTAGTGTTTGCGACGGCTAGACCAACGAGGCAGTAATAGATTTATATGACTTATAGTTTGACCAGCAGTGGGCCACGTGCCATCGTAGTCCGTTCAGACAGTATCTAGTGTGACATGACATGTAGTGACGAGCTGGGAGCCTGTATGTATACTCAACGTCGCGGTAGGTGCGGTCGCTTAGGTGGTTAAGAGCGTTTTCACCTTACGGCATTTCATACAAACTTTCAAGTCTTGTTTCCGAAATGACTTTGAATTGAATGAAAACATTTTGCCTTGAAATTTTTTATGAAATGTCGTAAGGCGTAAACGCTCTTAAGAAGCCAAATGGTTAGTTTAGGATTAAGTACGCCAACTGTAAAAATAACCTGAGGAGGCTTTTGTTAGGCAGCTGGTCAAGGGCTGTATTAAGAAAGCGGTACTCCTAGACACGGCTCGTATTGTTAGCTTGGACCCTGTTCCTGATATCGGTGGGCTACTATTTTTGAAGTGATAACTTCTAATGGTAGGGTAAACCGCTTCGTAACGTAACGCGTTACGGCACCAATCTGTCTGGCTTCCCTTTCTCTCACGCATACGGCAGCAGTAGGCAGGCTCTTTCAATATTAAATAGTTCAACATAGATTAGTTTAAGTTATCACTTCTGTCGAGCGTCCCGAGACGCACACTTTTTTTTATATTTGCGCTACTGTTTTTTTATAGGTACATTGATTTTGTATAGGAAATATGTAAAAAAATGTTAGAAAAATGAATAAACGAGATAAACCTACCTAAGCAAATGATGGAAGAACTTCCTGGCGAGGTCGTGCACGGGCGGCGCGTACCTGGCGGCGGGCGGCGCGGCCGGCGCCAGGTACGCGCCCAGCGCGCCCTGCGCCACGTCCTCCGAGCTCTGCGCCTCTGCGGGGGGAATGTGTTATACCTGTAGTGACAACATTTTCACAATTTCTGATGTGGTCGCCGTTGTATTATGTTAATAAAGAATTTGAATTTGTATAAAACTTCTGGATGGATAATCAATCACTTCAACATCAACTCAAAGGGGATGTTGAAAAGAAGGTATTTTTGTTATTTAATCTCTAAATGTTTTACGTCAAGGTTTTTGTTTCACAAATTGACTCTGAATTAAACTCGTAAAATAGAGTAAGAATATTAAGAATTTATTTAGCCAAAGTTGGAGAGTTTTGGAACACTCCGTCTGCACCATGGTAGGATTGATTGTTCTAAATCTAAATAAACTTTTATAAAATCCAGAAAAACCGTTAAATCAATTGAATATTAGTGAATGGGTTTCACAAATGCAATACAATTATTCCACATAATAAGGTTCATCATTTATTTAGTATATTTTGAGAGACTCGAGTTACAATATTTTCTCAGGTGAGCAGATTGAGTGTTCTAGTTAATTGACCACACCATACATGTCACAATTATTTTATCTTCATCATGAAGTTTTCACAATTATTTCCTAAATTCTTCGTTGATTTCGTAAAAATATAATCAATTTTTAAAAAGGAACACTCAATATCCACACGCACACTTAATTTGGACTCTTAAAATTTACCCTGTTAATTTGGACACTAATCAGTATGAAAATCGACCACAAATCATTATTTTTACGTTAGCAACACTTATAATCCTTACATGATTTAATTTTAAAACTGTACCAACCAGTCTTACTCCTCAAGGCGGCACAGACGAGCATGTTGACAGCCCACAGACACTCGGTGCCCTCGCGCTCCCAGTCCATGGCACGAAGTAACGCTACTGCGTTCGACGATCGCTTCGTACGAACCCAAGCCTAGAAAACCATATTAGATTTCTATCAAAGAAAATCAGTTAAGGTGCTCCTTCACTTGGAGCATTCGCATTTAATTCGCCATGACAGGCGACCGCTCTAGGTGAGGGAGCACCTTTACTCGCTGAGTCATCCTATTTCTTTTGTGAAAACCAGGATGGTTTTTCCATTGGTCCTCAGTTATTCTTCAAGTCTTTGTTTCCAATTGACGTTTGTCCTTTATTTATTCCTATAAAAATTGATTACATTTTTAAATATTCCATAATATATAATAAAAAATTAAAATTATTAAGAAAATATGTAATTAATGATCGCCAACCCGCTTGCCAAGCTTGGCGATTATGGCAAAACCCCCCTTATGTGTGTACATAAGGGGGGTTTTGCCATAATCGCCACGTGTTTGAGGGAGGCCTAAGTCCAGCAGTGGACGTCTTTCGGCTGAAATGATGATGATGATGATGTAATTAATACTAAAACGAATATCAGTTTTTTATGAATGTTAATTTAGTTCATTTCAGAATAACTAGATTTGTAAAGAAAAGGTGACTTATGTTTTAGATTTTTTGGCCTCTTATTTAAATCGTGATACTTACCGTTAACAATCGAGGGTGTGTGATGTGTAGAAGCGTGAGAGGCCCTCCAGAGAATGTTGCTAAAATAATTGGCCCACTCTTAGTGCTTCTAGTAGACAGGAGCTGCATCCGCCGAGAATCCCTGACATACAAAATCAAATTGGTTTACATTCTAAAGACTTCCTGTAGTATTTTAGGATCCCAAAATGTCCATGCTATATTTAAAACACTAAATAATATGCTAAGCCGAAGTTGGACTGGGCTGGCAATGTCAGCCGTATGCTCGAGAAACTGTGGGCCAAAATAAAAAGAAGTGTGGAGGTCTCCACATCGTGGTTATTTTTATTTGACCTGACACAGCCAGAAGGCGTCGCGGTAGACCAGGCAGGAGATGGCAGGACGAGCTGGACAGAACCAACCACCAGTGGTCTACATGGCCCTGGATCGAAGGATTTGGAAGTCATGGGAAGCCTATGCCCAGCAGTGGCATGACACAGGCTAACAGTATATTATAATATGGACGATAATTTACCGCAAATAAGAAGTGAGATCCAGGCACTTAGAATGGTGATGTAGTAGCGAGAGTGCGCGGTCAAAACACTGTAATCTGCCGCCTTCCTCTGCAGCTATGATCAACTCGTCAGCCCAACGGATTTCTGTAGCTATCTGTAAATAATAAAGAGTATTCTAACAAAAGGTAGTTTTCAAGGCATATGACATGTGACTGGCAACATTAGGAGAGGACGCCCTAGAAGGAAATACACAGACCTTATTGGTGAGGTTCTTCAGAAAGGTTAGGTGCGTAGTACTTGCTACCGGCGTGCTTGTATAACCAGGTATGAACGTGGACGAGACCAAAGGAGTATCGAAGGATCCTAGCAGGTGGGGTTCTGTAGTTCCTGCCTAACCCTCCTCCTTCCTGCCTGTTCTGTAGTACCTCCATGGGAAAATCATTATCATTATCATCATTTCAGCCCAAAAAACGTCCACTGCTGGACATAGGCCTCCCCCAAGTGTCATTTTGATCACATTGAAATTTGGGGGGGTGGGGTTTTGCCATAATCTCCACGCTTCGCAGGCGGGTTGGCGATCGCAGTACGGTTGTTACAAAAGCACAGAGAACGCTGCTGCCCATTCTCTGGCAAATCCCTTAGTCGCCTCTTACGACACCCACGGGAAGCTAGGGGATGGTGCTATTCTTTACGCCCGACACCATACAGAACCATGGGAAAATGGCGTGAGTTAATTGTATGTATTTTTATTCGCAGACAAGTTCTACTACTTCAAAACGAGGCTGAGGCAATGTTTACCAACCGACGCTCTCTTCACTGACATAGCCTAGTCAAATCAAAAAGTGTTTCGGACATTGGCCTAGTATGCTACCAACTGACATGCTCATCTCGACAAAAATGTAGGTATGCTTTACTTACAAATCCAGCTCTAGTCGTATTTGTAAGACCGGCGATACAGTGCACGACATGCAGAGAACCGTCGATACACGCGATTAAAAGTCGCGAGTCGCACGGAGACCGGCGCACGACACGCACGGGCGTCGACAGCGACACGTGAGTCGCACTTTCGCGACCACTCGACAGCTTTGTCGCACGGTCCTCAGGGTTCATTTCGAATCGTAGCCAGTCTAAGTTGATGCCGTTCTGAAATAGGAATGTGGAGGTAAATAGAAAAGGTGAAGATGATGTCCAGTTCTGTGTGTACCTTATGGTACAGGTGTTATCATAACATCGTGTTTATTTGGTCACCAAAGAAAAAGTTTATACATTTTGTCACAAAAATGTACTGTACCTACTGACAAATCTGTATTTTTTTTTGTGATTTTTGTCAATGGAATGCAACCTAAAAACAACCTTATTGCTACGTCGATAAATACCACGGTAAATTTGACAGCATGCAGGCGGAGGTACAATAACTTTGAAAGGTTACCACAGCCAGGCAAATGAGTGGCAGTGAAACGACAATTTCACAAACATTTGAATCTCAACTTTTGCAACTTTGTCATAAGACTGAAATTGCTAAAGCAAATCAATATCACACTATGGTGGTTTTACAATAATTAGTCGTATGTAAGACAGGAATAATACGGATAGTTTGTTTTTGTGAAAGTTCAATTAAATAAATGACAATTACCTTATGACATGTAACCTGTTCTACAATATGAACAACAATGTCTCCTTTATTTGATAGTTCTGCTGACAGTGTCTCATTCTCCAGTTGGTGATATGCTGTCAGATTAATGTGGTGTCTGTAAAATTCAAGTGATATCAAATTCATCTTCACTAGGAAGTGGCGAAGGGTGGGCGTATTGGAGGACTGTCTCCTGTAATTTTGACGTTCAAAAAGTGCTGCTTTTTAATGACGTGATAACGTCTAATAAATGGATGAACGCCGGCTGCACGCACGAAAAAGGATGACTCATTGTAACGTTACGATCGGAGCGAGAGTGCTGCACGAGCGAGCGAAAGGCACGATCGGCTTGAGCGTTCGGCTTGCTATTCATAAAAGTATGCAATCATTTCATCAATGTTTTGTAATGACGTGGTCACGTTAAACTATCGTCCGTAAACCGACTTTACAGACAACCATTTTTTTATTCTTTTTTAATGATTTTTTCTTAATTATTCACAAGGCCCTATTGATGAAAGTGGGTCATCAAATCACACTTGCGCACGTCATTATTTGCTTCCCGTGAGTACTGCTCAGCAAGATGTGTGGCAAGCTCTAAACAATTTCTTTGAGTTTGAGTCCAAAGACAGTGCGCCAAATGAAAGATGTGAATTGTGGTGGAACAGATATCCCACCCCTCTTCACTTCATCAATCCAGCAGAAACTACAATGGCCAATCTGGAAATCTCTTAACCATTTTCAGACCCATTTGGCAGGTGTTAATTAAAATAATATGACCAAATTAATTTGAGTCAAATTGCCAAAGGGAAATAGCCTTAAGTTATAGTAATACCCATTAATGCTATACAGGTGGAGATTTGCATGGTCCTCGAGCACAGGGCTCCAGGGCGCCGGCTCTGCGACGGTTACACTCCACACAAGTATGCGGGCTCCATTGGTGCCCTCATTGGTAGATATGTGTCTCTCTGTCCTGCGACTACTGCCACCAAGTTCTATGTTCTGAAAGTAATTTTATTATGAAGCAAATATTGTTGTAAATGTGTTGAAAGTTTGTTGCAGCACAGGAGACAAAGTTTACAAATGTGCTGTATGATTGTGCCAAATACCTAGTAAAGCATGTGCTTGTTTTTGAGAATGTTTACATAGCAACTGTTATGGTTAGCCTATGTCATCTCACTGCTGGGCAAAGGCCTCTCCCCATGACTTCCAAATCCTTCGCTTCAGGGCCAATGTGGAACACTGGTTGTTGGTTCTGTCCAGCACAGTTGGTTCTGTCTCGTCGGGCATACGGCAGACATGGCCAGCCCAGTCCCAGTTCAGCTTAGCGGCTTATTTAGCAACGTCAGTTATTTGCGTTTTGGAGCGCAGTGTGGTGTTGCGTACATGGTCAGTTAGTTTGACGCCTAGAATGCTGCGCTCCATTGCGCATTACATAGCAGTCTTATTTATTTTTAAATCAACATATTTTGTCCCACTGCTGGGCAAAGGTCTCCCATATATAGCCTTCTACTTCACCCTGTGTGCGGCTATTTCAATTTCCCACAAATACTCCTAGCACATCTGTGGCTTTTGAAAATGTAGCTTTTCTTACATAAATTATCAGTAAGATCCAAAAGTTTCCAGCCTACACAAACAAATTAATCAGAGATACAAAACTAGTGAGACAGGACACAGAAAAAAAAAAAAAAAAACAATATAGTCTCCCTTTATTTCTGTCCATTTTTGTTAGGATATTAATCCTTATTTTTAATTTTTTTTTTTTCATCTGAATGCATGTTTAATTGGGCATGCCCTTTATGTCTGGAGGCTTTATTTATTCTTGAGTATATTTTATTTAATTATTAGTGTGTGCTAGCTGACATGTGACATTAATTTGATGTAATGGATTCTTTGTTTATATTATTTATAACACTATTGTATACAATCTTGTTCTTCTAACCTAACAGACAGATGTGTTGCTGGGGAGTTTGTTCCACCACTTCTTCTTCCCAGCTAAAACATTAGGAAGTGGTGAAGGGCCGGCGTTTTGGGGGATTGTCTTTTGTAATTTTGTCATTCAGGAAATGCTGATTATCAGTCTAATTTGAATAAATGACTTTTGTTATTGTTATAGTAGTAGCTGGAACTTTTGGACCTTGCCATGTTTAACTATATTTATATAAACATGCAAAGTATTAAAACTTATCACCTGTAAATGTGGATCTCTGTCAGTAATACGACATGGAAGACTGATATTGGTTTTGCCAAATGTTACTAATGTAGCTGTCCGGTCACTGTGTGTTACTAAGATGTGTGATTTGGATAGTCCCACTGTAACATTAATAATTGTAAGTTTAGTCTAGTCACTATAAAGGTGAAAAAATTAATTTGGAATCTGTATGTAATAGATTTGATGGTTTTCTGATGTCAATTGAGTCAATTGCATGTGATTGATATGCAAATCATGGTGACTAAAAGCCACAGTAAAGATCGACTTTTAACTGTTCTATTGAATCTAGAACTTACCATTTGTAATAGTCTGACCAGACAGTTTCCCCACAAAGTATCTATCAAAAAGAATCTGAGAGACATCCAAAGTGTTTTGCTTAACAGTGAGGTAGGCTATCTCTCCGGAGGAGAATATTATAGTGATCAGCGAGTCTTTGGTCCATTCACAGGTGATGATGCTTCTGTCTCGGAGTTTGGACTCCAGCTGGCGCAGCTGCCGCGGGTGGCCGGCGCGCCATAGCCCACCGCGTCGCTCGCAATAACTTCTTTTGCCAGAATCATAAACTGTCTCATCCACTCTTTTCTTTGTTTCATACCTGTAAGTAAAAATATTACTTCTTCAGTACCTACTGAAGAGGGTTGGATTTACTGATTAAACAATTAAAAAATAATTATTTATCTTTTTTGAAACTTTTAATTGGTCCAATTATCTTATAAATTGCGGAGAAGTTATGAAAGTAAAGTGGTACAAGTTTCTACGCAAAACAAACAGATTTTTCTTATGCTTCATCTTGTTATTATAACGAGCTTATAGTTTAACAAATGAAAGTTTTTAATGGTATTTGTCTTCGACGTCAACTTTGTAACTTACTTGAAACTTTTAAAGTCACTGTTTTTTAAATGCAAGCTTTCATCACAAGTCAGAAATTTGACATCGTAGTTAATCATTTTATGTTTCGTATCATACTTTGATCATGTCATTTGAAAATAAAGCATTATTTATTAATTTATTTTACACTAGAAACCTCAAGAACCGTAATTTACAAAGTAAATAATTATTAGTATGACAGTGACGGAACTAACGGAATGACAATACTGATATTTTATTGACATTCTTTCTGGTGCTGCCCTATCTGAAAAATAATTACATACAGGTTAAATACACCAGACAGAGGTGGCCTAGTTGTGGCCCCTAGTGGTAGAATGTCCATGGCTCGTATCCGTGCAGGTGACGAAAGTGGGATGTGCTATGTCCTTGAATTAAAACTAAATTCAAATATAGAGGACTCTTCTGTGTGGGTGGCCACAGAGACAAGCCGTGTCCCAGCAGTGTGTTAGGTTTACTACAGAGTAGCTTTTCTTTAGTTCTTTTCTTCAGAAATAGATGTTACTTAATCGAATTATAGAGACAAATTTTGAGAACAAAAGGAACTAGTCGCTCCAAAGCGCCCTACGCGACCTAAGCGACCGACCAAGATTTTAACACCTTACCTTGGACAAGTAGAATTGTTTCGATTGTTTACAAGAGTTACTTGCTCAATTTACAGACAAAGTCGAGATTAAAGAGGTAGGTAGAGTAGGCTGCAAGAACGAGCGGTCATCTGGTTAGAATTGTTTCGATCCCTCTTAAAAGAGTTACTTGGTCAGCTGCCCACCCTGCCCCCATAGCGTTGCCCATGCTTCATAGTAATCATCATCATCATCAGCGTATAATGTTCGCACTGCTGGGACACAGACCTCCTCTCTATGAGAGGGACTGGGCTGTAATCCACCAGGCGGGCCCAGTGCAGGTTGGTAGATGTCACATGTCTTCGACTTTTTAGTTCTAGGTCGTGCCGGTTTCCTCACGATGTTTTCCTTCATCGTTTTGAGAGCAGTGGCTATGAAATAAACTACACAAAATAAAGCGCCTGGGTTCGAATCCACAGCTTACTCCTCGTAAGTCGGGGCTGCCACCACTGGGCCACCGCTGCTCTCGCTGCTGCGCTCTCATAGTAATAACTACCTAGAATAATCTTCGAATGAAAATATTACCATTTCTTGAACGTATTATGATGATAGAAAATGAAATGATTATAGTTTTGTGGTTGCTGTGCTGTAGTGTCATTGAAGTCCGAAAGCTCTCAAAGGGAGAGGTTTATCGTATATTTTTCATAATTGAATAAGCTTGATACAACTTTTCCCCCTTTCAGAATAAATATTTGACCTACATATTTGCCGCTTTATTCAATCAAATATGTTTACTACGGTTAAAAAATATTTATTGAAGTTTGTATATGTGCACATCTTCATCCTTTTGGATATCTTCGGGAAATATTTTTCATTAGCTACCTATCTACCTATAGGTATCTCTTTTATTGGGTAGGTAAGTAGTATCATCTGCCTCGCCTTTTCCCCACTGTTTTGCGGTCGGCTTCCGGTCAAACCGGATGAAACCAGTATTATACATGGAGCGATTGCATAACTGACCTCCACAACTCGGTAAGTCCAGGGTAATCCGATAACCCTTGGTAAGACTGGTTGTGAGACTTTCGGGCCACTGAATACCTTAACGAATGTAACAAATCACAGCATGTCTACCAGTGACAGCCGGGACCAACGGCTCAGTGTGCTTTCCGAGGCGCGGAGACAACTCGGTATGTAACGGGTAGTCACCCATCCACGGACAACCTAGGCAAGTGCAGCTTAACCTAACCATCGACTCAAGTGGCTGTTATTTTTTAATTTATTTAGGTACCTAGTATAATGACTAATATTCGTTTTCTTTAAACATATTTTTTCCAATGTGCTAATCAGCTAGTTGTAGCTAGTAGTAGGTAGTAGATATCGTAGTAAACCTTTCCCTTATCATGAGTAGAGCTATCGTTATCAATGTTTCCCAAAAAGTTTTTTTTTGTTATTATTTTATGGAAACAATATACATTAACGAAGATTATCATAGAGATAAACATTTTTAATAGAAACGTAATTGTGTTATGTTAAGTATTTGATGGATGGGAGCTCGATGAGTGGAGCCATGAAATTGTCTTAGATACAAGGCGAAAAAATGTACAATTCTTTATATTCTCATTAGAATATTTCCAATACCTACTCTCAAACAAAAAAAAAATAGAAACTCTTGATTCTCGGGCGTATTCATTTAAACATCCATATGGAACAGCAATAAGTAGTATTTAATTAACAGTAAAAAACCGGCCAAGTGCGAGTCGGACTCGCGCACGAAGGGTTCCGTACCATTTATTTATAAAAACGAAAAAAAAAACCCCTTTTTGTATGGGAGCCCCTCTTAATTTTTTTTTTTCTGTTTTTTTTATTTGTTGTTATAGCGTCAACAGAAATACATACCTAATCTGTAGAAATTTCAACTGGCTAACTATCTCGGTTCATGAGATACTGCCTGGTGACAGACGGACGGACGGACGGACGGACGGACTGACGGACAGCGAAGTCTCAGTAATAGGGTCCCGTTTGACCCTTTGGGTACGGAACCCTAAAAACAGTAGTAAGTAATATTTTTTTTAGAGGCAGCAATGTGCTTAATAAGAATAGGTATATTTTAGATTTATTTGCCTACATTATTGTAACAAGTCAATTGTCTAAGGGACCCAAGCTTACAACAAAGTCAAAGCTGTAAGATTTCCTGTTCATGACCCGGTGTCCTGAAATACAGGCCTTCCTTCTAGCTTAGGCACCAGTCTCCCACAGTGTAACATAACCATGTAGGTACCTATTGTTCACGAAACCTTTATCTTAGAGATTATTCGGAAAAACATTTGTATTCGTTTAAAAGTCGTGCAGGTGCGAGGTAAGTAGACTTTCAACCAACATGGGAATGAACATTTAATTTTTGGCCATAAAAGTTGGTTGCTACCCGGTTTTGGCAAGTGAGGGGTTGTATTTCATAATTCTCATGATTGTTATGGTTATAAAGGGGAAAACAGCTTGTTAGCAGGGTCACGTATGATGTGGTTAGGACCTGAAATTTATGGTACCATGAAAGATAATAGGTGTCACACTTCGTACGCCGTACTGGTAGACTAGCAACAGTAGGTACCTACTGTATGAAATGAAAATATGTTTTCGTTAGAAAAGGAAACGAAACAAACGTAAATTATCGCATGCAGTCATAAAACGATAAAAACTGAAGTATTGCGGTTAAGCGCTCGTGAATAAACATTACAATGGCCGACTCAATACACCTTTTGTGATACCTACGTATAGAGTAATAAAACTAGAGTAATTTTGGATATAGGCCTCGATAAACGCTTAGTTTTTATGAAATTGGAATTAGTTATGTCTACATTTTGTATGATTCTTTTTAGGAAAGTACCTACGGTGTACCTGTGTTGTACTTAAACCTACCTACCTATATCTTTCATGTTTGCAAAAAGGTAGTCACTAATTTGATAGAAAAATACTATAGTCCTACCTGATTTTTAAAAAGAAATCTCTTTCTTTATTCGTTTTCTTACATATTAATCCGTATCTTACTAGCAAAAAAGGAAAGTAGGTTCGCATTAGAGTTCTTATGTTACGTAAAAGTAAAATGTTTTAGGTGACATGTTCTAATTGGGAACAGGAAAAGTGTCTTGGATAATTTTATTTACATTAAGCTTTCAGTCAACCTTAGCAGTCAGCTTTGTATCTGGTGCAAATCGTACGTAGACAGAAAAGCCCACTTTGCCTTACTTAAAATTAAGCGAAAACTTCTCATGTATTTAATAACGAAGAGTTATTGCACATTTTGGGAAAATTATGCAGTGATGATGTGAGCAAGGAGAATTGATGATTCAGACCTCATTTTATATTTTCCAACGTAACATGTGGAAATGAGCTACTCGCTATGACCTAGTTGGAGTAAAATAACAATAGGAAAGCCTCCATTCCTGATCATAACATCTAATTTAAAAGGCCCCCTTTCAAAAATATCTTCGATAAAATGAAATAATGGTTGGCATCTGGCGTTAACGCCGTTCACATTAAGCGCCTCTCGAATTATAACAATTCCTGCTGAGACCTTGAAACAGGTATTATTCCTTAGAAAATTTAATTACTTACCAACCAGAGGGCCACCTTAAAGCCGATTAAATGGTAAAGTTTGCTCTGCTAATTCGTTTTTAAGGCTTATGACATCATTCTGTTTGATGACGTATATTATTGCAGAGTACGTACTGAAATAATTTCAGGTTTGGCACTTCAGGGAGCGGGGAAACCTGCAATAATGTCTTACATTTTCATGTCAATACAATACTGTATAAGTAAAATGACGTTGACAATATTTAGGAGCTTTGAGCTGCTTTAGCTTTGAGCTGGGAAGTTCCGCCACTTCTTCTTCCCAGCTAAAACACTAGGAAGTGGCGAAGGGTTGGCGTTTTGCGGGACTGTCTCTTGTAATTTTGACGTTCAAAAAGTGCTGATTACTAGCCTAATTTGAATAAATGACTTTTGATTTGATTTGAGCTTAGCCTCTAACAGTAATTAGGTACGTGTGTGATATTAATTAGGTAGGTAAATGGCAACATTTGGATATTCAACCAAGCCATTAGACCTGTGAGCTCTATGATAAGCTAAGATGCTCGTGCGACCTTTCGATTGAGCCTTTAAGTAAAGAAGTGAATTGCCATTTACGTTTTAGATTATTATGATTATGAAAAGTCGTATTTAAATTCATCTTGGGATCCCCCCAAGATGAATTTAAATACGACTTTTCATTAAGAAATTTATGCATTGAAATAATTAAAGTATCGTAAGGATTTTTTTAAAATGAGTAATCTATTTGTTACAATTACATAGGTTTCATACATGAAACCTGCTAGAGCAAAGCAATATAAATAGTTTAAAAGTGCTACAGTGTCACAAGCAAACCACTGTGCCTAAACAAAAATATGTACTAAGTAGTTTAACATGGTTATTAAGTGTCCATAATTTGTTTTTTAAATAACTAACTGTCATGATATAATATAGGATATGGTAAGAACAATTTATTGGTCATCATTTCCATTCATAAATTAAATTAAGATAAATTGAAACAAATAGCGATAACAGTTTAAGTTGTAGGTGCTGTGTATTGTGTACAGCTATAGATTTAAATGTCAAAATTTACTTATCGTCTAAGAATTCCATAAGAGTGTAATACGATTTTAATACAAGATCTTTTTGGAGACTGTTTTTAAATTTATGTTTGTACTCTATGTCCCTAATTGAATTTGGAATCTTATTCTAAATTTTCACGCACATGGCCAAAAGTCTTGAATGAAGCATAGTTAATTTTGAGCTTGATAAGGCTAATTCATTTTGAAGTGATAACTTCTTATGGAAGGGTAAACCGCTTCGTAGCGTAACGCGTTACGGCGCCACTCTGTCTGGCTTCCTCTTCTCTCACGCACACGGCAGCAGTAGGCAGGCTCTTTCAATATTAAATAGCTCAACTTAGATTAGTTTAAGTTATCACTTCTGTTGAGCGTCCCGCGACGCACACGTTTTTTTTTTATTTTGGCGTCTCTCTCTTAGTTTACATTGCGATGATGTGGGCGAAGGTCTTTAGTGATTGGGAATAGTGAATGCTGCTTTTTGACAAACTTGCTAACTTCTAGAATGTAGATACCAGTGAGTTTCAGGACCTTGTATTACTTAAACGAAGAACGGCTTGCTGCTTTCTGTGTTGTCTATAATATTATTAGCAAGAATTCGTAAAAAAATCTTTTGTAGGATAAAAAGTCTCTCTTTGTCTACACCATTTCCCCACACGACGATTCCATAATTTAGCCAGGACAGGCGTAGGCAATGTATGCTGTTAGAGCAGTTTTAAAATCGGTAGGTCTTAACTCCTTCAGGGCATTTAAAAAGCTGGCTAGTTTGTTTACCAATGGATCTATATGGGCTTTCCAGTATATATTGGTAGGTATCTATTGTAAAACCACAGTTTAAACTCATTTATGCATTGCAGCTTCATGTTATTTTACGAGTAATATATCCAATTTGCGTTTTGGTATGGTCTATGTTGCATTAGCTTTGTTTTGGCAAAATTTAATTCAAAGCAAACCATGCTATTATCAGAATATTATGTCATCAATCGCATCGGGGGGGGCGGGGGGGGGGGGGGCACGTTCCATTTTTGAATCCACAAAACATTATCCTGTCGCGGTCGTATCCAAATAATATCCAACCAGTGTCACATTACTCTCATACAAAAAGTAATAATTCAAGAACTGATACCATTATCACTTTGTTACTCGGATACATTTTATACAAATGGCGGTTTACGGCAATAAAAAAGAAAAATTACGAGCGAACATCGATAAACAAAGTGGAATACCTACGGGAAAACAATACATTGAATCAAAGTGGGTTTGATATTCCTAAACACTTCATTTATCTAAGTGTTATTTTTTGGATGGAAGTTTTTACACACTGCCTAATAGATACCTATATAGAACATCGACTGTTTCCTAATTTGTTACTAAGGGATTAGATAATCATAACAATATTGTATGATTGTGTCTCAATATTGTAATACTCAGGTAAGTATATAGAGAAGTTATTTAGCTATTATGTTCTTTGCACGTGCTAATGTTGGTAAACCTAAAATAATTACTTATCTACTACTTCTTTAAAACGACCACGTGCACCTAGCACGTGGTCGTTTTAAAAAATCCTAAAAACTTAAAATCAACGTTCTTTATGATCTACTTTGTCTAGAAAATACCTAAACAATATAAACGATTATATTGTATTACAACATTTACAAAAAAAAAAAAAAAAATGGAACCGAAAAATAAAAATGAGTAGGTACCTACCTATTTATATTTAACTAGCTGTCCCGCTCAACTTCGTCTTCGTCACATTTTCTCCGTTTTCGCAACATTTTTCATTGCTGCTCTGCTCCTACTTGTCGTAGCATGATGATATATAGCCTCCTCGATAAATGGGCTATCTAACAATGAATGAATTTTTCAAATCGGATCAGGAGTTTCTGAGACTAGCGCGTTCAAGCAAACAAACAAACAAACTCTTCAGCTTTATAATATTAAGTATAGATTATTTAAATACAAAACTAAAACCTTTTGTATTTAGATACTTTCATAAATTTAAATAACATTCACTTTATTAAAAAAACAATGTTCCCATACCATAAGAGGTCGTATATTTTTCTTTGTAGTACTTTTCAATAATGTTTCGTGAAGCCTTTTCTATTTCAGTGGCGCTTGCAAAAGCCGTTGTGGGATTTTCCGACGACTGATGGAGTAGCGTCAAGTTTTAAGCTCGGAAAGGAGTTTCATTTTACAGAAACCTATCCACTATTTGTGACATTGCAATGCTGCAGGGCAGAAAAGAGGTTATTGGAAGATATTTCTTTCTTGAACTGAGTATTGGCTGTTGCATAAGTAATAGAGGAACCTAAAGTTGGTAAATTTGGATCATCATCATCATCATCATTTCAGCCCAAAAGACGTCCACTGCTGGACATAGGCCTCCCCCAAGTGTCGCCAAATTGACATTTTGGGCGGTTTTGCCATAATCGCCACGCTTGGCAGGCGGGTTGGCGATCGCAGTACGGTTGTTACAAAAGCACAGATAACGCTGCTGCCCATTCTCTGGCAAGTCCCTTAGTCGCCTCTTACGACACCCACGGGAAGATATGGGATGGTGCTATTCTTTACGTCCGACACCATACAGAGCAAATTTGGATATAGTGGGTAAATCGGACCTAGTAAACTACGACACTTTTAACAAACTACACTATTGGGGGAACTACATTATTTCTGAATCATTATTTAAGGTTTTATTAAAGAAAATGGGACGTTTCCATGTTATAATTTCCGACAAAAACGCGAGTGAAGCTGCGTGCCAAAGCTAGATTAAACCAAATCTTTTGCTCATACATTCTTGGAGACACAAAATGACTTAGAACAATAACAGCTCACACTTAGGTAATTTACATAATAGTAGGTAGGTAAGTGTTCATGGAGATTTCTATTTAAAGATATTTATTCATAAAGCTACGTACCTACAGGTTCGTAATATTAGGAACCTCTGAAGGGATCGACGCTAATATGAATAATTCAGTTGTTATGAGATATTGAGCATGGAAAGAACCATAAACCTGTTGCCAACCAAACAGAGGAAAAAATGTGTAATTCCGAGCTAACCATTACGTAATAAATAAATAAATAAGCAATGGGGTTAAACTAAATGTAACAAATATAATAATAATATTATAAACTAACTGTCCCGCGCGACTTCGTTTGCATCACATTTTCCCCGTTTTCGCAACATTTTTCATTGCTGTTCCGCTCCTATTGGTCGTAACGATGATATATATAGCCTATAGCCTTCCTCGATAAATGAGCTATCTAACAATGAAATTTTTTATATCGGACCAGTAGTTCCTAAGATTAACGCGTTCAAGCAAACAAATTCTTCGGCTTTACAAATATTGGTATAGATGCGAAAGTTTGTGAGGATGATGGACGGTTGGATGCTTGTTTGTTACACTTTAACGCGACAACTACTAAATGTTTTTGGATGAAATGGCACAAGGGTAGTTGATAACCTGGATTAACACATAGGATACTTTTTTATCCCGGTAGTATGTTCCCGTGGGATAATTACTGAAATCCAGACTACGAGAGTTTAAAATTGAGCATATTCAACTCAGACATGCTGGGATTTGGTATACTTAATTAAAAACACGATACTTTCGTACTTGAAACCTATGAAATACCGTTGAATATATATAGCAATAAATACTTCGTAGATACCTCGTGGATATCAGCTATACTACTTATACACTATATACATTTATATGAGACTTTCATAAGACGTAGGTGTACATACCCACGGAGCAAAACTCGCACTAATGATTGGGCGACGGAAATAAGATGGTTAATTAGTAATTTATTTAAAAAAATATATATTTAAAGAGAAATAAATATTAAAATTCATGTTTACTTTCTAACATAGTTTCAATTTGAGCGTTGACAAATATATCCGATTTGATCTAAATTATGCACATATACGTATTGACACAGTATTTAATATTAGTATTAAATACATATTTAATATTCTCGGATATATTCATGAACGCCATTTAAAGGAATACATAATATTGACATTCTCAGCTTAAAATATATATATTCTTTTAATTAGTTATTTGAGTATTTTTAGAAATCATCGTTCATTTTTATTGTTTTTTTTCATGGTCTTTAGCACAATGGATATAATATGGATATTTTTGCTCAAAATAGATCTGCATGTCTATAATGCGATCGGCATTATAATCTTCTAGATTTTGTAATCCGAGTACCACCCAAATGAGATCCAATATAGAGTTTATCAAAGTTCACCTGTATGAGTTTCAATTGTGTCACCGTGTCGTTAGGAACGTGAACAGTGACAAGCACCAATATGTATACACTTAGCGAAAGTCAAAACCGATTTTCTAGTGTACCTAATAACTGTTTCTACTTTGAGATTAGACTTTATTTCTTAATTATGATATATTAAGGCTTCCAAAATACTATTGTCGTGGAAACTTAAATGAATTAAGAGAAAATCACTTTTACACTAAAAATTGCTTCATGGATACCAAGGTACATAAAAATTAAAAAAAAAATATAAATAAGTGCTCGTCACTGTATTGGAGGTACAGACAGCGTCAGTATGTGCTAACCCCTAAACACTCCGGCCGAGTAGGCCGGGGGGGGTAACTACTTAATGGAGCTGTGTGTACTAAAAAACAATATGCGTTCATTCATGTTCCAATCGTACTTGACCATTTTTTATAACTAATATTAGGCATTCCAAGTCGAGGTCGACTGCATCAAAATTACTGCCGTGATTCCGCCATCATATCTAATCACTATAACATTGTAGGTTGTACCCATGGGTAATTTTCCGAAATTATACGTCATAATCACACGGGTACATCTTTGGTAACTCATTTAACTTTTCACATTTGTTTTCCCAAAAAAATATTCTACTCAAAAATGCGTGAAATGTTGTGGAAATACTCCACAAAAATGCGTGAAATGTTGTGGAAATCCCTACGATTGTATTCCCTGCTCTGTGATTTGGATTAAGGATCCCTACATTTTCTTTTTTCATTAAATTAGGACATAGAAACTAGTTACCGTAAAACGGACCGTATTTAAGAACTACGTGGCTGGCATTCGGTCTAGAAAATACTAGAAATTACTTTCTATATATCTAAGCAGACAAAAATGTTTGCTTCAAGTAATCGCTAGAACAAGTTTTAATAATTCTGTTGTGGGAAAAAATATATAATATGCACTGACTGGAAGTAAGTTGTTCCTTCAGTTTTAATTGAATTTTTAATTGAAATTGTTGGCCTACGTTTCTATAAGATGATTTTGTGATGTTTTCTTTCGATTGAGCTATTACTGGACATATCGTGAGCCATTTTATTTTTTTCGATTTTGTTTTATTGTTTGGCAGTTTGAGTGTGTACTGTAATACAGTAATATTCCACACACACCAATTGGGTAGACCACAATACAGTAACTGTATTGTGGTCTACTCAATTGGTACCTATTGTTCTTAATGTCTTTGAGGTCCTTGAGTTATGCGTTGAACTTCATGGCATACTCATAATAGGGTAGTTGACATAAAAAATCTAATTAGTCCGTCTTATAGATTTCCAAAAAATATTGGACACGTATTTTTTCTTTTTTTACGTTAACAGAAAATGAAGACGATAAAGTGCATTTAAAACTCGTGTGACGTCACGACGTCGTACACTTTTTAAAACACGGTGACGTCAAAAGCCCCCACTCTTGATCTTTGATGCGTTTTATCTTCGTCAATTTTTATTAATTTGATAAAGTAAAAAATACGTGTACAATATTTTTCGATAATCTAACTGACGGACTAAATATTATCATATTTTTTTGACTGTGGAAACATCCCTATTGTGTGGTTCTTTCTTCAAAAGAAACTGTGCCCTCTGAGTTTGTTTCATCTAAGAGTAGACAGGTCTGAAACGCCGGTCACAACTAGCTTTAAAACATAACCAATCCATTTTTATTTTTTACCCAATTTATCTAAATATCTTTTATTTATGAATGATTAACTTCGATTTTGGAACCTTTCATCATTGACATTTTGTTTCAGGTTCCCATTTATTCTTCTCCCTCTCTCGTGAGAAAAACTCTAAAGAGAGATCTTTGGGGTCTTATTATTAGATAAGTTTCTGAGATAGTTACTAACTAAACAATACAATGTGGTAGCTTAACACAACAGTTTAGCTTAATACTGAGGCAAGTTTAAGTATCAAGTGACAATGAGATAGCGGGCTTAGCAAAAACAATGAACCCATGTCTTGCGAATTACGTTCTGTTGGCAAACAATCAACCCTTAAGGAGCAACGGTTTAAACGGCCTACTTGAAATTTAATTACATTTCTGTAATTTGGTCCCTACTGTGTATGCTTAATAAACATGAATAAGAAGCACTTCAGTCCGAATGAGAAAACATTTTCTTTTGAAGTATAATTATATACATTTTAAGAAGGGTTAGAAACCTTCTTTCTTAATCTGCTGCGCAGACCTGACCCGGAATTACAAACTACCTCTAATGAACTCACTGTAATATCTTTAAATTCAAGAATTCCGATATCATAATGCGCGAATAACGTACATTAAAACTACATAACAAGATATCCCCATCATTTCGAATAGCTAATGTATCAAGTACCCAAACTAAGTTGTAATAAGAACAGATAATAAAGAAACCATAGGCTAAAGAAAGTAAGTAAATGGGCCTCAATTAGGGTAGATGAGCCTTCCCCAATAATGGTTCGATTTTATTTGTCGACTATAAATCCTGACGGCTATCACTGTAGGCCTTATCTTTATTTCATTCGTAGGGAATAAAACAAAAATACTGCGGACGGGTTGTAAATCTATTCCGGCCGAATGTCACAGCCTTGGTCAAGTTGGCCAGTCGATGGTGGCCTCATACGATGTGCTCTTCGTCTACAATCTATGTGAGTACAAAAGTTTTTATAAGTATTTTTAATTGACGTTAATTAACGGATCTACCAGCGTGATTTATTTTTATTACCAAATCTGTTCACTACAAAAACACCCAGATCCATTCTGAAATTAGCGTCTCTAAAAGCTCTTCTTGTTTTGGAATTGGTGAACCTTTCTGAAAGACGGATTCCTCTAGACTACTTAAGCCTTTTTTACTTACCTCTGATCTGATTTCATCAGGTAATTTCGTTGAAAATGTTCTGAACAAGAATGCGTCCCGTATAGGTATAACATATGGCATGGGGGCGTATGACGTATAATTATGATGTTGATAGTATCAACGCGTAATGTGAAATATTAATATTTTTCAGTTGGGATTTCCTTTATTTGAGTTTCATACTTTCGATTTAGGCATGTGTCTTAGTTTATAACTTTAATAATGGCAAGATTGCCTCAAAGATTTGCCTTAATTCCATTTAAGCTGTAACTATGTCCTCTAGTTATTAAGTTTCAAGTTTATCTTCATTTAATAGTTGATGCCTTTCTAAAACATTCAGGCTCAAGATAACTAAATTATCATGAAAGTAAAATATTTGGGTCAGATCAGTGTTAGTTAAAACAATATTTGGATTCCTGACTTTCAATGATCCAGTTTCAAGTTTCCTGTGTAAATCTCACTATTCCGTTATTTTAACACAGTACTAAAATACCACTGAGAAATAAAGTGTGAAGTACAGGAAAGTTTTATAATTAGTGTCCCGTGGCAAACACACAGGGTTGACAGGGTTGTTGACATGGTTGTTACCGGGCAGAATTTGGTCCAGACCAGGAATGAATGTAGCTGCAATAGTATCGTAGCATTAAATTATATAGAAAAAATGTTTATTGAAAAAACTTGTCCTAGGAAAACCAAATAAAAACAAGTGTGGTTGTTAATAATTCTTTTCATCCCACCATCTCGGAAAGAGTATTTTTAATCTTCAATATCTGAGTGGAAAAGCCGTTTTTATTCTCTTTAGGATAAAGTAAATTGAATTTAGAACATCGTGTGCACTAAGTTTGTGAATTAAAATAGTTATTTGTTATACAAGAGTGCAAAGTTGCTTTTTAACCGCGTGTTCAATTTTGATGACCGAGCAAGCGAAGGATTCTAAAATTGAATCATGAGCGCAGCGAGTGATTCAAAATTAGAATCCTGAGCGTTAGCGAAGGAATCAAAAGAGCACGAGGTGAAAAATCTTCGCACTCGAGTGCAACACGTAACTTTTCATTCCACCTCAGCGAGGAAATGACTAAATGCAAAAAAAAAAAAACGTTTACAATCACAAGATAGGTACATTTTTATTTCAGTTTAGGTATTAATTACTACATTATGACAGGTAAGTATTACAGAATAATCTTTAAATTATAACAAAATAATATTACGGTATAATTTACAATGACGTGAAAAAATGCCGCGTAAAGAACCGCGTACAAAGCAAATTGAAAAAAGAACACCAAGAAGGTTCCGAGTCTGAGTTTTTAACAAATTAAAAAAAAGTTGTATGATATATTCGGCACTATAGAGGTAGCAGTAAATAGGTTTAATGTTTTTTTTAATTCACAAACTTAGTGCACACGATGTTCTAAATTCAATTTACTTTATCCTCTAGAGAATAAAAACGGCTTTTCCACTCAGATATTGATGATTAAAAATACTCTTTCCGAGATGGTGGGATGAAAAAAACATTAAACCTATTTACTGCTACCTCTATGGTGCCGAATATATCATACAACTTTTTTTTAATTTGTTAAAAACTCAGACTCGGAACCTTCTTGGTGTTCTTTTTTCAATTTGCTTTGTACGCGGTTCTTTACGCGGCATTTTTTCACGTCATTGTTAAACCTTATATTAAAAACCAGAAACTTGAAAACAAGTGAAAAAACTAAAATGAGTGATTCTAGCGACGAGGAAGTTTGTTTGACGCCAACAGAATTGACTGAAACTGTTAATAACCACTATGCACGACAAAATTTTGACACATGACACATCAGCTGAATCGGCGGGGTGATGCGAATTGTCATGAATTTCACGAAATTTTCATCAACTATCAGCGTTCGATTTTATTATGAAAAATATGTCACGGGACATGTTACATACGATAAATTTGAGGTTAATATCTTCACTATTGTGTTGAGGTCGGTAAAACGGAGTCAGTCTATTGCCAAATATGCGTAAAATACATATTACTACACCCTTCCAAAAAGTAGGTACCTTAAATGCGCTGGAAATAATGTTCATAGGCATGCTTATCGTTTGCTAAAACAATTTGGAACGGCAAAATAAAAACAGTAACACTCTATCTGCAATCTTATTTTTGCCATTATTCACACACAATTTCTTAAAAAAACCCAATCAAAGTCTAGACAAATATTACTGAAAACTATGTTGTAACATAACACTTCTTAGTGCTGACCGAAAACCCAGGTTTCTTATTTACGATTAATTAGTTACATTCAGCCTAATCGATAATCGGAATCAAATCGAGTTTGAAAAAAAAATAATTTTAAATAATTATTTAATTTTGAAATTGGTCATAATAACCATCTTTTTTAATAATTTCATTAAGTAATTATTAGATCAAAAGCATCTTTTAATTAATTAATGAACGTTGACTTCATGGGAAGGAGATTTATTACTAAGTAATAAGAACGACAGAAGACAGTAATCTCAAAAAAAAACAAGTCAACATTTTAATGATTAGGCTTAATTCGCGCCGATTTTTTTCGATTTGAAAATTTAAATAAAGAATGCGCTCGCAATTATCATTATTTAAAATAAGTATTTTAATTTTACTAGATAACATTTTAAGAATTTTATTGTGTAATATCTGAAGGTTGGTTAAAGAATGCCCGGGAGCTTGGAAGGCATAGTAAATAATGATTATGATCTAACACGATAAATTATATTTATTCTTCCAAGATTGTGTATCGTATGATGGGGTGATTGTTATGTCACAGCTAGTCATGACAGCCAGTCTTACCAAGGGGTATCGTACTACCCGATACTAACTGGTTTGAGGAGATCAGATAGGCAGTCGCAGGTCGCTCCATTTAAAAAACGGTTATGCAGCTGTATCTGGGTAGACTGGAAGCCGACCCCAACAGTTGATGATGATGGTTGACAATTGGCAATTCATAAGCCGTTTCAAGGAACATTAGTTTATTGTTTCAAAGCGGTTCACTGTCCAGTCTAAAAAGGTTTCTGAAGTGATAACTTCTTATGGAAGGGTAAACCGCTTCGTAACGTAACGCGTTACGGCACCACTCTGTGTGGCTTCCCTTTCTCTCACGCATACGGCAGCAGGCTTAGATTAGTTTAAGTTATCACTTCTGTCGAGCGTCCCGAGACGCACACGTTTTTTTTTTAATTTGCCATTTTAAGGGTTATCCATCAAAGGCCGAGGGCCGAGTCACTTGAATGAACAGCAATAGATATGAACCAGAACCATCAAGAGTCTACAAAATATACGAGTAAGACTCTTACTCGAGAGTCTTACCGTATACTTTGGATAGTTTTGTTTAAAATGGTTTGTTTTTCATTTTTGGGGTAGCTATCCCTAAACCTAGCCTATCTAAGTAGGTGTAAAAAAATATTGTCGATCAAAAGTATTGGAAAAAAGATAAACTAAATTGGAAAGACATGGGCAGGCCTTTACCCGCAGTGGGACAGAACAGGCTGATAAATAAAGTAAAGAGTAAATACCCATTAACCAACCCAATCTCCTAACCATAATCAAACTACATAATTCTTTTTTACTATTCCTACCGAGATCCTGTGCATTCTACCAATCTTCAGATAGTTCAAAAGAAAAATTCACAATAAATTATCTATAATAGTAAATTTAAATGCCTACAATATAAATTGGAACAGCGAACGAATTCCAAATTTAAATTTTGAGATGGATAAAAAAATCGGCGCGAATTTAGTCATAATATCAGTCCGTGCTGTTTATTGTTGGGTCGGAATGTACGAAAAACAATTAAGATTACCACTATAAAAGCCTAAAAAACATTATAATAAATATTTACTGTATTTATAAATCTTCCGCTTAAAATAAATTTATTTTAATTTTCATCATCGATTTCTTAAATTTCTCAATTTAATTACTCGAGTTGATCGAATATTACAAAAAATAATCGATTGGAATAATCGCTTTCACACATCACAATAATTAAAAAAAAAATGGTCGTCTATTTCAAAATACAAATTGAGCGGTGGTAATGAATATTGTGTGTTATTGGTCCCGTATTAGTAAATAACGCTAAGATCTGGGCATTTTCATGCGGTTTATAATATTTGGAATGATATTGTCATGTTTGTTACCGAATCTATACGCGTGTGTGTGTTATATGTGAAAAATAAAAATGTAAACACGCACGATTGGCGCGAAACTTCGACTTTAGATTTCAAAATTCATCATTACCACTGCTTATTTAAATTAAATTAAGCATGAATTAGCCGCATAATTAAATGACGAGTTGAGTATTGTCCATATAGTGGAGCTCGAATGTTCGAAAACCACAATTTTTATGATTTTTAGCCTCGACCAGCACAGCCGTCAAAATGGCGATGACCGTATTTATGCACTTGAATTTTATAAGGGTAAATTAAGATACTTGCGCGCTATTTACAGAAGTTTTAATGGCGTTGATCTATGAATTTTTTATCCAACTTTCTTAATTAACGCACACTCATAGTATTTAATAATCAGAAAATTAAATATTTGCATAAATTATGAGGATGACGACTGACTTAATTGCTAGCCCCTTTCGGGGCCGATACCAACCCAGCGGAGGTTTGTTCGTCGAGCCCCTTTGGGGGCCCGTACCGAACTATATGGATAATGCGCAAATGAGCTTTCTCCCTCAACAATCACGCGAGAAGTATTTAAAACAGTACGATATGTTCAACACGTGGCGACTAGCAAAAGGAGCCAAAACTTTCTCAGAAAACGTTTTGCTGGCATATTTTATAGAATTATCCGAGAACAAGAAAGCAAGCACTCTATGGAGTACGTATTCGATGCTAAAAGCGACAATAAAGATGAAAAAAGACATACATATCGATACCTATCCTAAATTAGTGGCATTTTTAAAAAGAGCCTCATCTGGTCATCAACCAAAAAAATCGAAGGTTTTCACAGTATCTGACATTGAAAAGTTTCTTAACGAAGCACCCGATTCCGTATATTTGGCGGCAAAAGTAAGTCAGTTGCACATTCAGTATCTACTTAAGTATATTAATCTCAATTAAATGGTATACTTATAGTAGATGTTGATAGGCATAATTATGCGTTCATATCAATTTTATTCAATTATCTACTACAATACTCTTTACGTTACAGGTTGTTCTTATTATTGGAATAAACGGAGCATGTCGAACTAATGAACTAACACAACTTAATGTCAAAAACATTGAGAAACATTCAGATGACTTACTATTAATTAATTTACCTAATACAAAGACAAAAAGAGACCGCAACTTCGTCATTCGCAAGGAATACGTAACGATTGTTGAGAAATATCAAGCTTTACGCCCGCCTAACACTCCAATCAATCGATTTTTTCTACAGTATCGCAATGGAAAGTGTGTTAGACAGCCTATGGGTACTAATAAAAGTGGCAGTATCCCACGAGAAATAGCAACATTTCTTGAACTTCCAGAACCCCTGTTGTACACGGGTCATTGTTTCCGACGAACTTCAGCCACACTTTTGGCTGATTCCGGAGCTGATCTCTTGTCCCTTAAGCGCCAAGGAGGCTGGAAGTCCAATGCAGTTGTAGAGGGATACATAGAGGATTCCATCCAAAATAAGTCTAAAATATGTGAAGGCATCGTAGGAGCCATTACACTGAAAGAGCCTCAATCGGATCCTTGGACTGGCCCTTCTACATCAAAAATAAGCCGTTATGAAACACCTAACCATCTCCCTCTCTCTCCAACATTCACGCCAAGGGAATCCGATGAATCGGTACAACTATTAAGTATGACAGATAGTTTACCGAAAAACAGTACACAAGTGACTAACACCAATATTACAGTACCAAACAAAAATATTACACTCAATTTAAATAACTGTAGCAACGTTACTTTAAAATTTTCTTAATTATACCGTAATATTATTTTGTTATAATTTAAAGATTATTCTGTAATACTTACCTGTCATAATGTAGTAATTAATACCTAAACTGAAATAAAAGTGTACCTGTCTTGTGATTGTAAACGTTTTTTTTTTTTGCATTTAGTCATTTCCTCGCTGAGGTGGAATGAAAAGTTACGTGTTGCACTCGAGTGCAAAGATTTTTCACCTCGTGCTCTTTTGATTCCCTCGCTAACGCTCAGGATTCTAATATTGAATCACTCGCTGCGCTCGTGATTCATTTTTAGAATCCTTTGCTTGCTCGGTCATCAAAATTGAACACGCGGTTAAAAAGCAACTTTGCACTCTTGTATAACAAATAACTATTTTCATTTAATGGATGGGATGTTTTTTTCCCCAAATAATATATCCACATCTAACAGGTTCTATAATTTTGTCCCGTAGCACGCAAAACCCAAAAAACCTGTTCTATTGTGTGTCTCGCTTGTGCCATGCCATTATTGTAAATATCTCTCCCTTCCTGGCGACACGGTTTACAGAATTGAAAGCGTTTCTTCAACTCTGCCATTAGGCATCGAAACCCTCTGATCCCATTTGCTACCCGATACGAACCATCGCGTATCAGTAACATTTGCCGACCACAGCTTACCCTAGTCAACCCTGTCGACCCCTGTTTTATTATTCCTGGAGGGTGATGACCCTCCTCCAGGGATAGTAAAACGTAAACAAAGACACTTGCTCGAGCCAGCGCGCGATGCTGAGTCTGTTGATAAAAATCAGCCCCTAAATAACGGAATCACTCAGATCCAGCCTGTCTCTTTTTGCTGCCCTTCCCTAACGACGAAGGGCAACCCTACGACCTGCGTAGGGCTGGCCTTAGCGAGTTGTTGCCTAGTTTATAAGTTTTCTGCTCTGGCTGGAGGCCTTACACTCAAGGCATGCGCAGAATAGTCCGGTTAAGCAGAACCCAACCTAATAGATTGGTTTGGGAGATGCCATACATAGAAAAATCGATACGCTTTTAAGTCGGAGTTTACTAGGCAAGCGTGTTCCACCCTAGGCCGGATAATCGTTGTCACCATCATCATCATAGTCCGTAGTTTAGCCACAATATCGAATTAGGTTAAGACCTGTTTATTTTTACAAGTCGAAAAAAAAACATCGCTTCTCCTCAGGCGATATTTGGCCAAACGCAAGACAATTTCGTAAAAGGTCCCCAAACTAGGATATGCCTGTATCTTGTGGCCGGGGTTGCCTTTACTTAAAATTAAATCACACTTGTTGATGTGATAGTTAACAAGCCATTTCGGTCTGAGGTAATTGTGGATTACATTTTATAAAAAGAAATGAGAAAGCAAATAAACAACAACAGTTCGGATCAATATCCAAGATTAATCAGAGTTTGACTAGGTTGGTCAGTGGATGGGTGACCATCCAATACATACCGTGTCCACTGTGCCTCGGAAAGCACATTAAGCCGTTGGTCCCGGCTGTCTTTTTTAGATCATTGACAGTCGTCACAGGTAGTCAGTGGCCCGAAAGTCTGACAATCAGTTACTAACAGTTGTGAAGGTCAGATAGGCAGTCGCTCCACATTGTGTGTTCAGCTACATCCGGTTAGACTGGAAGCTGACCTCAACATACTTAGGAAAAGGCTACACAGATGATGATACAGTATCGCCTTATGAAGATCGTACGGAACACTTATCACGGCAGTCCGATCTGTACTTGCTTGTCCTGTGCTTGTTGTATTGATAGCAAATCAAAACAAAAATTAAAAATAGGAACTTTTGAATGAAATAGGAACGGATCGAATGAATTGTCATGTTCGGTCTTCGTTGGCTCTCTTCAGGAAAGTTACCGCTCTTTTATTTTAAAAGTTTTTCTTTAATTTTCTTCTGCATTTCGTTACCTCAGAATCTTTATTAGGTTTTGAATTCAAGGTTTGTGTTTTACTTTGTAATGATAGTGTATTGAGAAGTTATACTTACTTGATAAGCGTTAGGAATGTAATAATTCAATACCTGTGTATTATTTGTTTACCTATGTTTTATTGGGATACACAACACTAAATCTGTGACCGTTCTTTTTGTGTTTTATTACAGCTTTTCGTTCACGAGGTAGTATCTAAAATAGTCGATAAAACATATAAACGCCCACTTGTAAATAAAACCAACCTTAAAACATTTATTAACTGAGTTACATTTTTCTTTCATGTCACTCAGGAGGCAATGAGTAAATATAAAACGACATATTTTGTTAAGATGCTTTCTTTACAAGCACAAAATTGTTACTAATAAAGCGATAGTGTTAATAAATTTTTGTTCAGAGAGACAAACAAAACTGAAAAAGTAAAAGATAATATTTCTAAAGCCTTCATCAACTGTCATCTCGTCATATTTTTTTTCACAATGAATGTAAAAAATAAATACCCTACCTTTATGAAAAATATTTGAGTGAAATAGACGTCGGAATTCAGGTTCATGATATTTTCTTTGGACTAAAGGAAAAATCCAACTTGCATGGCGAAACTCTGAAGGTATAGTTACAAATTACCAAAATTTTTGACCCTTTTATAACGGAAGAAATTTATGGACACTGACATTATCATGATATTATTGTGTGTGATGCTCTTTTATCAGTTCGAGTTTTATTATGGTTGTGTGAGTTTCATATGTATTGCCGTGGAATAAGAACGTTTATATTATTCTATGGCATTATCCAGACCACAGAAGCGGTGAAATACCTAATTTATCACACCGTCACGCGACAGGTTTGCGTGACCGAATGTGAAATGTCTGAACTGTTTTAGTCTTCTAAGTTAGCAAGGTTATTGGCTATCTCTTTGCCTGGGTAGGGAGCTGTTTTCATATCTCCGGCAGGGTAGCGGGTTGTGGCGATATCTGAGCTTATTTGATAAAGTGAGGGCGTTTTATCGGATGCCGATCGATATGCCACGCCATAGGAGTTACTTCGACAATTTTATTGTTACTTCATGTCGGTCTTGAGACCCATCGTCATGTGAGTATGGTCTAACGTTATGGGTTTCTGCAAATTCCTGTTCAGAGATTTATTGAAGTGTTAAGTTTTTTATATTGGTTAAGAATTTTTGGAGACACCAACCAAAATTCGTTTTATTAAGTTTTAAAAATAACTCGTTGTCAAGGCAAATTAGGAATAGGATAGGGTTTTGGCTTCCCAAAACCAATTGAATTTCTTTCTTTTTCAGAGCCACCGATAAAGCCAATAATTCAATTTTCTCCTTTAACAATGTTACTTTGAAGTTCCCAAATTAATTGTTTCCAATTTTCTATCAGCTGCCAAGAACATTGGTTGGATTTTCATTCTCAATTCTACTGAGGTTCGATCGATGTGATGGCGTGATCGTGAAGAAACTCAATATTTTCTCCGCAAAGAAACCATTAAAAGGTCCACATAACAAGCCTGCAAACATGTAAGTAATTTGAATGGACTACCAACTGACAGCCATTCACTCGATGATTGACGAGCGATTAATATTTCCATGACTAATAAAAGCTTGTACACAAACTACAACGTTACCATCTTTTACAATAATTCTTTAGACTCCAATTGTGTTTTTTGTGAGGAAATGATTACTTAGATTACGATGCTTGCTTGCTTTTTGCTTTAGTCAAGATATGGCGGAAGGCCTACCTTTATCTGAAGGAATTAGGGTAGACGAGGTTGTGGGTACGATTGTGAGCCTTAAAGCTATAATTTTAAAAAGTTAGAATCTGATGGAATCGAAAACCAGGTAATAAATTAGCATGTAAATATTCACTATATGTAGAAGTTTTACATCTCAGCATGTGGTCATGTCTGATGTCAGTATAATAGCAGTGAATTCTAGCAGCTTAATTGCGTAACAGATTTCTAATGGTATTTCCTATCATTTAGAATTTTAACAATATTCATTGCGTTACTTACGCTATCGAGCTAACGGAATATTTGTAACATAGTAAGCAATGAATCAGGTATTTCCTTGCAATTCGTTCGGATTGTGTTTGAAAACGTATTACGCAATTAGGACGTATGACTTTTCATTATCTACCGGAAGTATTTAGACTACTAAAGTTTTAATAATTATTCAAAATTGGCAGGACACATCTATGTTATCTAATTTCAGATGCTCGAACAAGATTTTGTGCCGTTTATGCTCGCCCATTCATTCATATATAAGAATCTTCCATTTTAGGTTTATCACGAACAGCAGTTTACTGTAATTACTTAATTGTTATTGGATATATTTAATATTTAGCTTTTTATTAAAGAAAAACTATTTTCAGATAAACAACTATTAGAAAATGTTTAGATGGTGTCCAATTTTAATATTGTTTTGATGAAAAGGGTCTCGTCATGTTGACGTCGTCGTCAATCCTCGTAACTGCCAGTTTATCTTGATTATGATAAATACGATGATGATATTGATAAATACTTTCAGAATTCCCAAGCACTCATTTACGCAGTCGTTGACCGTTATTGAAACAACAATAATAAAGCTGATCATAAATAAAAAAAATTGTGGTTACACCAAGGTTAGGTATACAAGGTGTTGTTTTGCATCCTCGTCAAAATTCAGAAGGTTGTCAGAAAAGACATAAATAATCAATTAAAATTACGGCACCTACTTAATTATTAATAAACGCTGACTTTTTTGGTTGTTTAAGTTTGTTAGTATTTCAGAATAACCCCCTTAACGTGGTTAAGGGAATAAGAAATTATCGAATAAACGTTTGAGATTATTTGTATGTGTGGAAGCGCAGTTATAGGTCGAGATTCAGACGTGCTGCGTTTAAAACACGGGGGATTCACACTTACTGATTTACCGTAAATAAGAAAAAAGAAATTACCTACCTACCCATTTTATTATTGACTCGGGACGAGAATCATTAGCATAGTTACCTCCTTGAATTTGACGAGGTTGCAAAACAACACCTCGTATATACCCAACATAATTAGGGCGCATGGGGAAACCCGTAAATTATTACTTGAAATTGTACCTATTCACTTTAACTTCAATGTAACTAATAAAAAGAGGTTGGTAAGTTACCTCTGCAATTCACCTTTCAATGACGAGTGATATCGTGAACTAAGCTATTTTTAGGACGAATAATGGGATTCCCTGTAAGCCTGGAAGTCACCGCACCCATAGCGCTACGCTATAATTACCTAGATCAAATGTGACTAAAGTATAAACATTAAACACACAGAACAAAAATTTGACGTAAGAACTGTAACATAACAGTGTACGGGCTGGCACTCTACTATAAATGAAAGGCGTTTATATCATTGATTGAAATATAATTATTGGAAAGTAATCATATAGTATACAGGGTGAATTTTTCAAGTGGGTGCGGATGGCCAAATCTGAAATTATGAGGCATAAAGAAGAATTAAAATTTTCAAGGGATCGGGAGGTTCGAGCCTAATTTTGATAAAGCTAAAACTGCATCATTGGATTAAAAAAAAACAGTCTTCAAAAATTATTGTTTATATCCTTTTTTAGGGTTCCGAACCCAAAGGGTCAAACAGGACCGTATTATTGAGACTTCGCTGTCCGTCCGTCTGTCTGTCACCAGGCTGTATCTCATGAACCGTGATAGTTAGCCAGTTGAAATTTCTACAGATTATGTATTTCTTTTGATGCTATAACAACAAATACTTAAAACAGAATAAAATAAATATTTAAGGGGGTCTCCCATACAAAAAGTGATTTTTTTGCTCGTTTTTATAAATAATGGTACGGAACTAGAGGATTCGATTTCTAAACTTTGACCGGGATCCCGGGATCCCGAGATTCGGGATCCTGGGATCCCGGTCAAAGTTTAGACCCTAAATTTCCAGGATTAAATTTGATCGATCCCGGGATTTTCGGGATTGATACATTTTTTAACCTTTTGAATGCCAGAACATAAAAGCACGTGCGTGCCCTCCACGCCAAGAAACAAATTAACAGCAAAAACTTACAAATAAAAAAAACTAATTTTAAAAGTATATTTTAGTTATACTTGATAAGAAATTTAATTTGAAATATGATAGTATACTTCAAAAATATGTTAAAAGAGAACATGGAAGAGAGTTTAATTTACTGCTCGATGGCAAAACGCGTTGGAATAGAGTATTTACAATGCTGAAGCGATTTGATCTTTTAAAAAAAAGCATGCACAATGCACTTATTGACCTAAATAATCCTGTACAATTTGAGGAATCAGATTTTCAACTCATTAATGAGATAATCAAGGTCTTGGCACCAGTTAAATTATCTGTAGAAGCACTTTGTCGTTCTGACGCCAATTTCTGAACGGCTGATGCGACATTCAAGTTTCTTTTTCAACAACTGCGTTACTATGACTCAATTTTGGCTTCTAGATTGAAGACACATTTATTGATCGTCGACGAAATGAGTTAAGTGGTCTTTTTGTTACCACTTTCCATTACCAATACAATCCCGGGACTATCCCGGGATCCCGGGATTAACTTTAGCTAATCCCGTAATCCCGGGATTATAAAAATCAACCGGGATCGAATTCTCTATACGGAACCCTTCGTGCGCGAGTCCGACTCGTAATTAACCGGTTTTCCTTATAAACGTGCCAGAGTTAATTCCTAAATTACCACAGAGGTAAAGGTCTCTCAAGTATCTTCTCAAAAGCTTGACTGTGGATATTGGAATTAAACAAAAGAGGTCTGTTTGCAAGTTACTTAGGCGATTCTTCTGCACGTTAATATTTTAGTGGATACCTCTACTAAGTGGTAATTGTTTCGCACTACCCTACTTTAATTTTAATGTGCATTTAGTTTGTCCTCATAGAACTACTATGGAAACAGTTTGGTGGACATGTTTATTTAGTTTGAGGGTTATAAATACACATTACAAACTTTACAGCACATTTCCATTGATGCCTTAAATCCCGGAAACGGAAATCATAATCATATTAATGTTATGTTTATGATTAAATAATTTTAGCCTGCTTTTCATACCTCGTTTACGTCAAAAGGTTTACGGTTTACACATCTATGTCAGTTGCCTACGCAAGATGCTCTTGCCTTGATTTTAACGTCACTACAAAATTAACGATTCCGGGCCTTTATGTTATATTATGCAGTTTATAAATTCATTTTTAATAGGGTAGTTTGTTGTAAAATAAATAATAAATATGCACATAATTTTCATATTTTTTTTTATTTTTGATACCTCTATACGCGACGTTCCCTTACGCAATAGAAATACAGATTCCAATAGTTCTACGTCAGTCGTCTACGCAAAATAGAAAAAAATAGAAGGGCCTTGGACTAGACGGTACTACTTAAAATATTTTGATTAAATTTTCCATAAAGTGTAAATATTAAAATTTGCCAATTTTGCACGAGTTCTATGTTTGAAATAATTATGATTTATTCATCTATAGGTAGGTATGCGAACCTATGTAATGCGAACGTATACGATATATAAATAGTAAAAATTGTTTTATATAACGTAACATCACGCTTGTGATCCTCGAAAAGTTACACAGAACTGTACCTAATAGCACACCGGCATTTCACCAGTTATGTTTAACTTCCATGTAATAGGGAGCGAGCCTATTGCCATCAAACAGACCCAAATCCAAGAAACATGAGTGACCCGGGAATCGAACCCAGGACCTCATGCAGTCGGGATTTTGACCACTTGTATTGTTTTGTATGTTTCGGTATAAAAAAGAGATTATTAGGTACTGCTTTTATCAGTTTTACGATAGTTCTAGTTCCCAGGTTTATTCACAAAATTGTGAACTTACACAATAAAACAACAAATTTTTTATCAGCTGTTTTTCTTCCCTACCTTAAACTTTGCTTTAAAATATAACAATAATGGAAATTAGACCAACCTTGTTTACATTGTTGCCTACCCACTTAGCTACTGTCTACTGAAACAACTTTTTTATATTCATAAAGTTTTACTAGCTGTGCCGCGCAACTTCCATTTCCCCGCAACATTTATCATTGCTGCTCCGCTCCTATTGGTCGTAGCGTGATGATATATAGATTTAAACCATCCAGGGCGCCACCCAAACGCATACAAGAAAATTCATTCAAATCGGTCCAGCCGTTTAGTAGGAGTTCAGTGACGTACACGTACAGTAGAATTATATATATAAGATTATAGAATAATAACTTTATTCTATAATCTTTATATACAGGGTGTAGGACTAGGTACCCCTTGCATGGAGCAAAACTTGCTGGGAAATGGATAATATTTTTGATGTTCTATACAGTCGTATGAAATGCACTATTTTAAACATTGTATCTATGGAATGGGTATTTAAAGTTTGGTTATAACATTTTAAACTTCAAAATAATGTTGACCTTAATATCTGCATAACCCAAAGCTTTTCAGGTATGGTCCATTACATACGTAGAAAAATGATCGAAATTAAAAGGAGAATGAGACGCCTTAGCTTCGTTGTACGACTTTTTACACCTCTTATATTTACACAAAATCAATACAGAACCTGCAAGAGTTGACAGATAGCGTGAAATATACGAGAACTCGTATTTCCAATTTATAGTAACTTTTTTCTGTAAAGCGTAAAAATAACAAGCAAGCTTGTATTTTATTCAATTCGTAAGATTTTCAATTTGTATTATTTCTGTAATATAAAGAGGTAACCTAGACTCTATGTACTTATTAAAATTGCGAATAGTTAGTACGTCATAGCTAGAATAAAGCCCATAAAATTGGGTATCATGTTTTAAATGTTGTTATTAAATTAATTGGTAGTCATTCCTAGTAATCTTGACCAAACTATAGTCTGTGCAACGAGTTTAAAACAAGTTACAAGGTTTTAACCTAATTAAGAAGATCATGTCTGGAATCCGCTTGCAAGACCTGTATAAAAACTGGAAGAAGGGAGCAACAAAGAAACCAACGAATGACAACTTCTTTTGTTTAAAACAGAGTCAAACAACGAAGCGATCACTTTATTTTAATAGTTCATGTCAACAAAAAAGAATAATAAAGTGATTTCAATAAACAGTTTTATAAAGTGTTGTTTTTGTCAGACTTCCTGCAAATCGTTCACGCCAATGAGGAAATATCTTTTTTATCGACTTACAAACTATTTGTGTCTTAAAAAAATATGCGTCAGATATTCTGCTTAAAAATAATGTGGTATAAATTACAGGCGAAATTGCTAGAGCTGTATGCATCTACATAGATCTACATAGGCTTAGGAACAGAATTTCCAGTTTCCTCCGTAGTTTATCAAGGTAGTATTTCAGATCACGGATCGTTGGTTCTGACGCCATCGAACGCGTAAGCTGTCGACTAAGCCCCGGAGCCGTGTTGTAGCTGTAAACTCGGACCAACCTATCAACATCCAGGATCCCAGCTGTTCCTAGTAACAACATATTTTGAACCGTATCGTTCACACTTCAATAAAGACGAAATTTTCCGAAATCCTCCTGGGAACTTAAAAATCTGGAATATTCATCTTTGAAGCGAATAAAATCGCGCATCTCCTAGTAAAGAATAATGTAAACATTTCGCTTCTTAAAGCTCATAAAAGTTTTCTTGAAAATCGTAAAAATAAGGGCTCTTAAAATATATATCTTGTCTGAAATGCTTCGTGACAATAACAAATACGTCGTTATAGTACTTTCATTTGATGACATCACAGCGTATTTATATTTTTAGAATGAAATCCACGAATGTGTAACATGTAACATATTATTCTCAAATACATAATATAATGTTGCCCATTTATCAAAGTCCGGTCTAAGAATAGCCCCTGACACTTTGCGTGGGTGAATCGACCGACTAAGAATCAAAGAAATTTCTGTTTACAAAATACTCGGCCTACGTACGTTACTTTTACTACAGCATATCGTAATTTAGATCCCCACTCTAGTATTTCTCGTAGCATGAATTGCCTGCTACGAATGCATCTACAATTGTTACGGCTTGAGAGTGCTACGTGACGTCGCCCGTAGGCCGTAGTCATTCGCTAGCCTACCTGTACGTACGAGGCTAGGTGCAGTCATAGCCATCCTGTAGCGTAGGCGGCTTTGTACCGGCTGTTTTACCCCAGTGGTTCTACGATTGGTCGACCATACACGATGCAGGCTAACAGGAAATCGTGCGTCAAATACACTAGTTAGAAACTGCAATGTATGTCATCTTTTTAGAGGATTTTTATTCTGATGTCGAAAATAAAAATAAAAGTTTTGGATTTAATGTTATGTAACCACCGGCGGCCAAGGTTTGTGATTACTATCTGAGTTATTGTTTTCGGTATATTAATTTAAATATTTATTTCGAAAATCATCCATATTGTTAGTATAGAAAGTTACAAACTACTGTGTGAGCTCTCATTCTCTCATGCTCTAAAACCACAGAAATGTGTTCCTACAATAAGATTAAACTTTTTAAAAGCGGACTATGTGGCAATCAATACAACATTAAAGGAGGTTGATTGGACGGCAGAGTTGCAGTCTTCCATGACTGTCGATCAGATGGTGGACAAATTCTATAGTATATTGTATGACTTAATACAGAGATACGTACCACAAGTTGTCATTAGAGCAAATAAGTATCCATACTGGTTCTCTAAGGATCTTATTAAAAGGCTAAACGAGAAAAACCGATTACGACTTAGAATTAAAAAATATAAAAATCCCTTAGACATTCTTGCTTTGGAGTCACAAAAAAAAAGATGCAACCGTATGGCTACTGACTGCTATAATACATACATTGCTGATATAGAGACTAAAATTACATCGAACCCAAAGTATTTTTGGAGTTATTTAAAGATGAAGAAAGGTGGAGCTAGTAACTACCCTAGTTCTATGACAGATGGTGTGAACAGTTCCGAGAACATCAAAGAAATCTGTAACTATTTTGCAACTCACTTTTCTAAAGTGTATCGTACTGATCAAAGTGATGTGCGTTTAAATTTGGATAGCTGCCTGAGTAATAATATCTTAAGCCAACTAACCATATCCCAAGATCAGATCCTCAGAGAACTAAATAAAATAAAGGTTAACAAGGGCGCCGGCCCGGATAATATACCTTCCTTGTTTTTACATAAGTTATCAGATAGTCTCTCGTTGCCATTAAGCATTTTGTTTAATTGTTCATTGCTTCAGGGTATTTTTCCGAGCATATGGAAGGAAACTAGAGTTGTGCCCATTTATAAGAGCGGTGATCAGTCCGATGTGACCAACTATAGACCCATAGCCATTCTCTCTGTGCTGGCAAAAGTCTTTGAAGCACTTATATGTCCTGTATTGTCCAGACATATGTCACAATTAATAATGGACAACCAATATGGGTTTATGAAAGGTAAATCTACTGCTACAAATTTGGTGACTTATGCTGAATCTATTATTGAAGCAGTTGACGCGCGTATTCAGGTCGATGCAGTCTATACCGACTTCAGCAAGGCATTCGACACAGTGGATCACAATTTGCTTGTTGAAAAGCTGAAAATGTATGGTGTGTCGGATCCTTTGCTGAGCTGGTTCAAGTCATATCTGTCAGAGCGTACGCTTAGGGTTGTGATGAATGGCTGCTGCTCAGATTCATACATAGCCACTTCAGGAATTCCCCAGGGATCTCACGTAGGACCACCCTTGTTCATCCTTTTCATCAACGACATATACAAGTGCTTTCAAAACTCTAATATATATTTATTCGCTGACGACCTCAAAGCCATAAAAGCAATTAGTAAGCCAGCTGATTCGGAACAGTTTCAGGGCGATTTAGATAGGCTAAGTAAATGGTGTGAGCATAATAAAATGTCTTTAAATATAAACAAGTGTAAGCACATAAAATTTTCCAAAAAAAAAAAAAAGATCTCAGCCACAGCGTACCATTTAAATGGTCAACAGCTTGAGGAAGTGGAATCTATACGAGACCTGGGCGTTCAATTTGATAAAAAGTTAAGTTTTGCTGAGCATATTGACAAAATTACACTAAAAGCAGCAAAAATACTTGGTTTTGTCATGCGAGAGTGCAAAACCTTTAAAAAAGTTAAAACCAAAAAAATTATGTATAACGCGCTAGTCAGAAGTCACCTAGAATATTGTAGTGTGGTCTGGTCTCCTAAATATAATGTGCACATCAAGCGTATCGAACGATTGCAGAAGAGGTTCTTATGGCATCTGACTTACCATTGTAATATGGGTAAAAGTCTCAAATCGTACCGGGACAGACTGAAATATTTTGGGATGGTCTCGTTGGAAAAACGACGAGATATGTTTGATTTAATTTTCCTCAAAAGGCTAGTAACAGGCTCTTTGAACTGTACTGAGCTGCTCAGTAAAGTGTTCTTCCATGTGCCACGAAACATACCAAGAACATCCAATAGGAAGCTGTTTTGCATGCCAAAATGTAAAACAAATTTAAGGCAACATTGCCCACTGTATAGAATGTTTACTGTGTACAAAGAACACGATGAAGATATCGACCTATGTCACACATCTGTGCCTGCTCTCAGGAAAATCTTAAATTGTAATTCGCGTAATAATTATGTTTGATTCTATATGTATGCTTCTGTTTGTTTATTTGTATTCATTCTTTTTTTTCATTCTTTCTTTCTTTTTTTTTTGTTGTTAGCTAAGTAGATGTTAGCTGTAGGCGCATAAAATAGTGCATGTAGTGCTCTTCTTTAAGTGATGGGGCACTTAGATTTAAGTTGGTATTGTTTTTTCTAATATGTGTAGTGTACTCATTGTTGAAGAGCCAAATTAAATAAATAAATAAATAAACTATGTTAGTAGCACTAAAAAACTAAAAAATAAATAAAATACCACAAAAACTGAACTACTACATGACACATAATTATTATATCAATAACAATGTCATTTAAGATATCTTTCCTCAGCATCGGGCCCGCAGCTAAGTCTACGGGACCAGTGCATTAGAAAAGGGCAGTCTAGCCGCTCCACAATAACCTTTTCGAATGCTATTGGAGCTTCCACGTATCCTACGCATTAAAGATGCCGTTCTTTCGCGCATGACTGACTCAAAACTACACATATATACTATAAGCTATACATATAGCCTCGGCCAACATGCCTGACGCACTACAGAATCGCGGAAGCCCCAGTAGCACCCAAAAAGCATTATTGTATTGAACCCGGAGGGCGTTGTATGCTCTCTGCTTATATCTTACCCACAGGCTGCAGGTGAAAAACATCTGGCAGTATGCCTTAAACAGCACACACAAATCGGCAGTCATTTTCACGTATTTAATACACCTTGCAAACTTGCGTCGTTCGCTCTCTTTCTACATCTTCGTCATCAAATTGGTTTTCTGGAACCACGACACAACACGAAACCCCATAACCTCACATTTCCTGAAATTTTACTGGAGACCATGAGCCGAAGCCAATAACTGTCCAAATAACTGTCTGAGAACATCAATCGAGGGACTCACCAGCACCATGTTAATGCTTTTCTCTTTTTCTGTATGGACATGGTTTTATTATTATTTTAAGTTTGTAAATAATCAGAAGGATATTAAAACCGTCCTAATTATCTTTCTACATACCTACGACTTCATTAGGCGACTGTTAAAAAAAATAACAACGTTTGTTTACGTTTAAAAACGTAAAAACCCAATTACTAATAATTTATATTGATGGTACAAAATTAACAACCCAATATGCGTTGTATCTTTTGAAATACTTAGAAGTAACTTTAATTCAATCATCAACGTATTTTTTTTAGCAAAAGAAACCGCAGCATTATGTTAATGATTCATATATTTATGTCATTAGTACGGACAGAAAATGAATCGGCAAGCGCGCCTGTGGTGGCATCATGCGACCTACTTACCAGTCTACCCACACCTAAGCTCGAATCTAGTCGTGATGTTTCGAGCTCGCAACGAGGACGACAATGAGTATCTGATCGCACAACACAACTTGATAGGCCAAAAGGAAGTCGTCTAAAAGAAAGAAAAACTACTCCACTAGTTTTATTTTTCCAAAATGTTAGTAGCTAGTCTGGTTTCAAATTAAATAATTATGTTAAAAGCAAAATAATTAAAGCAATTTGTAAAGGTGTCTTCTTCCTGGGGAAGTAATTTTAATTATTTTATTCATTCAATTCATTCATTTATTGCATCAAATATGGTAGGTACATGAAGTTCTTATATAATATATTTAGTATCACACATTTGGCCAATATATAGCATGCAATATTACAAGATTCTGCACTTAATTTAAGAATTACTAGGTAACTACATACTTAACAATGTTAGATTTTCCAGTACCCAGTTAAACATATCTGTGCTTTAATGTATAAAATTTACAGGGACATTTTTGAAAGTACTCATCTATCGAATAAAAACACTCTTGTAACAACCACTTCCGCAACGCAACACAAAACTTATTGAAGGGTAGTTGAGTAATTGACCTAGGCAAGGCATTGTAGATTAGGGGGTCCATGTAAACGCTGCTCCGCCGAAAAAGTTCTAGCTTTGGAACGGGCATTTCAAAATCTAAATGCGTAGGTTTCCTTTTATTTGTGTTATCTTTCCGTTCGAATAGTTCAAGATTGGACCTCACAAACCTGGCAACTTCGTAAATATAAATGCATGGGACGGTCAATAGATTGTGCGACTTGAATATAGGTCTGCATGAGTCAGACCACTGCATTTTGAATATAGCACGAATGCACTTTTTTTGGGCGATGAAGATCTTCGCCATTTCGGACGAGTTTCCCCACACAACTATACCGTATCGTATTACTGAGCAGACGTATGCGTGATATACCATTACGGCGGTCCGCAAAGATGTAATATTTTTAATTCTTTTTAGAGCAAATACGAATTGATTGATTTTTTTTGAAATTATTTCGATGTGATTCTTCCAAGTAAAATGCTCATCAATTGTTACACCCAGGAATTTTGCATTACGTACCTGTTCTATATTATTGTTTTTCAGTGCAACATTAAAGCGCACAGGTTTACTTTTAAATGTTTTGCAATGAAGCACTTTAGTTTTGGAAATATTTATTTTTAATTTATTAATATCTAACCATTTTATAATGTCATGTAATGTTTGTTTAATTTCAATGTCAAAACTTTGTACATTTTTACATTTGATAATAATAGTGGTGTCATCGGCGAACAATACACACTGATGTTTTATTGCCTGAGGCAGATCATTTATATAAAGAAGGAATAATAATGGCCCCAAGATACTACCTTGTGGTACACCACAGCAATTAGTCCGTGCTTCAGAATCAAAATCTTCTAAAGTGTTACTTAATTTATTTAATTTTGTCAACCTCGTTACCTGATTTCTGTCAGATAGATAAGATTGAAACCATTCTTTTGCTGGACCTCTGATGCCGTATCTTTCAAGTTTTTCTAAAAGCTGCGCATGATCAACACGATCGAACGCCTTACTTAAGTCTAAAAGCAATGCGCAAGTTGGTATTTTATTATTAATATTCGTCATCATTGCTTTCACTAGCGTAAATATTGCCAAAGTCGTCGATTTATTTTGTCTAAACCCGTATTGTTGGTCAACAAGAATGTTGTGTTTAGTAAGAAATTTAATCACTCGTCTGTACATAATTTTTTCAAATATTTTTGATATAATTGGAGTGAGAGCGATAGGTCGGTAATTGTCAACGTCTGATTTTGACCCTTTTTTGTGTAACGGCTTTATCAGAGACAGTTTAAGCCTATCAGGAAAGCGGCCCTGTTCCAAAGATAAATTGACAATGTGAGCCAATGGCGATGCTATATGTTGAGCGATTTTTTTAACGAGCTCGGTTGTGATGTTATCATACCCAGCCGATTTAGTGTTTTTTAAAGACATTATTATACGATATATTTCAGAGTCGTTAGTTGGTTCTATAAATATACTTTTGTCATTTAATTCTATTTTTAACCCCCGACCAAAAAAGAGGGGTGTTATAAGTTTGACGTGTGTATCTGTGTATCTGTGTATCTGTGTATCTGTGTATCTGTGTATCTGTGTGTCTGTCTGTGGCATCGTAGCTCCTAAACGGATGAACCGATTTGGATAAAAGTGGTGTCGTTTGAAAGGTATTTTAATCGAGAGTGTTCTTAGCTATGTTTCATGAAAATCTACTCAGCCGTTTGAAGATCATCACCTCTTTTCTAGTTGATGTAGGGATTTAAAAAAATTCACATTTAGTCTATTTGAAATTTGAAATGTTGTCGCTTGTCACCATTGTCACTTGGCAGTGCTGAGTAGGGGGGGGTGCACCCCCTCCCCCCAAAATTTATATTTTGTTTAATTTATATCTTTGCTTGGTTTCGTTAACCAGGAGTAGGACAGTCAAGGCTAGGAAAAAATAAAATAAGATTAAAAAGCATGAAAAAAAATTAAATTAAAAATTTAAAAAACCCCCGACACAAAAAAACCTCTAAAAAGCCAAAAATAAATTAATCCAAGCGTCGTAGCGTCGGGGGACCGCTAAGAAGAGCGCTTAGTACAAGCACAGAACAAAGCGGTCCCCCGACGCTACGACGCTTGGATTAATTTATTTTTGGCTTTTTAGAGGTTTTTTTGTGTCGGGGGTTTTTTAAATTTTTAATTTAATTTTTTTTCATGCTTTTTAATCTTATTTTATTTTTTAACCCCCGACCAAAAAAGAGGGGTGTTATAAGTTTGACGTGTGTATCTGTGTATCTGTGTATCTGTGTATCTGTGTATCTGTGTATCTGTGTGTCTGTCTGTGGCATCGTAGCTCCTAAACGGATGAACCGATTTGGATAAAAGTGGTGTCGTTTGAAAGGTATTTTAATCGAGAGTGTTCTTAGCTATGTTTCATGAAAATCTGCTCAGCCGTTTGAAGATCATCACGTCTTTTCTAGTTGATGTAGGGATTTAAAAACTTTCACAGGTAGTCTATTTGAAATGTTGTCGCTTGTCACCATGGGCATTGCTGAGGGGGGGGGGTGCACCCCCCCCCCCCCAATTTATATTTTGTTTAATTTATATCTTTCCTTGGTTTCGTTAACCAGGAGTAGGAAAGTCAAGGCTAGGCAAAAATAAAATAAGTTTAAAAAGCATGAAAAAAAATTAAATTAAAAATTTAAAAAACCCCCGACACAAAAAACCTCTAAAAAGCCAAAAATAAATTAATCCAAGCGTCGTAGCGTCGGGGGACCGCTAAGAAGACCGCTTAGTACAAGCACAGAACAAAGCGGACCCCCGACGCTACGACGCTTGGATTAATTTATTTTTGGCTTTTTAGAGGTTTTTTGTGTCGGGGGTTTTTTAAATTTTTAATTTAATTTTTTATGTATGTCAGTTTTATCATTTTTAAGAGTAGAGCAATTATCATTATTATTAGAAATGTCAACAAAGTGATTATTAAATTTATTAGCAATGTCAGATCCAGATGTCAAAGTTATACTACCATCAATAATTTTGCCGATATATTCCCTAAACGGTTCGTTACCCATGTTGCGCTTCACAACATCCCACGTGGCTTTAATTTTATTACGCGAAGAAGTAATGTGTCTTTCATTACACAAGGACTGTAGGTTATTCATGCACTTCCGTAATAGTTTAGAATACGCTTGGAACTTACTCTTATTTTCATTATTTTTATTTAAATAATACTTGTACCTTAATGAGCGCTTAGTATTACAACATTTCTTTATGCCTTTTGTAATCCATTTAGGTTTACCACTATTGTGTTTTATTTTAACTCTAATACAAGGGAAACATAGTTTATAAAATAATGTCAACAAATCATGAAACTTGTTAAAAGCTTCATTGGTATCTGTTATACCATAGACTTCACTAAAACTTATGCAGTTGATGTAATCCACGAATTTTGCAACGTTCTCTTTATTTAAATCATTTATAGTCATGAAACAGTAATCCACTTCCACTCTGTTTAAAGTATTCTGTTCAATTTTGACTAGTTGAGCTGTATTATGATCAGACAGGTACAAATTATATGTCTTACCAGTGACACTATGAATATTGCTGATAATGTTGTCTATACATTTATTAAGCCTAGTCGGTTCATGTATGTGATATTTGAGCCCATAATTAAGCATCAATTCTTTGAATGTAGTACTAGTTTTATCAGATAACAGTAAATCTATATTAAAGTCGCCACAAATTACTATATTGCATTTTTTGTGTTGAAGTTTTGTCATAACTTTCGTAAAATTATCAAAGAAAATATTAATATCAGAGTTTGGTATCCTATATATACAAATTATAATTAGCTTTAGCTGTTTTATTTCAACACCACATATTTCGAAATGTTTATCAATAGCAAATTCCTTAACTGCATCTAGCTCTACACATTCGAAACCCTTTTTACACAAAATGCACGTGCCTCCGCGTCGTTCTAGTCTCGAATAGATTGCACCGAGATAAAAATTATTTAAGTTCAAATATTTTTCTTCACTTCTTTTTATGAAATGTTCACTGAGACATACCACTACCACATTTTCATTTAAATCATGCAGCTCACTTAGTGCTACCTCTAAGTCTTGTATTTTATTCAAAGCGCCAGCAATGTTTTGGTGAAACACTGAAAACTCATTTTTGGTCACGAAAAAGATGATTCTTTGTCCCCGCAGAATCATTTGAGTCTATCTGTGAGGTTATTTTCAGAGATTTAAAATAATAAGGTATCGTGCCTTTCCTTGGTTCAATATTAATGTTATTAGTTACTGTTCGATCATTCCGGTTTACCTGCGAGGTTTTATTAGTTAAAGGAAAATAATAAGGTATTGTTCCTTTCTTTGATTTTACGATATAATTTTTTTTCCGGAAATAATGAGATAATGTTTGCTGAGTGTCAATACCCTTTTTGAGTTTGTGGTTGTTATAAGAGAGGAATTTGTTGCTGTACTGGATAACATTTATCTGATGAATTATTTGTCGTGCAACATTCGTTATATTGTCTGTTTCAATAAATGTACAGTTTTCATAATTTCGGATAAGTAGCTTTAGCTGATTATTTAGTTTACATTCATTAAGGAAAAGATTATTAAATATATTTACTACAAATACATTGCAATTTTTAAGAAAATGTAATGCAATAGATATTTCTGACATAACCTCTACTGGATTTACATCATTACTCCCTGTCATAATGATAACATTGTCGGTTTTTGATAATGTCTTAGCCATGTTGCTACAGTCTGACAAGACATATTTCGTTCTTGCGTCTGGTCTTGTTATAGATTGTATTTTATAATCCTTGATTATAAGTTCACTTTTATTCTCGATAATCGTTTGAACAATGCCTTTACCTTGATTATCCGATAGAAGAAATATTTTTCCACATTCTTGATTACATAAACGGTCATTATTCTCAAATTGAGCCTGATTTTGCTGTTGCTCAGTTGGTGCTGTTGCATTCTTCCCTACACAGGTGCATCCCAAATTATCATTGTTAATAACATTAATGTCAGTATTAATAAAATTGTTGTCAGTTTGTAAGCTTATGTCATTCCTAGTGTTATTACATTTTAAATGGCCTTGATTATCTCGTTTATCTTTAGTATTGCATTCATCTAAGCTCGGTTCCAGTCGTAGGCTCCCAGTATTCAATACTTCTCTTTCCTCTTTCGAATGCCGTAATTTATCCCCTAGTTCTTTCATGGTGACGTTCCGAGGAGTAGTGACATACCCGTCTTCTGTACTTATAGTCAAACATTTGTGAGTTCGTTTTTTCTGGGACTTTGGTGTAGCCCTTCTTAATGTTGACAGAGGACTTTTGCATAATTGTTTCAAAGCAATCATCTGTTGATTGAGATGTTCAATTTCTTGTAACAGACTATTCTTTTCTAAGATTATTGTGTCAAGTTCCTTTTCTGTACTCCGTAATTGCGATTTTAAGCTATAAATTTCTTCTTTTAATTCTTCAATATAGCTATGATTAACATTCGTAGATAGGTCTAAACTTTTTGTTAAATATTCTGAGTCCGTGCTAATGAGAGAAGTGTTAAGAGATTCTGTCGATCTTGATGTAAATAATTTTCTTGGTTTAACGTTTACATTGAGTTCATCCATTTTCTAAACTGTGATTTTCCTTTTGTAGGTAGGTGGAGAATCGCTAATTATAAATCTTTTTGTTTTTGAAAAATTTTTATATTCAGAACTATTCTTCAAATTAGTAGATTTTTCCAAAATAGTCGATTTTTAAGGTGAATGCTTTAGTCCGAAAAGACTCGTATCTAAGATTGTAAATTATGTTTCCGAACGATAGTGATTGTGTCAAGAGTTTTACTGTATTCCAATTGGTCACTTACGTGATTCGTCAGCTGGTGCAGAGGTTTATTTTTGATTTTCATTGGCTATTTAGCAGTATGATAAGTTGACTAACCGATTTTTAAGAAAAAACGGATTCACCAGACCTCTTATTCCAGTTTTTACGAAAAATATCACTTCACCATGTCAATTCTTGCTATGAAATGTTATTTGAGCATTCGCCAAGCACTGTTTTGTTAGTTCACAATACGAACAGTTAGTTTAAATCTCACTTTGTGTTCCTTTGTAACACACACGACATAGTTCACGTTATTATGTGTTGCACTTATTTTCCCGTCCGAATAACATTAGCACTCACTTATTGTGCACTTTAGTCCAAATCCTCACTATCAATTTGTCAATAAATAGCACTTTTCTATTTTTAACGAATATAATATCAAGGAGCCAATGTTTACTTTAAGGCAGTGTTGCCAGTCCAGTATTGAATTCCCTTTGTCCCCTTTAACGGGGACATGGCCTACGGCGACAACGGGAATACAGGGCAAGGAGCAGGGGGTACTAGAAATATTGACTACTTAATAAGTCTGTTCCACGTGCTACTATGTGGTAGAAATGCTTCTAGGGTTTACCCCTAGCATTTTTTTCTAGGATACTATAAAGACTTCTGCCCACTAAACCGTACCGTACGACGCCCGTGCTATGAACGTCTCAGGCAGAAAAGTATCTTGTGTTTTGAAAGGTATGAGACTATGCTCACAAGGGCGTTCGATCACCGACCAACACCGTCGCGTCGCGTTTTTACAAGAATTTATAAAAAGTGTTGTTTTGCAACCTCGTCAAAGTTCAGGAGGTTGTCACAAAATACATAATACAAATATAATCAAATTAAATTACGGTACCTAGTATTATAAAAAGTCTGTTTTCATTTGTTTTTTATTTTTTATTTTTCAGTGTTTCAGAATCAGAATAACGTTTGCGTGGTTCAAGGAATAAGATACTAACCTAAAAAACGTTTGAGATTGTTTGTATGTGTGAAAGCGTGATTATAGGGCAAGGATCAGACAAGCCGTGTTTAAAACACGGTTGGTTCAGACTTACCGAGTTTCGTAAAACATACCTACCCCTTTTATTTTTGATTCGGGGTCTAGAATCATTCGCATAGTTACGTCCATGCATTTGACGAGGATGCAAAACAACAGCCTGTATAGGTTTAACCGCGTATGATGAACGTTCTAAATCAGTTATAAACGGGTATGATACGCTGTTGCTACGTCCTAGTGGGCATAATTATTTATAGAACGGTCATGGCATGGTACGGTGTAGTGGGCATACTCCTTAATAAACAAAACATAAAGGTCAAATAAAAACCAGTTTATCGTGAAATAAAAAGACTGCACATACATAATATAGATTTAAAACTGCAGTGTTAATATTCAGTTTGATTTCATTTTAAATCATTTCCTGAACAAGTGTCCTCATATTTTTCTTGTAAAAACCGGTAAATGCTTCGCTTCTACTGGACTGGCTGTCCATTTAAATGTCAGCATAAATTTTGTTGAAGACTAAGCAATAAACTGTCATATGAATTTTAATATTAAAGATGGTATATTTAACTAAACCTACGTAACTGTTCATTGCATAAACATTGGAGAAATCTAACTTATGTCATGCATACAACATGCATGTAGAAGCACTAAATAAAAATAAAAAAAGTTCCAAGTAGAAACCTACCTGGAACCACTTTTTATATTATTTATCTGTATAAAGTTGTCAAGGTAATAAAATAACATTCGTCGTAATTATGTACATGAATGCATAATCATAAAATCAAACAATTTAAATATGGTATTGAGAAAAAAAATGCAAGCCAATGGACAAACCTGTTATGTATGTACCATGTTTTTACTTTTTACATTATATCTGTCCATTCCAATATGATAGACTAATCAAAAAATGAATCGTGTTTTAAATAAATAAAAAAGGTGCTGACATTCATACATATGTACTGACAACCATATCAAATATCTTATGTGTGTTTTTCAACGTTGGCACAGAATACTGAAATCCTCGCTTCTTCAGCTCGTTTCAGTTCCCAAAGAAAACAATACTTCCGTAAGGCCGAGAATGGCATGCAGTTGCCGTTCTTCGTAGTTCCATAACACCTACTAGTGTGAATGTAGGGATAATTGATTTGAGCTTTAATATCTTCACGCTCGGTTACCTTTACGGGCTGAGCATAACTCGTAGGTTTATGTATGGAGCCGCATTCGCCTTGGTACTATTCCGTTCTTGGCTATACATAATTATGTGTACTGTTATGAGAAACCTAAATAAACACCTAAGGAAAATATACCCACGAACACCAAGCGAAAATCGAAGCACACTATAAGGTTTTCGATGAGCCGACAGTTGCAATTCCATCAGGTCAATTTTAATTAGGCAATTCACCCGCTTCTCTTTCATTTTTTATTTGTGATGATCTCCAAAACAAACAAATTCTTAAAATGAAAAAAAAAAATGTGAAACTTTAAATATGTTCATGAGAGACGGGACCACCGCGGAATAATATTCTTCCAAACCGAAAAAAAAAACACATCGAAATTGGTTCGCAATTGCCAAAATATCACTAAACATACACACAAAATTTTCAGATCAATTGAAAGCTCCTCTTTTTGGAAGCCGGTTAAAAAAAAACATTGTAAGAACCTATATTTGAGGGTTGCTCTTGCTTTTCCTGGGATCCTATCCTCGATCCCGACTTATACCTCTCATCATCAGCTCAGCAACATGAGATGATCATTTTCAGACAGTAAACCTTTGTGGACCTATTCAATTTAGAGAGTCCCCTCGATTTATCTAGGATCCCATCATCAGATCCTGACCAGGGGACCACATGGGAAGTATACTGTTTCAAACAATGCCCATAAAAATTGTAGGTTGCCCTTAATTTTCCAGGAATCCCACCATCAGAGCCTGACTTATACCTTCCCAATCGGTGAACATACATAAAAAAAATACATACAGTCGATTAGAGAAACTCTTTTTTTTTTTAGTCGCTTAAAAAGATGGTTTCAACTAAACAATTTTCTACTTTTCGCTGGGTAAGTCCCAGAGGGTAAGTGTGTATTAAAAATAATATTATTTTACACTGGTTATAACAAAATAAGAGCGCTAGTAATAAGTCATGAGAGGGGTTTACTTAAACTATAAATATTAAGAAGCTTTAATTTTACACGTCATTAACAAATTATTTTCAAATTATTTTTTTATTTTAAATGGGTTTTCTTAGCTTGGTTAGCTTTTCAGCTAACCAAGCTAAGAAAACCCATTTTGCACATGTACATAATTTCCTCGACTCATGAACTTAGGTACGAACAAGTTATGAAAATATTATACCAACTTATCCTATTAAAATATCCTGATCATAATTTTATATGGTGTTTCTGTATGGTGTCGGACGTAAAGAATAGCACCATCCCATTTCTTCCCGTGGGTGTCGTAAGAGGCGACTAAGGGACTTGCCAGAGAATGGGCAGCAGCGTTCTCTGTGCTTTTGTAACAACCGTACTGCGATCGCCAACCCGCCTGCCAAGCGTTGCGATTATGGCAAAACAACCCTTATGTTATTAATGTGGCGTTGGGGGAGGCCTTTGTCCAGCAGTGGACGTGTTTCGGCTGAAATGATGATGATGATGATAATTTTATTAAATTAACATTTAAAAATTGATGTTAGTTATGAAGCTGCTGATAATTATAAATCTTATATAAATAATCGTATTAATAACAAGGTAAAATATTTCTATTTACTTAGTGAAGTGATTCGGAATCAGAATTCCGGTTTTGGAATTTTCCTTTAACAGTTAATTAATTGATTTTGTGGTAATAAATTAACTTTACGTTAGATTTTCATTTGAGAAAAGACGGCATATTTATGGATCTTTGGACTTTCGCAGATTAATTATATCTCAAGTTATTGTAGCGGCAAATTCATAACAATCACGAAACAATTTTCCTCACTGCAATATCAGCCTATTAATATCCGCAGTTCTAAAAAGTCGATCACGAAACTTGCGTAGAATATTAATGAAAATTTAAAGTTCTGAAAACTTTTGGAATGTGCCGCGCCTGCGAGAGTTCTCGTCAATTTTGATGGTTAGTTTTCTTTAGTGTTTATGTAATAGTAGTTTAATAGGGTAGCCAATGATGCACTTAGGAGAGATGGTGCTAGAGATGTGCCGACATTGACCTTAGAGCAGCATAAGGTGAGCACACGCGGGCACGCGGCGGCCAGCGCGCGGATGTTTTCAGTCGCGATTTGTCCGCGCCGCAACTTTGTCGTTCGGGCGACGCACAAGCGCCCAGTTTCCGCGGTATACGTCTTCGGTTCAAGTGCGTGGTTTTAACGTTAAAGTGATAGTGTTGGGCTGTCCAAGTTATACATTGTACACGACAAGATCGGATTGTTGAGAAGTTTTTTTTTCACGTGGATGCTGTGCTATTTCAAAGTATGTATGAAAATAAGTTGTTGTTTCTCGTAATTCAAACTTTTACTTTGTGGTTTAAAGTAATTTAAAAAAAAAAACTTGTTTATTTTTTAGATTTCTGCGTCATTTCTATACTTGCTTAGTATATTTTCAACTGATGCCGACCTCGTTGAATGTATTTCTTTATCACGGAACGTTAAAATCGTCACGCTAACTTTTACATAACTCGCTAGATATTAGCTTAACCATATATTTCCAAAAGTCTATTAGATTTTTTGATACTAATCATAATTTTTATTCTGCATGGGGAGATTAATAAGTATATGATTAAAATACAACAATTTTATTAAATGGTCTGCACAATTTACTGGTTTTATGTAACTTTGTTCCGAATAAATATTTTAACATTAAATTGACGGCTCCGATCATTTGAATAAATAAGGTGAATTTAATTTAACGACAGTTCGATCATTCCGCTAGCTAAGCTAGCAGTATCGTCACAACTTTAGTATTTTCCCCATTGTTTGTCCTTATTTTAATTATTATTTATATTACGATAAATATATATATATATATATTTATTTATTTGTTGTATTTTGATATACATATATTTATAGTATTTTATATATCCTTGTAGTTGGTTTTAGTATTATATGAATAGTATTTTATAGATATACACCTACCACTGCTTGTCTCTGCATCACCCAAAGGTTGACTGGTAGAAAATGCCTATGGCATTAAGTCCGCTTCTGTACTATGTGCTTGAAGTGTTAAATAAATAAATTTCGGTGGTTCAAAGTTGAAGTGTCAAAACACAAATGGATAAAAACAAAATCAACTGAATTTGTATGATTTCATTGAATTGCTAATTAAGCACCTACATGACAAATCAATAGCTGCGGTCTCTGTTGAATTTTCAATGGAAATGTATGAGAACACTCGTGCAAATGACGAAATGACTTCAAAACCGTAATCGTGATTCACGGAAATTCCTGAAATGAATTGTTGTTTTGAGAGTTGCCCACAATTATTTTCGGCGCATGAAATAATCAAAAAGTTAAGTTTGTTTCTTTTTGTCAAGTTTAGATTCAATATGAAAATGGAATTAAAATTAAATCAATATTGGAGTCGTTGTGATTTTTTTCTATGCTCTTATAACTGAAACAGTGGCCATTTTGGGAACTTTGGTACCTTTGAAATTTTTCTTTAAAGCCAAAATCATGACTTATTAAGAAATCGATTCCTGTAACTTTTAATTTCCATTCACTTTAAATATAGGTGAAGTAATTTAGAAATAACTGTTTTTTTTGTACCCTATCACAATGTTGTCGTATTTAACCCAATGGTTGACTGGTAGAGAATGCCTTGTGGCATTAAGTCCGCCTATGTACCACTATTGTACCTACATGAAGTTTAAATAAATAAATAAATATTTAGGCTTAAGTAAATGTATAAATATTATTAATAAGTCATAATTTAGGTAATATTTTTTAGATACGAAGAAAAACGGAGTTTCCTATCGTTTATAGATAAGTTGATCTATAAACGGGTAATTCGGGTCAGTAACGGTAATTCGGGTGACAAAAAAGGTATTTCAATGAAAAACATTTAAATGTTGTTTACCTCAGAAAATTGCTTCTGCTAGGTTTAATTAGATCGCCTGACGAATTGTTTTCGAGTCAATATAAATAATAATTAAATAAATTAAAATAGCTCTCGCAGACGAAACTGTGGTATTTAAAGCACTTCCATCATTCGTAACAATAAAACATTTTGCCATAGTAATCAAAGAAAAGAATCGTCTGTATGGTGTCGGACGTAAAGAATAGCACTATCCCATATCTTCCCGTGGGTGTCGTAAGAGGCGACTAAGGGACTTGCCAGAAAATGGGCAGCAGCGATCTCTGTGCTTTTGTAACAACGGTACTGCGATCGCCACCCCCCTACCAAGCGTGGCGATTATGGCAAAACCCCCACTTCTTGGCGGAGGCCTATGTCCAGCAGTGGACGTCTTTTGGCTGAAATGATGATGATGATGAATCAAAGAAATAAATTATGCTAGAATTTTAATCACTTCGATACTAAAATTAATACAAGTAGTTCTAGGAAATAAATATCATTGACCTTATTCAAAGAACTGGTTTCGATAAATTGGTAGATTAAAGTCCGTGGTATATTGAAAATGATCTGTTTAAGTAATATTATAGAAGCTATAAACAAAAACTTGATATATTGTTAACTAGCGACTCGCCCCGGCTTCGCACGGATGCATTGTAGATACATATAAACCGTGTATAATTCTGTCTATTGAGGAATATTGCATCAAAAAGGGCCGAAAAGTTCTGGAATGGCGACCGCGAACCGGGAGACGATGCGTTGGAAGGCCTCCCACTAGGTGGACCGATGACCTGGTGAAGGTTTCGGGGATCCGCTGGATGCGAGTCGCACGGGACCGATCAATGTGGCGACACTTGGGGGAGGCCTATGTCCAGCAGTGGACGTCTTTCGGCTGAAATGATGATGATGATGATGATGATGCATCAAAATCCGTTGCATAGTTTAAAAGATCTAAGCGTAACGGCGGCGACAAGCGACTCTGTTTTATACTATGTAAAGATTGTTAATTATTTTAACAAAATATCAGGTGCATAGGGTGTATCATCAACACAACAGAATAATTTACAGAATAATTACTGAATTCATGGTAACAGGGTACCATGAACTCAGTTATTTAGTAAATGATTTTAGACCCTCTCTTCTATGTAGAAACTTCTAACTCGTTTCGCGTCAATGCCCTTTAAAATCATTTAAATTAAATCCTAATAAACGGACGTCAGATAAATGCCGACTAATTGAAGTTTAGGTTAAATCTTTGTGTCAAAAGTTGAAGATTTCGTTAAAACTGTGAACAATAGAATTGTTTCACACTTAACAAAAGGGTCGGAAGTGAAATTAAATCGTACATTCTGAATTAGAAATTCATCTTTGAAATCTGTGATGAAATGGAAATGGCTGCCCTCCCACATTCTCTTCAGGATTCGATTATAGACGAACTTTCATTCTTGACTTAATAACCTAGGTCATTGTTTCTCAAACTGGGAATCATGAACCTGTGGCGGTACGGTTTTTTATATTTATTTGGCTCACCAACTATTAATACACCGATACATAGATATGAGAACATCCAATGTTATTTTATGCCAGTTTTCCAATCCCTTATAGGTAAGTACACCATGCATTACTTATTTGTTATTGAATACCCACTTAAAACAAGATGAGTACTCAAAATAATATAATTAAAGTTACATACGTTAAGTTTGATTATTAAACCACGAATCCCCGATGCGACTATCTTATATATTTTTTTTTTTTTTTTTTTTTGGGAATGGCATCTCGCAGTTCAACCTAGGAGGTTGTCGTCTGCTTAACCGGACTATCCTGTGGGTGCCTTAAGAGTAAGGCCTCCAGCCAGGGCATAAAACTTACAAACTAAGCGACTACACGCTAAGGGCACCCCCTGTGGGGTACGAGCCTCGGCTTAGGGCGTCGCTGGGGGAGGACTGCATGGGGACAGGCTGGATCTGAATGATATCATTATTTAGGGGCTGATTTAAAACTACTGGCACAGCATCGCGGGCTGGCTCGAGCGAGGGTCGGGGAGGGCATGGACCGGGACGTCGCGACGGACCTCGACGGCGAGGTCGGAAAGACGGCGGTTTGTGTCTAAACTTTTTAAGAGTGCTAGTCTCTTTGCTACTCTCCTGGAGGAGGGTGATAGCATCATCGGGAGTGACGAGGGTATGCCGAGGACGGCGTACTGTACTAATGCGCGAGGGTTCGTAACGGGCGGCCGCTGCGATCAGGGGATTACGGTGTTTAATGGCGTTATCGAAGAAACGCTTCGAAAGACGTTTCATAAACTGAAGGACGGTGGGCATTCTAAGGTCTACGTGTAGACGGTCATTACGGACATAAAAAGGGGCTCCCGTGACTCTACGTAAGAACCGGTTCTGCAAGGTTTGCATCCTATGGATGTACTTAGGCTTGGTGTGAGCGTACACGACGCAAGCGTACGTCATAATGGGGCGGATCACCGCGGTGTAAAGGCGCAACTTGCACTTGAGTGACAACTTGCTTTTTATCGAAATCATGAAATGAAGCCTACCCATAGCAAAGGCAGCTCGGTCGCGAGCTGCTTTGATGTGCGCCGCGAAAGACAGGTGGTTGTCAAGTAAGACTCCTAAGTACTTGGCTTGCTTCTCCCAAGGGATAGGCTTACCGTACATAGTGATCGGGCTGAGCGCGGGTGGCTTATTCTTACGCGGTTTAGAGAAAAGAACTGCCTGGCTCTTGTCGGGGTTCACCTCGATTCTCCATTTCCGGAACCAAGCGCCTAAGACGTTGGCTGAGGTTTGGAGGGTGCTGTAAATAGCGTCGTGACTACGGCCAGTGTAATAGATGGCCGTGTCGTCCGCGAACAGGGCTAACTGTGCCTTCTTGCTCTTGGGGATGTCACTGGTGAACAGAGTAAAGATAAGGGGAGAGAGCGGGGAGCCCTGAGGGACTCCGGCTCGAATGGGGTGGGGGGAAGACAGTGCCTTCCCGATGCGATAGCGGAAGGTGCGATCCGACAAAAAGTCTCGTAAGATGAGCACGAGACGGTCTGGCACTCCCAGTTTGTACAACTTATATAATAAGCCGTTGTGCCAGACTTTGTCGAATGCCTTTGCTATGTCGAAAAACAATACACCCGTCATCGCTCCACGCTGGAAGCCAGCGCTCAAGTGTTCTACGATGCGGTGGGCCTGTTGAATGCAAGAGTGTCCGGTCCTGAAGCCGAACTGTTCGTTGGGGATGAGACTCTTAGCCTCGGCGAAGTCTTTGAGTCGCTTATACATAAGTCTCTCGTAGATTTTTCCGAGTGCATTCAGGAGACTGATAGGTCTGTAGCTCGAAGGCTCAGACTTGGGTTTGCCTGGCTTTGCGAAACCGATGACCGTGGCCTCTTTCCATATTTGGGGAAACGCGTTGTTGCTCAGGGCGCCATTGAAGATGGCCGCCATTAACACGACGAGCTGAGCGGGGAGGAGTTTGAACACCCTATTGGTGATTCCGTCGGAGCCGGGTGCTTTCCGCGGTTGAAGTTTGTTAATGATGTCTTGCACTTCGTCAGCTGTGACCGGAGGCAGAGGATCATCAGGGTCTTCTTCGGGGGGCAGGGCGGTTCTACGTTCGACGAATGCGTTCACCTCATCGAGATGTCGCTTGTCTACTGATTGAGAGCTGGGGGAGCACTGGGACTCCAGGCTGTCGGCTAGGCACTCGGCCTTCTCAGAGTCGTCGAATGCGACGCTCTTATCGGGTCGGGTGAGGGGAGGCATCGAAGCCTCTTCGGTGGAGCGCAACTTGCGTTGCAGCTGCCAGAAGGCTAGGTGGGTAGGCTCGAGTTCGCTTAGCGTTTTGTCCCATTGATTATTACGAAGCTCACTGGTGCGATCCTTTACAGCACGCTGTAAATTACGCATGTGGGCTTTGTTTGCCTCGCAGGGAAAGCTGCTGTAGGCACGGATGGCCGCGTTCTTTTCGGTTATCAGTTCACGTACGTCAGCGGGTAGTATCCAGCGTTGATCGCTCATTGCTGGGACTTCCCGTGAGCAGTCCTTCAGTACGGATTGCACGTGTTCTGTAAACGAGTTGATGGCGGCCGTCGTGTCTGCGACTGAGACTATGTGGTCGGGGATGGCCTCCAGGTGAGGCGACGTGGTGGATTTCAGCTTTTCGCTGACTTTCCTCCAGTCGGTTATCACTTGGGTCGGCGGGGGCTGGCTGGGGTCAGAAGGACCCGAGCGGGGAACTAAGTGCATGAGCACTGGTCTATGGTCTGAGTTAAGCTCATGTAAAGTCTCGATGGAATGTAACTTAAGGTTGACATTCTTGAGTAGCGCTATGTCGAGAACGTCCGGACGTTGGTCGGGGTCGTGGGGATAGTGGGTGTGCTCCATAGGAGCGATGGGATCGAAGTTGAGGGACTCGCCAAGGTTATACACGTGACGTCCTCTGGCAGAGGTCGTCGTGCTGTTCCAGGCGGGGTGCTTGGCGTTGAGGTCGCCCGCTATGATAACGGAGTCGCTCAAGCCGAAGAGGACGGCAAGGTCTTTGGTGAATAGAGTGTGCTCCTCGGACGTTCCGCCGGGAGGGATGTACGCAGAGGCGATAGTGATCGGTTGATGGCCGGTCATGCCTAGTCGACACACTGAGGTCTCGAGTAGAGACTCCATGGGAGGGGGATCTAAGGGGATGCAGTGCAGTTCTTTTCTATAATAGATTAGAGTACCGCCCTTGTGGCAGCGTGACCGATCGTTGCGAACTATGCGATAGTTGGCAATTCTCGGATCGCGGTGACTGGGCTTGAGGAAGGTCTCCTGTACGAGGAGGATATCAATTTGATGGTCGCGGAGGAAGGTGGCAATCTCATCACGCTGGCCTCTAATGCCATTGGCATTAAAGTACCCTAATTTTAGGGATCGGGGTTTGGTGCACGTTAATCTCGTATTATCCATTGGAGTTAGTCAAGATTAAGGTTGCGGAGGAGGTCGCCTAACTTGAGTAGGGACTTGAGGATAATTTTTAGTTTATCGCCACCAGTGTTAGCCGCCCTGAGATCAGCCGCCATGCGGTCTGCTTCGGGGGTGACTAACTCTGCTAGCGTTTCTAAAATTACGTTGTGAGAGGGGTCCACGGCCGCGGGGCCGGGTGGCGTGGGACGAGCGGGCGCCGGTGCGCTCGCTTGGGCCGGGGGAGTGGGGATAGGGGCATCTAGTAGCCCGGGGATGGGGCTGGACTTGGCTTTGCTGAGTGCCGGGAAGGCTCTCTGGTGGTTCAGCGTGGTCCAGGGAGAGGGCCTCTGAGGGCTGAGTCTCTCCGGCATCTGGGCAGAGGGTAGCCTCACCGAAGGGCTTTCTCTTTGCTGACGGGCGCTTGCACGCTTCACCAGGTTAGAGGAGGAGCCTTTGGGGGCTTTCGAGCAGCCGCGGTAGTTGGCCGTGTGGCCCGACTGGCCGCAAAGCACACAGCTCGGTGGCTCCGTGCAAAGCGATTTGTCTTTGGGACGGGGGCAGTCTGCCGTGCCATGGTCGCCTAGACACTTTACGCATCTGTGCGGCGCATGGCAGTTGGCTTGGCTGTGTCCATACATCTGGCAGCGGTGGCATTGCCCGACTACGCTTGAGCGGTAGGGCTTCTCTATTGTGATGCCTGTGAGTGAGCATACCGACTTCACTTTGAAGATCGGGTGGTGACCTTCTACTGGGTCACAGATGACCAGTACCATATCGTACTGGTCTCCGCCTCTCGCCTTATGAAGGCGGTGGACGGCTGCGACCGGGATGTCTTGGCCTTGGAGGTCATTGAGGATGTCCTCCGTGGGGATTTCCTTCGGGATCCGCCTGATCACCACGCGGGTGGGCTTCTCCTCTGGAAGGGAGTAGGTATGGAAGGCTATGTGCCTTCCGATCAGCTGGCGGGTAAGTTCCCTAAAGTCCGTGGTCGTAGGAACCACTACTTTGATTCCCTGCTGTGTGCTTTTTGCGCTTGTATATTGTATGCGGCGCTCATTACACATTTTGGACACATCTGTCCATTTCCCTTTGTCCTGAATGAACAACGGGGGAGGGGGCTTCAGCTTCTTTGAAGAAGCGGCTGAAGGTTTAGCCTTAGGGCTGACTGGCCTACTGGTATGAGCAGCGGCGGACGTAGGTAAAGGGACCGGGGAGTTGGGACGGGAGGCCGCGTGAGAGGGGGCATAAGGGAGCGCGACGATCTTTTTGGTCATGGCGGCCTGGGAATTTTTGCCCTTCTTCCTCTTGCCCTTTCCGACGACTTGATAGTCGTCTTCAGAGGATGAGGAGGCAGAGCACGCGTCTAAAATTGACTCTGAGTCGGAGATTGGCTCAGTTGTGTCCATGTTCTCGGAAACGGGAACAATGGACTCAGGTTCGGACTGATCCTTTGTTTGCGAAACAAAAGGTTTCGAAACAATGGGTCTCGGTTTAGCCGGAATCGCGGCGGCGACGGCTGACGGTAAGCCTTTGTCCATGTTCTCGGAAACGGGAACAATGGACGCAGGTGCGGGCTGGACCTTTGTTTGCGAAACAAAGGGTTTCACAAGAATGGGTCTTGGGGTAGCCTTAATCGCGGCGGCGACGGCTGGCGGTAAGCCTCTGTCGGCAGGTGGCGGCGACAAAGGGCTCTCGAGCGCGTCACTGAAGTCAGTGACGGCAATACTGGGTTGCTGCAAGGCAGCGACATCGGACCCATATTTCTTTAAAAAATCTGGGTCTTTCAGGACAACGCTTTTGAAAAACGCAAAAAGGCGTTCCTCATCCGCATCAAGGGCCATGTTATCTGCTAAGAGTTAGCAGACATTTGAGTGAAGCTCAGCGCGCCTAACAACCTAATTCCTTGCACAATTATGTAGGGAATTTACTGGGTCCAGCGACTCACCCGCTTCAACCTTCCCGCAGCCACAGTCCGAGGGTCCGGGCTTGGTAGCAACTCCAACTCCAGTCCAGGGAACTTTGCTTTCAGGAACTTGTTGAAACGGGAAACACTAGCACAGCAAATCGGCGGCGCACACGTTCGCGACGGAGCCCAATTTTTTCACTTAGACCCTGAAGGGGTTAAGCGGGAGGATTGGGTCACCACCCTCTCTTGGTTTCGTTGGCACCGTTAGGTTTCCCACCAAGAACCTCGAAACTGAGGACTTTTCCCTGATGGGGCAAAGGAAGTTAAATCGGAATAATATCCGAAGCAAAATGAGCAAGTGCTGTCTTAATAAAAAGACAACAATTGTTCGGGGGTGTAGTCAAGGGACTACTGATGACGTCACGACACTGGGAAGCGACGAACCGATGACACACACTGATAGCGAGCGGGAATGCGAGCAGGTAGCGGCACGTCCGTACGCGGCGGCGGTCAGGCGGAGAGAGTGACTATCTTATAATTTTCTGTAGAACATTTGTATAAAATCTAGCCTTCCTATTTTCATTTCTCACACAAAGGGGAACACAGATTAAATTTCAGCACATAAGGATATCAGATTTAGAAACCCTGGCCTGGATTAATTCCTACATCGGTAACATGGGGTCGGGGGTACACGACAAATTACGTTGTGTCGTAGTAACACAGGCTCCAAAGTCGTTCTATATATTTTCGAGTCACAATTGCGGTATAAATTACTTGCCGTAAGCCTCCGTACGTTCGTTCATTTGTCGAACGTGTGGCATGTGGCGTGTGGTACACTCTGTGAATATTGCTCACTATTCTTCATTCATTTCCTGCCACGCGCCATTCCAAGTGCTACTTTCCTTATAATACCTTTTTTAGGGTTCCGTACCCAAAGGGTCGAATGGGACCCTATTACTGAGACTTCGCTGTCCGTCCGTCCGTCCGTCCGTCCGTCCGTCTGTCACCAGGCTGTATCTCATGAACCGTGATAATAAGCCAGTTGAAATTTCTACAGATTATGTATTTCTGTTGCCGCTATAACAACAAATACTAAAAACAGAATAAAATAAATATTTAAGGGGGCTCCCATACAAAAAAGTGTTTTTTTTGTTCGTTTTTATAAATAATGGTACGGAACCCTTCGTGCGCGAGTCCGACTCGCACTTGGCCGGTTTTATTCTTTCTTTTCTACATTTTTAGCTACATAAAGCCATTGGCATAAAGAGTGTCTGATGATATGATGAGTAATAGAGAAGTATGGAAGAAGAAAACATGTTGCAGTGCCCCCAAATTAATTGGGATAAGGGCAGAAGAATGTTAATTAATGATGATGAAAGCCACTGCATATAGTTATAATTATTAGTTCGTAGTTTTCATTTAACTTTATTGATTTCGAACTGAAACGTGGACCTACAATGGAGTAACAGAATTTAGTCGAAATTAATTCTGAACATTCGAAGTTCTAGGTCAATATAGACGAATCCTTCGTGTACACTTTGAAGATTGGATATTATACCCTAAATACTTACATTATTATATTAATTGCAATCGTTTCAGTGAGTTGAGCTTCAGTAATTTGGACAAACTAATTAAGATTGATTGTTCACTAAAATGGTTGTATTAATTTTCATCAAACTCGTTAAGTTACTAGCACTTTGTAATACTATAAATTAGGTAGACCGTAAGAGTTAAGTGGTACGAACACGTAGGTAATAGTCGTAAGTATAAATTAATAGTAATGTCAACACCAAATCTTTTTTATCATGTTTTTTTTAAAACGTTGTCCCACACTAGGAATTTCTCTTATATCGTGGGTGCGTTTACGAACATTTAAGCTCTCTTGCACAAACAGCCAGACCCGGAACAACTATCTGTAGGCCGTACAAATATTTGTTCCGTGCCGTGCGGAGATCGAACCCGCGACACGCAGCGCAGCAGTCGCTCGCTCAACCACTGCGCCAACCGTGCCGTCAGAATAGGCTTTAGCGACGATTTTTTTGTCCACTGATACTTTCAGAGTCAGATAATCAACAAAAGTCATCATAACGTATGATTGCGATTTTCCACGGGCAGTAAACCACGTCAGGTATTTCATAACGACTGCCAAAATGTATTGTTTAAATGAAAAGGTCAATCGTACAATCAATAAACATTCCGCTGATCTGATTTAAACATCGGTTTGAAATTTCAATTTCGCACAGTGTGTGTCCACGTTGTATGTCTGTACCATCGACCTATACTCATTCATTCGTTCTTTGGTACGATCGGAGGACCAAGAGACCGAACATATATAGATAATTAATTAATTTTACAGTGCTACCGACTGTTCGCTGTAAACATGGTATTGTTTCGCTTAATTCATGCAATAATAAGTAAACGGAAATATAAAATAATAAATAGGATATGCAATACTTCGAAATTATAATAATTGTAATATTTGTAATAATTGTATAATTACTCTTCTTTTGACAAGGAAAATTTGAGAAGCACTCTTCCTCTCTCTACTTATTTAAAACTTGCTGTGCCCGACAGGGTCCAAAATTGTGTCTATTATTTTTTATTCGACCACCTGTTAAATGTACATTATGGATGCAATAAATGATTTCATTTGATTTTTAGTCATCTTGGAAAGTTTTATTGACTAAATATTGTGGTGGGACACCTGCATTAAATGGATAACCCTCCTATCAAATGTCGATGGGTTGCCCAATTATTGGTCATGGTGTCCTTTTATACGATTTTAGACGATACTATCGAGTGTGGGGATTAAAGTTTACATGAACTAGTGCATTCTTCAACAGCTTTAATCGAAGTCAGTGGGTACCTACTAACATATAATGCTTCTCTAAAGCCCTTCACGACATAGGTACTGCGGTTTAATAAAGGATTTTGTTTGTACCAAATACTTGCGTCGGTAGACGTTCGTAAATATCAACATATTGTATGCCCAAGGCTGTATCCTTGAATTTTATTGGATTCTTCCCATTGCAAATAATACGAGAATAAGGATTTCATATATCTTGGGAATAATAAATGGCCAAACGCCTATGCATTTCGACGTATATAACAACGATGTAAATTATGCAATGTAGGATAATCATGACTTAAGCAGATTTCATTTGTAGAGACTACGCTAGATTGTATTGACCACCTCGTTGGTCTAGTGGCTGCAATTGCGACTGCTGAGCATGAGGTATTCGGTTTGATTTCCGGGTCGGGCAATGTGTTATTGGGTTTTTCTATCTAGAATTTATCACTATCAGCCACGGAGCCTGGATTTGTGTCCGATTGATGGCAAAGGAGACACTTTTTTTCTTGCCTTTGTCTTTGTCTTGAAGAAATGTTGCCTCACACTCGATTTCTCGTGTATCGTGGGTGCGTTTACAAACATTTAAACTCAAATACACAAAGAGCCAGACCCAGAACCTTTAGGTCATACAAATTTTTGTTGCCGTACGGGGATCGAACTCGCGACATGCAGCGCAGCAGCCAATCGCTCAGCCACTGCGCCAACCATTTCGTCGAATATTTATTGCAAGGGACTAAACTACTACCACTATAAGGTACTAGGTACACCTCTGCCTACCCCTTCGGGGATTGCAGGCGTGTTGTTAGGTTACACTAGATTGTTCCCTTACGTATTCATCAAACAGAGTGTAGGTACCTTTTTATGTTTGGAGACCTGCACTAACAATGATCCTATAACCCCATACAAACTTCCCCCAGTTATTACGCATTTCACAGTTTCATAGTATGCAACGCTAATTAATACTAATAATAACTGCAGGTATATGAACGTATTCCGAAGTGTGTAGGTACCAGGGAACTAACAATACATAGGAGTTGCCAGCTCTGCGTCACTGTAACCTATTTGAAACGCTTTGATTGTTTAGATTCGCTCTGCACCCAGATAAGCACCTAATACCTGTTATGAAAATCTTATAATAGATATTTTACGAGTATGCAATAAAACTATTTTTATCGCCTGAAAAAAAAGGTCTTCTGTAAGAACTCTTATATTAAAGTCCTGTATTACCAGATCTATGAACGTACCTACTACAACTGTTAGCCTATATCATCCCACTGCTGGGCAAAAGCCTCTCCCTATGACTTCCAAATGCTTCGATCCAAGGCCAATAAGGACCAATGATCGTTGGTTCTGTCCAGCTCGTCCCGCTATCTCCTGCGAGGTCTACCGCGTCGTCTTCTGGCTGTGTCAGGGCTCCACATCGTGGTTATTTTGGCCCACAGCTCGTCGGGCATACGGCAGACATGGCCAGCTTGACGGCTTTTTGAGCAACGTCAGTCATTTGTGTTTTGGAGCGCAGTGTGGTGTTGCGTACATGGTCGGTTAGTTTGACGAACGTACCTCATAATATAAAATAATGGTGACCTTTAGTATACCCACATTTTGCCAGTTAAGCCCCATGAAATTTTGGGCGAGCCTATTGCCAACGACCGGGAACACATCCAGAATCCAAGATGCTTTTCGGAGATAATGAAAAACCCAATAACACTTTGCCCTAAATAAAAAAGTATGTAAGGATCGGGCCAGTTCCGTAGTTTCTATCATATTCATATCCCACATTGGAAAAAGTTCGTGTGTTTAATTATATACGTTTAAAGTACCTAATCTATATTTAAGACCATTTACTCCCTATGGCATTTCAAACAAACTTTTAAGTCCTTATTTTCCGAAAAGACTGAACCGATTTTAATGAAACTTAATACGCATAAGCAAGATACATAGGTCCAAAAAGTTACCAAAAAACATTTCCGAAATAAGTTAAAAAAAAAAATGCATTTCTACAGATAATTTATAATCGGTCTAATTTAGGCATATCAATATTTTTCGAAAGTTTGTATGAAATGTCGTAAGGTATAAACGGTCAGCTGCCTATGTAGTTCAAAAACCTAAAATCTATTCTTAAAAAAAAAACAAACTAACAAAATAGATATAATATAACTATTCGGGATCAGACAGGAGTCGTAAAACATAGCACCTGTGTAGTGTACTATTACTAGAAACTACTACCCTTAGAAAAGTCTATAAAAAAGGCTATCAAGTTATTTGTGGTCGTGCTACCACTGACGTCTGTCATGGACGCAGGCTAAGAATAGAACGATCCTTAGAACATGTTGTACATTACTATGAATGGTACGAGTAGTCTGTCTGTTTCACAACTGCTTTTGCTCTGGTTTGCATTACTTTTTAGGGTTCCGTAGCCGAATGGCAAAAAACGGAACCCTTATAGATTCGTCATGTCTGTCTGTCTGTCTGTCCGTCCGTATGTCACAGCCACTTTTTTCCTAAACTATAAGAACTATACTGTTGAAACTTGGTAAGTAGATGTATTCTGTTAACCGCATTAAGATTTTCACACAAAAATAGAAAAAAAAAAACAATAAATTTTGTGGTTCCCTATACTTAGAACTGAAAACCAAAAATTTAATTTTCAACAAACCCGTACGTGTGGGGTATCTATGGATAGGTCTTCAAAAATGATATTGAGGTTTCTAATATCATTTTTTTCTAAACTGAATAGTTTTCGCTAGAACCACTTCACAAGTGGTAAAATGTGTGTGTCCCCCCTCTAATTTCTAAAGTAAGAGGAGGAAAATTCTGAAAATATTTAGGATTGTAGAACGTAAAAAAAACTATCAACGAAAATTGGTTTCAATAAGATATGATTTTTAGTTCTTGAGATATGGGACTTTTTCATCAAACTGCAGCAGTAACTTTTTTTTTCATAAACATTCATCATCAAAAACAAATTTAGTTTTGGTGTTGAGTGGAAGTTTACTAACTAATACTACTAACTAATGAATGACAGTTCAAAATATTGTTATTATATTGTTTGGGGCTATGGAAACCCTGTGTGCGAGTAAGACTCGCAATTGGCCGGTTTTTTTTTAAATCAGCTTGACTTGGGTCTGACTGATCATCGTCATCATTTCTGTCCGGAATCACCCAATGTTATAGGCTTCCGCTTTCCTCTGCCATTCTTCTCTGTTCTTTGCGTCCCTAATCCATCTGTGTCCCACAATTTTGACGCGTCAACCCAACCAACGCGCTTTCGGACGACTCTGGTTTCTTAGACCCAACTTTGGCCACCATTTGGTCAAAACCTTACTCCATCGTTCTGACTTATACTGTCCAAATATTCGGTAGAAAATAGTGCATACTTCCCTGGAACTTCTTAAGTACCTAGTTTCAGGTAATCTATTATGATCACCTGTAACTACTTTGAAGTTCTTAGTTACTAGTACCTAAATAGTTTAAAATTGCCATTCCTTAGGAAATACGGAACTTTTACCGACATGGGGCCTCAAGAAGTGCTTATTTCTCCATTTTCCATAAATCTGTGTGCCAGACGGGCTAAGACCGCGTGTACTTCGCATTTAAGTAGTTAACCCGATGTAGGAATTGGATCCGTAACCGCACAAAAGACGGAAGCTCTCCATGTGCCAAATACGCCATTACCATGATTAGGCTAATATAAATTGAGCGGGAAATACGCCGCTGATTCATTTATTGTTATTCGATCCAAATCGCAGGATTTGAGATTGGTTTGAAGTACCTATGTAAACAAAAGTTAAACATTTTGATCTGCCAGTAAGTATGCGACCAGCACGTGTAAGATATCTTCGCATTCATAAATGTGTTTACCGACGGTAGTGATTATGACCTTTTGACGGAGAGAAACTTTACGTAAACTCGGCATATACTTGGTAGAAACGTTCAATTTAATACGGTTGGTTTAGTACTTTATCCCTAAGACAGGAGCGCATGGACAGGCACTCTATGAACACTGATCACAATCAGTAAAACAATTACATTAATTGGAATGAAGTCTACAGAGACTATTGAAGAGGACGAGTGTCGGTACAAGACAGATATTCCATTTTAATCACCAATTGATTTTATTTATTCCGCTCGTAAACTGTATTATAGCTGTTTGTTGGGATTATAGCCATCAGCTTTAATAGCTTTGTTTTAAAACAATGTAGCAGTATACTATTGCATCGCTATTTAATCGCTTTTTTACTCACTAGTTGTTCAACTCATTAATTTGTTATTACCGTAGATGCAAAGATAATATCAATCACAGTGGTTTTTAAAGGGTTACCTACTCATAATTTCAAAACTATCTTACTTCATGTTATGGAAAGAATTTTAAGAACAAACATTTTCATGACGTACCGTTTTGAAGCATTCATGATTTTCTACGGCTTAATGCGCTAGTTACCTTTACCTACCTGTTTTTGTAAATGGAGCCACGTTTTAAAGAAAATAATTAGGGCAAAAGCACATAAAAATTGGTGAAATTTATCTATTTTAATACTACCGTCTGATTATTACTGACGTCATTTTTTGATCTTAACTTTGCAGAATGAAAGGCTTTCAGCTGCTCCAATTTGATCACTTAAAAAATAAAGTGTTTTCATTGAAGTAGGTAAGTACCTAGGACGAAGGATGAACGACGAAAACATATATAAAACGAGAGAAAATTCAGTTTACTTAAGTTTAGACACGCGTTTTGATGTTATTTGAAGCTATTTCATTATTCTGTATGACGTAGGAGTAAGTTATTTTTTGAGATGGCTCAAAAATTACGTACACAAAATAAATATAGTTAGCTAGGTATGTTTAAACTTTAGATTCAAAATAAACAAATCCATTGTATGCTTACATAATATAGGTAGGCAATTACCATAAATTATCCTGAAACTTCATGAAATAATATGTAATTTACTAAATAAACGTTATTAAAACTACCAACGATAAATTTAAGCGATTTTCTACGATTATTCCTGTCAGATTTCAAATAATCTGAAAACACTTGTCTGGACGTGGTGATTGCAGACAGAGCAGAGCTCTAACAGAATGGTTACCGAGATGCCGTAGAATAGCGAGATATGACCACCTGCAAAAGATCACGGGAAAGACCTGGAGTGTCCCACTGACCAGAGACGCTTTTTACAGAATGGAGGAAGTCTGTAATCGGCAGTAGCTGCAACAAGTCTGCCAATAAGGATGATGAAATACATAATTATGCTAGTGGCGATGTTGATGTATCTCAATTTTTAGTCTAGCCTAGTATTCGTGTAGTTAAGTCTAGTCTCTAGTTGTTATTAATGCAAAAACTCTAAAACTAAAGGAAAACTATCAACAACACTTGTAACGGGATATTTACCATGTTTATTATTTGTTATGAGTTCCCGATATTTCGGCGCTGTTGCAAACGCCATGATCACGGATAAACTGAAGTTATTGCGGGTGGATGTTTATGAGCAGACAAAACGGTCTACCCTCTTTCTTGTTCGTTTTTTGCGCGCCGTACCACTACCACTGTCACTCACAACTCGATTCTGTTCCCGACACACGAAACTCACTGTGTCCACTCGCGAACTTTTTACGGCACTCTTTCGGTTTTTACACAGTTTAACCACTGGATTCCAGGCTCTTGACAGTTGAAACCCATCCTCCCGATTGAAGTTCCTATATTTAGTAATTTCAATAGCTTCTCTAACCAGTCTGGGTATATAGTGGCGTTCTGTCGAGATGACCTGAGGGTTATGTAACTCAATCCAGTGGTTCGATCCTGATTCAAGCAGATGTTGAGCTATGGCCGATTTTTGGGTGTCGTTATTTTTCACCGCCCTGATGTGTTCCGCTATTCGACAAGCTACCGTACGTTTCGTCTGACCGATATACGACTTACCGCAACTGCAATCTACTTTATAAACACCGGGCTTTTCTAACGGAAAGTTGTCCTTCGGCGAACGCAGCATCTGAGACACTTTCTTGAAAGGAGTGAAGACAGTCTTTATGGCGTATTTCCGAAGAATGTTGGCAACCTTATCTGTCACTCCCCTCACGTACGGCAAAAATGCTGGCTGCCTCTCAACCTCGCACTTCCGGTGCTTACGAATAGTTTTTCGTTGGAGTTGTGTGGTCTTCCGAGTATATCCGTTTCTCTGTAGGACCTCCTGTACATGTGCCAGTTCAGCACGTAAATGTTCCTCGTCGCATAAATCATATGCACGGTTGGTGAGTGAAGTCACTACAGAGTTCAGCTGTCTGGGATGGTGGTGAGAATCAGCGTGTAGATAGCGATCCGTGTGAGTCAATTTCCGGTAGACTGAGTGACCGAGAGTACCGTCAGGACGAACCTCTATTTTCACGTCTAAGAATGGAATTGTTCGCTCATTTTCCATCTCGTACGTGAATTTTATTTTACCATGTATGCTGTTCAGGTGTGCCAAGCATACTTCAACCTCCTGTTCATCTCCTTCAATGATACCAAAGACGTCATCAACATACCTCTTCCACAGTTTTATAGGTGTAGATGCAGTGGAGATAGCTAACTCCTCAAAATGCTCCATCCAAATGTTGGCTACTACTGGAGCCACTGGACTGCCCATAGCTACACCGTCGATCTGCAGGTAATATTGACCTTGGTATATGAAATAACTGGTAGATAAACAGTGATATAGTAATTTCACGTATTCTACAGGGATGTTATTTTCTTGCAATTTTACCTTAACTACTTCCATGCAGTCCGCCACTGGTACATTTGTGAAAAGGGACTCAACATCGAAACTGACCATTACGTCATTAGTTTGGAGTTCGATGGTTTGCAAGATGTCAATAAAATGGCGAGAGTCTTTCACATAAGATGTTGAACGTCCAACTAATGGTTGAAGAACACTAGCTACATGTTTCGCTAGGTAGTATGTGGGCGAGTCAATCTGACTGACTATGGGTCGTAGCGGAACATTCTGCTTGTGCACTTTCGGTAAGCCATATAATTTAGGCGGCTGTATATTCCTAGGACGGAGCAAGTACTTAGCTGTATCATCTGTTATTATATGTTGATACTCCTGTATTATTTTACGTGTACTGCGATTCGTTCGTGCCGTCGGGTTGTAGTTCACTAGCTTGTAGGTGTGCACATCACTCAACAAGTTGCGGATCTTAGCATCATATTCGGAAACGTCCATGACCACAGTAGCATTACCTTTGTCCGCTTTGAGTACAAGTACATCCCCATCCTGGCGGAGGTCACGTAGTGCGGCTAACTCATCAGCAGTGATATTCGATGTTGGAGGTTTAGCGTGACGCAATGCAACGGCGGTATCCTGTCTCAGCACATCAGCATCACTCGCCGGTATCATATTTCGTCTTATCACTTCCTCTACACTTCCGATCACCCCTTCATAAGGTATGCGTTTCGGAGTAGGAGCAAAATTCAACCCTTTCTCAAGGACGCTAAGAGCACTTTGTGGTAATTCTTTGCTCGACAAATTTACAACCGTTCGAGTTACTTGTGAGTTTTCATTGTAAGGGCTCACCGGTTTTTGTTTTTTAATTAGTGATTCATATTTTTGTTGCTTTATCAATGCACTAATTTCTCGTGAGCGTTCGGCTTGCAAGTAGGTAATACGATCACAAGTATCGAAATCACTGGTTGTCAACAAAGCACTGCATTCAAGATGTAAACAATATAACTCACGGCGGATCACATCAATTTGGTATCTGGTATTACGGATAACCTTACGCAACAATTTAACACTCGCGTTTCGTAGAATGCTCGCGGAACCATGGATGTCCTGACGAGGTTTTAGTCTCACACACACAGGGATAACGTCCGCATCCCTGCACTTTGTCAGAAAAGTCAAAGATTCCTCTAAACAACCACACTTTTTCCGCGTGCGTTCAAGATGTTTCACCATATTTACACCATCCGGCCCGTACCGGTTTGCGATATAAGTTTTTAAACTGACATGGTCACTAACACTATCAACAACACTTGTAACGGGATATTTACCATGTTTATTATTTGTTATGAGTTCCCGATATTTCGGCGCTGTTGCAAACGCCATGATCACGGATAAACTGAAGTTATTGCGGGTGGATGTTTATGAGCAGACAAAACGGTCTACCCTCTTTCTTGTTCGTTTTTTGCGCGCCGTACCACTACCACTGTCACTCACAACTCGATTCTGTTCCCGACACACGAAACTCACTGTGTCCACTCGCGAACTTTTTACGGCACTCTTTCGGTTTTTACACAGTTTAACCACTGGATTCCAGGCTCTTGACAGTTGAAACCCATCCTCCCGATTGAAGTTCCTATATTTAGTAATTTCAATAGCTTCTCTAACCAGTCTGGGTATATAGTGGCGTTCTGTCGAGATGACCTGAGGGTTATGTAACTCAATCCAGTGGTTCGATCCTGATTCAAGCAGATGTTGAGCTATGGCCGATTTTTGGGTGTCGTTATTTTTCACCGCCCTGATGTGTTCCGCTATTCGACAAGCTACCGTACGTTTCGTCTGACCGATATACGACTTACCGCAACTGCAATCTACTTTATAAACACCGGGCTTTTCTAACGGAAAGTTGTCCTTCGGCGAACGCAGCATCTGAGACACTTTCTTGAAAGGAGTGAAGACAGTCTTTATGGCGTATTTCCGAAGAATGTTGGCAACCTTATCTGTCACTCCCCTCACGTACGGCAAAAATGCTGGCTGCCTCTCAACCTCGCACTTCCGGTGCTTACGAATAGTTTTTCGTTGGAGTTGTGTGGTCTTCCGAGTATATCCGTTTCTCTGTAGGACCTCCTGTACATGTGCCAGTTCAGCACGTAAATGTTCCTCGTCGCATAAATCATATGCACGGTTGGTGAGTGAAGTCACTACAGAGTTCAGCTGTCTGGGATGGTGGTGAGAATCAGCGTGTAGATAGCGATCCGTGTGAGTCAATTTCCGGTAGACTGAGTGACCGAGAGTACCGTCAGGACGAACCTCTATTTTCACGTCTAAGAATGGAATTGTTCGCTCATTTTCCATCTCGTACGTGAATTTTATTTTACCATGTATGCTGTTCAGGTGTGCCAAGCATACTTCAACCTCCTGTTCATCTCCTTCAATGATACCAAAGACGTCATCAACATACCTCTTCCACAGTTTTATAGGTGTAGATGCAGTGGAGATAGCTAACTCCTCAAAATGCTCCATCCAAATGTTGGCTACTACTGGAGCCACTGGACTGCCCATAGCTACACCGTCGATCTGCAGGTAATATTGACCTTGGTATATGAAATAACTGGTAGATAAACAGTGATATAGTAATTTCACGTATTCTACAGGGATGTTATTTTCTTGCAATTTTACCTTAACTACTTCCATGCAGTCCGCCACTGGTACATTTGTGAAAAGGGACTCAACATCGAAACTGACCATTACGTCATTAGTTTGGAGTTCGATGGTTTGCAAGATGTCAATAAAATGGCGAGAGTCTTTCACATAAGATGTTGAACGTCCAACTAATGGTTGAAGAACACTAGCTACATGTTTCGCTAGGTAGTATGTGGGCGAGTCAATCTGACTGACTATGGGTCGTAGCGGAACATTCTGCTTGTGCACTTTCGGTAAGCCATATAATTTAGGCGGCTGTATATTCCTAGGACGGAGCAAGTACTTAGCTGTATCATCTGTTATTATATGTTGATACTCCTGTATTATTTTACGTGTACTGCGATTCGTTCGTGCCGTCGGGTTGTAGTTCACTAGCTTGTAGGTGTGCACATCACTCAACAAGTTGCGGATCTTAGCATCATATTCGGAAACGTCCATGACCACAGTAGCATTACCTTTGTCCGCTTTGAGTACAAGTACATCCCCATCCTGGCGGAGGTCACGTAGTGCGGCTAACTCATCAGCAGTGATATTCGATGTTGGAGGTTTAGCGTGACGCAATGCAACGGCGGTATCCTGTCTCAGCACATCAGCATCACTCGCCGGTATCATATTTCGTCTTATCACTTCCTCTACACTTCCGATCACCCCTTCATAAGGTATGCGTTTCGGAGTAGGAGCAAAATTCAACCCTTTCTCAAGGACGCTAAGAGCACTTTGTGGTAATTCTTTGCTCGACAAATTTACAACCGTTCGAGTTACTTGTGAGTTTTCATTGTAAGGGCTCACCGGTTTTTGTTTTTTAATTAGTGATTCATATTTTTGTTGCTTTATCAATGCACTAATTTCTCGTGAGCGTTCGGCTTGCAAGTAGGTAATACGATCACAAGTATCGAAATCACTGGTTGTCAACAAAGCACTGCATTCAAGATGTAAACAATATAACTCACGGCGGATCACATCAATTTGGTATCTGGTATTACGGATAACCTTACGCAACAATTTAACACTCGCGTTTCGTAGAATGCTCGCGGAACCATGGATGTCCTGACGAGGTTTTAGTCTCACACACACAGGGATAACGTCCGCATCCCTGCACTTTGTCAGAAAAGTCAAAGATTCCTCTAAACAACCACACTTTTTCCGCGTGCGTTCAAGATGTTTCACCATATTTACACCATCCGGCCCGTACCGGTTTGCGATATAAGTTTTTAAACTGACATGGTCACTAACACTATCAACAACACTTGTAACGGGATATTTACCATGTTTATTATTTGTTATGAGTTCCCGATATTTCGGCGCTGTTGCAAACGCCATGATCACGGATAAACTGAAGTTATTGCGGGTGGATGTTTATGAGCAGACAAAACGGTCTACCCTCTTTCTTGTTCGTTTTTTGCGCGCCGTACCACTACCACTGTCACTCACAACTCGATTCTGTTCCCGACACACGAAACTCACTGTGTCCACTCGCGAACTTTTTACGGCACTCTTTCGGTTTTTACACAGTTTAACCACTGGATTCCAGGCTCTTGACAGTTGAAACCCATCCTCCCGATTGAAGTTCCTATATTTAGTAATTTCAATAGCTTCTCTAACCAGTCTGGGTATATAGTGGCGTTCTGTCGAGATGACCTGAGGGTTATGTAACTCAATCCAGTGGTTCGATCCTGATTCAAGCAGATGTTGAGCTATGGCCGATTTTTGGGTGTCGTTATTTTTCACCGCCCTGATGTGTTCCGCTATTCGACAAGCTACCGTACGTTTCGTCTGACCGATATACGACTTACCGCAACTGCAATCTACTTTATAAACACCGGGCTTTTCTAACGGAAAGTTGTCCTTCGGCGAACGCAGCATCTGAGACACTTTCTTGAAAGGAGTGAAGACAGTCTTTATGGCGTATTTCCGAAGAATGTTGGCAACCTTATCTGTCACTCCCCTCACGTACGGCAAAAATGCTGGCTGCCTCTCAACCTCGCACTTCCGGTGCTTACGAATAGTTTTTCGTTGGAGTTGTGTGGTCTTCCGAGTATATCCGTTTCTCTGTAGGACCTCCTGTACATGTGCCAGTTCAGCACGTAAATGTTCCTCGTCGCATAAATCATATGCACGGTTGGTGAGTGAAGTCACTACAGAGTTCAGCTGTCTGGGATGGTGGTGAGAATCAGCGTGTAGATAGCGATCCGTGTGAGTCAATTTCCGGTAGACTGAGTGACCGAGAGTACCGTCAGGACGAACCTCTATTTTCACGTCTAAGAATGGAATTGTTCGCTCATTTTCCATCTCGTACGTGAATTTTATTTTACCATGTATGCTGTTCAGGTGTGCCAAGCATACTTCAACCTCCTGTTCATCTCCTTCAATGATACCAAAGACGTCATCAACATACCTCTTCCACAGTTTTATAGGTGTAGATGCAGTGGAGATAGCTAACTCCTCAAAATGCTCCATCCAAATGTTGGCTACTACTGGAGCCACTGGACTGCCCATAGCTACACCGTCGATCTGCAGGTAATATTGACCTTGGTATATGAAATAACTGGTAGATAAACAGTGATATAGTAATTTCACGTATTCTACAGGGATGTTATTTTCTTGCAATTTTACCTTAACTACTTCCATGCAGTCCGCCACTGGTACATTTGTGAAAAGGGACTCAACATCGAAACTGACCATTACGTCATTAGTTTGGAGTTCGATGGTTTGCAAGATGTCAATAAAATGGCGAGAGTCTTTCACATAAGATGTTGAACGTCCAACTAATGGTTGAAGAACACTAGCTACATGTTTCGCTAGGTAGTATGTGGGCGAGTCAATCTGACTGACTATGGGTCGTAGCGGAACATTCTGCTTGTGCACTTTCGGTAAGCCATATAATTTAGGCGGCTGTATATTCCTAGGACGGAGCAAGTACTTAGCTGTATCATCTGTTATTATATGTTGATACTCCTGTATTATTTTACGTGTACTGCGATTCGTTCGTGCCGTCGGGTTGTAGTTCACTAGCTTGTAGGTGTGCACATCACTCAACAAGTTGCGGATATTAGCATCATATTCGGAAACGTCCATGACCACAGTAGCATTACCTTTGTCCGCTTTGAGTACAAGTACATCCCCATCCTGGCGGAGGTCACGTAGTGCGGCTAACTCATCAGCAGTGATATTCGATGTTGGAGGTTTAGCGTGACGCAATGCAACGGCGGTATCCTGTCTCAGCACATCAGCATCACTCGCCGGTATCATATTTCGTCTTATCACTTCCTCTACACTTCCGATCACCCCTTCATAAGGTATGCGTTTCGGAGTAGGAGCAAAATTCAACCCTTTCTCAAGGACGCTAAGAGCACTTTGTGGTAATTCTTTGCTCGACAAATTTACAACCGTTCGAGTTACTTGTGAGTTTTCATTGTAAGGGCTCACCGGTTTTTGTTTTTTAATTAGTGATTCATATTTTTGTTGCTTTATCAATGCACTAATTTCTCGTGAGCGTTCGGCTTGCAAGTAGGTAATACGATCACAAGTATCGAAATCACTGGTTGTCAACAAAGCACTGCATTCAAGATGTAAACAATATAACTCACGGCGGATCACATCAATTTGGTATCTGGTATTACGGATAACCTTACGCAACAATTTAACACTCGCGTTTCGTAGAATGCTCGCGGAACCATGGATGTCCTGACGAGGTTTTAGTCTCACACACACAGGGATAACGTCCGCATCCCTGCACTTTGTCAGAAAAGTCAAAGATTCCTCTAAACAACCACACTTTTTCCGCGTGCGTTCAAGATGTTTCACCATATTTACACCATCCGGCCCGTACCGGTTTGCGATATAAGTTTTTAAACTGACATGGTCACTAACACTATCAACAACACTTGTAACGGGATATTTACCATGTTTATTATTTGTTATGAGTTCCCGATATTTCGGCGCTGTTGCAAACGCCATGATCACGGATAAACTGAAGTTATTGCGGGTGGATGTTTATGAGCAGACAAAACGGTCTACCCTCTTTCTTGTTCGTTTTTTGCGCGCCGTACCACTACCACTGTCACTCACAACTCGATTCTGTTCCCGACACACGAAACTCACTGTGTCCACTCGCGAACTTTTTACGGCACTCTTTCGGTTTTTACACAGTTTAAAGGAAAACTGCATATTTTTGGTCTTCGCAAGGGTTTCCAGATACTGGATTCAGCTATATCCGGTTAGACTGGAAACCGACTCCAAGACAAAACCACAGAACACCACCTGCTACGATACTTTTTCCGATTTTTTTTTTATATTTTATTATTGGTGTGTGCTAGCTGACATGTGACATTAATTAGATTCTTTGTTTATATGAACACTATTGTGTAGAATCTGGTTCTTCTAACCTAACAGACAGATGTGTTGCTGGGGAGTTTGTTCCGCCACTTCTTCTTCCCAGCTAAAACACTAGGAAGTGGCGAAGGGCGGGCGTTTTGGGGGACTGTCTCTTGTAATTTTGACGTTCAAAAAGTGCTGATTATCAGCCTAATTTGAATAAATGACTTTTGATTTTTGACTTACACACTCCGGACTTTAGCTTCGTCCATCCACGTTTTTCAAGAACTGCTACATAAACCTGGACTGCGTGCCAATTATACACGGCGAAAGGGGTATTGATGCACAACGGATTGCCACGTTTTCAGTATGTACACTATTCTGAACATAGACGTTTATCATAGGTAATTTAAAACATATATGGTTAAAGTTAACGAAAAGCTGATTTAAAAAAATCTGAACACTTGGTAACCGTTTTCACACTTCACACAGAGGACTTCATTAAGCACCATATGTATTCAAGTTGAACAGTGAACTGTCAATTTATTACCTTCCATCCCAACCGCTTCTGTGGCATGTTTCAAGTCAATTATGAAGACTAGCATAACCGGCTGAAACCGGTATATAAACACATTAAAGAATTTAGTTAGGATATAAGTTTTTGGTCAAAGCAAAAAAGATTATGATTACCAAAAACTGCCACGATGCAAGGTCATTAAACTTCATCAAAGTTAAACAGCGATAAGAACAGCAGAGGTGATGTTGTCTTGGTAATGATAGCATTGTAAAACATGAAGTGGGCAGATCTGTAGTCTTGAACTGTAAGTAGCATCTTTTTTGTAATGGTTCATTTTGTTTTTTTTTGTAATGCTGTATTTGTTTTTTTTTTCTAAATAAGTTATGTTCCTAAGTACAAGTGAAGACGTCACTGTCAAAACTGTCTTTTCACCGCAGTTAAAGAGACTGTTTTCAAAGAATAGACTTCAATTATTTGTGTTGAATATCTACTTACTTACCTACGTAGTAGTAGTCTGACATAGTAGGTTTGACAGATAGTTTATTAGTTCGGGAGACGGATCAAACTTTTTGTCGTGTATCTTCTTGTCACATCTAATATCTTTAATATTACCTAACCGCATGTCAAAAACTTGCTGTTCGACGGGAAAACCGAATCAAGGTTAAAAACTAAAATTGGATCCGCATGTTAATTAAAAATAATACATGGGGATCCAGTTTTAGTATTTTAGTTTTTGCGGGTCTCTAAAAACGAATTTGTAACGACTTAATAATAAAACATGAGGCGTTAAGTTTTTTGACGTTTTATGGGCAAATTATATTTTTATTGTTTTGTTTTCGAAATAAAAAAATAATTTTGATATTAATCCTGAGGTTTTCCTGTACCTTTATTATTAACCAGAAATAAGACGTAGTAAATCTAACAAATGCGTAAATAATATTGAAGTATGTATATCTCTGTGATTTTTTGTGTAAGTAACCTGTTCACAGTATTAGCAACATGTTACGCTGACAGAGTGTGCCAACATTGCGGACAATATTCGTAATTCACGCAAGGACGCAACCGGGTACCTAATTGGGGTTTGTTCCGTGGAAGGCCCCCGGGGGGAGGGAGGGGCATATGTTCTGTACATGCCTAAATTCGTACCTTATTACTAAAGTACAGACGGCGACACATTCATCATCCATCAAGCCTTACATTTCTTGTATACCTAATATAGCCTCGTCTGTACATTTTCCGAAAGATGATAGATCCGCATAAACTGGTTTTGCACAGCTTGATTGGTCGTCCGTGTCGTGCGTACAAACCTAAGGGCCCGTTATTACGAATCCCATGTATTATGAAGAACTGGAGATTAACTTTAAGATCCTAACCAAATACTTAATATTTGGGATGAAAGTAACAATTCTTAGAAAGGGTAATCTCTTTGATTCTTTCGTCTAAAGTAAGCTTCAAAGTATCGATCATCTTTTTGTCTTATAAGCTTTAAACCACATTATGCCCGCGTGCTTTAAAAGTCTTAAGGGTCAGTAAAGTTCGCACTTAAGAGATCCCTGGGGCTTAATAATTTATGTTAACACGGTCATGTACGAACACTTAACATTTGTGAGTTTTCTCTATTATGTTTTAAGTCGACACTTCTTAAAACTAGTATCATTCATTCATCATTTCAGCCCAAAAGACGTCCACTGCTGGACATAGGCCTCCCAAAAGTCACATTGACATTTTGGGGGGTTTTACCATAATCGCCACGCTTGGCAGGCGGGTTGGCGATCGCAGTACGGTTGTTACAAAGCCACAGAGAACGCTGCTGCCCATTCTCTGGCAAGTACCTTAGTCGCCTCTTACGACACCCACGGGAAGATATGGGATGGTGCTATTCTTTACGTCCGACACCATACAGAGCATAAAACTAGTATACTTACTACTTACTTTAGAATTGATAATTTTTGAAATTGTGAAAGCTGTAATATACAGCTTTCACAATTTCAAAACTTACGGAAGTTTCACTGAGTTCATATTGCCTAATTATATCTTTATTTATAATTTCTGTCCACTTTTAAAATGCAGTGCCTGCTTATCAAGTTTAGGTAATAATTTAAAAACTTAAATCTGTAAATGTGATGTAGCTTCCGTGGTCAGCCAGTTTGATAATTGCAATCAGTGTTGTCCAAACATAGATAGGTACAGAATTTAAATGACTTGCAAATCAGGCAAAAACAGCTCCTGATGTTGGTACAATGTCAAAATCTAGACACTTATAAAAGTACCTATTTACTTAGAAACCAATAAGTAAGAAGTATTTACATAAAGTCAGGGGAAGACCCCGAGCTTTATTATTACTTATTAAATTTAATACAGAGGTCTCGCATATTAATGTGGACTGTAAGCCTGTTATTTACAAACCGGTCGAGATTACAAAGAGCAACGCAATGGTTCGCTCTTAACTTAAGTTTCCTTTTAAATATCTGTTAAATTATTTTAAAACTTAATAAATTCTTTTAGCGCTGAAATTTTTTTAAGTCATGTTTGGTAAAAGTGTCTGTCGACAATTCAAAACATTTCTGTTTCTTATTCGTTATCTTTAAGCGATTAACAGAAAAGCGATAATCGCTTAAAGCATTTGGTAATTTGTGGTGGAAATGAGGCTTAATATTCAATATTCGAACGGTTTGAAAAGCGACGCTACGTTCTAACTACACAATGTTTCAATAAAACTAGGACGCATTGGGCGCATTCCTGAACGTCATAAATTGCAAACTATCGTTTGTCAACGTTCGTCACTAACTACCGCCAAACGTGAATTATTACACGAACATACAAAAGTTATTTTTTAGTTTCTAAAACAATCCGAAAAAGGACCGTTTCCATGATTCGAGTTTTTGTAAGAACCGTATTCCAACTGTCAAGTAACTTTGTAAGAGGTACACAAAGAGGTACATTAAAGGAGCGGTTTTTGATTAAATATTAAATGTTTTCGTAATAAAATTAATTCAAAGATGTTTTATTACTAAAGTTTTTCTGAGGGACTGGAAGCCTGGGTGTTATGTGACACATTCAGCTTCGGTATGAGCAACAGAAATTAAATTCTATCCATTAACTTTTAATAAAACTAAATGTGCCCTATTTACGGTAAGGTATTGCTTGAAGAAAGATTATTGGGAATTGTTGGTGACCACATGACATTTAAAAAGCCAAGCCTCAGTGCCATATTTTTTGACAAGTGGCTCAGAAACCGAACAAGGATGAATGTGAAGTTACAACATCTGCTGGCCTACCATGACGTCTTAAAACATTATTGTTTTATACCTTTTCCAGTGTGGGAAAGAGATGACGCTAGACTTCCTGTACAGCTCCGTCTCGGTCCCACACTGGAATAAGAGCAAACAATCCTGTTTTTAGACGTCATGGTAGGCCAGCTGGTCATCAATTACCATTGTATTGCAATTCGAAATCCGCTTGGCAAACACTGTGATTATGGCAATAAGCAATTTATAGAGGTTAAAATGGTGGATTTAAACGAATCTCTAACAGTATTTTTACATAATGCTTTGACATTTTAATGATTATTTTAAAAGAAAGAAAGTTACAACTACAAACGTAGATCGTTATCACACAAATTAAATAAATCACTGTTTCGAAATAAAAAAATATTCATTCAAGCTTGGGTGTTCTAGATTTCTAGAATTTGCACCCCAATTGCGTAACACACTCATTCAACAGTCTCTCATTCATAATCAGAGCTTTCATTCAGACATTCGAGAAATTCTTTTACTCGACAGCGCCAACACATGAATATTGATGAATTGTGGTGATGAAAGCGATTGTGATTGTGAGTAGGTTACGCATTTGGGCTTCAGAACAAAACAGAAAGGTTTTAAATACATATTCATTGAGATAGAAGTTATTCTATCAGTTTTGTGGCGAAATATTTACGTATGATTAGCGATAGTGCGATACGTTATCAACAACTCTCACTGCACTATTTTTATTTTAAAGATACTGCGCATTTTCATGCAGACTTTTGAAAAGTATGATGATATGATTTTTTTATTTAGGATGTTTTTTTGATTTTCGAAAGGCGGCAGGGCTGACCTACTTAGTAAAAGACAGATTGATGTCGCGATGTGAATAATCGTCATCTCCCTAAAATAATGTTAAAGATAAGATGTCTGAGACTGCGGGGAAAAATTGCAGGAATGTTTAAATGTTAGAGTCACGTAAATATTATGAATTTATAGAAACGCCCTTCCTCTCCCCGCGGTGATCGTTGGTCATTACCTTTTTTCTTTTATGCCTCTTATTTTGATGGCTTCCCTTTTACTGTTTTATGTTAATTAACTTTTTTAATAGATTCTGCTTTGACCTTTATGCTTTTGTATAGGAGTGACCGATCAAACTCCTTTAATTTATTTGACAGCTTGTTGCTCGCCGGAAACTACTTAGTCGTTGACAGAGTGAGTCGAAGGACGGAATAGAAAAATTGTTGGCGTATTAAAATGTTATTAATCATTGTTTATTGTGACAACTACAATCTGTCCCCTAGATGTTACATAAGATCGATTTTTATTATTTTTTAAGAGTACCTTGATCCTTGATACTTTAGAGGTCAATAATCACGGTCTGATTTCTAAGAGGAAACAGAATACGAATTTTAATAATATTTTAATAAGACTCATCGTGAGATCTTGAATGGCGGTTTCGAAACGTGACAAATATGTGCATAATAAATTTAGATGCAGATTTCGGCTATTTCTATACGAACACGGAAACTTGTAATTATTGATACCATTATTTAATTTAACGTGTAAACGGACGATATGTTTAGCATAATTAGATAATTTTGTGTCGCAGAAAGTAATAATAAAACTGATCAGTACGCCAAGCACTAGAACTAACATGCCAATATACGTAACACTGTCGTTACGTGTTTTCGAAAGTTATCATTCACATAACTTGATATACATGAAAAAAATGTTCGTGTCAGTCACAATAACCCTGATGTTTTCGTAAAGATATTTTTTTAGTCCAAAAATTCTCTATGAGAAAGTCGATATTTGCGCAATAAAGTAAAACTAGGAGTTTTTGTAGTTTTTTTTTAGATGGTCGTCTTAGCGTTACGGTGAAATAAAATGTAAAGAAGATTATCTAGGACTCTTTTATATTACATGCATTTCATTTGTATACCTATTACATAAACATGGAACATAATAATAAAACCATACTGACATCTTAAGCTGCTAGAAATGTCAATGACAATACTCTGATTCCGGCTACTATAAATTCATGTGCATGCATAGATAATGTCCCTAATGCTTGAATGAATCTGGGGACTTGAATGCTAGTGATTACCATGAACACAGAAAACACAAAGGAAAAAATCGCTTCAAATAATTCGACCATTATTAGTACTAATTTAGCTTGTTTTCACTACATCAGAACAGGTTTTTTCAGTACATCTGCATAAACACGATTTTTTCCACAGAGCGACAGCAATTTAGAGTTGTAGATGTCTCGTTGGACGACCATTGCCAGACTTTTGGAATTCCGGAACCGATTTCCTCAGTTTGCAAATTCGAACTGTCCAGGACAATTCATCAGAGTATTTTTTTCAAACTATGTTGGAGTTGTCAGTTTTTTCAGTTGAAAAGTTACAATTTTTGAAACACACTGGTACTAACAGAATTTTACGCTGTTATAATGAACATCCGCAGACGGTTTGCAGACATTTGGTATAATTAAATAAACTAACTAATACCACCCTACCCCTACTACCTACCTACCCTTATTATAACTTTCACAAGGCACATTCATGTTTATTAATCTCTACGGTTTTCCTCACGTGTTTGTCCCGGGACTTCGGGATTGTCAAACTTAATTGAGCAATCCCCAAACAAACATGCGACTGCCTGTGATAACTGACTATATTATGCGCAGCCAAAAAGTTCAGTAGAACTATATGGAACTTCATATATCACAGCATTTACAGCTAACCCTGTCGGAGTGGCATCGTGGGCCAGTGCCACAGATGCCAGCTCTATGGGCACTCGCAGCGAAACTGCTTCGGCAAACCTCGCTGCGTCAAGTGCCTGGGTGACCACGGCACCGCCGACTGTCTTCGTCCTAAGGACCGCTCTCTTTGCACAGAGCCACCCAGCTGTGTTCTGTGCGGGCAGTCCGGCCACCCGGCCAACTACCGCGGGTGCAAAAATGCCCCAAAATCGTCGGCCCCTAAGCTGGCTAAGCGCGCCAACGATCGTCAGACTAGGGAGTGTCCTACTCTCTCTGACAAGCCCCCTACCAGCCTAAGCCCCCAGCGCCCCAGTCCGTGGAACGCGCTGAATCATCAAAAGAACTTCCCGGCGTTGAGGCCTACTCAACAACCGGTTATCCCGGCTCTAATGGCCAACCCCATCGCCCCTCCCCTACCCCCACCGGGCCCCAGGCCCATCTTGAAGACCGACGCGCCTTCAGCGCCCGGTCCCGCCACCGCCCCAGCAGTGAATGTGCCTCATGCACCAACTGCTCACCCCCCTCCCCCCCCGTTCAGGCCCCCTCAAAGCCCGGTTGACAACCGGTTTGACCCCGCTAGGGTCCTTTCGAGCACGTTTAGCGTGTTCTACTCGCCTCGAGCGATTCAGATGTCCAAGGAGATCGTCGCATGCGGCGGCGATTTCTTCAAACTCGCGACTGTCTTCGCAGCGTACGGGGACTTTACGCACGCCATGCAAAACCTTCCTCATAATAACCCATAATGGATAAAGCCCCCCCATGTAGGTTCAAACCGAAGTCCCTTAGAATAGGGTCCTTCAACGCCAACAGCCTGAATGGGCAACGTGATGAGATCGCCAACTTCCTCCGCGACCATCACTTAGATATCCTGTTAGTCCAAGAAACCTTTCTTAAGCCTTCGAATCGAGATCCTAGAATAGCCAACTATCGCATAGTTCGCAATGATAGGACTCGTTGTCACAAGGGTGGTACCCTCATTTACTACAAAGCATCCCTATACTGCATCCCTATGGACCCTCCTCCCCTGACCCACCTTGAGGTCTCTGTCTGTCGGCTTGGCATGACGGGTCATCAACCCATCTCGATCATCTCTGCTTACCTTCCTCCTTCCGGTTCCCCGGCGATTAACGCCGCTCTCAGAAATGATCTCGGCTCGCTTCTCGGTCTCAGTGATTCCGTCATTTTGGCGGGAGATCTGAACGCCAAACACCCCTCCTGGAATAGTCGCGTGACTAACACCAGAGGTAGGGTTCTTTTTGACCTCTGTAGTCCCCTCAACTTTGATGTCATCGCTCCGATGCATCCCACCCATTACCCACTCGACATCAATCAACTCCCTGATGTACTCGACGTCGCGCTCCTTAAGAACGTCAGCCTACGGCTACATTCTGTGGAAGCGATCGACGAGCTTAACTCTGACCACCGTCCAGTCATCTGGGAGCTTGCTCCTAGATTAGGCCCTCTCGACCCCTCTCGACCCCCTCCCACCAGAGTGATCACGGACTGGGGGAAAGTAAGCGAATTGCTGAAATCCACAGACTCCACTCACCTGGATAAGATCCCCTCCAACATAGAGTCCATCGCTGACACGGAGGTCGCGATCGGCTCGCTCACGGAACACGTACAGTCCGTCCTGAACGAATGTTCAAGGGAGGCCCCAATGACGAGCGATCGTCGCTGGAATCTCCCTGACGACGTGCGTGAACTGTTGACCGAGAAGAACGCGGCTATCCGTGCCTTCAGAGCCTTTCCTAATGACAATAACAAAGCCTTTATGCGTAGCTTACAGCGTAAACTAAGCAAACGCGTCAAAGAGCTGCGTGACGGTCAATGGGACAAGATGCTCAGCGAACTCGAACCAACCCATCTGGCGTTCTGGGAATTACAGAGGAAACTACGCGCCTCTGAGATTTCCTCTATGCCTCCTCTCATCCGTCCTGACAATAGCGTCGCTTTCGACGACACCGATAAAGCCGAATGCCTTGCCGACAGCTTAGAGTCCTAGTGCTCACCCAGCTCTCAACCAGTAGACATAGCTCACCTCACTGAAGTGGATGCTGAAGTCGAACGTCGAACCTCTCTCCCACCCACGGAGGATCCGGATTTCCCTCTCCCCCCCGTCACACCAGACGAGGTAGAGGAGGTCATCAGGAACATAAAGCCTCGGAAAGCCCCTGGCTCTGACGGAATCAACAATAGGGTATTCAAGCTCTTCCCCGCTGCCCTCATTGTACTCATGACCGCTATCTTCAATGGCGCCATGTCCCACAACATGTTCCCACAGTCGTGGAAACAGGCCACTGTCATCGGTATTCCCAAGCCGGGCAAGCCCAAGTCCAACCCTAGCAGTTATCGCCCCATCAGTCTCCTCAACGTTCTCGGCAAAATCTACGAGAGGCTTATTTATAAGCGCCTCAAGGACTATGTCGAAGCGAAGAGCCTCATTCCCGAAGAGCAGTTCGGTTTTAGAACCCAACACTCTTGTGTCCAACAGGTACACCGTATAGTCGAACACATCAGCGCCCGCTACCAGCGCGGGATGATGACTGGTGCCCTGTTCTTCGACATAGCAAAAGCCTTCGACAAGGTCTGGCACAACGGGCTGATATACAAGCTATATCAGCTCGGTGTGCCTGATCGTCTCGTACTCATTCTACGTGACTTCTTGTCGAACCGCACCTTTCGGTACCGAATCGAAGGTGCGCTTTCCTCCCCCCATCCTATTCGCGCCGGAGTCCCCCAAGGGGGAGTCTTATCCCCACTCATTTTCACGCTGTTCACCAGCGATATTCCCAATAACCCCAAGGCTGAGTTAGCGCTTTTCGCTGACGACACAGCCATTTACTGTTCTGGCCGGAGCCCAGACAGTATCGCTCGTAACCTCCAATCCTCCGCAAACGCCTTAGGCGATTGGTTCCGGAAATGGAGAATCGAAGTCAATCCCGATAAGAGTCAGGCGGTTCTCTTCTGTAGGCCACGCCAAATCCTCCCACCCACTCCCATCCCGATCACCATGTTTGGCAAGCCTATTCCTTGGGAAAAGCGAGCCAAATACTTGGGGGTAATCCTTGACCAACGTCTCACCTTCGGGGAGCACATAAAGACGATGCGTTCGCGCGCCGCTTTCGCTCTCGGTAGACTCCATTCCTTACTACATGCACGCAGCAAATTGTCCCTTAAGTGCAAATTGCGTATTTACACCGCGTGTATTCGTCCCATTCTGACCTACGCTTGCCCAGTTTTCGGACAAGCTAAGGCATACCAGATTCATAGGATGCAGACCCTCCAGAACCGTTTTCTCCGAAAGGCCACGGGAGCACCGTGGTTCGTTAGGAACGAACAACTTCATGTTGATCTGAAAATCCCCACCGTCAAGCAGGTCATTAATCGCCTTTCAAAGCGTTTCCTAGACTCTGCTGAGAAACACCCCAACCCACTAGTGGTGTCGGCCGCCCGATACGTCCCCACCAAAATAGGGAAGATTCGCCGACCTAGGCATATCCTCGTCGAACCCGATGACCCCATTACCCTCCTTCAAGAGAGCAGTAGGGAAACTAGCACTCTTCGTAAAAACAAAAACAAAAACCGATCCGTGTTCCGGCCTCGCCGCCGAGGCCCCTCGCGACGCCCTTGTAACATCACCCCCCCCCCGACCCTTGCTCGACGAGCCAGCCCGCGCCGCTGAGCATGTAACGTTAAATTCCCCAAATAATAATATTATGACCCAGCCTGTCCCTTGCTGCCCACCCCTCAATGACGCCCTAAGCCGAGGTCCGAACCCCACAGGGGGTGCCCTTAGCGAGCGGTCATTTAATTGTACTTAGTTTGTAAGCCCTGGCTGGGGGCCTTTAATTCATTTGAGGTCACCACAGGATTGCCCGGTTGAGCAGAAATAACCTTAGCAGGTTGATCTGCGAGTGGCCATATCAAAAAAAAAAAAAAAAAGCTAACCCTGTCGTAACTCCGAAGAGGTGCATACTGACCACGGGTTGGTAATGTAACAATTTGTAATTCGATTTTGAGCATAACATTCCAATGAGACGGTGGGTAGGTACTGACTGGAGGAGCATTCGCTTTTGCACCAAATCGGCTTCAAGTGACATTAAATCCGTATGTTACAAACACTTGATACGTTTGGCGAGCAATGCAAAGCTCCGCTAAACCACTCGCTGTAGTAATGTTCCAAAATCATCATCTGCTTTTCCCAACCGGTGCGACTTTAGAGCGTTTTTTCGGAACAACTTGACAGGATGGCCAGGGCTACCTAGACATTTAAGTCTGAACCTTACACCGAATGGGGTCGACTACCAGTCTAACTGGATAGAGCTGAATAACAATATTTAACATAGAGCTACTGCCTATCTGACCGACTAAACTCAATTAGTGGGTAATAACCGTTATGTTTCATTTTTGATGCACAATAAAGTTTTAATCTATTCTATTATAATACAATATCCCTTGGTAAGACTGGTTCTCAGACTTTCGGGCCACTGACTAACTGTAACGACTAACAAAGATCTGCAAATGGCAGCCGGGACTAACGCAACGGCTTAACGTGCTTTCTGAAACTCGGTACATAATGGGTGGTCACCCATTCACGGGCCAACCTAGACAAGCGCGGTTTAACCTAAAGATCGACCCGAATGTTCCAAGATGTGATCATTACAAAAGTACGCAATGTAATGCGCAGCTTGACGCACTCACTCATTAGCATTACAGCTCTTACATTACGCGCGAATGATCCCGGCGAATACCAACCTTTGTAAACACAAAATGATTTGTTTCCTTTGAATTCCATACTCAAAGGTCTCTTTGCATTCCCAGGGATTCCTTTATACTGCTAGCAACATCAGCCTAATTTTATTTATGGCTGTAATATCCGTTTCAAATTTCAACGTCCTCTATAATCTATGGCTATTGTAGTTTTGATAAGTTATTGTACAGAGTTCTTTGACCTCTGTGTAGGCTCTTTGGAAATGTACTTCCGTCTGGAATCAAAGGCTGTAATTAATAACTTATTGTTTTGCTTATATTCCGAACATAAACACAATAGATTTTGGAATAATTGACTTGGATTAAATTAAGGTGTTTTTGTGCCTGTTCCTTCTAAGGCAGCGTTGAAAGTACTAGAGTATTGTTGTTAGGGTTTTATTTCCAGATTCACCTTAATTTTAAGTTAATATTTTGTATTGGATTAAAGCTAATTATTTTGTTTTTTTTTTTTGTTATAACAATACTGCAATAAATACTTCTTTGTTTTTATAAACAGGCACATTAACATACTCTGGTATCTATTTAGATCAAGATTAACGATCAAGTAAGTAGTAACTTGAAATAACTTAAAATTTAATCCACTTGAGCAGATTGAAATTTACTTCAAAAACCTTTTTCTTATTGATTATAAATTTATAATATAACAAAAGCTAAAAATAGATGAATTTCGACAGCAAAAACATTTTTTTAATTCAATTAATGAATAGCTTTTTTCCTAGAAATGAATTGTTAACCTTATAAGCCTTTCAAAGTTTCAATTACATTTCATAGAGATCCCCTTTTAGCGATAAGGCTGACTGTCTCACCGACCTATTCATATCTATATTAATATCAACAAATGTGAAAGTGACTCTGACTGTCTGTTACCTTTTCAGGATTTTATTTTTGGGCGTAGACCATGCCTTTTGCTAGAAGTGTTAGGCGACAATATACGTATTTTTTATCTAACTTGTAGAATCCCGTAAGATCCGTTACTATATCTACTTCGGCGAAGTCGCGACCAAAATCTGGTGTTTTATAAACTGCCACTATTCTAGTAAAAAACTTCTGGGAAAGCCACCCAGTACAAGAAGTAGTATAAGAATAGTTATGAAGAATAGGGTTTCCTTCACCCGCTTTACAATCCTACATAGAGCCGCGCCATGTCCAGAACTAGTTAACGTTTTCGATAATACACAACCTCGTCCTTGTTTCAACTGCCCAATAGGACCCGCTCCAGATGTTGGTCAACAAGGAAGTCGAGCTTATTTCCATAACTAGCTGTGCCCGCGACTTCGTTCGCGTGGATGACGGAACTTAACAATGTAAATTCAAATATCTTTTGATAGAGCGAACCGATTGCAGTGAAACAAAAATTAAATGTTACTTCAAGTTACGCACAAGCGCAAAGTTATCTACATTGCTTTCGTACATTTTACGTGATGCACGAACAAATAAACAGACAAAAATTCTAAAAATGCTGGAAATGGGTTCTGTTGGTTGTCCTGTAACACCCTGGCAATTTTTTTTTTATATTTTCGACGTACAAAAACGACTTTTCAACAGATTTATTATATGTAACTATAGATATAGATAAAGTAGTGAGTACAGAATTGGTTATATTTTTGACCGTTAACAATTTATCAAATACGTATCGAAAGGCACAGCGCTAGAAGGCTACCATCATGGTGTAGGATTGGTGACATGGTGAAGCCAAGTAGAAAAAGAATCCGCTGGATGCAAGGAGCACAAGACCGGTAGACGTTGCGACACATGAGGGAGGCCTATGTCCGCTGTGGATGTCTTTTGGCGGATGATGATGATGAAATTAATTCAGTTTACCAAAGTCAAAGGCTCTATCTAAACTTCTAAGATATTATACGAGAATTATTTGTTCATTCTTAGGGACAACCTGAGCGCTAGTGTACAGCTACACAACAAGACACGTTTGTAGTCATACCGGGCATTGAAAAGCAAATAGGATATAAAGTTCAAGGGAGTGAGACGGTAACTTTGTTATTTTCCATCTAAACATTCTCTCAACTAAGTTTAAGTTAAAACACTTGCTGCATTGCTTGTTTACAAAACCTTTATTATTCAGTTCTTGTTATAGACGTGGGAAATCGCTGTTGTGCGACAAGATTTTATTTTATAAAAGAACAAACGTATATTACCCATTTAATTCACGTAACTGATACTTAAAAAGCCGTCAAAGGTGAACAATGCCATGTCACTGCTACTAAATAATGACTATAAATCAATATGTTTTATCTCCTATTGTTAAATAAGGGTTCCGTTTTTTCCTTTTGAGGTACGGAACCCTAAAAATAAGACTGAGAATAGTTAGAGACATCCACACATTTGTGCCGTTTATGAGCTACCAGGGAAGCCGCATGCGAAGGGGCTAAGGCCAAACTTCTCTATCTACAACGTAGTCCTTAATTTTGTAATATGCTTTTTAATAAGGACACGTTTCATAAAAAATTTAAACTCTTTTCTTTTTTTAGGGTTCCGTAGCCGAATGGCAAAAAACGGAACCCTTATAGATTCGTCATGTCTGTCTGTCTGTCTGTCTGTCTGTCTGTCCGTCCGTCTGTATGTCACAGCCACTTATTTCCGAAACTATAAGAACTATACTGTTGAAACTTGTTAAGTAGATGTATTCTGCAAACCGCATTAGGATTTTTACACAAAAATAGAAAAAAAACAATAAATTAAGGGGGTCCCCATACTTAGAACTGACAACCAAAAAAAATTTTTTCATGAAATCCATACGTGTGGGGTATCTATGGATAGGTCTTTAAAAATGATATTGATGTTTCTCAGATAATTTTTTTCTAAACTGAATAGTTTGCGCTAGAGCCACTTCCAAAGTGGTAAAATGTGTGTCCCCCCCCCTCTAATTTCTAAAGTAAGAGGAGGAAAATTCTAAAAATATTCAGGATTGTAGAACGTAAAAAAAACTATCAACGAAAATTGGTTTCAATAAGATATGATGTTTAGTTTTTGAGATATGGGACTTTTTCATCAAACTGCAGCAGTAACTTTGTTTTTCATAAACATACTATGAAAAACAAATTTAATTTTGCGGTTGTGTGGAAGTTTACTAACTAATACTACTAACTAATGAATGACAGTTCAAAATATTGTTATTATATTGTTTGGAGCTATGGAACCCTGTGTGCGAGTAAGACTCGCACTTGGCCGGTTTTAATTTTAGTTGTGTTATCGCTCATACATCCTAGTCAAGTATCAATTTTACATTGTAATTAGACATCAGCACATCGTCCATACCATACGAATAAATAAATAAAAAAAAACCGGCCATGTGCGAGTCGGACTCGCGCACGAAGGGTTCCGTACCATTATTTATAAAAAACGAGCAAAAAAATCACTTTTTTGTATGGGAGCTGGGAGCTTAAATATTTATTTTATTCAGTTTTTAGTATTTGTAGTTATAGCATCAACAGAAATACATAATCTGTGAAAATTTCAACTGGCTAACTATCACGGTTCATGAGATACAGCCTGGTGACAGACGGACGGACGGACGGACGGACGGACAGCGAAGTCTCAGTAATAGGGTCCCGTTTGACCCTTTGGGTACGGAACCCTAAAAATGTTCGTAAAATGAAAACTACTGGGCCAAACTATGTTAAATTTATGGGATCAAATGGCAACTATTCCGCATCAAATTAAAGAAGAATCACGTAAATTGGATCATTAATCTCAGCGTAATCAGTGTACATACATTAAAAAAAATACCAATCGAATTGAAAACCTCTTCCTTTTTGAAGTCGGTTAAATAACTGGTGATTGTTATTGGTTAGCTTAATGGTAACTTGTGGCATTTTTATTTTCTCAGATGTGCTGTGGGAAATTAACTTTTCATCTATAAATAAAAAGGATAAGTGAACTCCATTAGTGAAGATGATACTCGTGCTTCATTTTACCTTGGTTGCGATGTCACATTATTTGTGGGGAAATGCTTCTCAAACGTTTTTTGCGCGTTAACGCTTTTTATCGACCGTTTCCTCGAGCTTTTCCAAATCATTATGTGATTTAAAAGTAAGAAGAATTCGTTTTGCTCCTGAATTTCTCCAGGGTTTACCCAACCATCCGTTTTTTGTACCGTTTTCTCGAAGTAGTAAATGGCTTTAAAACTGAAATGTTTTCCCGTGCAGTCCAGAATCAAACAAATGCTTTGGTTGGCCCGAACTTTGTTTTACTTTACAGTAAGTACTATCCAACAACAACTAGCGTGAAGCAAGAAACTTCATTATAAACTGAACTTTCAAGACGGAACACTTGTAGAAGATAACTTTATCATTCCTTGATAGTACAAACGCCAAGCACATCTAAGGTACAACAATCTATATTAATAGATTTTCAACTTTATCGTTAAAGAATTAGTTTCAAGGTTGATTGGGAAAATTTGTAAGTTTCGGGTAGTTTGATGTGTTGATCACGGTTAGTTTCCTAGTTCGAACTAATAATGATGTTCGAAAGTTACCCAGTCTTTACAACTGAAGACTCTTCAATGTAAGTCGCGATAGTACTCGTATTAATTGCAGAGCTAGCGCAGAGTTCGCTAAAATCTTATTTTTAATCCATCATCATCATCATTTCAGCCGAAAGACGTCCAGTGCTGGACATAGGCCTCCCCCAAGTGTCGCAATATTGACATTTTGGGGGATTTTGCCATAATCGCCACGCTTGGCAGGCGGGTTGGCGATCGAAGTACGGTTGTTGCAAAAGCACAGAGAACGCTGCTGTCCATTCTCTGGCAAGTCCCTTAGTCGCCTTTTACGACACCCAACCCACGGTAAGATATGGGATGGGATAATCCATTTTCATGCATTATCAAGTCTAAATTATTTGTAATTAGTATGTAAGACAGAAGATCAAAAGAAGAGTCTGTTGAAATTACTAACTGGCGTCAGTATGTTTTGTTGGACAATCAAATCAAACTTATCCTGTTTGTGTACATTCATCATCATTCTCTTGCCCTTATTCCAATTTATTTGGGGTCGTCGCAGTATTCTTCTTCCATACTTCTCTATTACTCGTCATCTTATCATACACCTCCTTTCTTGGCCAATCATCCTTCAACAGTCTAGTCTGTCTGTTTGTATGGGTACATAAATTATATGACTTTATAAGAATTATAAAAAACAAAATAATAAACAAATAATAATAAATGAATTATAATTTTATTTTATTCTGTTGAGTAATTGACGTTTTTGTCACACAATTGAAGTGGTAAGCCTCTTTTCTCATAGAAAAAATACAAAGCTTAGAACAACACATTTGAGAGCAAATAAAATGTGGTATACCTACTTGACAACAAGAAAACTCCAAAATAAGAGATGTACAAGAAAAATATTAGTTATTGAGAGGCATTTCACAAGGCTTACTTCAGAAACTTCTTCTTAACCTTGTAAAAGGAAATATCCCGGTAAATATGTAAAAGGAAATATTCCGGTAAAATATTTTCGTATCATGTCTAAGATTTCTCAGTAGCTAGTGATATATTCTGTACCGTTTTTTGACATTGTATACTCAAATGAAATCTTTTAGGCAACGAAATGAGGCATACTTATATATATGTCGCAGTTTGATGATTTTATTCCGTTAGAATCGGTCATCTTGTGGGCAGAACATGGGTTTCGTGCAATGAAAACACACACTACACACGGTACACTGCTTTTATCAAACTAACAGATTACTTGAAATTACAGTCCAACATATTAACACTAGGCACCATGAATCGGGATACAGTTTCGGGACGTCTTGACTCCGCCGCGATCAGACACTGACTGTCCTACTCGCAGCGAGCTCGAAACATCACGACTCTGTAGTAAGCGCGCTTAGGTGTGGGTAGACTGGTAAGTAGGTCGCTTGACTTTTGGCGCGCTTTCGATTCATAGTGCGTCTCCGACACATATATGTCTATTTGTATCTGTCATTATACAGCGTGTTTGATAATTATTTATCTACACGTGTGTAAAAAAGGTAGTGTACTAAAGTGGCTGCTTATTAATAGGTGCTACATATGGTTATGTGTTTGCTTTTATACCGGAATATTAAAAAAGCTCGCTTCACGACCACGGATTATATTAAAGCTATTAAGTTTAATTAATCTTTTTTATTTTCTCAGCCGTTAATCAAGCGTTATTGCAAATAAAGATGAACCGATCCGAATTTGCCATTATATTTAATTTATGACTATTTATGTTCGCACTAGTTTGTATTCACATAGTGCAGCCAGATATATGCTCCCAAATCGTTGAAATGGGTGTCCCCAAGGCTTAATTCTGGCCTTTATCCCTTGTTCTGGTTCATTTTGTTTGACCTTTCATCTCCCATAATATTATGGATTGGATGGTATCATCGAAATTGTGATAAACAATGACAACTTTATTCTAAATGTGCGAATCATATTCCCATTTGTAGACGCTGTATGTTTGTAGTTTGTAAATTTGGCTCAATTAAAACGTATCCTCTTCAATATTTCAGCACGGAAATCAGAAGCACATTGTCTTAAATCATACTTTACTTGCAAGTCATTGTTACAAAACAATATCGTAATGTGTTCTAGCTTTTAGGTATTGCCACTTATACTGCTATTATAAAAACTTGACACTGATGCACAAGAAGCCAGACATGTTATGACAAACAAAGAAATAGGCACTTCATTTGCATATTTAATTATTAATACAAAATGCATTTTCAGCGAGAATTTCACGCAGTTACAAACTCACCGTAGAGAATCAGACATTGTGAGTCGAGTCTAGTCGAGACCGTTCGCGTTCATTAAATTAGGATTTGGAGCATTTACGTAGAAGCGCCATCCAAGGTACGTTACTGAAATAAACATTACTCCATGAAACTTCAAGAACCACTCGAACATCCAAATGATCGATACCAAAAGTTTAGAATTATTCTGGATGAGAGATTTATGTTATTGTAAATGGATATTGCCATTTAGTTTCGGCATGCTTGGCAGCTGACTCCTTATTAATTTTGAATGTTATGGTATTTACTTTGTGTTTTAATCAATAGATGTTTCATATGACGGTCAATGGATTATGAAGTTATATCAGATAAGGTGGGTAAAAATAACGCTATTATTGGTAGATTTTTCCAACTCTCAGAATATACCGACTTTCGGGATGACCCCAGTGTAACTAATTGTAATTAGTTAGTTACCTAAATCGCCTGGTCGATTTCAAATATCGGTAGTCCGGTAGACCACATGCCAGCGGTAACAAAACCAGTATACGTTGGCCTAGGTCAGCGTTAGACCAACGTGTTATCACTGAAGTGAGGTCTACCAGATCTACGATCAACCCAATCAACCGAGATGACGTAGCCACGGTCCCTTTACTTCTATCCCAGCCTGTAATTAAATCTGTGCAAGAGAAATCAAAGGTCCTCTGAAATTCTGGCACTAATTAGATGTAGGTATACCTGACTTGGCAAGGTATTTCTAGCTCCACTATCACCAATACTATAATAATAGACTAAAATTGTATATTCATGATACGATCTAGTGATGGAATTTCGATGGTGGAATTAATTTGTGAATAAATATTGGGTATTTAGTCTGAACGGCCCAAAACGAATGGACCGCGTGCCATTCTTTGCTTGATTCTGATATTCGCGTGTGACAGATCATTATTAAAAAATCACGTACCGTACCTTGAGAAGTACATACAAAATGGTGACCTGTGAGCTTATAGTATACTAGTTATGGCCCGCGAGCATCGGCCCCGTGAAAGCATTATTATAAAAATATTACTTCTAAATTTGAATTGGATGTTGTTAACAGTTTCAAGGGTTTTTTTTTGCATGGTATCCCTGTATTAAATAAAAACCTTATATTATCAGCTATCTGTCACTAAAAGTCCCGTCAAAATTGGTCCTTCCGTTTTGGAGATTAGCCAGAACAACCAGACAGACAGACATGTCTTTGTTATAAGTACCGTAGGTACCTATTCTTGTTCTTTATTGCACATAAAATTAAAATATACACACACAAATAATATATAGCTTATGTACAACGGCGAGCTTAACGCAGAATTGGGTTTTCTTACAGCAAACCTTATTTAACAGAAATATTTGCCAAAGAGGATACAGCCTACCTATATGGTAACATCATACGCATTCAGTAAAAATCTGTTATTTTATGATTACAAACAGACACTTAAATATTATTTATCTATATAAATAAATTTTAATAAAAAGGAAGTTTGACACCAACCTAACCAGTTTACCATTTGACAAATTAATTATAAACGCTCTGCTTGTAGTAAATTAAATATGTCTGAATCGTGTATCAATTTTGTTTTGAGGTGAGATCCTTCTTTAATATTTGGAAAGTCGAGATATAAAAGTACCGGTTCTCTTTTAATTCATGATCCGTTTAACCATGTCTTAAAAATCTTCGCAGTTTTCAAGTAAATCAGACATCTCAATCTGTTTATTCGCAATTAATAAAGATATTGTATATTGATGATTGCTTCAATTTCAATGTATCGCTATATTGACAAAGGTACTTACACGGTTTATTTAATAATCCTTTCCCTATAAAAGAAAGCAGGTTTCAACTTCATATTACTTTACAAGTGATACCTAAAAATATAACATGAATTGTATTGGTAACATTTTTTACCGATCCAATGAACAATACTCCGTGCACAATTGTACTACAGTTGGATGCGTATCTCGATAGGATTGAAAAAAAAATTGTCTTTGGCCGATTGATTCACTAGTTCATAACTAAGTAGGTTGTTTAATCTAGAGACTTAAAAGGGTTCTAGAGAATTTATCGCAAGCCTTAGTTAAATAGAAATATAATTTAATTTACTTTAAATATCTGCATCCCAAACGCTAGATCTAGTACTGTTTTCTAACGCAAAGTCAATAAATCAATGTTAATTACCCATACTTTTCAGCAGTAAATACTGGAGTAGTAATTGCCAAAGTCAAGTGAACTAAAATTAATAATAAGTAATGAACGCTGTCTATTCATTATAATCTCTCCCGTTAATCAGTATTCCAGTATACATATTGATTTTCACGGCTCTATCATGACATCATTAATCATCTTATTTCAATTATCAGGGATGTATGGGTTTGATTGTGTGTTTGTATGCTCCTTACTTACATACGATTAAAGTAATGATTAACGTCTGCTTAACCATACATTTTTGGACGTCTGAACATCTCTTTAACTTAACGTAGCGAATAAATCCCACTATATTCAATGTTACGTTTTTGCATCTTCCAGTATTAAAGAAAGCATTATTTTCAACAATTTAAAAAGTATGTTAATTATTCAGTACAACGATTCTTTTTAATGTTCAGTACGAGGACAGAATGAAATTATTTTTGCATTTGCGCTGCATTGCAATACGTTTTTCTTTAACGAGGACGGAAGGTACCTACGGTAAAATATCTTGCGTCGATAATGTTGATAACATATTTTTTCTTCACAAAGTTACTATAACATTATTTCGTGAAATTTCCGTTTGACCGTTTATTGTAAGCGCTCATTATCATTCGGATCATATCCATCATAACTCCAGTAGTTACGTCACATAATTTGATTCGTATTGTTAAAAGCAGGACGTCAATAAAATCCTAAAGCCCAATAAAAACGTAGTGTTGATTATACCATCCATCAAAGTCAGAGCTGGACTGGGTCTAGATTAGCTACGCGCGCATATTTCACATTGAGATTTATTGAATAGTTGTTCAGAGCTGGAATCAAATCATTCTGTGCGATGTAACGTTCCCGCTACAATGTTACTGGTATGATCCGCAATATGATAGTCACACGAATACACGTGTATCATCTGCTTACGTCGGCTTCAAGTCTAACCAGATTCAGCTGAATACCTGTATTTTACATGGAGTGACTGCTTATCTGACCTCCACAACCCAGTTAGTACTGGGTAATACGATACCCCTTGGTAAGACTGGTTGTCAGACTTTCGGGCCACTGAATACCTGTAACGACTGTCAAAGATCTACAAAAGACAGCCGGGACCAACGGCTTAATTTGCTTTCCGAGGCACGGCGGAAACTCGGTATGTATGGGAGGTCACCCATCCACAGACCAAGCTAAGCAAGCACAGCTTATAAACCTAAAGATCTACCCGAGCGGCAGTTATTATTTAGCCACGAGCCAGCACTAGTATTTTACATAGAGCTATGAGCTCTGAGTACAGCTCGGATGGGCGGCATTTGGTAACTAATAACATATTTTTCGGTACATTATTTACAAACTACAAATAAATATAAAATAAAAATAAAATATGTACAAGTATCAAAATTACAGGGCGTCAAAAATTCGTCGACATCGCTGTCGACAGGAAAAGTGCCCAGAAGGCTGGCCGCATTGCCACGTTGGATGGCAATGCTGATTCTTTGACCAAAAAAGAGGCCAGCCCTCTGGTCCCGTGAAGCGTCGACCAACCGCTTGGCGATATCTCGAAACACAAGATGGGCACTCGGGCCCCATGGCCCTAGTGTTTCAACCCCAAACGGCTCAAATACATAATTACCAATTAAATTATTGTGTTTGCGCCGTTTAAGGTTTTCAGCGCCAAAAAGATTCCTTAGTGCCTAAAAACTCGCCTTTTCAACCAACGTGTCCTGCCAACAATAACCTACGGTGTCGAGACATGGACGCTCACAAAGGAGACTGTCCACCGAGTACGAGTGGCACAAAGGGTCATGGAGTGAGGCATCCAAATCCGACGACGGACGAAATTCTACGACGTCGGGGACCGGGCGGTGCGCTTCAAGTGGTCCTGGGCAGGACATCTGGCTAGAAGTGGTGATGGCCAATGGAGCAAGAGTGGTGGCCATGGTTAGGCCAAAGAAACCAAGGCCGTCCTAAAGCTCCTTGGGTCGATGATATTGTCAAAGTTGCGGGGAACACCTGGATAAGGGACGCACAGAATCGGGGAGTTTGGCAGAAAAAAGGGGAGGCCTATTCCCAGCAGTGGGTGATTCCGGGCTGATATGTTAATGATGATGACTGACTATCTGACCTCCACCACCCACATAGCACTGTATAATATGATATCCTTTGGTAAGATTGGTTGTCAGATTTTCAGGACACTGACTGCTTGTAACGACTGTCAAAGATCTAAAACTAACAGCCGGGACCGCCGGGTTTTCCAAGGCGTGGAGGGAACTCGGTATTGTATGGATGGTTACCAATCCAAGTACCGACTTTGGCAAGAGTGGTGTAGCCTGAAGATCGACCCGTGCTATTGCTTTTACCTCGAGCTATTACTATTTAGCCATGAGCCCATCCACACGAATACACGTGCATCGTTAGATGCCGATTTTCATCATGATAAAAGACCTGTCATTTCAAGATCAAAGATTCAGCAGCCGCACCAAAGTACCTACAGCTGTAACTAAGTGCTAAATAACTGTTTTGCATTGTAAAGTTGACTGTGGGGGGACTGCCAGTTGTTTCAATTATTTACTTAATCTCATTAGTGGTTTAATCAAGTCACAAACAGACAGATGTCTAGTAACAATTAACTAATTTACCGTAGTATAACGTTACTGCTACGCTGCTAGAACATTTGGAATATTTATAGCAACAACAAAAATATGTCCACAATTCTTGTTTGCCACCTTTTCGCTGTAACAGTAATAAAATCCTATTATTTTTATATACTCGCATGTGTTTTATTTATAAAAGCCGTTTTTAAAGTTTATATACAACGGTTTTTGTACAACGTCCGAAGAAAGCCATATTCAGCTAATACCTTCCCCAAAGCTTAGGCTAGATCTGGTTCATGGATAGCTTTTTGCAAGCAAACGTTTTCATTTTGTAAGCTACCCGAGCGATGGGCAAAACATGCGAAATCAAAAAGTTCTAAAACTTTTGACGAAACGCAGCTGATGTGTAGCTTTAAGTCAAACATTTATTGAGTGCTATTTTATTAGTGCGTGGTACAGGGTGTAGAGTACATCACCGTATCCATCTATTATGTCAGATGGGCTAGTAACTGCCCGTTTTTGCTGGCCCTTCTTATCCCACAGGTAACTCTCCTGCGCGATGAATCATTTGGCGTGATGATTTGGCGTTGCTATTACCGTCACTGTAACAATAACGCAGTCCTCACAGGAGAACTAACTACTTATTCAAAGCCAAAGCATTAAACAAAAAATAACACCTTTTTGTATTGTATTGCTCGTTGGAATAAATAAACGTCGCGACGAGCGTGATTAACATTGGTTTACTATTCAGGCTTCTGCAGAGTTTCATACTTGTAAACAGGCACAGTAAATGTATGCCGCCAAGACAGTTTATTGATTCGAGAGGTAAACAGGAATATTGCCGTTTTGTGTGCCAATGCAGTGTAAGGATTCACGCCATTGGAGAAAAGAAGTATATATTCAAAGGGCATATTGTACGTTAAAGAAAAACATATACACATACAGTTACATTTTACTTCACAATTCTCATTTTTTGTTGGAAACATCTATCTCTTCTTGTCGCGCGATTTTATGGTGTTGATATTTTAAATCATATGTAACAAAAAGTTTTATCTATTTCATTCATGTATGGGACATGAATGATACATCTAATCACTTATCTAATCTAACTTTAACTGCACACACATGGGGTGTACCTAAACGAAAACCTAAAGCCTATTTATTTATTTTCGCATGAAGTCTTTGCCAATCGATGCTCAAATAACAACAGGGAATTATTACTACTATTCGGCTAATCAGAAATCAATCTTCCAGTGAACTATTATTCTGGAACAATTGACATTCCGAATCGCCCTTCGCCTCTAAATCGAAGCAGGCACATAGGTAAGATAGATTAACTAAACAACGGAGAATATAGATTGTCTATTTGGTTGGGAGCAGGACCGTTTTATTGAAGTAATTTTTCAGGCATTCCAGACAGTCTGGAGGGTTCGCTTGCTCGCCTGTCTAGTAAGATAATTAATTTGTATTAATATTCCCGTCCTCAGGATGAAGTGGACCTTTACTTGAAGTACGTACCTAATGCACACCTAATGGTTATTAGTCTATTGTACGAAAAGACCCCTTTTACCTAATTGGCTCCTATGACTTGTTAAATGAAAATCACGTACCGTTGTCAAGTGACTAATTTATCTGTTTTACCGCGGTAGATTAATTTACTGTCATATTTTTTAACACAATAGATACTTCATTTTATTGCAAGCGCAGTTATTAAGCCGTAAAACCTTAAAGACTAGACGTCAATAGGTACTCTCATCGGACGGCAACAGATTGTGTCCGTCTGATACAAATCCTATTTGCCCTGCCCGAAGCCAGTGCCGGATTTACAAATTTTCAAGGTTTAAGCTGGAAAGTTTTTCCCGCCCTTGCCTCTGTAATTTTCATGCCCTAGATTATTTTTACAATCCTACAATTTCGTTTATGTTTGAGCTAATCAAAGCTCAATCATGTACAAACATCAGAAAACCGCCATGCAGAAATCTTTTTGATTTCTACTAGGGAACAAAAAAGTCGGTCCCCAAATTTGCCGCCCCAAAAATCTGCCGCCCTAGGCTCCAGCCTACTCAGCGTGCTGGTAAATCCGCCACTGCCGGAGGCTCTATCCGCCTAAAAAGTTTTTAATTTTCCATGAACGAGAGAACCCTTTGAAGGACAAAGGGATCTTTTCTATATAATAAATCGATGTAATAAATCCTATAGATCAATATACGTAGGTTTCGAATTGAACAAGAAACAGTTACATTCTTGCATTCGTAATATATTTGAGGACAGTCACGTTCCAAAGAAAGAGATCTTCTATTCTTAGCCTGGGTCCATAAGACTTGGACGTCAGTGGTCATACGGCACATCTAAGGGGCATATACCTACAAGTAAGTACTCACATAACCTTTTTATAGGCGTTTCTAAGGGTGTAGTGCCATGGTGTTATATTTTATGGCAAAGGTCTGCTCCCAAACTGCTTATTACTATCCATCTTATTTTTACATAGCGACCAATTTTCAATCTTAGGTGCTCATCGTTTTTATTAAAACTTTTCTTCTTATTTTAGACTTTTAAATAAATACCTTACTTATTTAAAAGTCTGATCAAAGTAGGTCCTTCTTTTTGGATTCTTTTACGGTCTATTTTAGAGTTTACATTTCAGGATTCTCGGAACTTTTCGATTTAAGGGTCGCCCAGACCAGCTACGTAAAATCGTATTAATTTTGGGATGTTGATCATGTCATGTTTTCGATATCCGATATTTGAGAAAGGACCAAAATGTTGCGGTTTATTTATTGTCGTATACATAATGGTGTACTTTATCCGGAAGAAGCGATAGAATGATATGAATGAAATCATTTGTAGCTTTGAGATCATGAGTGTTGATTTTACAGTCAGTTCACTATTTACGATGCAATGTATGGATTTTATCAGGTCAGGATATATATTCCTGCAGCGTACCGATGTTTTTCATGAGTAAGGTAGGCTGATTCCGATTTTTGAGTAGTGGCATTTAGACTTTTCAGTTACAAACGAAAAGGATTCAGAGAAAATTTAAACACAGGTGTGAGAACGATAAAGTATCGTAGATCGGTGAGGATGAGCAGAATCTATGTGTTGCTGATTTACAATTAAAAACACTACGTGGCTGTAGGACAGTATGAGTAGTTTTAAACCATTCATCAGTCATGAATCATTTAATGACTAATTATTATTACGTACTGACTCCATTCATACAATATTTTTTCATATTCTGCGGAAATGAAAGTAAACAAATCCAGGGTTGTCAGTCATTCCAATGTTTTCGTTCCAAAATTCTGTTTTAAAAGGCAGACATTTATCAGATGTCAAAAAGACACTCGCGGTAAGTAACGGCCTTGTAACGCCTCGAATGTTAAAAGGGCTTTGTGTTTGAGACACAGATTTGAGAAATAAAGGAGATATAGATCTCCAAGGAAAAGTGTGAGCTTCAGGAATCATCGTCTATCTTCGGAAATACTAAAATCAACGTTCCAGTACTTGCTTGTTTTTTTTTGTCCAGGATTACAAAATATTGATTAACAACTTTTTGCAATTGCAAAAAAAAAACATTCTATTGTGAGACAGATGACGGCCAAAGTAGGTAACCTGACAAAGGGATCATTTTAATCGACAATGATAGTGCATTAAAATTCTAAAGCATGGCTTGACAAAATTGCTGAACTTTAAGTCTATACGAGGCTACTCTGTGACATTCACGCTAATTCGGAAAGACGAAGATTACTGAAGTGCACGCTCTTTCTGGTTGAATTGTACTCTAATATGTATTTTGTGATTGTGACTGTTGACATCACAGTTGAGTTTGGGTCAACGTATAATCCCAAACCTTTCAACTCGTTTCCTTTCATCCATCTTTATCAACCCTCGCCTCGGTGTTTACTTCCTATTCAGCTATATTATCTTTCCGTAATTAATCCATCATTTCTTTGGTGTATCTCACCTCTCCAAAAATTAAAACCGTATCAATGTTGAGGGTGTCTAGTGTCAATCTTTTGCCAATTCTTTCACTTTTATAAATAAACGTGATGTCAAGTTACAAGCAACCTTCAGTTTTAACAGAGATAAGTTTCACGTAACTTAATTCCGAGTTTATTAACAGTAGGTAAAAACTTTGTTTATATTAGGTCTTTACCTATGAAATTGCCGTTTTGTTTGAAAAAAGTTAAAGTATTTTTTTTTTCGAACTTATTTATTTCTTTTATTCAAAGTAATCACCCCTGCAATCAATGCATCTTTGCCAACGCTGTGGCAGTTTATGGATGCCCTTCTTGAAAAAATCAGCTGCACGGGAGACAACAAACTCTTCAGGGCGTTTTGTACTGCCTCTCGGGAATTGAATTTTTTTCCCGCTAAAAAGTTGTCCAAATTTTGGAAAAAGTAATAGTCGGAAGGCGCAAGATCTGGTGAGTATGGCGGATGAGGGAGAGCTTCCAAACCCAACTCATGCAGCTTAGAGACGGTCTGTTGTGCAGTATGGGGGCGCGCGTTGTCGTGAAGTAGCAGTGGAGACGACCGATTGACCAAAGCTGGTTGCAGACGTGCGAGTTTCGCCATCATTGTGGTCAGTTTTTCAATGTACACATCTGCAGTAATGCTCTCGCCGTTTTGTAAAAAGCTATGATGAATCACACCAGCACTAGACCACCAAACTGTGACCATCACCTTTCTAGGGGTCATTTTTCGTTTTGCACATTGCTTTGGTACCGAACCAGGATCTAACCAACTAGCTGAGCGCTTTCGATTGTCAAAAAGAATCCATTTTTCGTCGCACGTAACAATTCGGTTCAAAATTCCTTCATTTCTGTGCCTGTTAAGCAGCGCAAGGCAAGTCTCGACGCGTACGTTGCGCTGGCGATCGTTAAGTTCGTGGGGCACCCATCTATCAAGCTTTTTTATCTTGCCAATCTGTCGCAAATGGACCAATATTGTTTTAATGCTAACATCAAAAGCTGCTGCCAGCTCAGCTGTAGATTGAGTTTCATCAGCTTCAACAATCACCTTTAATTCATCATTGTTGACCAAAGTTTCCGGACGACCACGAGGTTCATTTTTCAAGTCAAAATTCCCAGAACGGAACCGAGCAAACCAATAACGGGTTGTGCGTTCGTTTGTACAGTTCTCTCCGTAAACGTCGTTGATGTTACGGGTCGTTTGTGCCGCGTTGGTGCCACGACGGAACTCATATTCCATAATTACACGAAATTTCAAAGTATCCATTATGAGGAAAAATGTTGAAATGAATAAACAAAAGACTGATTTTGTAAATAGAATGTCATATTTTAAAAACAAAATTAATTTGAATTTAGAACTCATAGCCAATCAAAACTTTTTTTGTTTGAAAAAGTCTGTACTGCAATACGGCAATTTCATAGGTAAAGACCTATTATAATTTCACCATTCATATTGTGGCCACAATTTCGCTCTCTTGAAACCCCTTCGTTTTTGAGTAATACATCGTGTCGCCACAGAAACTTTGTAACTGGCTCGAGCTCTCGAAAACGAAGCCACACGACGCCCTATCGGAAGTATTTCAATGGGCCGTTTTTTCTCCAAGGATGAGACCTTCAAGCGGCGTGCGGAGTCTGTAATAGATGCTATAAATCTGGAATACTAGTTGATAGGTCTACTGAGCACACACTGTCTACGATTTTACTTTGCTATTATAACTATTTTTCGTCCTTCATATCAACGCATTAGTTTTTATCGCACCCAAAGGGGAAGACCATACCGTAAAATTTCGCATAAAATAATTCAGCTGCTACTTACAGCGCCCTTAAAAAGCGATAAAAATCTAACAGCTTCCATTTCCTTGGCATCCACAAGCTATGTCCGTTCGAAAATGCTTTATTGAGCGGGTAACACCACGAGTGCGCTTTACAGAATAAACGGCGCGGCTGTTTATTGGCATTCTTCCGATACCATTTTGTGTATCAGCTGTTTTTGACGTTTCGTTAAGTTTGATTTTTATAGTAGTGACTGGCCAACTTGGACGCAGGTTCCTTTGAATTTTTAAATTGAATATTGGTGGTGATAACAAAAGGTACTAGGAAAGGAAATAGGTGTACCTACCTATTATACATATTGAGGAGCTCGTGGCTGAATAATAACAGCCGCACGGGTCGATATTTAAGGTTAAGCCATGCTCGCCGAGGTTGGTCCGTGGATGGGTGACCTTAATTACATACCGAGTTTCCTCCGTGCCCGTGCGGGTATAGTATTACCCAGTTACTGGGTTGTGGAGGTCAGATAGGCAGTCGCTTCATGTAAAATACTGGTGCTCAGCTGCATTCGGTTAGACTAAAGCCGACCGCAACATTGTTTGGGAAAAGGCAAGGTAGACTATGATGACCTATTGTACCTATTGAGGTGAGGTCAATGACTGTCAGAATCAGACACCACATATCTGATATCATATTTTAAATACGTAAAGCAGGATATGGTTAACTTGATAAATAGCTATACCGGTTATAAAACATGATATTGACATCGATTTAGTCAACTCGTGAGTCGTGAGTTACTCTTATTTTCAACTTCATTGGAACGGTCTTTGAGAGTAATTTATTTAGTCTGTGCTGTATAACCAAAGGTCCCAGGTTCCAGAAGGTGGCGGCAGTAACAGTTGTTATGGTGAGTAGTCAATACCGAACATCGTAGACGTATCGTGATCGTAAAGTTTATTAATAAGGGGATAAATGAATATTTAGCTTGTTGTCTGTTTTGAAATTATGTTGGTAAAGCACGTTTTAAATATTTAAATTGGTAGGCACGATCTTTTTTATCAATTTTTCAAAGTAGATTTAAGACAAAACTTATCACTTATCGTATCGTTTTTTGCATAATCACCGCTTAACCCTACCAAGAACTATTAATTATAACTTACTATTAGATAGAAAACGTCAGAATTATAAACATGTCATCGCTATTTTTTCGAAGTACTTAGTGTGCTCCTAGTAGGTTTGCGTCTTGTCGCTTTTTTATTAGTTGATTAAACGGTTTATCTTATTCATACTACCATTTTCGAAGCAAAATCATTTTATTTTAAATCAAAATAAAGACAAATATGTTTTGTCATTGACAATTATAGAACGCTGTGTTTTGCCGAGTTAATGACAGGCCTAAGCATTATTTAATTGGTATTTTAATTGATTTAATCACAGAATCCGGTTCCATAATCATTATGCTGTCTAAGTTTGATGGCCATTGCTCTTCGTTATCAGTAGGCTGTCTGTCTGTATGTCTTGAGATTTACATTTCAAAAATGGTTATATTATCAAGGACTTGATTACTATGTGAGAAAGATAATCTTATTTATCATACACGTGCCGTTATTTCTAAAAAAAAACTTCGTAAAAAATACAACTTGAAAAGAATTGATATTCATAACAACGTAGTTATTAAGTTACCATTCACACGCAACTCGAATAACGGTCTAATAATAATGTAGGTCAGAAACGTTACAAACCATGCTAAAGCACAACTTTACAAACAAACTTGGCACGGTCCATTTAATAATTGTTCAGCATTTCCCAACATGTACGAACTGCAATAAACAAGGGAGTACTTCGTATCTATAACTTATTTAAAAAGAAAACTGTAATGACGTACCGAAAAAAAAAAGATTTGGGCAAATAGATACATATATTATAGTGGTCTGACGTGACTGGCATGCTAACCATTTAGGTACCAATATCTTACACCTACAAAGGCCCTAGCATGAACGCGCGTCTTAAACGTAACGCAAATTGGTACAACTGTCGAATAATAATACAACAGGGTAGTCAAAGTCAAAGCATTGATTTTAAGTAGGTAGGTAGTTACAGGCACTTTTGAATTGTCAAATATAAAAAGTAATAATTTTAATGAAGCTTTTTCTCATAATAGCTGTAAAAGTACTGTAGTTGCCCATTTCAAACCGTTGATCTCTATGGAGAAGAACGGACAAGAAACTCCATGGATACTCACTCGTACAGTTGGTTACTTAAAAGTAGGTAAGAATTACGTGTGAAACGAGTATCAATTTAAAATGTTCTTATTTAGTTACAAAACTACGTTTACTCCGCGCGTTTATGTTAGGGCCGTAGAATTTACAACAGCCATAAGAAACGAAACTCATGGCTGCTCACTACTGAATATTGATAGAGAAAACTTTGACATAACGAATTCCGTTCCCAAAATTTGTTGATTCGGAAAATTATCTTTCCTTTGAGAGTAAACAGTGCGGAGTTATGTTGGAAACTATTTTATACGTAACATGAATAAGGTTGGGATTGCCTAAACTGACGAGATTAAGGGCGATAATAGCCACGCTTAGGGCCTGCCAATCCGCCGGGATTAGTGTTCGCAATAAGATATAACAAAGGTGAAGAGGATGCTGCCATCCATCCTAACGATAAAACTGCGTTATCGCTTTTGATCGCATGTTTTTGTTAACAAAATAGTACCAAACATTATCTCTACTTATTAAATTGAGATGGCATTTTCTATTTTCGTACCGCTCTCAATTTTCTCGATCTACTTTTGTATATAGCACCAAATACAGAGCGTTCGTGAATATAAGGGAAATATTTTCTTGCCCACGCAAATGTTTTCGTGGAATTCCCAAAGTACATTGACCTTATTATTATGTCTGGTGGTGGTATCGGTGATCAGGGAGCTGTCTGATCGGGATCACCTCTTACCTCAGTTTAATTAGATCCGATTCGATCCCAAGCATTACTTCATGTTACTTTCATTAAGACCGGCAATTTCGACGACTGAAATCCAATAGGTAGCCGTAATGAAAATGTAGAATAAAAGTACGGGATTGTTTTAAATAGAAAGTAATGCTTATTTGCTGGGTCCGGAAATTAATTAGGTTTCTTTATAATCATTTCTCATCTGGAGCATCATAATCGTATTATTATTCCTCCTATCAAGGCATCATACTCGTACCAGTAAATAATTTTAAAATATTCTTCTATATTTCTAAGTTTACCTTGGACATCGCTGCTCGGTGAAGGAGCACGTCGTGAGGTAACCTGTACTTATATTTTTATGTAAGTCTGAAATCGTCAATCCGTCTTGAGCAAGCGTGGTGATCAATGCTCGTGCCTTATCTGTATGAGAAGAGGTTTCTGCTCAGAAGTAGGACAATAATAGGCTGGTGTTATATGTTTTATATATTATTCTATTAAGTTGATTCCTTTTTACTACTTTATAACATTATGTTTCGAGAAACTTTTACTTACTAATTTATAAGACAAGTAAAGTTTCTTGTCTTTTTGTGTAGCTACAACATGGTTTAGCTGGGAAAACCGTTTTATAAAGTTTTATAGCAAAAATTAGTTCTCTTCTTATTTATACTGTGTAAACCGGTCTCGTATGACTCATTTTATCATGAAATTAATGACTGCGACCTGTGACCGTGTGATCTTCTCGAATATCGCGTTTGTTTAAAAGTAAGAGTTAAAAAAAGTATAATCATTTGGTAAATTGAAATCTGTGAAGCCGTGCGGGGTGGGTTGTGTTTAGTTTAAGGGCCCAAGAACATAATTAGGCATTGCTGGTTACGATGAACGACTAAGGTTAAATTGCTAAAAAAAAACTAAATAAATTTACGTGCTAGCAATTGCAAGGGATACAAGCATGGAATAGCTGTAAAGGTTTTGCATGGGTTGTGTATGCATCAATTTTTCAATTCATAATATTTTTTTTGGTAATTTATATAAGGTGATGTGTCAGGTTCCTTTAGGAAATAAAAAAACAAAAGGAAAAGTCCCCATGAATAACCACTTAATAAATATAAGGAAAACCTTGACCGATGTGCGGAACTCCGCAATTGCTCGTGATGGTGCCATCAAATCTTATGGCGTTTCAAAGATATTCTGCCAAATTCTTCACTTCTTCATTTTATTGAGCCTTCCTTGGATCAATTTTATTATATTGTTTCGGATTCCGGTTTGGGATGTAATTTTAGTGATAGTTTGTAGACTGAGACAAATTATGTTACTCCCAAGAAGGTAAGTCCCTTCTTGTAAAGTCAAATCTATTGTATAATATTATACAATCAACAACACTTGTAACGGGATATTTACCATGTTTATTATTTGTTATGAGTTCCCGATATTTCGGCGCTGTTGCAAACGCCATGATCACGGATAAACATGGTATAATAATAATAATAAACATGGTAAATATCCCGTTACAAGTGTTGTTGATAGTGTTAGTGACCATGTCAGTTTAAAAACTTATAATATTATACAAGATACACACAAAAAATTAATAAATCCATGCCCAATAACAATCCATTGAGCGACTTTTGCTTTACATTTATTTACTGAGTAAATAAAAATATGTGCTTACTATGTATTTAAATAAAAAAACTTGATTTTCTGTTGATGTAGAATAAATTAAAAGTATTCATGTTACCGATGTCTGACACGAGCTTTATCCTGGTATACAAATGTATAGATAAATCAATTGATTTAATTTGATAATTAGTTATTCTCATATCCCTTGTATGTTATCTATACATGTTTTACATTAATATTAATTAATTCTTTAATCCCGTTACAAAGTCAAGGTAAATGATTTTTAACCAGACGTTATGCTCTACTTTTGCTATATTTAAGTTACTACAGTTGTAACCTCGAGAATTCATTTGACTTTATAAATGCGGTAATAACTGGTATCATTTTAAAGTTTTTTTTATTAAGTTGGTAATAAAATTTTATGGTCTAGTCGTCAGGATGACTTGGATTCCGTGTAGGATTGGACAAGCGAAAGTTCTGATTTAAAATTTAGTTAGTTCAGGAGGGATGGACATGAAACCCTACTCTCACTAAATTTGAATTTTGCTTTGTTACTAACACTGAATTAGACTCTAGTTCGGTCTTACTTTACGATTAAAATACTAAACTTCTAACCATAAATTTTATAAAGTTTAATTTGGAAACATTGTTAATTGAACTTGGAATGCAAATACATAAACGAAAATCGAGGTTAAATTAATTTTGATTATAGTTGTTTAACATTTTTAAATCAAGATAAAAATAATTACAATTTATTACGAGAAACAGCTGATAATTGTCGTCGAGAATAAATGGCTCAAAACTGAAGTAGCATTATCTGCTTAGCCTTTTCCCAAATAGGTTGGGGTCGGCTTCCAGTCTAAGCGAATGCAGCTGAATACCAGTTATACATGGAGCGACTGCCTATCTGAACTATACAAACCAATAAGTCCTGGGTAATACGATACCCCCGGGTTGGACTGGTTGTTAGACGTTCGGGCCACTGCGACTGTCAAAGATCTATAAATGACAGCCGGGACCAACAGCGGTATGTCATTGTAATAGATGGTCTGCCATCCACAAACATGAAAATCGACCCTAGCGGCAGTTATTATTTATCTACGAGCTTCTTCATAAATGGTTCAAAAATGAAATATTATAAATTAAATTATACTCGAAAAAACCACACCGAATACTGTAAGGTTTACTTACCTACAGATAGAACAGGCTACGGATGGTAATATCTTTCGTAACATTTTTAGGGTACTTTCCACCTTAAGTCGCGAGAGAGCCGTAGTCAATAAATAAGGGGTTATAGGATCGCCCAAACACATTTAGGTTTCATGATAAAATATTTTAGGGATAAAGAAATGTTTGGTGGCTGCACGTGAGGGGCCGTGGAAAGTATTTTGTTATTTATTGTAGTGAACAAACTTAAATTTTGTTGCAGGTGTTTATTATGTACATTTCTCAATGTTTTTTTTTTAATCCTTGCCTCACACTAGGATTTTCTCCTTTATCGTGGGTGCGCTTACAAACATTGAAACTCACATACACAAACAGCCATTTTAATAATATTTTTTTTAATGTTTCTATCACTTTTATAAAATGCTTTGTATGATATTTAACAATGCTTCAAACAAAGATTGGTTTTAATGAAACAACATTATAATGTGCATAACTAAAGTTTTATTATTTCATAAAGGCGAATGACATTGAAACATAGATTTATGAAACAGTAGGTTTAATTTATTGAGTGCAAAAGTACAAAACTAGTGACACTGAAATTTTAGTATACAAACCCAGTTAAATCAGAAGATTTTGAAACCAAGATATTGTTAAACTGTTGATTAAATACTAATGAGTCAAGGGTGGTTGGTACTAACTATACGGTTCAAGCAGCCCCTTGTAAAAAGTGTGCAAAACCAGTAAGCATTAGAGACAGAATGTTTACACTACAAAAATATCGTCTACCACCATTACCACATAACTGTACTTTTTATGTCTTTTTTATCTTTTTTTTTGTTTGTACAATTTAGTAGTTTTAAATATGTTCTTACTTTTGGGTGCCGTGAGGTAGAGTGTCTAGGAACTGCTTCAACAATGTTCCACCTTATTTTGTACCCACATTCATGGCAAATAAATGATTCCTTTCTTTAGAACGAAAAAGGTTGCCAGATTAAAAACAGGTTATTTAAATTGCTAATTATGTATGCACATGGTACGCCTCGGGATTTTCGCGTTTATTTCGCTTGGAATCCTTAGTTTTTATACGTATAAATACTTTTTGCTCGTTTTTTCTTGAATCTCGATAGTGTTTATACGATGATTGGGTAATTCCCTGGGTTAACCCAGGTTTATAGCTAGTGCTACGAGTTTGAGCTAATTCTAGCAGTCATTTAACTTGCTGGTAGGTTACGATAGCGTATAAGTACCCTATGGAAGTGTCCATACTCTGCTATGCTATTTTATTAACACTAGAACTTTATTTGCGTTGTCAATTTATTTTCGATAAACTTACGCCTTTTTTAAATTGGGGTAGGCAGATACGGAATTATATGCTGAAAATTATACTGTTGTGCAGAATACAAAGAGGAAATCTTTTCAAAAACCAGACTGTTACAAAAACTGTCAACTAAAAACACCAAGCTTAGCCATACAGGGCTCAGGGTTGGAAAATTAGCTGTGGGACTCTTCCAAAGAGATACCGTGGCCCTGGAACACAAAGGGCTAAGAAGGAACACAGATGGGTTTTACTCAGTACAAATCTGACGTTCACTTCTACTCCGCCCAGAGCGGGAGGGGTCATTTGAGGATTACCCATCCGTAAAAAAAGGGATGCAAAATTTATTAAAATTGAAGCTTGCAAAACTAGAACATGAAAGCTATTCCGTATTTACTTGAATCTCTTTGAGCAAGTTCTAGGGCAGGGAACTTGTCATGCAATCATTGCCATACAACGTGGCAATGCTGTCAGTCTCTTGGGCACATTACCAGCTGACAGCGTTGAGGAAGAGTTTTTTGACGCCCTTTTATAGTTTATTTTTATTTTAGTTATTTAATTTATTAGTTTGTTAATCGTTGTAATGTAGGTATATAGTTAGATTGAAGCTCAAACAACACTAGCAATGATTTCTATTTATCTATATAAATAAAAATCACTGCTAGTATTTTTTGAATTTCTAAGTGAATCTCAGGAAAATCATAAATTACCTCCACAGTATAAACTTGAAAATCCAGTATTTCTAAAAATAATAAAAATTGGTTAAATTGATTTAAAACAAGTTATATCGATTTATTAAATAGTTTTTGAGTCTTGAAATCATTCACATCGGCCATTGAACTAAGTATGTTTAGGTGCGATATCCAAATTAAACATAGGCTTACTGAATTAATGAAATTATTTATTTTACCTTTTTTTTACATTATTACTTACAATATGATTTAAATTATGGTTGGCCATTTCCTCTCTGTATTCTGCACAACAGTATGATTTTCAGCAGATCATTCCGTCTTGCCAGAAGGCGCCGTGGTAGACCTCGTAGAAGATGGCGGGAAGCTAGACAAGACCAGCGACCAGTGGTCCACATTGGCCCTGGATCAAGATAGTTGGAAGGCATGGGGAGAGGCCTTTGCCCAGCAGTGGGATGACGAAGGCTAACAGCATCATTATCAGAATCATTCCGTCTCTGCCTACCGCCTTGGGAAAAAGGCGCGACTTTATAAGTGTATTAAAAGTTGCTAAAACTTGGAGCTCCCGATAGCCGTTACTTCTATTCTATTAGTTATTCATTTATAACATACATTATAAATGAATAACTAAACAAAAACCAACAAGTGTATAATATACAGAACAGTATGAGGGTCTATCACGTTAAATGCACAGTCGGAAAAACTTGCAGGACCTACCGATATACTGAAACCAATACCTACCTACCCTGATTATAGAATAAAAATCTTAAATTCCTTTACTGGCGGCAATGCATTTAAGATTTTTATTGGTACAACATACGCCATTTACTGGAACTGGGTTTAGAAGCTTGAAGGCAAGAGTTTCTTATACACCGGAAGAAAGTACTAAGCCCGTACTCATCATCATTCTCTTGCCTTTATCCCAATTTATTTGGGGTCGGCGCAGCATGTCTTCTTCTTCCATACTTCTCTGTTACTTGTCATCTCATGAGACACCTCCTTTCTTACCATATCATTCTTCAGGCAGTCCAGCCGTCGTTTCTTTGGTCTTTCTCTACTCTTTAACCATCCACATTCATACTCAATCTTGTTGGGTACTCTTGTAGGGTTCAAAGGATAACAGTTTTATAGGTCGTCATTTTTGTCTACGGGAATTCGCTTGTGTTCCAGTAACTTTGGGCGCGAAATGTTTGTTTTCACTCCTGTCTGTAATAATTATATAATATTTACAAACACATGTTATCTATGCCACCTCGTAGTGTAGTTTATTGCGCGACCAACATATTATGACGTCATAATTGTTTTATTACCAAACGTAAGATCTTTTACTGTCCGAACTACAAAGGGATATTAAAATAAGAAATTATTTGTATTGTAAAACAATGTAAAATACTGGTGTTCCGCTGCATTCGATTAGACTGGAAGCCGTCTCCAATATAGTTGGGAAAAAGCTAGGCAGATGATGATCCGTACTTCGCTACTGGTTCGAAATCTGTACTGCTTAAAAGATCGAATACTCTAAAATATAATAGATCTTACAATGTCTGTTAAAATCTCATCAAACTGCTATGTTGCCAGTTAATTGCTTTGAAGTTTTCCGCTGTTTTATGAAGACGAGTGTCAACAAGATCAAGGTAAATCATACCGGAAAAGATTTTTAATAGCGCCAAAGGAAACTCTATTTTTGGTACTGCGTACTACTTTACTTATTTTTTTTGCTCTTAAAATAGAATTTCTCCAAATCATCGTGGGTGTGTTTACCGTCCCACGTGTGCGTTTTTTGTAGGCAACTTGAATCAAATAAATAATAACAATTTAATGGAAAAAAATGAAGTACCCAAAACGTAGATGTTCTTTTATGCAAAAGGTCAAAGTGTCATCATCATCATCAACAGCCTATAATATTCCCACTGCTGGGACACAGGCCTCCTCTCTGAGAGGGAGTGGGCTGTTATCCACCGCGCGGGTCCAGTACGGGTTGGTAGATGTCACATGTCTTCGCATTTTTAGTTCTAGGACATGTCGGTTTCCTCACGATGTTTTCCTTCACCTACTTTCGATCATAGTCGTAAATATAAAAACCTCGGTGGTTGATTTTTGCCAAACTCTGTGACTAGATTGATACTACAAATTGCCCTTCCAAGTGTTCCAACTGTATTTCTTCTTAAAACTTTTTTTTTACAAGGGTAAATAAAAAGTTTTAAGAAGAAAATAAAACCTCTTACTCTTTTACTGTAGTACCTGGTTTATTAAAATGTTGAGACATAGAAAAACAGAAAAAGTAGAGACCAAAAAACAGAAAGACCAAAGAAACGATGGATGGCAGATGATGAAATGATATGGCAAGAAAGGAGGTATCCCATGAGATGACAAGTAATAGAGAGGTATGGAAGAAGAAGCTGTAGCTGTGTGTAGCTGTAGCTTCGCGTTCTTTTTTTTGTGCTTTGACTTTCAAAAGTGCCTGTAATGGTCTAATTGATATAAATGCTTTGAGTTTGAGTTTGAGAAGACGTACTGCGCCGACCCTAAATGAATTGGGATAAGGGCAAGAGAATGATGATGATGATGACGATGAGATGGGTGGCAGAACAAACTCGATGAACATGAACCAATCTGCCCTAAAAAAAAAAAAAAATTTAAACCAAATCAAAACAAAATATTTTCATTTACATAGGCCTACACGGGCACTTATATATTTCAGGTGTGGCGCCTGAAATAATTGAATTTTATTTTTTACAGCCCATATTAAAAACATATTTAAATTATTCAATAACAAATACAACATTACACACAAGTAAATCAGACGAATAATTACAACATCAACAAACAAATTATTTAGAAAAAACATATTTTCTTACGGGCGACAACTTAAGTTACTAAGGAAATACGATTTGTTTTCTTATTCGTTGATTGCTTTAAGGGTTCCAGTAATTTCCCGTAGGAATCTTCACCTCTCCTTGTTTACGAGTGTTATGGAAAATAGTTTCAACTATAGATTTAAAACTGTTGCTAGCTTGATAGAGACAACACTAAAATTGCCTGAGGATTACGAGAAACAATATTGCTAATCATAACATGCGCCATTTAGTAAACACTTATAGAATTTATGAATTATTTTTGTTTTATATCCAAGAAAATAGTTACGGATGACTTTATTTTTAAAATATCAGAGAGGTACTTTTCTACTATACTATATGTATATACTTCTAGAGCATTACCATCAGAAATCATTTGTTCTGTTGAATTTAAAATTACTTTTTTATACTTTGTATAACTGGTTAGTAGAAGTGTAGTAAACTTAGTGTTATCCGGGTCGACTTTTTTTATTCACCACATTTTTGACTTATTTTCTCTAAGTAACGACTTATTAAGAAAATTAATGACGTCACCTGTGTCCACACCACCCAGCAAGTTAATCGCGTTTTAATCAGTAATTTGGTCGCGTTAACGGCCAATTAGTGGGTGACCTTCAAGATGTTTACGTGCACTAAGCCACAATGAGTTAAATAAAACAGTATTATGTAGCAGTGTGACCATACCGTATTTATACTTCATAGTCACCTGAAGGTATCATTTATATATTTACTGATGGACTTATAATTGTGTAAACTAAATATAAATAAACACACGAACTGGTTGTCCGCGCAGGACTTTAACCCCTGTCTCAGTATTTTTATTACACAGGGGTTCATATTCACGTTTGCTGTAAACAAGTTTTTCTTGTTCACAGGTAAAATGACATTGCCAGCGCCTCCGAGCATCGACGAGTATGAGGACGTGATGAACACGACGAACGTCACGGGCCACCCCGCGGTCTATGACGAGCAGTACGCGCTGGATCTGGTGGTGCCGCTCACCGTCACCTACGTCGTCATCTTCGTGGCCGGCATCCTCGGCAACACCAGCACCTGCGTCGTCATCGCAAGGAACCGCTCCATGCACACCGCCACCAACTTCTACCTGTTCAGTCTGGCCATCTCAGATCTCATTCTGTTAGTATGTGGCCTGCCGTTCGAAGTGCACAGATTGTGGAACCCGGACACGTACCCGCTGGGCGAGGCGCACTGCATCGCCATCGGGTTGGCATCCGAGACGTCAGCTAACGCAACAGTGTTGACGATCACGGCGTTCACGGTGGAGCGATACATAGCGATATGCCGGCCCTTCATGTCACATACCATGTCCAAGCTCTCGAGGGCTGTGCGGTTTATAATAGCGATATGGGTGTTCGCGTTGTGTACGGCGGTGCCGCAAGCGATGCAGTTCGGTATAGTGTCGTATGTGAATAATGGGCAGAATGTGAGCGCGTGTACAGTGAAGGGTGTGGGTGTACATCAAGTGTTCGTTATATCTAGCTTCGTGTTCTTCGTCGTGCCTATGTCGATGATATCAGTGTTGTACGCGTTGATAGGCATTAAGTTGCGGACCTCTAGAGTGTTGCATCCCGTGAAGAAACTTTCAGTAGAAAGTAATGAGAGAGCGAGTGGGCAGATGCAGTATAGGAACGGTGCGTCACAGAGAAGAGTCATCAGAATGCTCGGTAAGTTCCAACACAAACACAGTTTTAGTAGGAGGCTTCAAGTATGTTAATGAGATTATTAGCAAAATGGAGCGAACGTTCCCCTCTTTAAGTTATTTTAAGTACTTTCCCACCCATACTTTATAGGTCCACTTTCAAACTCGACTTATACTATGTTATTTTAAAGCAAAAAATTTAGTTCTTGTATTTCGGGGTTTTTGATCACAGGTCCTGAATTAAACATGATTGATATAAGAATCGAAGGATAAGGATGCAGTTAAAAGTTTGCATAATATCATGACATTGCCATTGAACTACTGACCTAGACGTTTGTCTAATAAATAATATTGAAAATTCCTGGATGCTAGATATTATCTTTTCCAACCTTGTTTCGAAATATGTTTTAATTTAACCTCGTAGGCACCTGCTTTGATAATCAGTTTGGTCAGTGCATAATGCAGTCCAGTTTAACTGGGAAGGATAGGATAAGATACTTGGTAGTCATCGTATCAGTCTGGTTATATTTTTCTTTGATTATAAACCTATTTTTTTTTCTTTTCTCTTACATTGAGTTAAGACTAAAACCCAGAGAAGTACCACTAGGTAGGCAGTGATAGCCTAGTGGTGTGACCTTCGAGCTGTTAAGTCATAGGACCCAAGTTCAAACCCAATACATGTACCTCTGATTTTTCGGTTTCATGTACGTAAGTATAATAAAATATCACTTGCTTTGGTGACGGTAAACTTCGTGAGGAAATCAGCATGCGTTAGAGATATTTCTCGACGGCATGTAAAGCCAAGCCAAGGGCGCATGGGCGGCACAAAACTCTGACACCAGTTCTCGTCATTATTTATAACCTATCCTAACCACACGATAAAATCTAAATAAAGAAGACCACTAGGAGGGTTTATGAAGTAAAATAAATAAAAATATGTACTTCTAAAATAGCAGTAGGTTGAATTAATATGCGGGAGTAGAAAACTACTCAGTTCACTTGTTGAAAATTGTAATTAACTTTATCGTCGAATAAGTACTATTGTCTAAACGTTTAATATTCCGACAATAATGAATAACTAACGTAGTGTAGTGACCGCAAAAGGTAAATTAAAATTTCTAATTTATATGTATACTCATTAATATAAATTATTTAAACTTCCATTTTGTTCCTGCGTACGGATTTTAGGCAAGTAAATTATTTGAAACGCGAGCGGGGCCATTCGTTTCAGGCGTAAAGATTAGCTACACGTGCCAGACGACGCATCTGCGAATAATTAGACTAAACAATAACTTATACTCACGAACCATTACACCAGTGGCGGATTTACCAGCAGGCTGAGTAGGCTGGAGACTAGGGCGGCAAATTTTTGGGGCGACAAATTTGGAGACCAAAATTTTTGTTTTTGCTACATCATAGAAATCAGAAATATTTCTGCACTAGCTGTCCCGCGCAACTTCGTCTGCGTCACATTTTCCCCTTTTCGCAAAATTATGTAATTGCTGCTCCGCTCCTATTGATAGTAGCCTGATGATATACAGCCTTTAGCCTTCCTCGATAAATGGGCTATCTAACACTGAAAGAATTTTTCAAATCGGACCAGTGCTTCCTGAGATTAGCGCGTTCAAGCAAACAAAGAAACTCTTCAGTTTTATAATATTATATTAGTATAATAGATGGCGGTTTTCTGATGTTTTACAGATAGTCTGAAACAAAATTTTGCGGATGACATTCCCCTCTCACTTGTCATTGTACATTCGGTGTAGCAAACTTCCATATTCTAGAGTAAAACAGCTAGTTCGTCACCCCCTACCAGTAATCGGCCTCTGCGCCCTCAGCCCACCTCAGCCACTTTGTATGAGTGAAAAGAGCGAAATTGCAGAAAATGTATATCCGTCTTCGCACTATCAACAGTTTCAACACATACATGTTATTTTTAAGCTTTAATTAGCTAAAAAAAAAAACCCAAAAATAATTTTGCGTGCAATTTCAACGAAATTGTTGGATAGAAGAAATAATCTAGGACTAATCTAGGAATAATCTAGGAAAGAAAATTGTAGAGGCAAGGGCGGCAAAAACTTTACAGTACTATACCTTGAAAATGCCACTGCATTACTCGCACTAACTGGTTTTTCTTTTGTAATAAATAACATTGCTTTGACTTAGACAGCTATAGTAACAGATTGTTGATGATCCGCTAAAGGGTTAAACGGACATATCCCTAGAGTGAAACGACCTGAAATATATTAAATTATTTCATACAGAAATCATATTTCCTTTTCCGTAGTTTTGTTTTCTTTCTTTCCCAGGGGTAACTAAGTCAAAAAGGAAAATAATTAGGAAATCAAGTAGAATTTGTAGGAATGACCGAATAACCCCAAATCGACGATAAATTGTATTAGTTGCGGTTCATTTCGTGGACGATTGTACCATTATTTGCTCATCTACCCTTTTACGGGAAAACTGCTTTACTGTGTACCTATGTATTAGGTTTATTTAACCGATACGTTTTATGTTGATATTTGAGTGGTACTTGCTACCATATCAAAGGGACATTACATGGAAATAAGTTTAGAGAAGTAGGATTATTAAAGTTTGCAAGGAATTATTAATCCAAAAAATGTAGTGATGCGTAAAGTAAGTATTCTATGTTCAATTGGTTAGTATTTTAAATGTTTTATATGGTGGATTTCCAATATGTATGAACTATGTATGTATAAATATGTATGTCAAGTTTTTGGCAGAAAACGTTTAACTTGTAAAGCCAAAGAAAAATTTATTGAACATTTCCGTTCCCCAATCGGTTTGTTGAATTTCAGACGAAAATTATAAAAAGCTAAAACCTATATAGTCTCATTTCATTTGTACTGATATTCACAAAGTGATGAAAGTATAAGAAGTTATTGTTTAAGTAAATGCAAGAATAAGAAGGTATCTAATATAACCGACAGTGTGGCAGGCTTCCAGACTAGACTAGGACCTAATGGTATAGTAAAGAGGACCCACTAGACCTAAGAGGATTAGGGTCGCACCTATTTCTATTTTAGTACCAATAACTTACTATTGGTAATACTGTACAGTATTACGTGTTACTTTTGAAAAGGAAAATTGAAAGTATTCACGTGAGCAGGGATCCGTTATTTTAGAACGGTAGACCAAAGAGCCATTTCATATTCCACATTTATTCAGTGAAGTACTAACTAACATTATTGTAGCTTCCAAAGAAATATTTTATCTTTAAGTATGTACATCTTCATCGAATCAAAACTTTATTAAAATTCTGCGATCGTTTTTGTTCATTCAAGCACAGTTCATTTGTTGTTTCAGTGAAGGATCCAACTCAGCTAAAAATAAACCCGTGGCTGAAGCCAAACAGTTCAGAAAACTTGTAGAAATGTTGATCCAGAATTTAATTATTTAATAAATTCATTTGTGAATGACTATAGTCGGCTCTTCAGTCACCTTGATTTAATTGCGTACACACATAAGTGGGACAATTGGAGTTATACTGGCGAACGATATTTCCCGCCGACTGTAAGATAAACAATATCACGTTTTCAGCAGCTTATAAACTTTTGTGTTATATTGTTGGTCGACTAATATGTACGCACAGCAACCAATCAAGTTAAATAAAACCAGTTTATGCGGATCTCTCATATAGGGAAAATCTAAATAAAGCGAGGCCATGTTATACTGGAAATGTATGGGTTGATGTGTCGCCGTGTGTACGATGATCTATCGAACGTTGTAGAATAAAAGTTCTGGTGACCGCTGCGCTGCCAATACACGAACATGGAATAAATTGGTTAAAATTTAACACATATGAATATCCTACTTCCTATCCTACTATCCTAGTCCCTACCAATATATTTTAAACGCGAAAAAGTAAAGTTTGTAAGAATGCATGTTTGTTACTCTTTCACGCAAAAATTACTAAATTGATTTTGATGAAATTTGGTATGTAGATAGCTTAATACCCTGGTTTAACACATAGGCTACTTTTTGTCCCAGTCTGCGTGGGTGAAACCGCGGGGCGCAGCTAGTAATAATATACCTAATAGCACTTCCTTTGCCTTTGCTATATACTACATTGGTAAGAGGTGTTTACTTCTAAAAATAATGTTTCAGAAAAGTCTTTCTTTTGTTAACATTGTCCTAGATTTACTATTCAACTTTTAATTAAATTAGTTTATCTTACTTCAACTTTGCAGACGAATGTCTCCAAATCTCAAACTACGTTTAAAGTATATCTAAAAATGAGATCTTGCTTTTGCTTTTTAATTGTGGTATATATAGCAGTTTTTTTGACAGCAGCGGTGGCCCATTGGTGGCTGCCCCGACTTACGAGCAGTAAGCCGTGAGTTCGAACCCAGGCAGGCGCATTACTTTGTGTAAACTTTTCATCACCGCTGCTCTAAAAAACGGTGGAAATGAGAACATCGTGTGGAAACGTGTTCTAGAAATAAAAATTCGAAGACATGTGATATCTACCAAACCGCACTGGGCCCGCGTGGTACCTAGATTACAGCCACTCCGTCTCATAGAGACGAGGCCTGTGTCCCAGCAGTGGGAACATCATAGGCTGATGATGATTAACCATTTTTAACCTGCGAAAAAATAAGGAGGTTCTCAATTCGAAGCGTAAATTTTTTGTTTCGAAGAATTTTATAGCTAATTAATTACAGGCAGAAAAAACTATGAATAGAATTAATTGGCCAGTTTGTTTGGTCTATTTGCAGTCATAAAGTTTGATGGTTTAAGCCGTTACATTTGTGAATTACAGCTATAAAATAAACAAATTGGTATAGGTTAGGTATGCATCACTAGCGAGTGTGGGAGTATCTAATTGAAAGTAAGTTGAACTCCGACTTCTATGAAATGCAAGAGAATATTAAATAGAACTTTCGAGGACCTGCAGTAATTTCCATGAGTTTTGAAACTAGTTGAATACTAGCGTAACTCCCATGCTTCACATGGTTGCAATGACTATATGTCAAACGTAAATATGTCTTAGTTAAATGTGATTGTATTCTATATGAATATAGAATGCATAAATATATCTATATGAATGAAGAAGAATCTATACAAATATTATAAAGCTGAAAAGTTTGTTTGATTGTTTGTTTGCTTGAAGGCGCTAATCTCAGGAATTGCTGATCCGATTTGAAAAATGCTTTCAGTGTTTGATAGCCCATTTATCGAGGAACGCTTTAGGCTATACATCATTACGCTACCACAAATAGGAGCGGCGCAGCAATGAATAATGTTTCAAAATCGGGGAAAATGTGACGCAGACGAAGTTGCGCGGGACAGCTAGTATGGAATAAATGCTCTAAATTGTAGGAGCCGTATCAAAATCTATTACTACTACTTGACTAGACAAACACGAAAAGCAGATAGTGATGCGGGAGTTAAAAGTAAATATGTATGATGTCTGGGTTTTCATTAGAATATTATCTACACTTAATTCGGGAGAAGCATAACTGATTTATGAAATGGTTGCTGCATCACTAACTCCCTCGCTTACGCAATAATATTATTACAATTACGTGTAATAATTAGTTAGATTAGGATGTGATGAGGACGTACCTTTGTAAGGTAAAAGCCTCTAAATAAATAAAGATAAAAAACTATGTATTGCGTTATGGAATATCATCTTTCAGCGTTGTGGATTTTGATTTGCATTAGAGCCAGAAAGCTAATAAAAAGGGCTAAGTAGTTTACTGGTATTATATTGAAAAGCTTTAGGTGCGCTAATTAATTTATCTTGGCTAGCAGACTGTCCCTTGACCGCAGTTAGCTGAAAGTGATTGATCACAGACTTTACAAAAACTGGCTCATTTTTATGGCACGAATTCTATGAGAAATACATAAAATAAGTTATAGCTATACATTAATTCATGCTTTTACAAAAACATTTACAAAAAAAAAAACTATTTGATTTCGCTGTACCATATCGTTACTCAAGTTAATCAAATGGAAAAGTGTTAAAAAATAACGTGATAATGTCACATTTAAACAGATTTATTAAAATAAGTTAATAAAAGCGTGTTAAAAAAATAATTTCTTTAAAAGTAACGTGTTTATGTAACGAAAACGTTATGTGTATTGTGTACAGACGTTTATCACGCTTGGCGTGAACCGCACGAGCCGCGTGAAAACATGTCAAACGCGTGTGATTGACACGTGACACGCGAGTGCGATTGCGTGCCATCGGCGTCGATCCGTCATAACATCCATCATTTGTAAGTTTTCTTTCAAAATAGGTCGATCTGTGATGTAAACTACAAATTACTTTCTGTTGGGAGTAATGACATTTAGGTAGTAGAGTGTGTAACACATCCCGAACGCTATCATCATCATCATCATCATCATTTCAGCCCTTTTAACGTCCACTGCTGGACATAGGCCTCCCCCAAGTTTCGCCACATTGACATAACATGGGGGGTTTTGCCATAATCGCCACGCTTGGCAGGCGGGTTGGCGATCGCAGTACGGTTGTTACAAAAGCACAGAGAACGCTGCTGCCCATTCTTTGGCAAGTCCCTTTGTCTCTTACGACACCGAACGCTATACGTCCCTGCAATACGCCACTTTTTGAGCAACTGTATTAAAAAGTTGTTTTCAAGATAATGGCTTTCTAGTTAAAGGAGCCGCAGAGTTATGTAATTTTGCTGTAAAGTGTCACTGAGTCTTGGGGTCAAATCTTTTCTTTGGGATTTCTATAGGCCCATAATTATTGTCTTTGGCTCAAAGTAACTTTACGTCAATAGTGAAGGGAGTCGCTATCGAATAAGTGACATCTCGCTCTTCCGTTTTCCCATGAACTATTGGTATTTAAACTGTTGTTTAGTAGAAGTCATCGTCCGTCTAGCTTTTTCCCAACTATGTTAGGAGTCAGCATCTAGTCTATTCAGTCTAAACGGATGCAGCTGAATGCCAGTATTTTTAAGTGGAACTGAAGCTATAAATTGATATGTCTGCTTAATTTATGTATCTTAATTCAAATATACCACCAAGCGTCTTTGTTTTCGTGTCCGCACATTCTAGAGTTCTACTTTGGCAATTCCAATATCCGCTTTCCATCCAGCTTTCCTTTGCATCCAATATCGCACCAATAACAAAGATGCATAAATGAAATCTGGAACACGGAGTCAAATAAAATGTTATGTATCATCCCATTTTTTAGTTTTCAATACAGGGTTGCTTTTGTGTTTGAATTTTGCATTTTGAAGTCAGGAAAAACTATGATACATGGAAACATATAATGTAACTGTAATGTTTTGTTCACAAACATGGAAATATCCAAGAGTTTTTTTTTAATTTAGTTGCCAACTGACACGCAATACAGATTGTGTCATACCTAGTCTGAATAATATGAATGAAATTCAATTTTAGATGAATGGAATTTAATTCACAGTTCATATTAAGTATACATACCATTTAAATAATACATTTTTATGCATATACATACGTGACCTTTGGCCAGGAAACTGTAATAAATTCAGCGCATTAACTTTATGCAAAAAGTCGTTTAGGTAACATAATTTTTTTTTTATTTTAATAGATATTATAGAGATTTAAACCAAGGAGGCTCGTGCTGTAATCAGATACATTTCGAAGCTAGGTTAAAGAGTTTCGGGTCTGATTGAGTTAATTTTCCGGTGGACGTTATTGCGTCAAAGGGAGAGGAGAACAATCCATTGTTTGTGTATCCACCATACTTTACAAAAACAAAAATATGCGGGTAGGTACATTACATTTCCAAAATAAAAGATGTATTTTAAGGTCAGTATTTATGCAAGTATATTTAATAAAACGACGTACAAAACTAATTATGTACTCGTCCAAACAAGTCCTTTAATCTTTCTACAGTACGTACTTACACTCATTCCACGGCTCGTGTTTGCTGTTTAAAATATAAATAAATCACTGTGTTATTACTGTTGTACGTTTAATACACAAGTGGCACGGAGCGCTAAGAGCTTTTTATGTCATACTATAATGGGTTGAAGCGCCATTTTATTGGATGCATAGGCTTTGTAAGTCCATTAAAAATTAAAAAAAAAACATGCAGCTTATTTCATGTTTATTTTTGCTCTATTTGTTATCTAAAAATAAAGAGCTCTTTGCATACAAAACGTTTATTTCCATCGTAATTTATAAATGAAAAATGTTTTTGCTATTAATGTTAACACAATAAAGAGGAAATGAAGTAAGTTATTGTACTCAGGCATTAAGTGAGCTAAATGGGAAATCCTATCTATACTAAAATAACTTTTCAGTTTTGCTTCTCTTTAGTTTGTTTGGCAATAAATCCAAAATACACAATAATGAAACCACGGATAAACCGAGAACTAATCTAACTTTAGGTACAAGACTCGAGGTCTCTACAAATTAAGCTAATAACAAGAGAACCAACAACCAACAGTAATTTTACTAATAATAATATGCAGATTTTACGACCATAATGATTATTTACGACGTTTTCCATATTCATAGTCTTATTTATCAATGGTTGCAGCCAGTTTCAAGTTTCGTCTTTATTTGGCTCAATAATTGGCGGTTGTAGAATGTCTGAACTCAGGGCCATGAGGTCGATTCCCGCATCGACAGAAGCAACGATTAAATTGTTTCGACCATAAAAACTACGACAATACTTGAAATACTTGATTTATGATTTTAAAATTAAATTGTTACATAAAATCGCATAGCATAAAGTTTAATATTATATTCACCTTGGCTTCCCTCTTGGTTTCGATAAATATTGAAATATTGCCAATGGAAAAAGAAGCAAAAGTAGTAAGGATCATAGCAGCTATCATTCTCTATTTTCTGACTGGCCACCGTGGGAAAAAGACGTAAGTTTATGCATGTAGCTATGTATTGTATTGCCAGAGGGGTTCCCCGTAAAAATTCTGATATTCCTTCTCGTCATCTGCCTTTTCCCAAACAATTTTGAGGTCAGCTTCCAGTCTAACCGGGTGCAGCTGAGTACCAGTATTTTACATGAAGCGACTGCCTATCTGACCTCCACAACCCAGTAACTGGATAATACGATACCCCTTAGTAAGACTGGATGTCACACTTGACTTCTGACTACTCTTAACGACTGTCAAAGATCTATACAGGGTGTAACGGAAAGGGTATATACTTATATTTTTCTCGCTATTACGATGTTTGTCTGATGGAGAAACATGTTCAGTTTGATGGTCTGTAGCACACCCTTAAGTATGTATATACCCTTTCCGTTACACCCTGTAAATGACAGCCGGGACCAACGGCTTAACGTGCTTTCGGAGGCACGGAGGAAACTCGGTATGTAATTATGGTCACCCATCCACGGACCAACCTCGACAAGCACGGCTTGACCTTAAAGATTCCTTCTGATATCTGATATTCCATGCAATCGTTCATACCTCAATTCAGGTTCTATTCTTTCTTGACTGAATAACACTTACGAGGTGCTGTGCGATTATTTTATCTGTGTCCCGATTACCTTGTTTCTACATATTGTTTAGTAGTTACCAGTGCGTTGCAAGGCAGTCAATCAAGGAAATTGAATTAAAATTAATCGTAAGCTTAAGAATGTGTTCAATGATTAGATTATTATCAAGTTTTTTGTTTCTATATGATTCTAGTTTTGGAAGCCCATAATTTCCTGTAGGTACTGGTTTGAACGTTATATAACTTTAGTTTTGGCGTTCAGTCACGTAATTATGGCGTTTTTGTTTTTAATGACTTTGAGTTTTCTTGATTATAGATGCGAGAACGAAGCATGCGTATAAAAACTAAGTGAAAAAGGTGATTACAGTAGGAGTTTTTGCTCCATTTATTTATAGAAGATAACTAATTTTAGTTATCTAGACAGATACCATAATGTCGTATTTTTGGTTACTACGCCTACGCTACGCCTAGGCCCCTTCAAACCCTTGGGTGTCCCCAAGCAAAAACTGTTAGATTTTTCTTAGGGAAGACAACATTGTCCAGTAAAACTTAGACGGGGATCTATAAACGTTACAAGCAGTTATGCGATGGACACAGGAATAATCCTTAGCCAATAAAAGTTCTAAGTAATATATGAAGATCTCGACCTAACACACTAAAATCACGTTCTGAATGTTCATGAATTTTCTTTGAAACGCACTAGTTACATCACAAATCTATCTTGTTTTTGGTTAAAAAAGGAAATAATAATATTGTCATTAAAATCACTCTATTAAAGATCAACCAAGCATAACTTTGCATATAAATTAAAGCTTTATTTTAAGTGATATGGAGTTATGGTTCTTGAATAATTTGATTCTATCTACATAAATTCTTAATACTGTTCTCAAGTCAATCAATTTAGGTATTTAGAGATTATATCTATACAGACGCGTGCGCTTTTATTAATATTTTAATTTATACTATCTGTATTATAAAATCTCGTCGATTTCGTTGTTAAAATGTTTGACAAGAAAACCGCGCTACGGCGCGCGGCGGGCGTTTCAGTTTGTAGAGAGTTAATCAGTTGTTTATGATATAACTATACAACGATCCCCGTTTTATTTTCTAGTTGTTTAGAATCGGTTTTAACAAACAGACGTCATCTGAACATCAATTGATTCGAAATAACCGCAATTCGTGCTTCAGTAAACAAAATAATGTTCTTGATGATTTAAACTGAACAATTGTTATTGAATACTAAAGTTCTACACCAGTTTGATGTGGCTAGTCCACGTGAATCCTAAACAAACACATTTAGTGTTATATTGCTCGTACCTAGGTACGCTTAATCCTTCTCTATTTGCCTTAATTTTCTAAACCAACCACCCAATCAACTATCTAGTTATTTGCTATGTGTTCTAGCTAGATTAATTTACTAGAAACGTTTCAAACATCGATTGATAAACAATTTAACGCAGTTGAGGCGAAACGACGATGACTACGAATGTTCATGTTGCAGAAATTTTCTCATAACGCGCAATATCGAGAAATTAATTCCAACCTTCGAGCGCAATCCCATCACATTTTTAATCTCAGCACCTTTAGGCAGTTGTATAGGAACCTTAGTATTGAATCTGACAGCCGAAGAGATTCTTTTTCCAATAATATTGACCTTATTTCCTGTTATATTAAGATTAAAGGGCCACTCCGTAGTGTAAACATTGTTTTTCCTCCAGTTGCCGTGGCGCTGTCATTCTTCATTTGCTGGGCACCCTTCCACGTACAAAGACTGCTGGCCATCTACGGGAAAAGTTTGGAACACCCTTCAGATACCTTCTACCTGGTAAACTTTGAACTTTATACCTTTGCAAAGTAAAATTAAACTTTTGTAAAGTTTGGCAAGCATTTTCGGACACGAGTTTCGAAAATAAGATTTTTTCGAGATTATTCTGGTCTTTTTAATTTGTAACTTCTTATCTTTAAAGAGAACCTAATAGGGCTAACAATTTCAAATCTCAAATAGACAAAAGAGTTTTACATCCCTGAACAAATTGTACATCCCATTCGTTTAAGATATGTCAGATGTTGGAATATTTATGATATTGTTATTTATTGTTTTGCGTTTGTTTTATGTGCAGGTCTACATCGTGCTCACGTTTTTATCGGGGGTGCTTTATTTCCTGTCGACCGCCATCAACCCCTTTCTCTACAACATCATGTCGAATAAGTTCAGAAACGCCTTCAAGGTAAGATTTTGTTACATTTTATGATTGATCTACTTGTATTGTTACCTCACAGGACGTCATTTTTCATTTTATAACAGCCTTTGTTGTTTAAACCTTTCATAACATTTTGTTTTTAAGTGTTCTCAAGGGTGTAATATTACGTTATAATGATGAAGCATGTCGACCTCTTTGCACTTCGTTTGTAGTTTAAAACAACTTCATCGCGTAAAATTCGGAAAATATAATATAAACGGTTTTTTCCGCTACGCTAAAAGTTGAAAATTTACAGCATTTTATCTGCAGTATTCAAACCAGCAGCCGGCTGAGTGAGCACAAACAAATAAAAAAACTGTATCATTGTGTTCTATCTATACGACACGCATTCCACATACACAATGCTAAAATCGGCTGATTCCAATTCCACACCAAAGAAATAAGATACGGTAGGTAGGTGGTGGTACATGATTTCACCATTTTATTATACATACCCTTAGGTGCGTCGACATATTATTCATAGTGCCAAACGAAAACAGACACACCGAGTGAACCCGTTTTGTTATTGGTCTGTGTTTTGTGTATTTACAGTAATTTGGTTTGTTTATCGATGTCGGGTCTCTTCGGAGCACAGCTTCTCGTAAACATTGCCGATAATTGGACGTCCCATCATTATCACGCAGTTATTTTATTTGTATTAGATATAGCATTTTCACGAGCCGCTGATATCCATTAATGTTTCGCAAAATGGTCGGAAAAATACTCTTGCTTATGTATATATTCAGTTTCAAAGAAACGGTCTTGATTTTTTTATTTGATCGTCTCGTTCAACCTTATTTATATTACAAGTTTGTGAAATGAAGTGTAACACGTCCGAATTTGGGATGGATAGAACCTGTATGGACCATTACCCTTTGAATATTACGTATTCTGAATCGATTCGATCTGCTTGCTCTCCGTATTGCCAGTACATGAATTGACTGAGAGCTCTGTTCAACTCACTGTTAGCAATTCCTTCACCCTAATAGCATAATATACTCAGAACATGACAATTTCTTTCATTTTGATAACCAAACATTTCTATTGCTTTATTTTGGCTGTCGAGCAAAATATTCACCCAAATGAAGCAATGTACTTGTATTTGAGTGTTTTAAGAAAAAAAAAGGGATTGTCACTCTGAGTGTAACAAAATTAGGGTCCTTTTCACTTAATTCAAATGCCCTTAATAAGACAGTACGTGTCAGAGGCTGGGCTATCGATAGCCTACAGATCTGAAGATAACGAACACTCCTAAGCTTATATTCACCACATTGACCCATTTTCTCGTTGACCCTACACAACTTGCGCCGAGAGATAAGAAGCTTTGGGAATTTAACTCGCTAAATACATAAAACAGATTGTACTTGGTTTAGACTTAAGAAAGTGGAGATTTGAATGGAACCATTATGAAACGAAATTGTAGATAATATTAATTTATTTATTCAATGATTAATAACAAACATAAAAGCACTCTAATTAAGTTCTTTTCGGGGTTTGGTATAGATAGGTTTGAGCTGGGCAGAAAAAAAAATTATAAACACCCGTTCAATGCAGACTGTAACTTGGTCCATGTTGTTTCACTCGTAAATCTCTGACCAATATTAATAGTATTAATAACACTTGCAACGGGATAATTACCATGTTTATTATTTGTTTCGAAACCTTCTCTTGAATCAGGATCGAAGCACTGGATTGAGTTACATAACCCTCAGGTCATCTCGACAGAACGCCACTATATACCCAGACTGGTAAGAGAAGCTATTGAAATGACTAAATATAAGAACTTCAACCGGGAGGATGGGTTTCAACTGTCAAGAGCCTGGAATCCAGTGGTTCAACTGTGTAAAAACTGAAAAAGGGCCGTAAAAAGTTCGCGAGTGGACACAGTGAGTTTCGTGTGTCGGGAACAGAATCGAGTTGTGAACGACAGTGGTGGTGGTACGGCGCGCAAAAAACGAACAAGGAAGAGGGTAGACCGATTTGTCTGCAAATAAACAAGGTACCCGCAATAACTTCAGTTTATCCGTGATCATGGCGGTTGTTTGTTTGGTTTTGACGAAATATCGGTAACTCGAAACAAATAATAATGATGGTAAATATCCCGTTGCAAGTGTTATTAATAGTGTTAGTGACCATGTCAGTTTAAAAACCTAAGATTAGTAGTGTTTGTTCAATTATTATTTTTAAAATTACACTTTTCTCTATAACGGATTTATAAAATAACAATTTTTACTCTTTAGTCGCAAGCACGACTGCAGACCATGTGGTCCTGCCTGGGTTCGATTTCCAGGATAGTCAATGTGTGATTGCGTTTTTCCATCAGGAATTTCTCAGTAGCAGCCACGGTGTCTGGATTAGAGCCCTATTGATGGAAATAGCTTCGCCCCCTTATTACTTGAGACTTAAACTAAACTATCGGAATATGGGTGTATTATTAAGTTGACTTCTACCTAATCCTTCGGGGATAAGGGTGTGATGTTATATATTTTACAAATCCTGAACCCTTTACATGACTCTTCCAGGTTGTCATGTTACAAAAATTCAACTTGGCTATTTCTTTATACGATGCTAAGAGCTTGTAAATGCATATAAATTTCTGAATAAAAGATTCTCTGACACTTTCACGTTTTTTATCTGAACTTTTTTTTTTAACACTTACAGGATTTCTTCCGTGATTATTGGTTGTTTTGTGTTCCCGATATTTCGACGCTGTTTCAAGCGCCATGATCGCTGGATGACTGGAGAAAGCGGGTTGTTGGAAAATAAATTAATAGGAGCAGACAATTCTGTTTACTCTCTTTCTTTGTCTTTTGCTACGCGAACCACTGGCACTGGATGCAAAATCTCGGCAAAACACACTTAAAATATCACTAGGTTTTGTGGAGTCCTTATTATGACGCCAGCTATTTCTTTTGAGCATGCCTGTCAATGGATTCGAACGTATTTTACGTATTTGTCAATTTGAAGCCCTCCTCTCAATTCAATAGTCACGAAAGATATCCCGTAAGTAATAGTATAAGAAAACATTCTCTTTTCTGTAAGAACGAGAATATCGGGTTCTAATTATTCAGCGCCTGTCGAAGAATAGAGTTAGATATAATTAAGGTCAGCTGTATTGCACGAGTTTAGCAGTTGATGAGGCGTTAGTGGTAGTGGTAGTGCCTGCCTACCCATCGACTTGTCGTAATCAAATGTATGACGTCAGCAAAAGTGTTCCTTGCCAATGTTAACCATTCGTTTCGATTATTCCCGCCTCTCATTAAAGCAAGCAGCATTGCCGTAAACTTTATACGACTGTTTCAAAATCTGAAAATAAATATATGTATTAAATTATAATATAAAAATAAAAAAAAAAAAACATTCTTCTAAAATTATTCTATTCAGAGAAAACATTCAAAAACTAGCAGAAAATGTCAGAAAAACAACACAAAATAATTGGAAATTATTGTGATGACAAAAAACAAAAGAGAAGCTCTCTATGATAAGCTGACAGGTTGACATAACATAGAACAATTTAATTAAGTTTGAGCACTCTGTACTGCGTCCGATTCGGTATCTGATCGTATTTTGTAGGTCCTGACTGTAGGTAAGACTGTGTTTACGAATATTCACACTTGAAATGCACGTTTTAATAGTAGCCTTCATTTCAAATAAAATATCAGCAGTAACAGTTACTGCCCGGGGGCTCGCGGCTAAACAATAGTAGCCACACGTGCAATCTTCAAGGTTCAGCAGCTGCTGCTCTACTCCTTTTGGTTGTAGCGTGATGATATATAGCCTTCCTCGATAAATGGGCTATCTAACACTGAAATATTTTTTCTAATCGTACCAGTAGTTTCGGAGCCTATTCAATGCAAACAAACAATCAAATCTTTCCTCTTTAAAATATAAGTTTAGATTTAGATTATAATACTGGTATTCAGCTGGAAGCCCACCCCAACCTAGTTGGGAAAAGGCTAGGCAGATGATGATGAGAATTCGGCCTATAAAACCTTATCTAAAAATAGCACACTTTAATTTCTATCCGTTTAACTGTCAACTTTAGGTCAGAGTCACAAGTCATACATTCATCATTGTCAAACCGTCACGTTGCCAGTCAAAGGTTACCTCATCTAGGATTCTGAAGTTCAAAAAGGGAATGTCAGAAATAGTGACACAGGTACACCAAAACCTCAGAATTTAATTAGAGACAGACAATTCTGAAAGTTAGTTACGTGTGAGAGGGTACTGATTCGCTAGTGATTTGACAGTCTGTGAAACTGAGTAAATTGTCCTGTTTATTGGACTAAATTAATTAAGGTGGGTGAGGTATCTAATAATAAATTGATGATAGTTATTATTCGGACTACCTCGTTGTTCGAGTGGTCGATGGTAAATATCCCGTTGCAAGTGTTATTAATAATGTCAGTGACCATGTCAGTTTAAAAACTTAAGATTAGTAGTGTTTGTGCAATTATTATTTTTTAAATTACACTTTTCTCTATAACGGATTTATAAAATAACAATTTGAATTCTTTAGTCGCAAGCACGACTGCAGAGCATGTGGTCCTGCCTGGGTTCGATTTCCAGGATAGTCAATGCGTTTTTCCATCAGGAATTTCACAGAAGCAGCTACGGAGTCTGGATTTGTACCCGGTTGAAGGCAATAGGATGACCCCCTATTACTATAACTGGCGAAATGTGGGCGAACTAAGCAATTATAGTTACACTTCTGCCTAACCCTTCGGGGATTACAGGCGTGATGATAAGTAGTCAATATTTGTAGTATCTCCTAACTCCGAGCATTCGTTTTCGAGAAAACACATCATGCGGTGTTCTGCTCCAAGCTTGGTGCTTCTTGATACGTATGCTTGTGCTAGCAACCAAACTGTTGTACATAATTAGCCACGGTGTGTACTTCTAACCACTACTTTGAACAACATTTCCTAAAACATCATGTTTTAAAAATATTTATGGTAATTATGTTTACGGCTGTGTGGCTTCGAGATATTTCTAGTAGCTCTACAACTTGGTTAATTTGTAACATCACGGTAATACGTAGATATTTTCTTCTTAAAGGCAGTTCTCTAGTATATACAAGGGATAGAGGCCTCTTAAGTACGCCTGTGGTACGCCTGTACCACAGTTTATGACTATACAATCGTACTCCTTGAATTCTACTGCCTAGGAATTAAATGAAACTTAATTAACTCTTGCTTTGAATTTAGATTAGATTCAAGTTGTACCTAAAGAACAATATTTTAGTCATGTGCTTATTATTCTCTCATCATCAATGTATGGCGGGGTAGTAAAGTCTAAGCATTTGACAAAAGCTTTTTCTTTTAGAGGTTCATTCACTGATATCATTCGTTGGCAATTCGAGTCGTATGTAAATACAATGACATTAAAATACGCAAACGTAGAATTAGGCTCGCTGACTAAAGAATCCAGGCCTTAATTCTTTATTTTTTGATGCCAATATTGGTTCAGTAAACAGGTGCGTCGTATTAGAGATGATGAGATTCTGAGGACCTTGAGGAGTGAAAATGATATCCGTCTCGTCCTCAAACCTAAAGTGATGCGTGTCCCCATTTGTTAAGTGGAGTATTATAGAGTGGACGACCACCCTTATACCATGTCTGGCATTGCTAATGTATGCTTATGCAATGGCTATCTTTTTTGGCCTTTTTGGTTGCTCTATATATCATTGATTATTCGTAGACTTTTTGTGCCACAAATTAGTAGTTACTATGCCCAAGTGGTTATAGTATCTGCTCAAAGAGTACTCGAAATGCAAAATTGGTTTTTACGACCATTAGAAAATGACAAAAACAAAAGTTATTTTATCTGCGATTTGCAACAATGAAGGTCATAATTAGGCAAAAAGGATGCTTCATTTTTTTCACAAAGGTTTGTTCTTATCTTCATGCTGTCGTGGTGCCAGCTAGTTCAATGGGCAAGTCAGAAGCGCAATCAACTGTCTCCAATAGACAATAGTAAACAGACACATAAACAAAAAAACTAGAGGATTGAACCCGCGTCACCTCATTTGTTTTTATTAGTTTTTCCAATTGTTTTTTCCTCATTGAAGTCACTCAACTGTCGTAAGAAATTTGAAAGAACTTTAATTAACGTTAAAACTTTGCAGAAATTGGGACCAGTAAACAATAAATGTAACAAGAATAAACTGTACAATTTACTTTAACCAAACAGCTGGAAAAGTCAAAAATAAAAGGTGTAGGTTTAAAATTACATTCCGTCAATCAATCATGGATTATTCTAGAAGCAAACAATATCTTTAATATATTAATTTTGCCAAAAAAACGGTTTTTCCATTAACGATTTGTCGAATGTTGATGGAATACTGTAGCTGATAAGCAATCCTTCAAAATGGTATGCACAGTTATTTTCATGCATATAATTTTCTAAAGGGCGCGGCGGTTCAAGAAATATTTGTTTTTTTTTTGTTTTGTTTAAATTCTGATGAGATCTGTGGCACAAAATGATTGATAATATTCGGATGAACAATAATCGTTATAAGTTAGGACCCATGAAACCGCATGTTATCATCCAATAAAAGTTTACATAGGATGATTGGATAGGAATGATTCAGCATTATTTTTGGCCAATATTTTTCCTCATAGTACGAGATTGTTTGATATCTATCGAACCAAATTTGGAGGAGCAGAAGCTCAAATGTAAATAAACAACTTTTTAAATAATTCCTTTGTTGATGCCAATCACACGAAACACAAGAGCCAATATAATTGAACAGTGAGTACTTGTCTGTTTACGTTTTGACTTTGGCCTCCCTGTTTGGAGTACGTGTAAAAGTAGGTAAGCACACACTTTTATTGCGGAATTTCAATTTTGTGAAAATAAACTACTATAATATACTACTACTTACCCTAGCTTTGCAAAATAATTAAAAACAATACATCATCATCATTTCAGCCGAAAGACGTCCACTGCTGGACATAGGCCTCCCCCAAGAAGGAGGGCTTTTGCCATAATCGCCACGCTTGGCAGGCGGGTTGGCGATCGCAGTTCGGTTGTTGCAAAAGTACAGAGAACGCTGCTGCCCATTCTCTGGCACGTCCCTTAGTCGCCTCTTACGACACCCACGGGAAGATATGGGATGGTGCTATTCTTTACGTCCGACACCATACAGACGTAACTAATAAATGCCAATTGAGAATTCACATACTTAATTTTTTACTTCAATCCAAATACACTTTATACCTGCGATAAGTACTCGGTGTGTAAAAAAACTGACGTATCTATTAGCAATCAGTTAAAATATGACAATCATGATCTTGTGATCCAATGATCGATGAGATTTTGTTACTGAGCGGTTGATTGAAACAAATAGGCCTGTTTTATATTCTACCAACGGTTTTGTGGCCCCAGGTTAGTTACAGACAGATTAAAATCTTACTTTTTTTACAGATTTATCTTTTTAGGAATTTAAATCTAAATGAGAAAAAATCACCGTTGTCCTTGAGTTTTAATCTAGCTGTGCCACCGGGGGTCATCGTCCTACAGTTTTCTTTCTACTGTAATCTAATTAAGTTTTAGGCTTAGTAATCTTGGAGATGGGTATCAAATTATAAAAGTTGCTTATTAACAGATTACTGAGTGCTTAGACAAGTCGCTTGCTAGACCGACTTTTGACAAGACTGGCAAGTTTTTGAATATCAGTCGCATACAATTTTGACTTTTCCACTGTCGTTGTTACTGATATAATGTCAATTTGTCCAGTTTATCTGGTCTACGTCTTGCTATCGTTAACAAAACATCACGACTGTAATCCCCGAAGGGTTAGGCAGAGCTGTACCTAATGGTGCACCCACATTTTGCCAGTTATGTGTCAGTTTTGTCAGTTCCATGTAATAGGAAGCGAGCCTCTTACCATCAACCAGGCACAAATCTAGACTGCTGCTTCTGAGAAATTCCTGATGGAAAAACCCAATGACACTTTGCTCGACCCGGGAATCAAACCCAGAACCTTATGGTCCGCAGTCTACTAGACCGACGAGGCAGTTACTTTAAATTTTCTTTCTTTTCTTTACTAACACTAGTGTTTTTTCTCTGAATGATATAGGTTTCGAGAAGATTTATTGCTTTTAATCGTATCGAGCCAGGGTCGTGCCGCACTTGAGAACTTGTGAAGAATCTTAAGGCGTCCCTTTGTTTTTGTTGTTTTATCAAGTACATAGCAACAGTACCTAGTAGCTGCTATGATACTCAATCAAAACAATCAAAATGTTTTTATTTTACATAGGCATACATGAGCACTTATAAAACGTCGACAAAAGGTGCACGGTTCGGGTTGGTCGTTTCCTATGGAGAAGAACCGGCAAGAACCTCCATGGTTACTCTTTTAAAATCATTTCGTTTTACAATATTTGAATGTTACAGCGTTAGTACTCAAGTATGGAAGGACAGCGTAGGCCCGACAATAAGTCGTTGCTTACTACAAAAGGTAGCACAACACAAAAAACAACTAAGAATTTACAAATCCTACAATGTCCACACATTTACAACAAATAGGCAAATGAAAAAGAATCTGTACAAAAGTAAAAATAAAACATTATAAGAACACTTAATTAAAGTAAAATACTAGTTGGGTACTTGACTAGGAATGGTAGAAATAACAATATTTGTAGTATCCAACGCAAGCGACACTGTAGAGTACTTCGCTTGTAAACGTGACAGAAACACTGCACATAAGTTCTGCGGTCTTCTTGTTCTCCCTTTTACAATACAATATTAGGTGACAAATAGATCGTTTGGAAACGGACCTCAGGTTACTTTGTGCGACTGAATTGAGAAACGGATTCGCTCCATTGAACAGTTCGAATCGTTTATGGTTGACTTGGTACTTGTTTTGTACTTCTTAACTTGAAGTTAGAGCACGATTTACAACTTTCGAGTCTTTAGTGGTTTGGAGGTTCAAGTTTGGAGTGGGTGTAGTAATTAGGTAGGGACCTGTCTCATTGATGAACTAGAATTTAGTTCAAGCTGATTGAATGGTCTTGGTACATATGCTATCAATATTTTGGGACAAGCCTACTACACTATTACCTATCAGTGCAGTTATAAACTGTTGTTTATAACTGCGGCGATTGGTGGTAGCAGCTTTCTGGTAAAAGCAGCGTCATGAATCTTAACGATTCCCGGAGTAACGACTTACCTATTTTGGATCCAGCAACGAAATTGCCAATCAGCAGTCTTACCTAGAAATAACTGGGTTGTGAAAGTCAGATAGGCAGTCGCTCCATGTAAAATACTGGTACTCAGCTGCATCTGAATAGACTGGAAGCCGACCCCGACATAGTTGGGTTAAAGGCTGGGCAGATGATGGAGCACAAAGGGGACATTTATGACTGGGCAAAAAAAAAAACAATCAGTCAAAATATTTATTTTACATAGGCCTACATGGTCAGTTATAAAACGTCGACCAAACGTGCACGGTTCGGTTTGGTCGTTTCCTATGGAGAAGAACCGGCAAGAAACTCCATGGTTATTTTTTTTAAATCATTTGGCACTTAAGTATGGGAGGAGAGCGTAGGCCCGATTTTTTTTTTAATAAAACAAGAAGAAGGTCGTTGCTTACAAAAGGAAGAACATGATAAAAAAGTACTACGAATTTACAAAGCCTAGAATGTCCACACATTCACAAAAAATAGGTAACTAAAAAAGTATCTATACAAAAACAAAATAAAACATTAAAGAATCAAAGATTGGTTGCTTAACTCCACTGATTAGAGGTTTATTATCATTTCAAATTTTCAAATTATTTTTTTAATACATTTTTAATATTAACTTTAACGTATACGCTAGTAAAATCAGCTGATCGTTAATTGAGACACGTGAAACGTTAGCTACATAGGAGGAAAAGCGAAACATAAAACGATTTACAATCTCTGCCTTAGCACTCAAAGCTTAATTGCCACTAGAAAACTTGTTGGTTCAGGAGCTGTTAACACGCTTCAAAAAACCTAATGTCACTCTTAAATATCTTCATTTTTACGAGACCTGGAAATGAGACTTAATTTTAATACTTTACGCGTGGTTTATTGGCACCAGGGGCACAATATACTGAGATTAGTGTGACAACACGATCCTATTTTATTGCTGGCTGTTAAGACGCGTAATTTTAGTAACCGATTTATATGCTAATCGGAATTAAAGAAAAACGTATGATATTGAAAAAGTCGTCTTGTTTTTCAAGGCTTTATTACCTAGGAAAATAGCATGTTAAAAAGTCTGATAAATTCATTTTTCCGATGAAGGATTACCATTCAACCAATTAACAACAATTTTACGAATTGTAACGTAATTCATATTCATCATCATCATTTCAGCCCAAAAGACGTCCACTGCTGGACATAGGCCTCCCCCAAATATCGCCAAATTGATATTTTGGAGGGTTTTGCCATAATCACCACGCTTGGCAGGCGGGTTGGCGATCGCAGTACGGTTGTTACAAAAGCACAGAGAACGCTGCTGCCCATCTTCTGACAAATCCCTTAGTCGCCTCCTACGACACCCATGGGAAGATATGGGATGGTGCTATTCTTTACGTCCGACACCATACAGAGCATAATTCATAATTTATTATCCTATTATGATTCTAATAAAGTGGCCATTTTTAACCCCGTGGTTATAGTATCGACAATCGAAATACCTTCCATCAAAACATCTTAGTAGCTGCATCAGTCTCCAGTCCTCAGATCCAAAGCTTCTATGAGTACGATTCCCCAAAGACACAAGACGGATGTTTTAAGAGTCTCTTTGATACTTAGCATGTCTACTTTGATGGTTAGCGCACAAGTTGTGGGTCAAAGATCAGATAATATCGAGATGATTCAGCGAAATCTAAATTGGTCTCGTAGTCAACCAATCGGCGCCGTTTGAGTGGCTTCAATATTAATTTCACTATACATACGATGTAAATATGTGTTTAAAAATAAAATGTACATATTAAACGAGTGTTTGTAAAAAAAGCCTAAATATCAAAATCAAAAATAAAAAGTCATTTATTCAAATTAGGCTGATAATCAGCACTTTTTGAACGTCAAAATTACAAGAGACAGTCCCCCAAAACGCCCGCCCTTCGCCACTTCCTAGTGTTTTAGCTGGAAAGAAGAAGTGGCGGAACAAACTCCCCAGCAACACATCTGTCGGTTAGGTTAGAAGAACCAGATTCTACACAATAGTGTTCAAGTTCATATAAACAAAGAATCTAATTAATGTCACATGTCAGCTAGCACACACCAATAATAAAATATTAAAAAAAACAAGAATTATTAAAGCATAAAGGGCGTTCTGTATGGTGTCGGACGTTAAGAATAGCACCATCCCATATCTTCCCGTGGGTGTCGTAAGAGGCGACTAAGGGACTTGCCAGAGAATGGGCAGCAGCGTTTTTCTGTGCTTTTTGCAACAACCATACTGCGATCGCCAACCCGTCTGCCAAGCGTGGCGATTATGGCAAAACCCCCCTTATGAGCGCGATACAGAAATGGCCCCTAGTACCCGGCAGCCCGTCTACCCTCGACTATGGTAGCGGTCGAGGTTACGGCGTGGCAAGGGGTGCGAAGAATCTCCGAAAGGGATCCGGCTGCCTATACCGACGACTTGACCTGGCAACATACAACACGCGGACACTCCGGACCGACGAGAAGATAACGGAACTCGAGGAGGAATTGAGCAGGTTGCGATGGAGTATTGTAGGATTATCTGAAGTCCGAAGAGAGGGGGAGGACACGATGATCCTGAAATCCGGCAACCTACTCTATTTCCGAGAGGGTGACCGGCAGTCCCAGGGTGGTGTTGGGTTTATCGTCCACAAGTCCCTTGTGAATAACGTGGTGAAGATCGAGAGTGTGTCGACCAGGGTGGCGTACCTGATACTCAGAATATCCTCAAGATATTCGCTGAAGGTCATACAGGTCTACGCCCCGACCTCGGCACACCCCGACGACGAAGTGGAAACCATGTATGAGGATATCTCCAAAGCCATGCATGGTTCCAAAACTCACTTTACCGTTGTCATGGGGGACTTCAACGCGAAACTGGGCAAGCGAGACGGAGATGAGCTGCAGGTGGGGCAATTTGGGTTTGGATGTCGGAACCACCGGGGACACCAACTGGCTAGTTTTATGGAGAAGGAGGGCCTCTATATGATGAACTCCTTCTTCAGAAAGCGTGAGCACAGGAAGTGGACCTGGCAGAGCCCCGATGGTGCAACTAAAAATGAGATTGACTTCATCATGTCAACCAAGAAGCAAATGTTCAATGATGTCTCTGTGATCAATTCGGTGAAAACTGGGAGCGATCACCGCATGGTAAGAGGCACATTGAACATCAACATTAAGCTAGAAAGGTCTCGACTGATGAAGTCTACGCTCCGACCAGCACAGATCCAGATCCAAAACCCCGAGAGCTTTCAGCTTGAACTCCAGAATCGTTTCGAGTGCCTAGGAAGCTCAGTGGACGAATGCAACGATGGATTCGTGGAAACTGTCCATACGACAAGGTCTAAGTTCTTCAAGACGCGTCGTACACAGAAGAACAAAAAACTCTCTGATCAGACTCTCAAGCTCATGAAGGAACGGCGTGAGATGATCCTGCAGTCTTCAGAAGACGCGTGGAAATACCGGCAGCTCAATAGACAGATCTCTAAATCCTTGAAGAGCGACCTCCGCCGCTTTAATACCGAGCGTATTAAAGACGCCATTGAGCGGAATAAAGGCTCAAAGGTATTTGCAAGAGATCTGGCTATTGGGCAGAGCCAGCTCACGAAACTGAAGACCGACGATGGCAGAATCGTATCCGCCAAACCGGAGCTACTGAGGGAGATCGAGAGTTTTTATGGGCAGTTGTACACGTCAACCAGGAAACCCGTTGTAAATCTAGCGAATGACCCAAGAGCTAGACTGACCCGACACTACACCGAAGACATCCCAGACGTCAGCCTGTACGAGATTAGGATGGCTCTGAAACAGCTTAAAAACAACAAGGCACCGGGTGATGATGGAATTACGGCCGAACTTCTGAAGGCGGGTGGAAAACCGGTACTTAAGGCCCTTCAGAAGCTGTTTGGTTCCGTCATACTCGAGGGCAAAACGCCTCAGGCATGGTGCAGGGGTGTGGTGGTACTCTTCTTCAAAAAGGGCGACAATGCCCGGTTGAAGAACTATAGGCCCATCTCACTTCTAAGCCATGTCTACAAGTTGTTTTCAAGAGTCATCACGAATCGTCTCGCGCGCAGGTTTGACGATTTTCAGCCTCCCGAACAAGCCGGATTCCGTAAAGGCTTTAGCACCATAGACCACATACATACGCTGCGACAGGTTATACAGAAGACCGAAGAGTACAACCTGCCTCTCTGTTTAGCGTTTGTGGACTATGAGAAAGCCTTCGATTCGATCGAGACTTGGGCTGTACTGCAGTCTCTCCAACGGTGCCAAATTGATTATCGGTACATCGAGGTGCTGAAGTGTTTGTACAAAAACGCCACCATGTCAGTCCGACTTCAGGACCAGACCTCGGAACCTATCCTTCTGCAGCGAGGTGTGAGACAGGGAGACGTCATATCTCCGAAACTGTTCACCGCTGCACTGGAAGATATCTTCAAGGTTCTGGACTGGAGAGGGCTAGGCATCAACATCAATGGCGAGTACATCTCTCACCTTCGATTTGCCGACGATATAGTGGTCATGGCTGAGATCATGGAGGACCTCAGTACAATGCTCGATGACCTCAGTAGAGCTTCCGAAAGAGTGGGTCTTAAAATGAACATGGACAAAACCAAGGTCATGTTGAATGCCCATGTAACACCCACTCCTATCAAGATCGGAGACTCTACTATCGAAGTTGTAGACGATTATGTCTACCTGGGACAAACGGTCCAGTTGGGTAGGTCTAACTTCGAGAAAGAGGTCAATCGTCGAATCCGACTCGGCTGGGCAGCGTTCGGGAAGCTGCGTGGAATCTTCTCGTCCAAGTTACCGCAGTGTCTCAAGACAAAGGTTTATGACCAGTGTGTGTTGCCAGTGATTACATACGGGACCGAAACGTGGCCGCTCACAATGGGCCTCATCAGAAGGCTCAAAGTCACCCAGAGGGCAATGGAGAGAGCTATGCTCGGAGTTTCCTTGCGTGATCAAATCAGAAATGAGGACATTCGCAAGAGAACCAAGGTTACCGACGTAGCCCGAAGAATTGCCAGACTTAAGTGGCAGTGGGCAGGGCACATTGCTCGCAGAACAGATGGCCGATGGGGCCGAAAAGTTCTGGAATGTCGACCGCGAACCGGGAGACGATGCGTTGGAAGGCCTCCCACTAGGTGGACCGATGACCTGGTGAAGGTTTCGGGGATCCGCTGGATGCGAGTCGCACGGGACCGATCAATGTGGCGACACTTGGGGGAGGCCTATGTCCAGCAGTGGACGTCTTTCGGCTGAAATGATGATGATGAAAGGGCGTGCCCGCTTACACGTGCATACAGACGAAAAATAATAAATAAAAATAAAGTAATATAAAAAAAGATAATAAAAAAATTTAGTTGAAGATCTATGCATGAAGTTATAAAACAATCAGTAAGCTAGTTTGGAGAAAGAACATAAACATTGTCTTGAGTTCAACAAAAATCAAAATCAAAATATTTTATTTTACATAGGCCTACATGGGCACTTATAAAACGTCAACAGAAGAGGCACGGTTCGGGTTCAACCCAGCGACCAACTATTCTTGTCGTTTAAATAGTCGTTAATGGAATAGTAGGCCTTTGAACATAGGTTAGATTTTACTTTAGCTTTAAACGCATTAAATGGCAAGTCTAAAAAGGAAGATGGTAGCTTGTTGTAAAAGGTTATACCAAGCCCTACGAATGAATTATGAACTTTATGAAGCCGGTGAAAGGGAGCACGTAGTTTATGCTTATTTCGAGTGTTTATGTTGTGAATATCACTGTTTTTACTGTATAAATGGATATTTTGTCTTATATATAAAATGTTAGCGAAGATGAATTGTGAAGCCACCGTGAGAATACCAATCTCTTTAAAAACATCTCTCAGAGATACTCGTGCACCCAGCTGGTAAATTGCACGAACCGCTCGTTTTTGAAGAACGAATATATTTTGGATATCAGCGGCTTTGCCCCACAGCAGAATACCATAAGTCATAACACTGTGAAAATAACTAAAATAGACTAACCGTGCTGTATCAACGTCAGTGTATTGTCTGACTTTTCTGACGGCGTATGCGGCCGAACTAAGCCTCCCAGCTAGGCTTGATATGTGTAGACCCCATTGTAATTTTGAATCTACTGTTATACCCAGAAACACAGCTGAGTCAACAGTTTTAAGCTCCTCATTGCCGAGAACAATGTTGGGACCTAGATTTTTAACATTAGGTAAAGCGAATTTAATACTTTTAGTTTTTTTGGCATTAAGAACAAGGTTATTTGTTGTGAACCAATCCGTGACCATTGATAGAGCGCTGTATACGTCTCCGAAATCGTGTCTATTTCTATCTACTTTAAAGATAAGAGAGGTATCATCTGCAAATAGTACAACGTCACAAATACCCTTCAAATAATATGGTAAGTCATTAATGTAAACTAAGAATAAAAACGGTCCCAGTATTGAGCCTTGAGGTACACCTAGCTGAACAGGTAGCCCGGATGATTTCGCGCCATTAACATCTACACATTGGAATCTATTTTGTAAATACGAGTCTATTACATTCAGGGCTTCATTTTGAACACCGTAATAACGTAGTTTCCGTAAAAGCGTATCGGTACAGTCTGTAGACAGAACGTGTTTTTTACTGATAGGTCAATTATTCAAATCAAACGGCTAGTCTTTTTTGATTGATTGTATGGTGACCTGTTATTTGTACCTGTGTACGTTGTTACTTAGTTTGCGCTGACAATACTTTTTATTGAAACCTTTTTTTCAATAAAACATCGCTCTTGTCCCCAGACAAAGACCTGTAGCTATAAAAGTATATCCCAAACATTACAGAATATAGTTTCTAATATATTTAGTCTGCGAGACACATTATTCCGCTTTGTGTGTTTTGGAACAGTATATGCTATTCCAAAACACACAAAGCACTGCCTGAAATGGTTTCTGTCGTACGAAACGGCATAGTAACTGTTACTGGGTGTTACACAATTTCTTTGTTTTAGCTTAGCTGATGTGGGTGTACGATATTACGAGTTCATATTGAATATAAAGCTAAGTCAAGCATTCGTGACACGAGAAAAAAAACTGCAATAACTCTTGAAGTAAATAAAACACTTTGTGTGCAAAAATCATATTGAGTAAAAAGGTAAACTACGCTCTAAAAAACATACACACAATTACTTTAAATCACACTTTTTGATGGACGAGAACAGTCTTTGTTATCGTGTCATGTCATGTCATATTTTTATTATGTGTGAGTTACATTTAATAAAATATTCGGCATGTATCATGATGAATGGTGATTAGTCGAAAGAATCCGTTTTGTATAAAAAGCTGAGCAACAGGTAATGATATCGTGGAAGCGATTAGATTTATTTAACGATTTAGATCGTAATCTACGCGATGCGGACGTTAAACGTGTTTAAAGTAAAAAAAAAACGTTTAATAGTTTTCGTAGGAAAAAGAGGCGGTGAATCCCGTAGTACACATAACGATGTATCAAGCTATTCATTTCCAGTAAAACATGGCCTCGCTTTTATTGATTTCCCGTACAATGACAGGTCCGCCTATACGGGTTTTGCATAGTTTGATTGGTGGCCGTGCGTACTATAATGTTATGTATTGTCGTGACGCCATTAGATGACAAAAATATTGAAGGCGGAAAATTTTCTTGTTGTTTTTATGTAAATTAGTTATAAGCAAAACTGTAAACTAAAAAAAAACTGTAAACTGTACATACAAGTACAGTCAAGCCCTTTGAGCATTCGTTAGTCTACAAAATCTTTACCTTTTTAAGTAAGAACTGAATAAGTTTTGAAGCACTGAGTGAGTAGAGTTTTGCATAGAAAACAATTTTTTTTGTCTTCCAAAGGTTAAAGGCATTATACCTTTTATCAATGTCAAGTTGATATCAACCTAACTTCTTTTTAATGAACTGGCAATTTATCTCAAAATAATGTTTTTTAAACTTGTTCTGTCATGTCATTATTTTAAAAAAATGTCAGTGTCCTATTTTTAACTCGGTCTAACATATAAATGTCGCCTGGACGTCATCCAGCGGTATTAATAATACAACTATGGCTATGTTAAAATATTGATTAAGTGTACTAGTAAGTATAGTAGATGCTATCGCACTATGAGTACTCAAAAATAGCCTATAACGTATTTTCGTTAGTTAATGTATTTTAGTGACGACTTTACCTGTACTGCTTACAAATACAATGATTCTACGAAACACTTCACATGATGATGATTTAAACTTATTTTACATTTATTCACCTGCTAATACTTAAACCAGTTTCTGCCATACATCATCTATTGTTTATTATAACTGTAATTTAATACTTCGTTACCGTACGTCGGCTGTCAGTTAACGAAAGGTAACACTTTGAAACCGAATCCAAACTCATTAGAAATAGCAATTGAAAGCTCTATTATAGGAAAATTAAATAAATTTCTTCGTGAGGCTAGATTGTAATTAAGTAACGGCAGATAATTTTGAGCAATTTATTTGTCAGAATGTGACAAATAAATTTACGTCTTTGTGTTATTTTCTTTATGAGGATAAATGCTTAGCTTTACTTTGATATTTGAAAGATTTTACAGAGTACCTAGGCAGGTAAATAGTCATTACAGATTGTCATGTATATATGTCATGTATATATGTCGTGTATATATTGTTGTTACTGTACGAAGACAAATCATCATCTGCCTAGCCTTTCCCAACTTTGTTGGGTCGGCTTCCAGTCTAACCGGATGCAGGTGAATACTAGTATTTTCATATTTTGTATAGCGACTCCACGATGACAAATAAGTGTTTTAGTTTTTTTCTTGAGGCCTACTGTTCTTCGTTTCCATAAAAACTTCCTATATAATAAAACATAACTTATACAAATATGTCTATCGCTGCAATCGCGGGGCACTCTGCAAGAAATTCGAGAACGCCCAATCGGTGTCCGCTTGCACGGTCCATAGAATTTCGGTGTGGGGTTGGCAAAATAAAAGCAGCGAACGTGGTACAGCCTCGACCTGAACCTCTTGGTAAATCTAACAGGAACGCTATGTTAAGGGGTGCTCTCATTATGACTGCTATGCAATACAATGACATCCCAAGAACAGGTGTATTTTTAATCTTTTTCTGTACACAAATGCGACGATATCAATCAACTTACTTCCTAAATTAATTCAGCATATCAAATGACAAAAACTGAATGAACTTAATATAATTTCTTACCAAATAAAAACGTATAAAGTATTTTTGCTGCGTGCGCTAGGCTTAACATAATACCATGAATGGAGCACTCATGGATCGCTTCGAGAACTGCATTTCTCTTATTAATAAATCGGATAAATATCACCAACACATGCTGTGAATCCTCTATCTTACCACACACCTCACAGTTTGGAGAGTCAGATTTTTACATGAGATAAGCAGTAAGCACTGGTGTTTGAGCATTGCAAAATAAAACTTCATTCAATTATTAACAAAACAAGCTTTAATGACAGCTCTAAACTACAACATTATCTATGATTTAAGAACATATCGTGTTGCAAAAAGAGTTTGATTTCAATTACATACAGTTAAAATAGCCTCAGGAGGCTTTTTAGTACCAGATCTACCAGTTAAGCGACTTTTTTATAGGACAGGCTCAGACTGTAAAGCTGAACCACGTTTCGTAATAAAAGTATAATGAATTGAACATTGAAAACTTATTTGAATGCGGAGTTAAAATAGAATTATCTATATCTAGAACTATCTTTACGAATAATTACTCTAACAAGCAAAGTTTTCACAGCAAGACGGAAGGGAAGTTTAACAAAATATTGATTGGAAGGAAGCAAGTTAAGGCCTTTGATCTTAATGAGTATGTGCCGGAAAAAGATCCAGACACGCTTTATTTTTATTTTTAGGACGGATAATTTTAGAAGCAAAAGAAACTCAGGCGTAAGATATATGACGTTAGCCCTGTTTTGCCACGAGTCGTGATTCTCATCGTCCGTGGAATTTTGACAAAGCTATCAAAGCGTCTAAATTGAGTTACAAATAGTGTCTCTGCTACGTTTTGACGCCTGTCTACGTAAATCTCTGGGTGTTTCTCTATTTCTATTTGACAATAAAGTTGTATAACTCTTGATAGTGTGTTTTTATCTCTTGCGGGAAAACAATAAAATTACAATTATTTATTCTAGTACAAGGTGACGTTTAGACTATTTTATAATTTTGTCTGAAACATTTGATAAGTGTCTAGGTATAAGTAAAGTGAATATCGCCTGCCAAAGGCGTCTGAAAAAACTAGAAAAGAATACTATTTTCTAGTTTCTAAAAACATTTTCTATTAACTTTTTTACCAGCCTTAATCAAATTATTTTTCCACTACTCCGACTTCGTTTGTGAAATCTTTCTGTAGCAATACATAGGTATATGCACGTGTAACAGTAATAAAGAGAAGGCAACCCATAAATTTTATGTGGTCATAAACTGTCATAAATGTATCCAAATATCGGGTGTTTTATTGTCATCATTAAAACAGCTGAGCGGATATGTATTAAATTGTTAACGCTTAATGGTAGTCAAACTGGTTCCAAGATTATAAAATATGGTTAGTATGCCAAGAATTTGTATCACAAGCTTCCTTCGTCTATGAGGAATTATTGTTAGTTCCGTCTTAGTTCAAACTTTCAGTCATGATTTCAGAATTAATATTTTCAGAGTTTGGCACGATAATCATCATCATCATTTCAGCCGAAAGACGTCCGCTGTTGGACATAGGCCTCCCCCAAGTGTGGCCACATTGATTGGTCCCGTGCGACTCGCATTCAGCGGATCCCCGCAACCTTCACCAGGTCATCGGTCCACCTAGTGGGAGGCCTTACAACGCATCGTGTTCCGGTTTGCGGTCGCCATGCCAGAACTTTTCGCCCCATCGGCCATCCGTTCTGCGAGAAATGTGCCCTGCGCACTGCCACATAAGTTTGGCAATTGTTCGGGCTACGTCGGTAGCCTTGGTTCTCTTGCGGATGTCATCATTTCCGATTTGATCACGCAAGAAAACTCCGAGCATAGCCCTTTTCATTGTTCTTTGGGTGACTTCAAGCCTTCTGATGAGGCCCATTGTGAGCGACCACGTTTCGGTCCCGTATGTTATCACTGGCAACACACGCTGGTCACAGACTTTCGTCTTGAGACACTGCGGTAAGTTGGACGAGAAGATACCACGCAACTTTCCGAACGCTGCCTAGCCGACTCAGATTCGACGATTGACCTCTTTCTCGAAGTTAGACCTACCCAACTGGACCGTTTGTCCCAGGTAGACATAATCGTCTACTACTTCGAGTCTGGAGGCTCCGATCTTAATAGGAGTGGGTATTACATGGGCATTAAACATGACTTAGGTCATCGACCATTGTACTGAGGTCCTCGATGGTCTCAGCTATGACCAGTATATCGTCGGCAAATCGAAGGTGGTCGAAGGAGAGATGTACTTGCCATTGATGTTGATGCCTAGCCCTTTCCAGTCCAGAACCTTGAAGACATCTTCCAGTGCAGTGGTGAACAGTTTCGGAGATATGACGTCTCCCTGTCTCACACCTCGCTGCAGAAGGATTGGTTCCGAGGTCTGGTCCTGAAGTCGGACTGACATGGTGGAGTTTTTGTACAAACACTTCAACACCTCGATGTACCGCTAATCAATTTGGCACCGTTGGAAAGACTGCAGTACAGCCCAAGTCTCGATCGAATCGAATGTTTTCTCGTAGTCCACAAACGCTAAACAGAGAGGCAGGTTGTAATCTTCTGTTTTCTGTGTAACCTGTCGCAGCGTATGTATGTGGTCTACGGCGCTAAAACCTTTTCGGAATCCGGCTTGTTCGGGAGGCTGAAAATCGTCAAACCTTAGCGCGAGACGATTCGTGATGACCCTTGAAAACAACTTTTAGACATGGCTTGGGCCTATAGGTGGTTCTTCAACCGGGACTTGTCACCCTTTTTGAAGAAGAGTACCTCCACACCCCTGCACCGTGCCTGTGGTGTTTTCCTCTCCGTATCTAGTATGACGGAATGAAATAGCGTCTGGAGGGCCTTAAGTATCGGTTTTCCACCCACCTTCAAAAGTTCGGCCGTAATTCCATCATCACCCGGTCCCTTGTTGTTTTTAAGCTGTTTTAGAGCCATTCTATTTCCGTACAGGCTGATACTGGCACGATAATCATGACCTAAAAACTAATTGTCTTTAGTTTTGCAAATACATTTTAAAACCTAGCTTTAGTTATTTCCGACGAAATCACATAATAACGAGTCAGTGGCGTCATTGCGTCCCTAGAAAAACTTTAATAAAATGACACTATTACGGAGGAAAAATGACATTAAAAATTCCGTCCCGGCTTGGTATTCTTATCTTGATCTAATTTAATTCTTTGGATTCCGTGGGGTGGAAATGTGGGAGTGTAATGAACCTCTGGAGACGACGTGCAGGTCAGGCCTCGCAAATACCCACAATATTTTATGTAAATGTCTTCAAGTTAAGTGTCGACACAGATATGCTATTAACAAGGAAGACTAAACATTCGTCAGTGAGCTCTACTACATTCACTCTTACGTGATAAAAAAGGATTTACGATTGAGAGTTCTGCGGGATTGTTTTGATTTCCAATAAGGATTAGTAGGTCACGTAGTTCAGGAAGATAAACAGAGATACATAAATTTGTATACGTATATGAAAAGAAATAAATTAGATTCTGCTATCATGTAAACATGTAGGTACAGTTTTGTTATTGATTGCCATGTTGGTCGTTACAAGTAGGTACATAAGCCAGTTATAATTACTGTATTTGTCCCGCTATAGTGAGAAACTGTTATTTCTAAACATATTGTACTATAAGTTTATAAACTGACACAGTCACTGACACAGTCACTAACACTCACACAGGTATTGCACCAGTTTTACATTCAGTCTATTTCAGTAAAAACTAAGTTGATAAAAGTAGTTACTCTGGATGATGTTAGGTAGGCATTGCATACGCTTTGATATTTTCATAGAAAATATTAATTATGATTAAAGAAAACTAAGCTAGTATTAGGAGATCGTTTAAATAATCGTTAAGCTCAATAACGTAGCGTATGTTGCCGAATTTCACTACGTAGGTATAGGTCATCGTGATTTTCAAAAATTAATTCACTATTTGTGAACTTTGTATTGTTATTCCCTCATTAATTATAATTTATGTGTAACTAGAATTTGGGTTGCTTACACTGCCACTGACTTAATACATTTACTACTAAACATAATTTAAATACACAATGAATTTTCGAATACATTGAACTTGACAGTGAAGTTTTGAATTGTATTATTGCGTTGAAGCGGTCGCACCTTCTGTTTGAATATTGATTGGAAACGTAAAACGTTTTATTTGCGACAAGTTGGGCTGCACTAACTCGAACGCTTGCACGCTACACGGCTACGCGACGTGGCATACTCACACGACGCGTAACAACGGCGTAGCATACTCACACGATGCGTAGCAACGGCGTAGCATACTCACACGATGCGTAGCAACGGCGTAGCATACTCACACAACGCGTAGCAACGGCGTAGCATACTCGCACGGCGCGTAGCAACGGCGTAGCACACTTACACGGCGCATAGCACGATAATTCATCATCAAATACTAAGAACACACTTCTTTTTCTTGTCATATCGATGATACTTCTTTATTATATGGTTTGCCAGAGAATGGGCAGCAGCGTTCTCTGTGCTTTTGTAACAACCGTACTGCGATCGCCAACCCGCCTGCCAAGCGTGGCGATTATGGCAAAACCCCCCATGTTATGTCAATGTGGCGACACTTGGGGGAGGCCTATGTCCAGCAGTGGACGTTAAAAGGGCTGAAATGATGAATGATGATATGGTTTGGGCAAAATCAAAATTATTTATTTCTAGTAGGCCAGTTACAGGCACTTTTGCATAGTCAAACAACAATAACACCCATATTTTTTGGTCGGGGGTTAATAAAAATGGAGCTACAGTCCCAGTCAAAATACATAATAACTGTGAACGTACTGTAGTTGCCTATTCCAAAGCGTAGATCTCTATGGAGAAGAATGGGCAAGAAACTCCATGGACACTCTTTTAAATCAGAATCTTGTTACAATAACCGCTGCTGTAATGCGATTAAGTAGCATTCTTTCAAACAGCTTATAGGTGTGGCATAGCAGGGATATAGACCGGTTTTGTTTTTCTACAAATTACGAGGATGTGTGCGGTAGCCATGCATTCATTAAAAATGCTAGAAATTACGATTCAGATAAAGGCACCAGGTGTTTGATTTGCTCCACCGTGAGGTCATCGACACCAGCCGCTTTACCATTTTTTAGAGTCTTAATAGCCAGAATGATGTCGGTGAGTGTGAAGGGCTTGCTTGATTCGGTGGAATTCCCAGAAGTCTCAGCAGGTAATTTGGAATGTTGTTGGTTTGCCGTTGAGTAGCAGTCGTTGAGCTATTTGATTAGCTGTGACAAAACCTTGGTTAGTAGGGTCGGGTGGGTCTCCAGTAAATCTACATATTGTAGACCAAGTTTTCTTACTATTGTTGGTCATGGTAGTGCTGTTAACAGTGAAGATCCATTTTTTCGCCGATCTTGGCCACCAACTTTTCTGCAGCAGAAAGTGTATCCTCTGAGAATGGGTCATTTGTATACAGTTCTTCTTAGATTTCAAAGAAGATTGGAGGACTCTGGAGTTCGGCCGGGTATGTACGATGTGCGGCTGAACTGATCGTAATTGGGAGGTGTAGGTTCTATGTCACGTAGTTTTCCATCCACGTCTGCTGTGAACTTCTCCCAGTTAGCCTTTGGGAAGCTGAAACGTGGCTTAAAAGGAACTTGTCGTGGCTTAACTGCTGCTCTTACCTCACACGTAATGGGCCTGTGTTGTGTGTTTGTTATTGGTTGGCAAACAAGTTTTGAGCATAAAGGATTTGTATACCAAAAATATTAGAAATTGTTTACGCATGAAATTGTTTTTTCGAAGCGTTGGACAGTTGAATGTTACTACGAGTATACTGCATTTTTTTACCACACTATCATCTTACAAATATATAATCTTAATTCTCCAAATACAAAGTACATTTTTGTTACAGGTGACGTTAGCAACGTGGTGCGGGCGAGGTGGGCCGCGCATGGGCCGCTCGTACAGCGCCCTCCTAGCCTCTCAGCGCCTGCGGGCTGGGGGCCCAGGGGCCTGTGCCAGTGTGCGAGGTACCCGTCGCCTGCGCAGGCTATCCACCGCCACCACACAATTGTATGATGCGCCGCCGCGAGCGCAGGTGAGGTCAGGCCCACAATCAAATACTAAATGGGAACAATGGGCGACGGTAACTAACGCTTCACTAACAATTAGTAGTAAGTAGAATTCATTTGTCATTAAACCGAAATTAGACTCTTCTCTTTGTGTTTCATTCGATATCTTTCAAAACAAAAAAAAAAAACAAATAGAAATGAATTCATCACTGAATCGATCCAATGATGGTGGTTCTGTCACAAATAAACGCTAATTACCAGGTAATTTTAATGGTAGAATGAACAGTAACTGGACTGAAGTGTCTGATATCGCCTTCAGATTCATCGCGTCTGAGATGGCAGATGTTTTTTTTTTAAATAGCTTTATTTTCTAAATTATACAATATGTGGACAGTGTGGATACCTTAGTCCCTTAGTCATAACGTCCAGAAAGTATGTGCTGGGCAATTGTCAATGTAGGCATTTTTTGTTACCTACATACAGGTAATGCAAATTATTTTAGTTGTTTGTTTGTTTCACATTTTGCTTTGTCCTTCAGTTGATCCATGTACCCAATGTTGTTGTTGTTGATGTGCTTTATATCATTATTATAATCAAATTGTTCTCAGTAGTCATCAGGTAGTTGTGTGCCTTAGGTATTTTGATAGTAAAATAACAAATAACCTTATTGATAAATAATCAAGATAAAATACTTAATTGAGGAACACCTTCAATTAATTCAAAACACGGGTCGAAACTTCAATGTCAATGGTTTAATTACAGGTTGTATTGCTTAAATAATGTTATCATTATAAAGTAGAAGCCATTTGTATGAAATATTAAAATCACAGTCATGTCACATTATTATGTGTGCGATTTCAATATTTATTTAATCATACATTCAGGTTACCTCGCTGGACCAACTCCTTGAACTTTAGGTGCCGTATTTAAGAACCGTTTTCAAGATTAGAATCTAGATTTTGCACTGAAAGTTTGTTTTATGTACTTTACGACTTGACAAAACTTGAATATTTATTTATTTTATTAACGCTAGACAGCTAGTTCATAAATAAACGACAAAAAAATACTTTAAGGATGTCTACTGTTTGTCCATAGGCGTTCCCCAAGAATAAACTGTGTAAGCCGGAATGCGCACAGCAGGCGTTCTAATATCAACTCGGGTTCGAAAAAAGTTAATTGTTGAACCTAATTCCAATTTATTTTAAGGAGCATTCATGGTTTCCAAAATCCTGTTTAAGAAAATCATACTCCTTCAAATAAATTGGAAACGTCACTTCCTAATGTTAATATCAATGTTGACTCAACCTCCATATTCATGCATTATTGAAGACGAATTGCATTGGCTACCTAAATACCCCTCCTGTTAACTGTATTGATTTACTTTTGGAAGGCAATTTTTTCACTTAGTGATATCATTTCAGACGTTCTACTAGCATGACAATTTTAAATTTCAGACGTTTTACTAGTAGGTCGTTTTACTTCAACGTAATTTATCCCACAAGGGCATTTTACTAGATTGTCCTTCTGATACGGAGCGTTAATTTCGCTCGAGTCCGTATTGAAGATTGATTCTGGCCAGTCGTTTTTGTTCAGTCACCCAAATTAGGTATCAGATTCTCAGTTTTCTCTCATAATTCGAATTTAGAATATTTTGATGTGATTGTTAATTTGTATTTTGAAATGGGCTTCATAATTTGTCTGACCGATTCGTTGACGGTTGAAAAACTTTCGGAACTGTTTTATCCTATCCTACTAATGTTATAAATATGAAAGTATGTGAGGATATATGAATGGATCTGGATGAAATTTGGCAGAGCGATAGATAGCAAATAGGATACTGAATGTACCTGTAATACGATCCAGTGGGACAATCCCCCATCAAAACGCAAACGAAGCCGTAGGCGTAACCATAAAGTAATAGTAAAACTAAATGCTTCGAGTTTAAACGGCTGAGTTTCATAAGCGTCCCGAAGTACTTCAGAACGTAAATCAAACTAGGCCATTATACATAGACAATTAGTTTTACAATACTGATACTGATACTGTTAGCCTGCGTCATCCCACTGCTGGGCAAAGGCCTCTCCCCATGACTTCCAATTGTCTAGGTCCAGGGCCAATGTGGACCACTGATCGCTGGTCTTGTCTAGCTCGTCCCGCCATGTTGTACGAGGTCTACCACGACGCCTTCTGGCTGTGTCAGGGCTCCAGAATGTGGTTATTTTGGCCCACAGATCATTGGGCATGCGGCAGACGTGGCCAGTCCAGTCCCACTTCAGTTGAGCGGCTTTTTGAACAACATAATTTATTATTCTATTATGCAGCTTCTATTTTTAACTGACGTCTTTACTACTACGTTGGCATTGAGAACAATGAACGGGAAGTATCATTTAAATAGTAAAAGTATCTCATTTAAGGACCCGATCCATTAGACGTGCAAGTGACGCAAAGTCTTGATCATTATCAAATCACATATTATATATTTTCTTTTAAATGCATTGATTATGATAATGTGTTAGGTTATATCAGTTTTATTTATTTTAGTGAATGTCAACAGATTATCATCAAGAACGCACAAATTAGTGAACTGTATGTACTGTCTGCCAACAAATGTCAAGTTTGTTTAATTATAAAATTAATTTCGATGTCTCGTGTTGATTGATTTGTTAAATTAGAATAAACTATTTTTATTAAATGATTCTGTCTAGTAACTGCCTTGACCGCCAAATTTTATTAAAAGTTTTCTTGGTATCAAAAAGTCAGATCTCTTTCTGCTCACTGATATATCTTTCATCCGATTGCAAAAACCATAATTTGAGCTTAATCAATAAAATAAGATCATCTTGCCCCAAAGGCACCAAACAGCTGGGGCATGTTGGTTTTTAATAATAACGGATTTAAGTCAACGGTAATCATGGTTGTTGACGTCATGTTGAACATTAAATATCTACAAAACTGTACAGACAGACATCTCATTCATAACGGTTTATCTACTAAACGTAATCCAATCAAATGAATTACATTAAATCGTGATCATTGCCATTAATACCATTGTTAACCTCTATAACGATTAATGAATTAAGCTGGCTCTGAAATTTATTAAATAGGCCACAGTAAACACAGCAGCTATTAGTTAGGCTTAACAAGAAATAGGTTCATGACTACGATCTGTAGCAAAATTAATTCTGTTGTGGACGAACCACAAGAGAATTTATTTTGAAATTTACCTTCAAATGGAAGCCAATAAAACAAGAGAAATACGAGTGCCCAGGAAGTAAATGGTAGAAAAATGTGGAGGAGTAGGGAATCATGAAGGTTCCCATTGCAAGCCTTTTAAATCACGATACGGTTAATTAAAGTGCGAAAAGAAAACCCTAAATATCTGGAAAAGTGTACTTTGTATTCAGCTGTATCCAGTTAGACTGGAAATATACCCCGACATTGTTGGGAAAATGCTTGGCAGATGATGATGATCTGGAAAAGTGTACTTACTTATCTGAATTAGAACGATCTAAAAGATAACAGTGATAAAGGACCTAAGTTACACAAAGAACGTGCGGAACTGTTGGATTCGCCAATAAAAGATTGAGATCTAAATGGGTGCCAAGTCTTGCTGGAATGTACGGCTTTCTTTAATTGCTTTAGAGTAAAATTTATTTTTATCTATCCTTAGTACTGACTTGTTTGATACAGTCTTGTGTAGTTATCTAAAGTGTCTTGACAACATGAGATTAGAATGTCATGGATGTATATGGCTTGTTCAATAAATGTACGAATGCAGCCAAAACAATCCACACATGACTATAAAATCATGAATTTATAGGCCTATCACAGGACGACGCAGTAGCACGTCTCATTTATAAAATAAACTCTTTATTTTATTTATTTTATAATATTGCCAAGGATAATGTCCATCAATATAATCGAGGACGAATCGAGATCACTGCCATTCAGTCGAGTATCATATTTTTTTACTTATTTTGTAAGATAGGTTTGTAACTCTACTGAATCCTATTTTTACTCTTCTTATTTTTATATTGTAGCAGATAAAAAGTCGGTTATAACCAATAGTAATAAATACAAGGTTGCGTTTATTGGTTTGTATCTAAAAAACTCGTATTAGGGCCGATCCGCCCTTGACCGTTTGTAATGTCCATTTTATACTTTATTGAGGAATCTTCGAGAGCAATTTTCTAGATTTAATGCCTTTTAATATTTTACGTCAACATCTTAAAGATTCCTCGGGTTCACGTGATAATTTTGTTCTTGGATTTATTGAGGCAGCCTCTGAAATAAAGCTGAGGTCTGGATTGCTTATGGCAAGCCGTTTTTCCACCCATATATTCTCAAGACCGCTTAGATTTTCGTTTTTGCGATCATAATTCATCAATGAACATAAATTTAAGGGGCTAAATTGTTCTGGTTTTTGGGAAATAAAATATAAACAAAATTTATCGTAAAAAGCAACTTACTTTTACAAAATTAAAATTGAAAAAGCTTTCGATATGGCTTAACGGTTTACCGTTTACATGGCATAAACAGATTAAAATATGCAGCTAGAAAAAAAATGTGGCTATTATGCACGCATGTTTCTAGCCGCATGTTTTCTAAAATATGTAACCTGGCCGTGGTTTTCACTATGTTAAACATTGAGATTTATAACCAAACTTTGTATTTTATTACCGATTTAATGTGCACTGTTTGTTGGCAGGCAAGACATAATTTTTTATGGTTTGAGAAAAAGTATATGTGCGATGTTTGATAATTGTTATTAACGAACAGGCTAACATTCTAGTAAAAATATCACATGAAAATATGTATATATCCATTTATACAAGCTTTTATTTAACTTGCAATGTATGTATACAAGGTGTTGTTTTGCAACCTCGTCAAATTCTAGGAGGTAACTATGCTAATGATTCTCGACCCGAATCAATAATAAAATGAGTAGGTAATTTTCTTTTTTTCATTTATTTACTGAAATCGGTAACTGTGAACCACCCGTGTTTTAAACACGGGCCGTGTGATCCCCGCCTTATAACGTCGCTTACACACAAACAAAAAACCTCAAACGTTTTTTCGATAATTTCTTATTCCCTTAACCACGTTAAGGGGGTTATTCTGAAATATTGACAAATTTAAACAACAAAAAAACGCAGTGTTTTGTAATAATTCACTAGGTACCGTAATTTATATTGATTATTCATGTCTTTTATGACAACATCCTGAATTTTGACGAGGATGCAAAACAACACCTTGTATATGTTTTTACTTCTATAAGCGGTATCTAAGGCCTAACCCTAGCTGCCTTGGTCATGCACACTTCATAATGATCCTCTTTTTGTCATTCCAAATGTACAGACAGCTTCAGTATGTGATAACCCCTCTACAGTCCGAACGAGTACGCCAGAGGGATTACTACTTAATGACGCTGTCTGTACCAACCTGTTAATGGGCTCTGGTAAAGGTCTCTCTGCCAAGGCCACTTTATATGCCAAAGCTTGCAGGGGTTGAATCTTAATAATCATGAAAATACCATGTGGAATAATGCGAGCAATGACATTAAATTAAGTGTTAGTGCAAATGTGTCCTACTCCTAACACTTATTTTAATGTCAAGCTTGGGCATAATAGCATCATAAAAAGTGGTGCAAAAGGGATTCGTGGGAATGAACTTATAACGTATAGTTCTCGGGAATATGAATATTAATTTATCAGATTTCCAAGCTTTGTACCCCATGGGAAAACCCATCGGCAACTTCTAATGAACCTTATACTAACATTAATCCCCTATTTATCCTTTTTCGGGATGAATATCAGTAACGGCTGTAGGTACGTAATCTCTCAGTGAGTTTAATATTTTTATTAAAGTAGAAGTCAAGTCTTAATTCAATGTTTTCCTTCCTGAAACATAAGAAAACATAACTAACTTCCTCGTACCCGGATTTAAACAAATAACCGTTTCTGGAAAAACAATTCGTTCTGCACGTTTTATCGTCGTCTCGTGGTATTTCCGTAAAACCCATTCTTATCAGTTGCTTACAACAGACAAGATTCCATGCCAAATTCTAATGTAGGATTTAGGGTTTTATTATTGTCGGATCGGAATGTAGGATTCAAAGAAGGCATTTAATTTAAATGGATCAACTGTATTTGTGTCTTGATTCTATTACTGGACTGAATGGACAAGTTTCATATTCTATTTTTATGTGTTACTAATCCAAGAAATAGGTTCATGTCACAGTCAGAGCTAGCATTTGAAGTGAGGAGCTATCAACGCTTAGCGATGCCGTTATGGTCGCATCGTATTGTTCTATGCACCTAGCATTTTCGTTCGCTCAGAACTGTCATTTGCTAGAAGGAGATACAGTGCGGGAGTGCTAGTTGCACGCGGCAGCATCGGCATTGCACTATTAAATAATTTGACCATAAAATTATTATCTCCATCTCTCAATTTCTTTCCCCTTGGTAGCTGACGCTAAGCTCTCTTTCATTGAGAGCTGTGAGGGAAAATCATAATATTATCCCAAGTTTTCGGCTTGTTTAATGTGAGCTCAACTTTCGCATCAGCCGTTATGTGCACAATAACACATTTCTGTTTCCCTGATCGCATATTGTTATGTGGAATAAAGTCCATTTCCGCTTGATTAGAGCACAAAAGGATCAAAACATTGTGTCATATATTTTATCCTTTATGTTATTTTTATTGATGTATCTGCATTTTTATGTTCAGAAAAATCGAGTAGTGTCGATCGCTCGATGTCAACATATAAAAATATTTGACCTACTTAAAATTAGTTAATGATATCTATGTCCGTTTCTTGTTTCTGTTAATTTATTTTTAATGGATGTAATAAACATGATTTTGATCGTTTACAAATGTAAAATGTGCGCCTATATTAGGTACTTTTTCGGTTAGGTATAAACAATGACATACATTATAAAAAATGTGCAAATTCGTGGAAGATGACGACTTTAACTTTGTTTACCTTTATTTAGTGCTATATTCACAGTATAATTGAAATTGTAATGTTTGTGTGCGCAGTGCTACAACGGGCGCGATCTACCAACCGTTAACGAGTCCCCGAGCGGGAACGGGCACTGGGCCCGAGTGTGGCGCCTACGCATCCTCGACCCCTCCGACTCCGTCGACTCCCCTCGAAGCATCTCCAACTCCAGTCTTCGCGAGGTCGACGACGAGCTCACCGGCGAAGAGCTGGCCACCTACATGTACCACGTGAACTGTAATATCGGTGGACTCACCTGAGACACGTCTGTGTAAGTGACAGTGACCACGCTACCGCTTCACGCTGCACGCTCGTGAGCCTGAGCAGAACTACAAGTGACGTAGACGGCCTAACAGTGTGATCTATTTTATAGACGTTTCTAAGCGATTTTAAAATTGTACATAAAACATTGTTGTCCATTGTTAGTTACGGCTTTGTTAATATTTAAATGTTAACGTGCACTTAAACGTCCATTTTGGTCTTAAGTGCTAATCTATGTTAGCTGAAACATGATGGTAAAATAACGTAAAAAATGTCCTTGAGAATTTATGTAGTGAACGGAGCCGCCGTAATAGCTTGCTGGGTATAGAATGCGATTATGGGTGTACCTATAGATATGATCCCGGAGACTTGCCCACTGTGTCATAAAGCTGTAATCTTTGGCACGCACTGCCCATTATTCATTGTCGAATCTATTAATTACGTTGGGGTGACACTTCACCTTACATTTTAGTTAGTAACATAAATCTATAGCCAATATCCGAAGGTTGAACGCCGTTTTCTAAAGTCATTTGGTAATCATTCATGTATGTAAAGTATCGATCAAAACTGTCAGTGATATACAAATTAATTATGCATCTATTTATTTATTTGGACTTTGGATAAAGTGGTTTTAGAGTATTCGTTGAATGGCAGTGTAGATAGGTGTATAAATAAGTAATTTTAACCTATAATACTCTACTGATAGTGTTTAAGTACGATGGTTGTAAAAAGTATGTGCTAAGCACAAAATACTAACAAAAAAACGTTGAGTTTAGATCGTGGGGAGATTGAATCGCATTGAAAGCTGTGGTAGTACGGGAAGTACTTCAATAAATTACGTATGTGTTAAGCTGCGAAAAGTGAGAATTCCTAATGTTTAATGTACCGTTGTTTCCCACCCAAATCTGTAAGGGTCGAGCCATACATCACCGAACCGTATCAAGGACGTGTGACCAACTTTATTCATGTTTGTGACAGCAATATCACGATGTATGTCTCTGGTATAGTTTGGCGAGTGTGGGCCGGCCCTCGTGGAATTAATGACACGCTGTGTCCATACTTGATGAGACTGTCAATGACGTGTATATTGAAAACACTATGTAGTTACTACTTGACCAAGCTAAGTTTGCACCTTGCAATTTTTTACCTTTTTTTGTACCTTTGTATAATATAATTTTAAAAACAATAAATGCAAAGTATCTAACAAACATTTGTACACTTTTTATAGTCATAGCGAATCGGTTAAACCAATTAAGCCTAAGACTAAGCGTCAGTGTGACAAAATCGACGCGAGGTGCAAACTTAGCTTGGTCGAGTAGTAAGTATATCATGAGTGAAGTTAAAATAACGTATTGTATGTATGTACTTACTTAAGAGATTAAAATACTTTTTAAATTGTCAATCAAATGTAACAAACTAGGTATACATTAACCATAATTTGCTGTATATACAAAAACAGACTGTAAATAAAGTATACTTATGTGAATAAACGGAACAAAAAGCCTAAGTGACTTGGATTAGATAAATAATAAAATTTGTCTGAAGAGATGATGTTATTATTTTTGACAATATTCTTAAATGCGACTTACTTACGATGAGTTGCCTTTTGCAAACTTATTTTTGTCGAGTTTTGTACTAGTATGTGTCGTTAGTTGAATAAATGGGTATTTAAGGCTTTGGCTGTGTATTTCAGTAGATATAAATTTTAGTGAAATAAAAAATGTAAAAAGAATGTAAATTATGCAGCGATGTAATTCCATTGGTCAAATGTGATTTTTTATAGTATGAAATTGTGATACATCTGTTAGGCGACTACGGGGCGTACGCGTAATTTTTGTTTAAACTACTCTAATTATAGAGTATAGATCTGGATTACCAAAGACATAAAAACATCGAATAAATGCGCCTACGAATACTCATTCTTTTATTTTTTTTTTGTTGTGGTGTTTACCTTATTTAGCTTGTGTAGGTAGGTTATGAAAAATTGTAGGTCATATTTTTATGTAGGTGAAAGTTTTTTTTTTAAATCAATTATCTTTATTGATGTCTCGTAGTTTCGTATAAGATGCCAATGTACGTGTGTCATATTAAAATGTTTTAGTAATTAATACCATTGTTATTGGTAGAAAAATAATTGTTGTTGTAAAATATCATAACGAGTGATCTATTTTGATTATTGTAATGTCAATGAATTAAAAAGGAAATTCCCCCAACCTCATTCATTTGTTTCAATTTTTTTTTCATTTCCTAATTAATATTTGCGAAGTACCAACTTATTTTTAATTGATTAAGTATTGTAAGATTAACTGAAATAAAGTAGGGGAAGACCAAATGAACGAAGGGTGGACTGTGGGAAAGATGATATTAAATTACCAAACAGGGGATGACTACTGAGATGATCAGATGAACGAACACTTGCGCATAGAAAAGTGGTAGATATGAAGAACACATTCTGCTACGACCTCAAAAAGTAAGAATAAGGGCAAGAAAATAATGATAGGACTCACACAATTAAGAAACTACAAAGATTTTGAGGCGAGAGTTCGCGGTGGGGAGTTCTGGTTAGTATTCAAAACATAATGTAGGTAAGTACCTAATTATCTTGCCGTCACCCTTTCGATGCGTCCCACTTCTGATGTCAAAAGGGCGAGAAGTGGTCTGTTTTAATATTCATGAGTTTTACTTTATCTTACCTGAGAATACGTCGCTATTGAGATTTCAACCCTTCACAGGTTACGTGTTTTACGATCGTGGAGCACCAGCTAAAGCCCTATTTATAAAACCACCTGGGGTCTTGGTTAACTCTGCGAGGATATTGCGAAGCTCACGTTACAACTCTTCATTAGTTATTAAGAACTTTCTGGAATTTACCGCAATTCGAGAAAGTTCTTCATTAACGTTTAATTAAGTTGTTATTAATTTATGCATTTACTTAGACTTGATTGTTGATGCTACGAAACTTCGGTTTCATTCTCGTAGCTCGTAGCACACGTTTTGTTTTTTTAGTGGTAGCAAGGGCTTTTGCTGACCGTGAGATCCTGGGATCATTTCCCTCTACTTCAACATAATTGACGAAATGTGGCTTTTGATACCCTGCTGCGATTCCAGAAACGGTTATTTGCGATTTAAAAATAAACAACCGTTTCTGGAAAACAATTCGTTCTACACGTTTTATCGTCGTCTCGTGGTATTTTCGTAAAACCCTGTCTTATCAGTTCCTTACAATAGACAAGATTCCATGCCAAATTCTAATGTAGGATTTAGGGTTTTATTACTGTCGGATCGGAATGTAGGATTCAAAGAAGGCATTTAATTTAAACGGATCAACTGTACTTGTGTCTTGATTCTATTACTGGACTGAATAGACGAGTTTCATTTTCTATTTTTATGTGTAACTAAGCCAAGAAATAGGTTCATGTCACAGTCAGATTTGAGCTAGCATTTGAAGCTGTCAACGCTTAACGATGCCGTTAGGGTCGCATCGCATTTTTCTATGCACCTAAACCAAAGGAAAAAGACAGACTGCTTCGTGTGCTTTTGCTTTTTTAGTCGTCGCAAGCGCTTCTGCTGACCGTGAGATCCTGGAATCGATTCCCTCTACTTCAACATAATCGACGAAATGTGGGTTTTGTTTTCTTCTACTGGGTAGGTACACCTCCGCCTAACTCTTCGAGGATTATAGTCGTGATGTTATGTTTTGTGTGTGAAAACAAAAGAATACTTTTGTTGAGAAATCCAAGCGTTCTTATTTACTTTCTTCCTACACTGAAGAGTAATATCCTCTGTCTGAATAACACGTCTTTTCTATATCTCAATCGGGTCTTAATCCTCCAATCTTGCCGTCATAATAACTTCAGACGAGACGCGACTTACACCTAAGCATGTAAGTAATTGTTATAAGTGAAAGAATGTACGTAGCTGCTCGACAGTATATTTTTTCCTTGTTAATTCTTATTTGGTAAACGAATGAGGCGTAAAAACCATTAAAAAGTTGCAACTTGCAAGAGCCTTTATGTTATACTCGTAATAATAAATATTTCACCTTTGGCAAACAATAAATGAATTTGAATTTTATCTCGTTTATGACATGTCCATGGGAGTGAATAAGTTCTTTGAAGCAACTAACTACATGTTCTTAAACTCATTAATATTATAGAAAGTTACATAACACCTGTAGGTACCTACTACCTAAAAGATTTTCAGATTTATACCTTCGTAGTACACCCACAATTCTCCAGCCACAGTCCCATGTCTATTGCCATAAACCGAGCACAAATCCGGACTCCGGGCTGAGAAATTACTTGTGGAAAAACCAATAACATTTTGCCCAACCCGAGTATGGAACTCAGTCCGCCATGATGTTACTATACCCAATGAGGCAAGCAAAGAAAAATACTAATACACATTCAGTTCCGTCTACAAGTCATAAAAACAACAATTTACAACATGGAGGCATTCCAACTGCGAACAATAGAAAATAGCGAGGTGCAAATGTCTCTTATCAACAAATTGTTTGCATCCAAATGCACTGCATACTTGCTACAGTCCGTGACTGGGAAGATAAGAGCTTGTGCGCAGAGAATACCAACGCAATTGTTGCCATTGGTAAATGGTTTAGTGACGTCATGTCCACTATGTTGTCTTGATGACCCTCATTTTATTAAGTGCATGCTCTTGCACGTAAGTATAAAAACAAATAAACATCGTGTCAGTACTGTTTTTGACTACAACTCCCGTGTTAGTCCTATACAAAACATAATTTGCAAGAAACAATTACCTAAGTAGATAAGATTGTTTTTTTGTAGGTTGTTATATAAACTTTATACGTATACCTACTTACTACACTGAAGAAGAACCTGCATCGCTTTTAAAACCTATTAAACACATAACTTAGGTACAGAAGTCCTTTTTTATCCAATGTCAATGAGGTTTTGCAAAAAGTGAATAAAGGTTAAATAAAAAACATCAAATAAGTACACAGGATTCAGACAGATCATTTGAGATTAATTAAAGATTGATCTTAGGAATTCTCCGGGCCACTTGATTTGAAGCTACTTTTTGTTTTAGCGCGTCGAAGTGTATCCATTAACTAAATGCTATTAAACTTGCTCTCCCAGACTAGAATGAATTTCAAATAAAACATTGTCTAATGTTTTAATAATGTTTCGTCTAGTCGCAGATAAGATCAAGAACATTTTGTCAGATAGTACTTAAACACTGTTCCTATGTTTAATTTGAAAACAGATTCAAGTTCAGAGTAATTTGATTTTCGTTTAAAACTGGACATCGAACAATGTCCTTTTATTAGTAAAAAAAAAACATTAATAAGACCGTAGTTATTTGGTAGAATAAAACCGGCCAAGTGCGAGTCGGACTCGCGCACGAAGGGTTCCGTAGGTACCATTATTTATAAAAACGAGTAAAAATATCACTTCGTTGTATGGGAGCCCCCCTTAAATATTTATTTTATTATGTTTTTAGTATTTGTTGTTGTAGCAGCAACAGTAATACATAATCTGTAAAAATTTCAACTGGCTAACTATCACGGTTCATGAGATACAGCCTGGTGACAGACGGACGGAAGGACGGACGGGCAGCAAAGTCTCAGTAATAGGGTCCCCTTTGACCCTTTGGGTACGGAACCCTAAAAATAGTTCGGAAGTGTTGGAAACACTATCTATTTTTTTCCATTGTTTTAATATTGTTAAGCCAAAAAAATCTATCTAGTAATCGCTCGAGGCAAGGCATTATAATAATAGATGGGTACCAAGAACACGCGTTAATGCAAAAGCGCTTAGCGACTAATCTTTTGGAAGAGACGAAAACAAAAGAATTTCGGTACTTCAGATGTGTGTGTGTGTGTGTGTGTGTGTGTGTGAATGAACTCAGCTCGAAGTTAATTTAAAATAAATTGAGCGTTTCCTATAAGACACATTGGCTTTGTTAAGAAGTACCGACGTGTTAATATAGCTTTCAACACATCTATCTTAATTTAAAGTTATTTGTTCTTTGTGATGTGTTTATACAGGGTCTATACAAGGTGTTGTTTTGCATCCTCGTCAAAATTCTAGAGGATGTCACAAAAGACATAAATAATCAAATAAAATTACGGTACCTAGTTAATTATTAATAAACGCTGATTTTTTAACCCATAACGTGGTTTATTTAGGCAATAAGAAATTGTCGAATAAACGTTTGAGATTGTTTGTATGTATGAAAGTGCGGTTATATGGCGAATATCAGACGAGCCACGTTTAAAACAAGGGTGGTTCACACTTACAGACTAAAAAAATACGTACCCATTTTATTATTGATGTGGGACGAGAGTCATTAGCATAGTTACCTCCTTGAAATTGACGAGGATGCCAAACAACAGTTTGTATAATGTTGCCCTCGGCATATCCAAAACGGAATAGTTTTTGCATCGGAATCTGATAATTTCACGTTTTAACTCAAGTAGGTCTTATAAAGCTTAAATCTAATATCATCATCAAAATCGTGTAAAAAAAAATAGTGATCATCGTGTAGAAACAGGCAGACTACCCCGGTAGTGTGCACCGGAATTAAATACACATCGTAAAATGCCAGGCTATTTATTAAGGCTTTATTAATAAATAAACTTTAAGTAGTTTGTTAAAAGCTCTACAGGGTCGTCTTTTAGTCGTAAAAATAAGTTATTAGAAGGCTTGGTACACTAACACATGTGTATAAGTTGGAAGGGACACCGACACTGAAACGTTTACCACTTATTCAGGATATTAGTCTTAAACTCTGAACCACATGGAAATTTTTCATTTGTACTCTTAAAATAAATATCCGTTGGTCCATACACATTGACCATGTAGGTATTGCAGTTTTGTAGGAAACAGCTGTTTTAGGGTTCCGTACCCAAACAATTACTGAGACTTCGCTGTCCGTCCGTCCGCCCGTCTGTCACCAGGCTGTTTCTCATGAACCGTGATAGTTAGCCAGTTAAAATTTCTACAGAATATGTATTTCTGTTGCCACTATAACAAAAAAACTAAGAACAAAATAAAATAAATATTTAAGGGGGCTCTCATAGAAAAAAGTGTTTTTTTTGCTCGTTTTTATAAATAACCGTAGATACCACGGAACCCTTCGTGCGCGAGTCCGCCTCGCACTTGGCCGGTTTTTTAATAACCGATAAACATTTCCATATAAGGGGTTTCAAAATTTTGTACTGATTACGTGTTAACCGTTTTAGCGTCGGTTCCACCCTGTATAGCTTCCAGGAAAACAACACCAGGTACTTTCTTCCAATTTGTTTGTTATGCAGAAGGTGAAATAGATATACTGTATCAGTACAGATAGAGCGATAAGGAAACAATTTCCGGAGATACGCTATGATACTATGATATACACAGATAAAGTCATAATAGATGAGTAAACAACGCTTTCCTTGTTTATTTCGTTGGTATTATTGCATCTGTTCTTATTGGAATATATCGTTTTTATTTTGCAGGTTACGACGTATGTATTTATTTGCCAAATGATTAGACGACACTGAATTCTTAAATGTGCAGCTTGTTAGATCCCTCAAATACAATCAAATCCAGACAATTACTATTTGGAGATACTTCCTGAAATCTCTTCTGACAACCAGTCTTACCAATGTGTATCGTAGGTATATTACCTAGTAACTGGATCCGGTAAAACTGGAAGTTTACCCTAAGGGCTTGTACACAAAACTGCGAATCGGCGCGATCCGAATTCACAACACAGAAAACTGCGACACGAATTGCAGCGATGCGATTTCGTGCGGCAAGGCGTCTCGCCCTGCCACGTTTCGGGTGACCATTCTTTCAACGACTGTCAACGTTACTGAACGTATTATATAAACTAGACCGTGACATGGATCGTAAAAATAGACGCAACATCGCAGGAATGCGCGATGCGAATCAATTCGCAAGTTCTTGCGATGCGTCGTGGGAGCTCGTAGATTTTTACGATGCGTCGTCGCATCGCTGTTTTGTGTACAAGCCCTAACACAGTTATGGAAAAGCCAGGCAAATGGGTACTTCCTAAAACAATAAATTTCGTTAGGAAATATCAACTGTTTCAGAATGTTTCTCTTGAAACATAAAGCTTTTTACCTAGTTCGCAGAAAAGCAGATATTTACGTAAAAACGAAAACACGTCAAAGCTGAATTTGGGAAGCATAATAAAATGTAGTAATCCAACTTAAGTTTTTAATTCACTGATGTTAAGTTAGCTTCATGACAAAAGCGGTGAATTATTTTTTCCAAGTAAGTACGTACACAGAAAACACGATTTAAGAACTCCGTAATCTTGCTTAAGAATAACAAATCCCTACGAGCACGATGCTTGCTTTAACAAGGAAGTCCCATAGCAAGTAAGATTACCCTTGAATGGTAGCAAAGCAAGTAGGTACGGTACTTACTTTATTTTCCACTTAACAAACTTTTCTCATATCCCTGTGCATGAAGTTTGAAGGAAAAGTAAGGGATTTTTTATGCTAATTTCATGACAATATTAGCTTGTGAAGTTCAGTAGCAACTTCAGAAGTCATAAAATAGTTCCAGCGGGTAAACACGGCTCGCTTTTGCTATTCAGGTTGATCAAAATACAGGTTTGGTTTATTTTTTATTGAACATCGTAATAAAAAGCAAGCAGAATGTAGTACTTGAGAGATACCACATCTGTAGAAATAATGTCCTTAAATAATAAGAAACACAAAAGTATTTATTTTCTAGGAATATATAGGCGTAAAAATAAAGTAGTAAAAAATAGGGACGTCTTCCAGACACTCCCATGGATATTGCTCGAGGCGAAAACAATATGCTGGGGGTTTGATGACAGCCATGGTGATATGGGGTAAGTCTATAAACCACAGAGCATGTTTTGTCCTTTATTTTTACAACAAACACAGGATGATAAACAAACCTTGGTTGTTTTCATGCAAGAGTTTTTTTTCGTGATGTAATCAATGTAATAAAGCTAAGCTGTTTAAATTTTGGATGATGGATATCAAAAGCAGAAACTTTATCAAAACTGAGGAAGTTCCTCATTAAACGATGGAACAAAAATAAAACTTCGTGTAACACCTGCTAAGTTAAGAATAATGAATAATTGCGAGGACAGAAGCGATTCTGAACAACTTTAAACATAATTATAGTTGAACGGAAAAGTTTGCGTACAAGAGAATAAATTTTCAGATTAGATAATTTATTCTTGATTCTAGTATATATTTAGTTTCAGGTTGAAAAATGTGACAAAGCCACTTAAAACTGGAGTGTAAACAGGAATTTCCTCTTAAAACATGCACAAGTGGAACATACATGTCAAGAGGCGTTTATTTTGTAAATCTAAACTGAAACAATATTCATATATTTGCATCGTAAAATAAAAAAAAGATTATAAGTGTTAAAGTGCAGCCGACACAAATGAGAGTAAAAACAAGTTAAGTACATGGCTTAAAACAAAGCTTGCTTAAACATCGGTAAGTAAAGTGGCTGCTAAAACCACATCACCACAACTATTTGCTACTAGTTAGTTAAGGTACTTTATTACGGGAAGAAGTACATTTTCTGACAAGGTGTAGACGCCATGTTCGCATTTTATAAAATTAGTTCGATTATACAACCTTAGTCATGGGAAGCGGATTTGACAGTGACCGCAGGACGTTACTGGCGAAGACTACAATGGACAGAGATTAATGGAGTTTACTAGAGGAGGCCTTTTCCAAAGTTATGGCTTTTTAATACATTCATAGAAATAAAAAGGTTAGTATTATTGCAACTTTATTTTCGTGATGTTCTTCAGAAAGTTCTGATTCGTTGTACCTACATCACAACCAGCATGCGTGCTATTTAAGTAATTCTGTATTTGTTTTTTACAGAATGGCGTAACAGATGTTTGAACGTGGACAAAGCAAAATGATTATGTCATGATCGTAGTGGGTGTCATTTTATGCATGTCGAAAAATGCCTTTAAAAGAATGGCCCCTATTACTTTTTAAGGCATATTATAGGTACAGTCCGACAAGTCATAAACACCAAGTTCACAGGTTGCTCTGTTAGTTCAATTATTGCAACTACAGCATATGCATACAAGCTCGTACGTTCCGTTCAGTGCGGTTTCAATTAGTGCATTGCATGAACATTACGACAAGTGTCCGTGTCAGGCACTGACACTTGTCACAATGTTCAAGCAATTAAACCGATTGGTGGACCAGTTTATAGGAGACGTACATACAAGTTGTACAGTAGCTAAGGTTTGATATGAGACATCGAGGGTTTGGAAGCGACTATCAAACAAGTTTGAGAAACATTGATGATGCTTTATAAAGCCCAAGTTTTTCTAAAACTTAGGGATTTCATATACGCTGCTTATAGTAAGTAATTATTAAGTAACGAGGCATTAAGTAATGATTAGTGATTGGTTAACCTTAAAGACGTTTTAACGCAGCTTTTATGAATATACCCCTTTGTGTGTGATACTGAACCTAAAGTGGAACACTTTCATTTAGTAGCGCTCTTCTACTTATTCGCGTTAGTGGGAATTTTCCGTATGTTAAGAAAGCTTCTTGATGTGGATTTGCGAAAAATGAGCTGACAATACAATTATGAGATTTTTTAACAGAGGAACGAAAATACGGAATATTACATAATCTTCTTCGGGGAATCGAAGCCACAAACTTGCGCCTGACTAAGTAAGGGATTTAGCAAGAAATTCATACACCTACAGTAGGTATCTCTCTCTGATGGATCGATGTCGCAGTGGCTGAGTGATTGGCTGCTTTTCACGATACGGCTTGAGATTTTCCGTTCGTTCCTAAGTAGAACAAATATTTGTAATGGCTCTGCAGACAATGTTGCGAGTAGAACAAATATTTGTAATGGCGCTTGCAACAGCGTCGAAATGTCGGTAGGCGGTAGATATCGTAGTAAGCAACGACTTATTGTCAGGCCTACGATGTCCTCCCATACTTTAGTACTAATGCTGTAACAGAAATATTGTAAAACCAAATGATTTTAAAAGAGTAACCATGGAGTTTCTTGCCGGTTCTTCTCCATAGGAAACGACCAACCCGAACCGAGCACCTTTTTGCCGACGTTTTATAAGTGCCCCTGTAGGCCTATGTAAAATAAAAATATTTTGATTTTGATTTTTGATTTTGATCACGTAAGTGACATGTAAGTTTAGTAAAAACCGTGAAACATTCCAGTTTTTGAGCCAGGGCAGAAGGGTGTGGTTAAAATCGGATTTGTAAGGGTTAAGTTAACTAGTAGCCGCTTTTTAAACTATTAGCACCTCGGATTGGTTAGGTTTTCCATACTTGTTTTTATTGAACTAGAAGTTGCTAATTTTGAAGAGTTATTTCAGAAGTCTAGGAACCAGTGGCGAAGGGTGAAAATATTGAAAGGGGAAGCCGAAGAAAAAAATTAGAATTTTAATTTTGTTTTTCTTCATCGCATTTTTCAATTTTCGTTTTAATTATCAGCCAACCCGAAAACCCCGAAAATGACACCCATGACGAAAAATACAGAAATTTACGTCGCGCGTCGGCGCTATTTTTAATTTTGGTGTCTTTATCAGCGACCTCGAAAACCAATAAAATGTCACCCATAATAAACGTACCAAAAATTTTCGAAGGATCCAACTTGATCTTTTTTTCACAACTTATGTAATGGAATGATTAAATGCACAAGAACTACATAAAACATTGTATAAAAAAAATAATATAAAAAACCTTTTCGAAACAAGCTTTTATGAATATGAACTGAAAAGAAGAAAATAAATCTTTGAAAAAATTAAACCGATGTAGGATAATTTTCACAAAAGCTTGTCGCGTTTAGTTTTTATAGCATTTACCATTCACGCGACAAGCTTCAGGTATTATGTTTATTAAAATTATTAAAAAGTGAACGCGTAAATTTACAAAGTTTCATATCCGTGCTATTAACCGCTGAGGAGTTCCCTCGTGAGGAGACGATCCTGGCGGTAGGATGAGTTCATGATACAAATCGTGATAATCCATCAAATATGAGCTAGTATGCAACGTTACGTGTCTGTGATATTAAATGTTGAGGAGTTCCCTCGTGAGCAGACTATCCTGGCTGCAGGATGAGATCATGATAGAATTCATGTTTATCCATCAAATATGAACGTGCATACAAATTTTCTTGTCTCTGCTATTAACCGTTGAGGAGTTCCCTCGTGCGAAGACAATCCTGGCTGCAGGATGAGTTCATGATACAAATCGTGATTACCCATCAAATATGAACTCGTATGCAAAATTTCATGTCTGTGCTATTAAACGTTGAGGAGTTCCCTCGTGAGGAGACGATCCTGGCGCTAGGATGAGTTCATGATACAAATTGTGATTATCCACCAAATATGAACCTGTATGCAAAGTTTCGTGTCTGTGCTATTAAACGTTGAGGAGTTCCCTCGTGAGGAGACTATCCTGACTGCAAGATTAAGTTATGTTTGTCATAAGAATGTATTGATTTTAGAAACAAAGGTGTGTGGAAAATTTCAGCTCAATCCGACGTCGGGAAGTGGTTATAATTTAACTTTCTATACATACAAACACTGTCGTAACTCGATAAACTTCGGCTTACCTAGTCCCTACAAAACGCTGCTGATAGCCGCGAAGTCACGTGTCCGCGTCCATACGAATTTAGTTCTGAATTCTGACACCCGAGCTCCGGCTTACTTTTGGCGCCACATGTAGCTTTCTTTGTTGACATGAAAAATGTTGGTATTCTTTTTTTTTTAATCCGATGTATTTAATGCCTGTACTGTAATGTGATAACCACAGATGTGTACATAATTTACTAATTGACTACAGTAGACACTAGACACTACGTACATTGCCTTGTTCTCAAAGGTAAGCCGGCAGGAATCGGCTTCTTAGGTGCCTTCGGGCCTGCTAGGAACTAAAAGAAAGCTCTCCACTCGTGACAAGCTTACTTAGCTTTAACAAAAGTGTGGAAAATAAAACAGTTCTTTTTTCTCATCTGCCTTAAGCTTAAAAGCTGGCGACGCCCTTGTACTAGAATTCCAGTTGCAAAGACTTATCTATTATTTGGAAAATTACGAGGTAGCTAACCTTATCGGCCTGGGGCGCCAAATCTTAAAATACGCCACTGTATTGTAGAGGGGCTCATTTTTAGCCTTAAAATATTTTAGTTTCAGAGTGATGCTACTGTACGCTACAGTTTACTACGTTGGTATTTACAAATTCTGGTACTACTTATTTGATAACACATATTGTCAGAGAGGATAATAAAAATCAAATAAAATTTGAAGCATATGAAAAATTTACAATTTCTTTGTGTGCGGGGGCCGACCTGATTCGGAGCCTCTAGGCAGTTGCCTTATCTGCCTAAGGGTTAATTCGGCCCTCAATGTAGGGAACTATTTTTTTTTATACAAATGCCTACTTGTACCTACTGACATTTTCGTATAATAACCTTAATTTATTACATTTATTTACATACTTAAAACTAGTTTTTGTCCACGGCTTCGTCCATATGTAGGTCTGAAATTATCCCAAGGGAATGAACTACTGGGATAGAAAGTGTCGTTTTCTCCATGGTCTATCCGTCTCCAAAAATTATCCATTCTCTTGTTTAAGGCGTGAATAAGTGTCCAAAAGAACAGACAGAAAGACTGATCGAGTTACATTCGCATTTATAATATTTTTATAGAAGTAGTTAGAATACCTAAATGTGATTGCAGCCCAAGAAGGAAACTCATCAACAAAAGTTTTTCACTATGCGCCGGACGACTCGGCTCGGTCAATATCAATATGAGTTCTATTCTTAACCACTGGTCACTGAAGCGAGCCTCGATTGCAATAGTTCCGACCGACAACAGTTTGTTGGTACACCTACGATCATTAGGTAAATGCCGCGCCGTTCCAACTTCTGCTGCACGTAACAGTACCTACATGTAAAACTGTCCAACGCGTGTGGGTTGCAGCTGACTCCGTTACACTATAAATAGTGTGAAAAGTGAATCATCATCATCATCATCATTTCAGCCGAAAGACATCCACTGCTGGACATAGGCCTCCCCCAAGAAGGGGGGGTTTTGCCATAATCGCCACGCTTGGCAGGCGGGTTGGCGATCGCAGTACGGTTGTTACAAAAGCACAGAGAACGCTGCTGCCCATTCTCTGCCAAGTCCCTTAGTCGCCTCTTACGACACCCACGGGAAGATATGGGATGGTGCTATTCTTTACGTCCGACACCATACAGAAAAGTGAATATTTGATTGGAATCAGAATACTCACTGTTTTTTTTTTTTTTGGGAGTGTCTCGCAGTTCAACCTAGGAGGTTGTCGTCTGCTTAACCAGACTATCTTGTGGGTGCCTTAAGAGAAAGGCCTCCAGCCAGGGCATACAAACTTAAAAACTAAGCAACTACACGCTAAGGGCGCCCCCTGTGGGGTACGAGCCTCGGCTTAGGGCGTCGCTGGGGGAGGACTGTGTGGGGACAGGCCGGATCTGAATGATATCATTATTTAGGGGCTGATTTAAAACTACTGGCACAGCATCGGGCTGGCTCGAGCGAGGATCGGGGAGGGCATGGACCGGGACGTTGCGACGGACCTCGACGGCGAGGTCGGAAAGACGGCGGTTTGTGTCTGAACTTTTTAAGAGTGCTAGTCTCTTTGCTATTCTCCTGGAGGAGGGTGATGGCATCATCGGGAGTGACGAGGGTATGCCTAGGATGGCGTACTGTACTAATGCGCGAGGGTTCGTAACGGGCAGCCGCTGCGATCAAGGGATTACGGTGTTTATGGCGTTATCGAAGAAACGCTTCAAAAGACGTTTCATAAACTGAAGGACGGTGGGCATTCTAAGGCCTACGTGTAGACGGTCATTACGGACATAAAAAGGGGCTCCCGTGACTCTACGTAAGAACCGGTTCTGCAAGTTTTGCATCCTATGGATGTACTTAGGCTTGGTGTGAGCGTACACGACGCAAGCGTACGTCATAATGGGGCGGATCACCGCGGTATAAAGGAGAAATCATGAAATGAAGCCTACCCATAGCAAAGGCAGCTCGGTCGCAAGCTGCTTTGACGTGCGCCGCGAAAGACGGATAGGTGGTTGTCGAGTTAGACTCCTAAGTACTTGGCTTGCTTCTCGCAAGGGATAGGCATACCGTACATAGTGATCGGGCTGAGCGCGGGTGGCTTATTTTTACGCGGTTTAGAGAAAAGAACTTCCTGGCTCTTGTCGGGGTTCACCTCGATTCTCCTTTTCCGGAACCAAGCGCCTAAGACGTTGGCTGAGGTTTGGAGGGTGCTGTAAATAGCGTCGTGACTGCGGCCAGTGTAATAAATGGCCGTGTCGTCCGCAAACAGGGCTAACTGAGCCTTCTTGCTCTTGGCGATGTCACTGGTGAATAGAGTAAAGGTAAGGGGAGAGACGACGGAGCCCTGAGGGACTCCGGCTCTAATGGGGTGGGGGGAAGACAGTGCCTTCTCGATGCGATAGCAGAAGGTGCGATCCGACAAATGGTCTCGTAAGATGAGCACGAGACGGTCTGGCACTCCCAGTTTGTACAGCTTATATAATAAGCCGTTGTGCCAGACTTTGTCGAAAGCCTTTGCTATGTCGAAGAACAACACACTTGTCATCGCTCCAAGCTGGAAGCCAGCGCAGTGTTCTACGATGTGGTGGGCCTGTTCAATGCAAGAGTGTCCGGTCCTGAAGCCGAACTGCTCGTTGGGGATGAGACTCATAGCCTCGGCGAAGTCTTTGAGTCGCTTATAAATAAGTCTTTCGTAGATTTTGCCGAGTGCGTTCAGGAGACTGATAGGTCTGTAGCTCGAGGGCTCAGACTTGGGTTTGCCTGGCTTGGCGAAACCGATGAATACTCACCGCAAGAAATTTTAGTTTTTTTTTTGTCTCATGTTTTCCTAACACTTAATATTATACTTATATCTTCTCTTTAAGAAGGAACGGGCTAAAATTCTGATGCAGTGCGGGTTGGTCTTGCAATATATAAATAATGATGATATGGTATTATGTTTTCTAGCGAGCTTTAAAATGAGCTCATAAAAACTAAACTTTTTAAAACGTGAACACCAGAAATGTCTCCTTTATCGTCTGTGTGTTTACAAACATTTTAACTCGAATACACTAACAGTCAGACCCGGAACAACTATTCCTGTTCGGCATAGAAATATTTTTGGTCCGTGCGGAAATCGAAACCGTGACATGCAGCGCAGCAGTCAATCGCTCAACCACAGCGCCAACCGTGCGTCTATGAATATCAAGTATTCTAGTTCCAGCCATAAGTTCCTTCGATCAATAATAGTACTTAAATGAAGATAAGCTCAGAAATATTCAAAACGAAATAGGGCTGGGAAAGCCCATAACGAACAAAGCCAAAAAAAAATAAACGACATTATTTCGTCTCCCCGTTTTACATCCGACCACTTCGGTCTACATTACCGTGGTTATGTCACCGAAGTACTACTTCTAGTGGCGGGAAGGGTTGACCGGGTTATTCGCTTTATTTGACGTCATCTACAAACATTTCTGCGAATCTCCTTACCTATCCTACGTTAGATTGACGTTTCGTGTAGTACTAGTGATGTTTAGCGACTTAACTGAAACCGTGCTGTGTTTTAAATGAAAAAACCGTATCTTGAATTGTCGTGATCAAATAAGTGCGTGGGTAATCAAAAGCTGCAGTTGAGGGTTCGAAAACTTGTTTAAGAGACCAGAACTTGTACAAAATAAAAACAAAAGCATTACTACATATTTTGAACAAGTTTTGTTAATCTTTCAGTTCAGTGACACCAAAAAAACATTACAAAGTCCTGTTCGAAATAAAAGCTGGAATCATATAAGTCATTTAAAAGAAAACAAAAAAATAATAATATTTAATTATCGTCTCGACACAAACCAGTCGCGTTATATCTTTGCCCAGAAATATGCAAAAAGAAAAAAGCCAGCAAGGTCAAAAAACTAAGGAAATTGGTTAACAAAATAATACAATAAACATGTATTAAAACACTCATCAAACCATGAAGAGTTTTTTATCCAGTCGTTCCCAAGTTTTTATGCTGATAATACCATGTAGGTATTACGTCGTTGATTAAAGTAAGATCAAATACATAATGGCGTAAACATATAAGAGTAGATGGTTTGCTTTATGCACTCAATAGGTTTTGGCATGGTCAACTAAAGCAAGGTATATAGGCAAACCTTCAGCACCAGAAACATTGTCCCACAAGCAATTTCTGTACGAAGAAAGCTGTATTTGCTACAAGCAAAATTAATCGTTAGCACATACATATCGTTAGAATTAAGATACTCTGCTAGCTCAGCAGATTTAGTATGCAAACGGTGTATTAGGTTCGTATCGATCACTGTTTATCACTACACAACCATCTTGGACGCTGATAAATTTCAAGTATATTCTGTGTAGGCGCAACGCCGATATTAATACAGAAGTTCCGGTGACGCATCGCTGGGACACAGGCCTCCTCTCTATGAGAGGGGGTGGGCTGTAATCCACCACGCGGGCTAGTGCGGGTTGGTAGATTTCACATGTCTTCAAATTTTTAGTTCTAGGACATGCGGGTTTCCTCCCGATGTTTTCCTTCACCGTTTTTGAGAGCAGTGGTGATGAAGTAAATTACACAAAGTAATGCGCCTTCCTGGGTTTGAACCCACGACTTACTGCACGTAAGTCGGGTCTGGCACCACTGGGCCACCGCTGCTCTTTAGATAAAAGGGTTATCATCATACGTAATACACTTTAGATACAAGGTTTTAAAGTGGCATTAGAGTTTTCATGGAGTTTACCTAGTGTCATACTTTTTATGCCGCCCATGGGCCTCTGACTTGGCTTTACATGCCGTCGAGAAATATCTCTATATAATATACTGCTGTCACCAATCTATAGAACAACCAAGAGTGATTAGGTACGCACAATTTACAATATTGTGATTGAATGTCTGTAGGTTATGAGGTTTCTACTCAACCATGAAAACAATGAATTCATACTACAAAACAAAATCGCTTGTTTAGTTGTGGCAATACAAAATTATTTGGCTTTGATCGTGAAAAAATGTCACTACAAAACCGCCTAAGTAAGGAATACCGACACTAACTAGAGCTGTTTGTTTATTAAATTCTTACATACCTAATCATAATATTCTCCCGAACTTTTTCAATTTCTAGTCATAGTGATACTTTTTGTAGTACTTCATGACAAAAAAGAACTTTATAACTAGATTCTTCTTTCTAAGTTTTCAGGGACGCGCACGGCCACAAAAAATACAATAAAAGTGTCTTCATAAAATGACAGGACTTATGATAAATGGTTGAATCGTGTGCCTCATTTGGTTTAGAAATATCTTACGTTATGGAGATTTTACCCGGTGTAGGGAATGTATTGAGGGATTTTGATGCTGAATATAAATACGTCCACATATTATACGCACTGTATCTGCTTTAGTTTTTTTAAGAAGTTTGCTTTGTTATATTTAGAATATGTATGTCTGACATATTTATTTCGAATAAATCTTTGAGTTTTGTACAATGCCTAAAATGGCTCATGCCTACTGATTGTATTATAAGACCTACCGATCTTAAGTTACCTATGTTACCTTTTTTTATTATCTATAGGTTCGCGCTTGACCACTATCTCACTTGATGGTAAGCGATGATGCGGTGAAGCACGCTTGCCTAGAAGAAACCTATTCACTCTTGACTTAAAGACCCCTAGATTGTAGCTATCGGGAAACACAGACTCCGGCAGGGAATTCCACTCCTTAGCGGTACGCATAATAAAAGTATTCCCAAAACGCTTAGTGCGTATAGGTGGGATGTCCACCATGTACCGATGGCGCATCGCCGTACGTCTGGTAGTTCGACGATGAAACGGGCTAGCTGGAATTAGATCATGCAATTCCATCGCACACTCCCCGAAATGTAACCGATAAAAAACCGATAAGTGGCAACTCGGCGACGATGTTCAAGGCTCTGCAGCTGAGACTTGAACATCGTCATTGCCAATGACCCTCTTGGCACGCTTTTCAATCGACTCAACTGTATCAAGCTGGTATTTGGCATATCCGTCCCAGAGATGAGTCGAACTTGTGCTTGAAAAGCATAGGCTTTGGAATAAAACAATAATTTTCCAAATCGGTTCGTAAATGACTGAGTTATGCGCGAACAAAAAACGCAATGCAGAGTAAACTAAAAGTTAGAAATATTTAATTTTTGTTGATTTTTTCAGAAACGGCTTATTTGATTTCGATAAAATTTTCATGGGACCATTTGGAAAGTATACGCTTTCAAACAAAAAAATAATTTTTCAAATCGGTTGGCAAACGACGGAGTTATGCGCGAACAAACATAAAAAAAAAATACAAACATGCGAATTGAGAACCTTAGAAGTCGGTTAATAAAAGTTGTGCAGCTGTTCTGGCGTGAAGTACCTTCTCACCTTTGCAAGGATCCCCAACTTTTTGGCAGCCAGCTGTGCCTTACCTGTGCTTTATAAAAAACCTAGGTATGCAGTTTTATATTGAATATCAATGGTATGCAGATATAAATTTCTATGAGTATTGACTGTGTAGAGTATTGAGTGTTTACTTTGGAATTAAGATAATTTTATTCTTTATTCGCAACTGGTTACGAATCCCAGTTGCGAAAACGGCCGGAGGGATTGTGTCACCTTATTTCAGTAAATTACAAAAAATAACTACAAGCTTCGACTTACAAAAAACAGTACTCTTCAGATACCAAGTGTATCCAATGCGGGCCATTCTCGCACCAGTGTAAATATTTAATAAAAATCTGAGCACAAGAAGCAGACGTTTCTCCAGAGTGGATCGTCAATTCAGTTGTCTATTACTGTTAGTTACATAGCTGACAACTCGATAGAAAGTATTCGCCTAGCCTAGCCTACCCTGCCTACTACTTTTTTATTATGATTATTTGTATACTGATGACAAAAAAAATTATTGACATAATGTATTTAATTATTATTTTATTGACATTATGTATTTGATTATTAGTTTATTGACATAACGTATCCGATTATTATTTTTTGACATAATGTATTTAGTTCTAATTTACATGAAATAATGTATTTGATTCTGATTTTATTGACATAATGTTATTAATTATTATTGTATTTGACTCGATATTTTTATTTTATTATTTGTGACATTGATTACTTACTTATTTAAACGAATTGAATATTATCTAATTGTTATGAATGAAATTATTTTTTACTATTGGTTTTTGAATGCTACTATTATACTTTATGAAATTGTTGTGCTCGACAGGGTCCATGCGAACTGAATTATTATTTAAGATCTTGTAAAAGACATGTGAAATGCAATAAATGATTGAATTGAATTGAATCCTGCCTACATCCTACATACATTTCGCTTTTTGTTTTTTTCCGATTACACTGTGTGTTTTAAAGACACTTACACCGAGAGCATTCGCGGAGCGAAATGGTTTTGCAGACACTCGATGCAATAGTTATTTGTGCAACAAGAGAGCAAAGCCTTTTTTTGCTACGAGTGCTGATTTTGAATCCTAAGTGTGGCGAGGGATTCAAAGGCACGAAATGCATAAAACTTTGCTCTCGTGTAACACACTTAACTTTTCACTTCAGCAGCGAGAACACTTTATGAGATAAAATAATAAACAGGAATAGATTAAAATAACTATTTATTGTGAATCAAAATAATTAACATTGTAGGTAGAGGTACTTTTCTCGTCGCTAGTTAACTTATTCAATTCTATACACCAGCCACGAAATTTTATTCCTGCTCTTTTATTTAAATATGGCGTGTTCGGAAATAGCACCCATGATATTTTAATAATCAAAATATATTACGTAACATTATTTGAACTACAAATAAATATTTACAGGTTAAATATTAGTTTTATTTGCAGTAAATACTTATTTTCGTTTAAATTCAACAAATTACAAAGACATTTTATCTTTTTGCAAAATTTCTTTAGTTAGTACGAAATTCCGAACGTGTTTGTCTTTGAGGTCGAATTCAAAAAAGGAACTTCGAAAGGGCTGGTCTTTGTCTCTCTCTCTCTTTCTAATGGCGGAAAAGAGATAGAGTGTGAATGTTTCGAATTGTATGATTAACCGAAAGCTGAATAAGATATTCGCGGCTTTCTAAAAAAGTAATTTAAAAGTTACTTGGTCTCACTCAGTGAGCAAAATCGCATTTTGCTCACTGATTTCAGGCAGCAAAACCTACATGTTTGAGCTATTGAAGTGAAAAAGGTTTTGTCAAAAAAATTGCGCCTCAAATAATCCCACAACAAATTAGTGTACCAAATGCTCCCGAAGAGTAGGGTAAACCAATTAAATGAGTCGTGATTTATTGACACATAATACCTACTATATATACTTATTACCTACTATTGTGGTTTTCTCAACCGCACTGTAAGTAGTCACGTAGTTTAGCAATAAAGATTAAAATAGCAATAGGCACTTGTAGATAAATTAATGACTGTAATATCGTTCTACTAATTAACGCAAACAACTTCGACAAACCAATCAATATTTTAAAGGAGCTTCACAAAAGTGCCTTTACTTCTATCGGTGAACGTGTAAGGTCAAAGGTCACATCTGTTACAAAGTTGCGATCGGTTCGATCCCTGCAACTTTTGTAATGCGCCCTCTTTCATCCCACACACGCCCAAAAATGCGGGATTAGTTGCCGAGTTAGTTGTTATGAAGATTTTGTGTTTAGGGCTTTATTTTTGACAGTTTGAGTGTCAGTAAGAAACATTGTGACCAATAATTAATGTTAATTATTAACTATTTTGCTGGTTTACTGGTTTACAAAAACCATTTGTCTGAGAAAAAGTTAATGATGTAAAATTCAATCAGAATTCTTGTCAAATTATCAGCAGTCACACATAGATTTCATTAACAGTCACATACACAATGATAATACAGTCTAATACCTTTGCCTTTGTTCATCTACAATTTCCAAGAAAAATAATCAGCGTACCCAATAAAATACTTATCTCCGAATCTCATAAATGTCGCACAAAATGAAACTACTGTCCATCAACTTGGATAGATATCCAGGTGATCACTTTGTTGTACAAATGAGCTACGTGCCCATTCGACCGGCAAGGAAACGATAGCAGCCCGTCAGAGAAGTCCCGTGTCCTGACTCCCTATTCCCAACATCCCAGTAAACAAACAATATTTAACTGAACCACTTCGCTGATATTAGTTTGCTCAAGAAAATGTAGTTGGAAACACTCGAGCGGTTCATTGTTTTGCATTTCCAAGAATGAACTGCGTAAAAGTTTTAATGGCACGTTTTAGCGATACTTAATAAGTTTGCCAAAGAAATAATATCTGTATTTTCGTTCGTTATTTATGCGAATATTGAAACTTGTTCTGTAAGGAAAATGCCGAAGCTTGACTGATTGCTTATGTTGAGATATTGACTTGTTTTTGATGGATCGTGTGTCCTATGGCAGATTATCACAAGACTTGCGAAACCAGAATAAAGTTGGTTTTAATCTTCAAATTAGTTAACAGACCCTAGCATTGTGCTAAGTGTTAGGCAGAATAGAAATAATTATGTTTGTAGCTACAGAGCTAGTACAAAATGCCTTCTAATTAACAGATGAATGTAAGAAAGTACACTATTTGTTTCAGCGAGCAATAACAATAATAAACACAAGAATGTGTTTTGTGGTTCCAACTGAAATTAATTAACTCATGAACGCTTATTAGGTTTACTTTCATACTTCTACAGCCTCTTGGTGTAGCTCTACTGTGCTTCACGACTTTCGCACTTTTTATTGAAACTTTACACTATTCATATAGGTAAGTTCTTAAACTGACATGGACACTAAAACTATCATTAACGCTATGGGATATTTACCTTGTTAACACTGTTCTATCACTGAGTAATTGAGCGTTTCTGGCATACGAGAATTACTTATAGAGGAACTCTTGTATGCAGAAGTTTAATGCTTAATCATCTCAAAATATCCAAATCCCACTGAATTTCTATTAAATGTTCTCAGAGATGCGGGAAGTGGTAATTTCAGACCAGCATTGTTCGAAGCGGCGTTTCGTTTGACAATAATGTACTCGTATAGGTACGCACATCGGGTAAATACTACAAATAACGCGTCTGCTGCAGTATAATAATATTCCGGGTTATATGGAGCGCTGCTTGCAAAGCCAGTACTGTCAAATTCAGTATAATTATTACAAAATGTTCGATCCTAATTTGCCATTGCTTTTCTACCGTTTATATAGGTACTCGTAGATAAAGTTGACAATTATGCCGCGGTATCGTGTTCATGTCAATAAACCGTTTTGTTTTACAGTGAAACATCAGACTATATGCGTTTTCCACCAACCTACACACATTGCATTATGTCTACGCAAACACACACATGGGCATGAATGTATAAATCTATGCATGTATGAATATGCTAGCCGCGAACGGCATTAACTCCACACAGGTACGCGACTAAATTCGGCGATTTCCAACTTAATGATGTAAACACAGTACTATTAATTTTTATACAATTGGAAGGTTAATGAGCGCTACTAATTATATGCGACTTACGCCGTTCAAGGTCAAAGGAATCCCAGATTCGCTGTGGGTAATCCCGTAAGGATAACAGACAGGTTTTTTTCAGTTTTGAGTCTTCTGTACTCGACTTTGGAGTCGAGATTGTGTTGTGTCACTTGACATACTCAATGCCGCAACGCAATTTTGATTACTTCAGGCTTGTTGTCATTGATGACGTGATGCTTTCGCCGTCGAACCAGCCCATTTATGAGCAGCAGGTAATCAGCTGCCGACCTCAGACGAGCTCCAGCACGCAGTGAAGCCCATCTAAATGATTTATGCACCGAGCATGTAACCTACAATTATAGCGTTAGATCCGGAACCTGATTTAGCCCAAATTAATGGAAATAGGGTCACCGTTTATCGGGGTCAGTTTCCCATTAATCATAGGACAAAGAAGATTATTGGCGTAACTCCATCTCTGCCTGGTCCAAACCTGATTTCAGGGGTGAAGCGAGCTTAATTTAAATGAATGTTTTGTCTGAGCGTAGCAGCGTATTTAAAGTTTTGCGTCGGACTATTTTCCCTGGCAAGAATCCTACTAATTAGTGTTTTATTTTTCAAGTTTCGGTTTTATGTGAATTTCTGATTGCAGCTTTTGGTTTCGGTAGCCGTACAGGATTGCTTCGAGGATATTAAGGAAAACAGCGGAATAAATATCTGGATTAAGTTGTTTTCTTTTATCGTTGCTAGGGTACTAATTTACTTTATTGTTTTTTTTTTAATTGGTTTAGATAAACGTAACATCGTAATAGCAAGTACCTATTGTGTTACATTTTTTTTTAAATTTTATTGTTTACTTAATGTAATCTGTTCATTTTTTTATAAATTTATTTATTGAAACAAAATTAAACACAAAAGGGAAAAGCAGCTTTATTTTCATAACAAGCTGTCAGTGCATTTAAATGCCTCATGAAATTCGAGCCATTTCGCCACAACCGAAGCTTATTATGAGTGCGGTAATTTAATTCACAGACGATACGTTTCACCAATTACACTAATTAAATTTTAAACAGAAATCGTAAACAAACGTCCCAAAAATATTATTTTGATGTGGAAAATACATGTTGCGTAATTACTGCACGCGACCAGAGACGTACGACAAACGACATTTTAACAAAGGCGGCAATCCGTCATGAAAATAACGAATGGTATTTAAAAGTTTCATTATTTAACGTGGAAACATGCTTAAATACTGTAAAATATGCACAATTATCTACACTAATAGTTGACTCGCCAACACGCCACCGCACAGGCCGACAGTTCGACAACGACTGACCGCCCCATTTTTTTCTTTTTTTTTATTTTTTATGAATGGCATCTCGCAGTTCAACCTAAGAGGTTGTCGTCTGCTTAACCGGACTATCCTGTGGGTGCCTTAAGAGTAAGGCCTCCAGCCAGGGCATAAAAACTTACAAACTAAGCGACTATACGCTGAGGGCACCCCCTGTGGGGTACGAGCCTCGGCTCAGGGCGTCGCTGGGGGAGGACTGCATGGGGACAGGCTGGATCTGAATGATATCATTATTTAGGGGCTGATTTAAAACTACTGGCACAGCATCGCGGGCTGGCTCGAGCGAGGGTCGGGGAGGGCATCGACCGGGACGTCGCGACGGACCTCGACGGCGAGGTCGGAAAGACGGCGGTTTGTGTCTGTACTTATTAAGAGTGCTAGTCTCTTTACTACTCTCCTGGAGGAGGGTGATAGCATCATCGGGAGTGACGAGGGTATGCCGAGGACGGCGTACTGTACTAATGCGCGAGGGTTCGTAACGGGCGGCCGCTGCGATCAGGGGATTACGGTGTTTACTGGCGTTGTCGAAGAAACGTTTCGAAAGACGTTTCATAAACTGAAGGACGGTGGGCATTCTAAGGTCTACGTGTAGACGGTCGTTACGGACATAAAAAGGGGCTCCCGTGACTCTACGTAAGAACCGGTTCTGCAAGGTTTGCATCCTATGGATGTATTTAGGCTTGGTGTGAGCGTACACGACGCAAGCGTACGTCATAATGGGGCGGATCACCGCGGTATAAAGGCGCAACTTGCACTTGAGTGACAATTTGCTTTTTGCCGAGATCATGAAATGAAGCCTACCCATAGCAAAGGCAGCTCGGTCGCGAGCTGCTTTTATGTGCGCCGCGAAAGACAGGTGGTTGTCAAGTAAGACTCCTAAGTACTTGGCTTGCTTCTCCCAAGGGATAGGCTTACCGTACATAGTGATCGGGCTGAGCGCGGGTGGCTTATTCTTACGCGGTTTAGAGAAAAGAACTGCCTGGCTCTTGTCGGGGTTCACCTCGATTCTCCATTTCCGGAACCAAGCGCCTAAGACGTTGGCTGAGGTTTGGAGGGTGCTGTAAATAGCGTCGTGACTACGGCCAGTGTAATAGATGGCCGTGTCGTCCGCGAACAGGGCTAACTGTGCCTTCTTGCTCTTGGGGATGTCACTGGTGAACAGAGTAAAGATAAGGGGAGAGAGCGGGGAGCCCTGAGGGACTCCGGCTCTAATCGGGTGGGGGGAAGACAGTGCCTTCCCGATGCGATAGCGGAAGGTGCGATCCGACAAAAAGTCTCGTAAGATGAGCACGAGACGGTCTGGCACTCCCAGTTTGTACAGCTTATATAATAAGCCGTTGTGCCAGACTTTGTCGAATGCCTTTGCTATGTCGAAAAACAACACACCCGTCATCGCTCCACGCTGGAAGCCAGCGCTCAAGTGTTCTACGATGCGGTGGGCCTGTTGAATGCAAGAGTGTCCGGTCCTGAAGCCGAACTGTTCGTTGGGGATGAGACTCTTAGCCTCGGCGAAGTCTTTGAGTCGCTTATACATAAGTCTCTCGTAGATTTTACCGAGTGCATTCAGGAGACTGATAGGTCTGTAGCTCGAAGGCTCAGACTTGGGTTTGCCTGGCTTGGCGAAACCGATGACAGTGGCGTCTTTCCATATTTGGGGAAACGCGTTGTTGCTCAGGGCGCCATTGAAGATGGCCGCCATTAACACGACGAGCTGAGCGGGGAGGAGTTTGAACACCCTATTGGTGATTCCGTCGGAGCCGGGTGCTTTCCGCGGTTGAAGTTTGCAAATGATGTCTTGCACTTCGTCAGCTGTGACCGGAGGCAGAGGATCATCAGGGTCTTCTTCGGGGGGCAGGGCAGCTCTACGTTCGACGAATGCGTTCACCTTATCGAGATGTCGCTTGTCTACTGGTTGCGAGCTGGGGGAGCACTGGGACTCCAGGCTGTCGGCTAGGCATTCGGCCTTCTCAGAGTCGTCGAATGCGACGCTCTTATCGGGTCGGGTGAGGGGAGGCATCGAAGCTTCTTCGGTGGAGCGCATCTTGCGTTGCAGCTGCCAGAAGGCTAGGTGGGTAGGCTCAAGTTCGCTTAGCGTTTTTTCCCATTGATTATTACGAAGCTCACTGGTGCGATCCTTTACAGCCCGTTGTAAATTACGCATGTGGGCTTTGTTTGCCTCGCAGGGAAAGCTGCTGTAGGCACGGATAGCCGCGTTCTTTTCGTTTATCAGTTCACGTACGTCAGCGGGTAGTATCCAGCGTTGATCGCTCATTGCTGGGACTTCCCGTGAGCAGTCCTTCAGTACGGATTGCACGTGTTCTGTAAACGAGTTGATGGCGGCCGTCGTGTCTGCGACTGTGACTATGTGGTCGGGGATGGCCTCTAGGTGAGGCGACGTGGTGGATTTCAGCTTTTCGCTGACTTTCCTCCAGTCGGTTATCACTTGGGTCGGCGGGGGCTGGCTGGGGTCAGAAGGACCCGAGCGAGGAACTAAGTGCATGAGCACTGGTCGATGATCTGAGTTAAGCTCATGTAAAGTCTCGATGGAATGCAACTTAAGGTTGACATTCTTGAGTAGCGCTATGTCGAGAACGTCCGAACGTTGGTCGGGGTCGTGGGGATAGTGGGTGTGCTCCATACGAGCGATGGGATCGAAGTTGAGGGACTCGCCCAGGTTATACAAGTGACGTCCTCTGGCAGAGGTCGTCGTGCTGTTCCAGGCGGGGTGTTTGGCGTTGAGGTCGCCCGCTATGATAACGGAGTCGCTCAAGCCGAAGAGGACGGCAAGGTCTTTGGTGAACAAAGTGTTCTCCTTGGACGTGCCGCCGGGAGGGATGTACGCAGAGGCGATAGTGATCGGTTGATGGCCGGTCATGCCTAGTCGACACACTGAGGTCTCGAGTAGACACTCCATGGGAGGGGGATCTAAGGGGATGCAATGCAGTTCTTTCCTATAATAGATTAGAGTCCCGCCCTTGTGGCAACGTGACCGATCGTTGCGAACTATGCGATAGTTGGCAATTCTCGGATCGCGGTGACTGGGCTTGAGGAAGGTCTCCTGTACGAGGAGGATATCAATTTGATGGTCGCGGAGGAAGGTGGCGATCTCATCACGCTGGCCTCTAATGCCATTGGCATTAAAGTACCCTAATTTTAGGGAACGGGGTTTGGTGCACGTTAATCTCGTATTATCCATTGGAGTTAGTCGAGGTTAAGGTTGCGGAGGAGGTCGCCTAACTTGAGTAGGGACTTGAGGATAATTTTAAGTTTATCGCCACCAGTGTTAGCCGCCCTGAGATCAGCCGCCATGCGGTCTGCTTCGGGGGTGACTAACTCTGCTAGCGACTCTAAAATTACGTCGTGAGAGGGGTCCACGGCCGCGGGGCCGGGTGGCGTGGGACGAGCGGGCGCCGGTGCGCTCGCTTGGGCCGCGGGAGTGGGGACAGGGGCATCTAATAGCCCGGGGATGGGGTTGGACTTTGCTTTACTGAGAGCCGGGAAGGCTTTCTGGTGGTTCAGCGTGGTCCAGGGAGAGGGCCTCTGAGGGCTGAGTCTCTCCGGCATCTGGGCAGAGGGTAGCCTCACCGATGGGCTTTCTCTTTGTTGGCGGGCGCTTGCACGCTTCACCAGGTTAGAGGAGGAGCCTTTGGGGGCTTTTGAGCAGCCGCGGTAGTTGGCCGTGTGGCCCGACTGGCCGCAAAGCACACAGCTCGGTGGCTCCGTGCAAAGCGACTTGTCTTTGGGACGGGGGCAGTCTGCCGTGCCATGGTCGCCTAGACACTTTACGCATCTGTGCGGCGCATGGCAGTTGGCTTGGCTGTGACCGTACATCTGGCAGCGGTGACACTGTCCGACTACGCTTGAGCGGTAGGGCTTCTCTATTGAGATGCCTGTCAGGGAGCAAACCGACTTCACTTTGAAGATCGGGTGGTGACCTTCTACTGGGTCACAGATGACCAGTACCATATCGTAATGGTCTCCGCCTCTCGCCTTATGAAGGCGGTGGACGGCTGCGACCGGGATGTCCTGGCCTAGGAGGTCATTGAGGATGTCCTCCGTGGGGATTTCCTTCGGGATCCGCCTGATCACCACGCGGGTGGGCTTCTCCTCTGGGAGGGAGTAGGTGTGGAAGGCTATGCGCCTTCCGATTAATTGGCGGGTTAGTTCCCTGAAGTCGGTTGTCGTAGGGACCACCACTTTTATGCCCTGCTGTGTGCTTTTTGCGCTTGTGTATTGAATACGGCGCTCATTACACATTTTGGACACGTCTGTCCATTTCCCTTTGTCCTGAATGAACAACGGGGGAGGGGGCTTCAGCTTCTTTGAAGAAGCGGCTGAAGGTTTAGCCTTAGGGCTGACTGGCCTACTGGTATGAGCAGCGGCGGACGTAGGTAAGGGGACCGGGGAGGTGGGACGGGAGGCCGCGTGAGAGGGGGCATAAGGGAGCGCGACGATCTTTTTGGTCATGGCGGCCTGGGAATTTTTGCCCTTCTTCCTCTTGCCCTTTCCGACGACTTGATAGTCGTCTTCAGAGGATGAGGAGGCAGAGCACGCGTCTAAAATTGACTCTGAGTCGGAGATTGGCTCAGTTGTGTCCATGTTCTCGGAAACGGGAACAATGGACGCAGGTTCGGACTGATCCTTTGTTTGCGAAACAAAAGGTTTCGAAACAATGGGTCTCGGTTTAGCCGGAATCGCGGCGGCGTCGGCTGACGGTAAGCCTTTGTCCATGTTCTCGGAAACGGGAACAATGGACGCAGGTGCGGGCTGGACCTTTGTTTGCGAAACAAAGGGTTTCACAAGACTGACCGCCCCACTACTCGGACCGGTATTTATAAACGTGCGACGTGCGCGCCCGAGGCAACGTCACAGTACTGTAATCGGTTTGTAGTGCGATATAATGATATCTACATACACTACATCCCTTCCTTGTTTTAATATGATTTAGTTTAAAGTTTCCTTTTACCCTTCCTCTTCTTCTATTTCATTTTCTGATTCATTTATATCTTCTCCTATGTTAATTTATTTATTTTGGTCACTTATAACTTCCCATTGGCCTTCCACTTTCTTCAAATGACCTACATTTCTTCGTGATATCTTCCCAGTTATATCGTTTCGAACACTTATATCTCCACCTTTACTCTTTTCTACAGTATGGGAAGTTGGGTCATAATTTAGGCTAAGTTTATCTTTGACCATATTCTTAACGTAAACTTTATCCCCAGGCACTAGTTGACATTCACGAGCTCTTCTTTTCTTATCTGTATATTCTTTCCCAGTTTCTTTCTTTTCTTGGTCTCTGTCTCTAACATCTGAATCTTCTAGTTTATGTGTATGTGTGATGTCTCCTGCCATAGGTATATTGTCACGGTATTGCAGTTTGAAAAATAATTCTGTAGGAGTTTTACCTGTAACACTGCGGGGTACTGTTATACATAGCCAAATACTGTAACAAAGCTTCTTGCTAGTTTTTTTTTTTTTTTTTTTGCTCAACTTGGCAAATTTTTGTTCGCCTTAGAATGTCTCGGTTCTGACGTTCCACTTCTCCGTTCTGTTGAGGCCACTATGGTATCGTATTATGCAAAACTATATTCCTTTCAGTACAGAATTTTTTTGAAGTCCTCGCTGCAGAACTGTCTGCCATTATCAGCTGTTATCGTCATCGGGTTACCAAGTCTGCAAAAATCTCTTTTAGAGATTTTATTATGTCGCCACTGGTAATATTACGACAAATCTGGTAAAGATTTGTATCGACTGAAATAATCAACGATTACTAATATGTAATCGCTGCGTGGTAAAGGGCAAATCAATACAAGTATCTACCCAAGGTTCACATGGTAATGCCCGTCGTTTCAATGGGTTTGGAGGTTTTGGAGCTGATACTAATGTACAGCCTTTGCAGCATTTGACCAAATTCTCGGTTTCCTTGTCATGTCTAGGCCACCATACTGTGGTTCTTAGTCTCACCTTCATTAGGACTATTCCTGGGTGTTCTTCGTGACCAGCTGTCAGAACCTGACTGCGCAATGTTTTTTGGAATAACAATTCTAGTGCCTCTCAATAAAACTCCGTCGTAAAAGCATAATTCGTTTTGGAAGATTTTGTAATTTTTTTACCTCTTCATCCCATTTGTTGTTATAAAGGCCTTCACTTACTTTTAATATTTCCTTGTCTTGTTTTGATGCCTCCATAATTTCTTTCAGTGAAACTGCTATTAGCCTGCTTCCTTCAACAACTTGGTGTATATAGTATTTAGACTTGTCCTGTGACGTTTTACTTAATTTACACAATCTTGATAAACTATCTGCTATATTTTCTTTGCCAGGCTTGTATATTACTTTAAATGCATTTGCTTGAAGGCGTAGTATCCACCTTTCTATCCTTGCACATGGTTTTGATTTAGGACCGAATATAACCTCTAGTGGTTTATGGTCGGTCACCTATTCAAACTCTTTTCCAAACAGAAAAACATAAAAATGTTCCACAGCCCAGACCAGAGCTAAGGCATCTTTTTCTGTCTGGCAATATCGCCTTTCAGTCTGTTTGTGTCCGGTGACCATACGCAATAATGCGAGGTTCATGAATTTGAACTAATACTGCTCCTAGTCCTAACGGACTAGCATCTGCTATTACTATAGTCCGATCTTTGACGTCATGGTATCCTAGAGTAGGAATATTAGACAAGGCCAATTTTAATTCGTTAAATGCAAATTCCTGTTTACTGCCCCAAAGACTTTAATTCTGTGGTTTTGGTCCGTTTCTTCTTATGCAGTTCTTTTAATGGTTTTGTAGTTGTGGCCAAATTAGGGATCCATTTTCCAACATAGTTGATTAATCCCAAGAAGCTCTGAAGCTCACCTATATTCATAGGTGGACGAAATTCTTGACTAGTTGTCACGTACTTATCTAATGGTTTTACACCTCTGTGATAATTCGTATCCTAAAAATTGAACCTTTTCTTCTATGAAAATGCACTTGTCCTTTCTCAGTACCACATTATTTTCTTCTAGAGTTTTAATTACTGATTCTTATCTTCGATCATGTTCTTCAAATCTTTTCCATATACCAAAATGTCATCTATAAAATTAATAGTGCCATTACATCCCTCCCAATAACATTCGTTCTAGGGTTTTTTGAAAAATTTCCGGGGCACAGGATATTCCAAACATTAGCCTTTTGTGTCTGAACAGGCCTTTACTTGTAATAAAGGTTGTAATGTGTCGAGAGTCGGGATGTAATTCAATCTGTTGAAAAGCATCTTTTATGTCCAGTTTTGAAAAGTACTTCGCACTTTAAATTTTTAGATGCTTGTCCATATTGGGCAATGGGTGATTTTCAGGTAGAATTGCTTTATTTGTCCCGCCTTATATCTATGCAAATGCGAACATCTCCAGTATTTTTCAAAACCGGCACTATTGATACCCAACTTGAGGATCCTTGAACTTCCTCAATAATGTCTTTCTCCAACAGTTCTTTTTTTTTTTTCAACTTTTTCTTCCAGTGGTATGGGGGGATCCTTCTTAATGGTTGAGAAACTGGTTGTACTTTCTCATCGGTTGGTACCTCCACTAAAACATCCTTGAATTTGGGAAACTCTGTCTTAGTTTCCATTTGGTCGATTTCTAATCCAATTTTAAGAAAACCATAGCCATGGTAGTTTCTTTCCCAAGCAGATCTCTGGTTCCATCAGCGATGACGTAAAAAGTTGCATTTTCTGATCTACCAGCGGTTTTTATATTTGCGTCAAATGATCCTTTTAGGTCAAGGGCTTCTTACTTCCATAACCATAAAAAGTCTTATTGCAACTGTTTGGTTACGTTACCTTATTTTGTTTCATATTGTCCCAGGTTTTGTTTGTGATCAAGTTGCATTTACACCCAGAGTCTTCTAACATTTTAACCTTCATTCCGCCAATATGGCAATCTAATACACTGTCATCATCGATTTTGAACACATATTGTATGTCTTCGGGCTCTGTTTGATCTATCTGGTTTGTGTCGTTTCTTTTGTTATCTCTTTTCATTTTTTTTTTTTTTTTATTTTTTTTTTTCATTTTATTTGTTGTTGTTTCCCTCATATTTCCTTTTATTCGTTCTGTCTCGTGTCATTGTCCTGCAGAATTGTCCAAAATGTCCCTTAGGCCCACATTTGTGGCAATCTTTTTCTTTTGCTGGGCATTTGCTGTCTTGAGACGCGTATCCTGAGCTCCCACATCTTCCACATCCTGTGTTTCTTTTCCACTTCTTATCTTGTTTTCCTGTTATTCACTCTGTTTATGTTTTCAGTTGATGTGCTGCTTTCTCCGAATTCTTCTATTTGTCGACTTACAGATTCAAGAGTATTTGCTTCGACAATTGTATTTGTTAGTGTTATTGCGTCTCCTGTTTGTATAATTCTCTTTCTAAGCTCTTTAGAGGAACACTTTTCTGTAATTTGATCGATTATAAGATCGTCTTTGTCCTTAAACTGACATTTGTCAGCTTATTGCCAAAGCCGTACTAGGAATTTTTCAAAATTTTCGTTTGCCTCTTGTTTTATCAATCTAAAAAGGTGACGTTCATAGATGTTACTTTGTTAAGGTAGAAAGTAAGCGTCGAGTTTGGTTATAGCCACTCCGAAGACATCCTCTTCATCTGCTGGTGATACATTTGCATCTGGTATATTATAGAATATTTCCTGCAATTATAGTCCACCAAAATGTAGCAGCGAAGCACGTTCCTTCGCACTACTCTCAATTCCAGCAGCTTCCAGGTAGATCAATAGTGCCCGCTTCCAGCGTTCCCGTCTCGTTCCTACTGTTGAAGGTTCACCCTCACAATCAAATTTCTCTAACGTGAGTCGAGAACTCATGTTATTAATAAATAACCTGGAACCATTATATAAAGGGTTTGCACTAATCTGCCCAGTTAAAATATTTGGCAATTTAATGACCAGTATGTACATCCAAAGTACCACTACTGTTGACACAAATTTTCTTTGATGGTTTGTCAATTTAATGACCAGTATGTACATCCAAAGTACCACTACTGTTGACCAAATTTTCTTTGATGGTTTGTCAATTTAATGACCAGTAGGTATATTCTCCTGCTGTTAGTCATTCTCTGATGACTTGTCAATTTAATGACCAGTAGGTATATTCTCCTGCTGTTAGTCATTCTCTGATGACTGTCAATTTAATGACCAGTAGGTATATTCTCCTGCTGTTAGTCATTCTCTGATGACTGTCAATTTAATGACCAGTAGGTATATTATACTGCTATTACAGTCATTCACTGATGACTTGTCAATTTAATGACCAGTAGATATATTCTACTGCTATTTGATTTACTAATCATGTAGCACAAATCAAATAACTAAACATGAGATCCCAGTTTCGACTCCCAGGTCAGGCAGTGTCACTGAGTTTCTCCATAAGGAACCTCCCTGGCGTCCGGTTAATGGTAACAGGCATGCTCAACGTAATTGGTGAAACGTGGTTGCATCACACATCTCTGATTACCCCCTTGGGGAACACAAGCATGATGTTATGTTGCAAAACAATACATTAAGGAACCACTTTTTGTTTCAGCCTTCACAAAATTATTTATTTACAGTTAATAAGTCCAATGAAAGATTCTAATGTATTAATATTTTGAATATTTCTTTCCGAAATACAATTAATTATCTACCTGTAGGAGACTACCTTTCCTTTTTTTTTTTTTTTTATAAACATATAAAACTTACGGTTTTCTCCTCGTCGCCAATGTAAAATATTCACAATTATCTACACTAATAGTTGACTCGCCAACACGCCACCGCACAGGCCGACAGTTCGACAACGACTGACCGCCCCACTACTCGGACCGGTATTTATAAACGTGCGACGTGCGCGCCCGAGGCAACGTCACAGTACTGTAATCAGTTTGTAGTGCGATATAATGATATCTACATACACTACAAATACATTACAACGTAGATTTTAGTAGCACGCTAAAAATACTGTTTCAATTAAAGCTTGTTTTTTGCTTTTTGTTTGAAACTACTCGGCAAAAGCGCTTACGTTAGGTAACAGTGTTTTATCGCGTTTACTCGCTCTTTTCTCAATGCTACTAGATACTGAAACGGTAATTATAATTAAATACACCATTCGATCTGTTAAATTTACAAAAAAAAAACAAATGCGCTCCTTGCGGGATAGCCCTTCCTTAGACGTGTTCAAGAAAGGAATAAGAGAACACATTTCCAGACAACATGATGCTGTAAGAAAACCCAATTCTGCGTTATGCTCGTCGCTGTACATAAACTATATATTGTAATTATTGTGTATAATTTTTTATTTTGTGTGGAATAATAGTACATTACTGCCGCGGCCTATAATGACTACTTTGCTGGTCGCGCTGATTATGGCCGACAGCGCAGCGTAGGCCAGCGTAGGCCAGCGTAGCGCAGCTCCAGTCCGACACAACGCGGTCAGCGTGCAGCACTTGATAGACGAGCTGAGATAAAGGCGGAGACCGTAGGTCGAGGCCTTTACAGCGAGGACAGCAAGGGCTGCAATTATGGCCAAGCTGAAAGGCCTAGAGCGTAGCTAGGCTAGCTCGAGGCTTTCATAGCGTGCCAACGAAGCAGTCATTGTGGGCCAAGGCAGGCCTCCTTCACTCCATGTACTTGCGCGCTATAAGTGCCTACCGCCCAGCCGAGCGGTCTCGGTCCGCCGCCGGATCAAATTCAGTGCGGTTTTCGCAAGCGAAGCGCGCGCACGCCGTTCAATGTTAATAGTGCTGTTCGTTCGTAAGAAAAGATTTTTAAAGATTTTTTTATTTTACCTACACACTGATGTCTATAATTATGTTTTATCTAGGTTTCTTCCACAGTCAGCACCAATATATAAAACAAAACAAACTTACAAATGTAATAAAACAAACTTTAAAAAAGAGAACCGACTTCAAAACACTAAACCGTAAGAAATAATTTCTTCTTTGATGTCGGTGCTTTTTCGATTCGTAATTACCAGATGTTAGCACTAACATAAAAAAAAAAAAAACAAATTATTTCTTACGGCTTAGTGCTTTATTTGAAGTCGGTTCTCTTTTTTTAAGGCTTTTTTTTCATTTCTAGTGAACATCTCCGAAGATCATCATCAAACTAAGAAGTATTATACTTATTTTAAAACGTTCTCCTAAATGTAACAAATCCTTTTCTGAAAACCGCATCGATATCGGTTTAGCCAAACGCGAGATTATCGCGCTAAACATACATACCTACAAACCATACAAGTCAAATTTCTCAGTTTGGCCTGTATGTCTGATCACCTCCTTTTTTTAAGTTGGTTAAATATTTTATAAATGATAAAATTTTTAACTGCCACATAAAAGTCAGAACATATTCACAGTTCTCAATAACATAGATAAAAAGTTATGTTAATTTAATTTTATCGAAGAGGCAGCCCTGCGATTTCTGTGGAATCGCGCGGTGCGAAGCAATCACTGCTGTATGCTTGAGCATTTAGGCGCATTTTAGCATACAGTGGTTGTTGACGCGAGGGAGTAGGCAATTATCGTAATAGGTATTGGAAGTTTTCTACTGAGTGAAGTATCTGTTCTAATCTGTGGCCAAGGTTTGTGCAACCAGCAAGTAATTTAAATAAAAAATATATTAATTAAAATTTTCGCTGAACCGCGCTTTTGTTGCTTCTTTGTTCTTTTTTTAGCAATGGTAGTTGGAACTATACAGCCTAATATGGAATAAAATCTTTTTGTACCTATCTCTAAAGATACAAACAGCTGTGTTCTAAATAAAATCTTCTTGGATTTGATTTTTTAAATCGTTGAACCGTCAAAATAGCGGCCGGCAAAACATTGCCGGCCTGTTAGAGCGGCCAGCAAAACTTTGCCGGCCGCTCCTTGAAATAGAACGGCAAGGTCGACTCAAACAAGGTCGTCAAAATAATGACCACATTACATGCATTTTTGAGTAAAGAATAAGAATAAAACTCTTAACAGTAGCTGTAAACTATACAAATTATTCATCTTTCATACTTAAACAAATCATTTCAATCATGCTATGGAATTCACACAAAAGAATACCTTTCATGAAATGCCTCGAATGCTGTTGAAATACATATCTAGATGTGTGTAAGCATCAGCATATTGCATTTCACAAAATCCATACCAAAACATGTTACAAATGCAAAAGTAACCCTTTGAGCCTGCCTATTTTTTTACTGAACTGAACTTTACACGCCTTAACCACTGAGCAGAATTACACACAGGTAGACCAAGAACTGAGTTAGGATATCATCATCATCATCATCATCATCATTTCAGCCGAAAGACGTCAACTTCTGGACATAGGCCTCCCCCAAGTATCGCTACATTGTCCAGTCCCGAGCGACTCGCATCCAGCGGATCCCCACAACCTTCACCTGGTCATCGGAGAAAAAGCATACCATATCCTAATATGGTATGCTTTTTATCCCGGGTTGTACATTCTTGTGAAATGATATTTGACGGCAAAGCCGCGGGTTAGAGCTAGTGTAAAATATATTCAGACAGATCAATCAATCCACGTCTATAAAAGTAGGTGGCAGAAAGTAAATTAAACTCAAAAGAGCTTTCCAACATTTATCATACCATGTACAGACGGCAACAGGTCATGCTACCCGAAACTGACAAATTTTCCTAATCAACCTTTTTTTTTTTTAGGATGGGAAATCATCAAATGACTTCTCCCGCTCTGGGCGGGGCGGAAGGGAGTGTCAGACTTGACTGACTAAAACCCATCCATGCTTCTTAGCCCTTTGTGTTCCAGGGCCACGGTATCTCTTTCGAACAACCCGCAGCCCTGGCAGGCATCGGCCCTCTCGGACCCCTTCCGATTTGCTGACATATCCTTGAGGCGCGCGTGGAACACAAACGCGCCGTCGGCACGGCCTGTCGTCATGAGACGGACGGACGGTGAGCTAGCCCATTACTCACCGTCCACAGGCCCGCGCCTACGGTGGCCGGGGGCCACTGGTTGCCCCCCAACGCCCGGGGCGTCTCCTGCGGCGGCTGGGACGTGAGGTTCTCTCCCTCTCACGTTTCGCCACCTCCTTCGCTAGCATGACTGCTTCGCAGAAGGAGGCGACGGCTTCCCATTCCCTCTCGCTCCGGACCATGGATTGAACCAGGGCCGGACGCGAGAGGTCGCCGCCGCCATTCCTAATCAACCTTGAACTGTATTATTTAGCGATAAGGTTGAAAATCTATTAAAGAAACTTGACAGATTGTTGTAGCTTGATGGGCTGGCGTCTGTACATGGGTATGCTCTCAACTTTCATTCATGTACATTTTTTTATCTCCGTAATGAAGTAAATCGAGAAATAAAAATGAATTGAATTGAATCTCTTTGACAGAGTATTACGTGAAACTTCGACCACACTTACAATTCAATAAAAACTCTAGATATCCACATATCACTGCAAATTATTCATTATCTAATACATCTTTAGGTACCTATTTCAATAGGTACTCCTTCCTCTTCTCCTCGCGAACATTTATCAATACCCATTATTCAATTTCGGGCAAATATATGGATGATTGTAAATTACCATAGATAGCTATTTGAGATGGATGCGGCTTATTAGAGGACATATGGAGTGATCGATGGGCACAGAGAAGTTACCAAGCAATGTTATGGTGAAAGGTTTAACTTACAGTATATGTAAATGTGAAACGTTGGTTAATGAAGGAAACATGTTACTGCTGGACCAGTTCATTGGTTTCCATTTTTTTTTAGCCTGTATTTTTTTCGGAAAATGCACTAGTCTAAGCTTGTGAAAGTTGTCCTTTTATTCGATGTGTAGTATCACAATGTGGGTATCAGCCCATTTTATTGCTCCTGTCATACAAGATGTCCTAACTCAGGGGTCGAAACCACATTGATGTAAAGTCTATGGAATTTTTGAATTTGTAGGGTTCCGTACCTCAAAAGGAAAAACGGAACTCTTATAGGATCGTTTTTTTGTTGTCCGTCTGTCTGTCTGTCTGTCAAGATCCTTTATCTCAGAAAAGCGTGTAGGGATCGAGTGGAAAATAAAACCAAATGCTACGGTCCTTTGAAGTTGTGAAAAAATCAAACTTCTAAGTTAACGTAAAAAAAACGTATGTTTCGACACTCTCAAGGGAATCAACCACACGACCCGCACTGGGCCCGCGTGGTGGATTACAGCCCACTCCCTCTCATACAGAGGAGGCCTGTGTCCCAGCAGTGGGAACCTTATACAACAATACAATTCAATTTTATTTCAGGCAACTAGGGCCCATAAATCACCATACATATATAAGTATAAAAACAATAACTTTAAACTAATAAATACTTTATTACAAAAATAACTTAATAACTACCGCACACGAAGTGACGGCGTCGTGTTACGCTGCAAGGTGTCTCGTAGCTGGCCGCGGAAACGCCGATTCAGCACACCTTTCGGCCAAAACTCTTCCTTGAGGAAGGTCACCAAATGGTGAGTCGGAACGCGCACCACAAACGACTTAAAGTTATGGCATGCCTCCAGCTTCTCCACCCTCAAGGTCCAGTTGGTCTTCACCCGTATGTACTCTACAATGTATTCACTCTTCGTAGAGTGGTGCAAACGGGACACGTGTAGTTGCGTCGTCGGTCCTGCCGGACGTAGCAGCATGTTACATCCTGCCAGCGCCGTCCCACACTGGTTGCGATACGTAGGCTTCTTCTTCTTTCTCTCCGCCTTGATGAAGCCATCCCATCGCATGAGTTCTTCGGTGGAACCTGCTCTTCGTGGTCCAGCACAGCGCCCTTAGTAGCGCTCGTTGCTGAGCGACTCTGCTTTTCCCCGTTTGGTTTTTCTGTTTGTCGCTTTGTTTGCGACAAAGCAAGTTTCGTATTGGCGACAATTGCTGAATAGGCACGTTTGGGGGTCGATGTACCTTATACACGCGTCGCTTCCCCGGCGGGTACGACGCGATCAGCGGAACACGATGTAACGCTTGCATTCTTGACAGCCGATGACGTAGATTAACTCGCCGACTGAAAACTGCAAACAGAAGCATTTTGTGCCCCGCAACGTACGTTTACGTTGGAGCCTTCCGGTGACCCACTTGCCGGAATAGCATTGCGCAACAACGCTACTTCGGCTCGCAATTTACCAATGATAACATCCGATGTACTTCATCTCAGCCTGGCTCATCTTCAGAGACATGATGTCCTTCAGCAGCCTGGTGACGTCGACGTGGTCGAAAGTGGCAGGAGGCAGCTTGTGCAGCTCGCCACAAAATCTGGCACGTCATCTGGATTGGTCCTCTATAACAGGTCGATGATGTCTTGCAGACTCTTCTCGCCACCATCCCTCCGGCGAGATCTGATCTGTCCCACTTGGTCGAGTGACTGAAATAACAGCAACTTGGCACTGCATGCGTCTTCCTCTTTGAAAGAGGACTTGCAGATCTGCAAGACGCTGACCTCGTCCATGTAGTCGATGGCATGCTTGATGAATGCCAAAAGCTCGTTCGCAATGAGCTGCTTCGTAGCCATTGCGTACAAAATAGGCTGATAATGATGATGAAGGGAATAAAAATGTAAAGGGTACTTCCTGTTGACCGAAAACTATTAAATTTGGCAAGCAATATCGTCTTATAATAATACTTTAATACTACAAGTTCAAGGAAAAGTCCGAAAACTGAACATTTATAATTGAATCTTAAAAAAAATGTCTTTAAAACATACAAATTTGTATGGAACCCTCGGTGGGCGAGTCTGACTCGCTCCTGTTCGGTTTTTTATCGTGTATTCTTAGTGGCGGACTTAATTGAAGTCGAACTACAGCAAAATTAAGATAAGATCACGAAAGGAATCTTCATAGGTATTTGATTTACCCTGCAACCACATCGGTTTTCAGCAGGATTTACCTGGCCTCGCCGATTGGCTATCAGTTATTTAAGTCTCGTATGAAAAATGGGTAAACATTTTTAGAATTTTTCATTATAATTGGATAGCTAGGGGTAAGCCTGAGGCCGAATAAATATTGTTAAGCCCGAATTTATAACACTATTAAGATCTCAGAGCGTAAAAAACTATATAAAAACCATTGGAGCGACGATGCCTCGTGTTTTTACAAAAAAATACCGGCAAAAATATTTTTCCATTTCTCTGGGTTCCTGTTGAATAAATTATAACAAACTTTACTGATTTTTACTGTACCAACAATATCATCATCTGTTTAGCCTTTTCCCAACTATATTGTAGTCAGTGTCCTGCCAAAAAGGACGCCCATATTTTCCATGAAGCAATTATTTTAAAACTAATATTTTACACGAAGCCTCTATGAAGATGCCTTGGTATGACTTGACATTAGATCTTCGGATTTCTGGCTATAAGTATCGAGTGTCAGCGATCTACAAATTACAGCCAGGACCTAAGGCTTACCGTTTTTTTCAGATACGAAGGGAAGGATCGCGAGACACAATTGATGGTCACCCATTCATGGACCGACCTTGGCAAGCATAGATTAACTTTGGATCGTCCCGCGAGGCTGTTACTATGTATTTAACAGTAGTAACATTTTATTTTATTTAGAAACGACTGTACACTTTTCTATACTATTTAATTTAAGTAATGCGCTTGTGGTTGTGGCTCTAACCATCTAAGTAAGATTTTAGAGTCTAGAGATTAAAACTTCTAGACGAATTGGTCTAGCTTTTTCTACTTTCAAAGTTAGCCAGACAGACGATAAACCGATTTAGTAAAATATGAGTGTATTTATCCCTAGATCCCTCTAATTGCTACATGATAGGGAGGGGGCTAGATTAAGTAGATTATACTATCACTGCGCGCACTATATTCCATTTGGACTTGAACTAAGTAACCAGAAGACAATTAATCACTTAGTTAGGAAATAAATGTTCGTATGTTAGCAATAAATTTCTCCGCAACGCGTTTTGGCCAACAAAATGTTCGTCGAGATACGCAAAGCAAATTGTAGGATTACGATTTGTTAAGCGGTAAACGAAATAGAGGCCTACTGTTATGTAGCCATGTGAGATTGGAGACATTCTGCAAATCCTGTTCATGTTTCGTAGGTTCTTCTTGATATCTAAATATAAAAACCGGCCAAGTGCGAGTCAGACTCGCGCACGAAGGGTTCCGTACCATTATTTATAAAAACAGAGCAAAAAATCACTGTTTTGTATGGGAGCCCGCTTAAATATTTAGTATTTGTTGTTATAGCGGCAACAGAAATACATTATCTGTAGAAATTTCAACTGGCTAACTATCACCGTTCATGAGATACAGCCTGGTGATAGACGGGCGGAGGGACAGCGAAGTCTCAGTAATAGGGTCCCGTTTGACCCTTAGGGTACGGAACCCTAAACAAGACCACCGTGGCGTTATCGAACGAATCTTTTTCTGTGGGGTGTAAAAATGTGCTGAAAACTACGAAAAACTTGAATTCAGTTACAACGAGTGAAGGCTAGACACAAAAAGGTATCTACATTACAAAATATTTTTTGTACACTGTACTGGTTCAGTTACCGGACTCGAGTCACGTATACCTACATTACAAAGAACACGTGTCTGATGTCAAGATACGTAAGTAGATCCTCGAAAAAATCGCCAGCTTTGTAGCTTTTACGACTTCCGATAAATTGTGAGAAAGATTCCGACTGATATACACATACACACAACACATACAGTACCACACATACACACCATACAGTACCTAGAAAAACAAATGTCGTAAGACAAACAATGTGCGCTTATTACAGGTGAGTCTTATTAATTTATATTAGTAAGTTACAAGCGTATAACGTTACAACATTGAACTCACCCCTTCCTATATCTTCTTTGCGTAATTTAATTTTTACTATGTCACTAACCGCTTGTTATTCATGCTAAAACTTGCTTCAAATTATCAAACATAATAAGAATCATCGAATATAATTAATAAAATCATTAATTTTGAATGTAAACGTGTGCTTGAGTAAACTATGACGGTTTGTCTAACATCAAAATTATTGCAGTGTCGTGAGTAATAGAAGGAAATTAAATAATTTCAGTTGCAGTTAGTATTATTCTTTATGACTAATTACAAAACAAATATAAAAACATTTCAAAGGGGTTAGCTCGATGAGACTAGCATTGAAACAGTGTCGACTAATTAAACGAAAAAAGCGACACTAATTACAGTAAAAGACAGATTTTCTGTTGATTTAATTAAAACACATAGTGAATCACAGCTTTCAGCACGAGTTGGAATTAAAGTAGTCTGCGTATATTGTTTGTACCGTCGCAAATGAGACGTGTAATTGGCAAAAGTTCTGATTTGATTACAAGCTTGATATCTGTCGCACAGAACATTATTTTATTATTGTTATTTCAGAATATGTTCTTTGAGAAACATCGGCGTTGTTACTTGTCAAGTTAGTTATAATTTGGGTCTGGTCTGGGTCCTTCCTAGGATTCCTACAGAATATTAAGAAGTTTTTTTAGTTTCATTTTACGTTTTTTTTTCACACCTAAATGGCCCGCTAACCATGTCGTTTATTTCTGAATCATAATATTCCAGGAAATTTCTCAGTACTCAAACCCATTACTTGTTCAGAAATTGTCATAATCGTAAAATAAATCACAGCGCTGCAAAAGTTAGGACTGAAATCGAGGCAGCGCTGCGGGATGTCTCTAGTAGTTTTATAAATGTATTCATAGTATGGGAGCTACGTGCCTCTCTCTGCTACGCGAAAGTCTACGGCGTCTACGCCGTAGCACTGATTGGATTGGACTGAACGAGCACGCAACTTAGCCCTGATAACTTATTAGATTATTCTATCTTGTACATTTTGTACTCATAAACTGTTTTACTATCAAAGGATCGCGTTATAAATGACCTAGTTAACCGTTGGAAAATGGTTATATAAAAATTTATTTTAGGGATATTTTAACTTAACACACCGTCTGTCACGCAGACGTTTTACACAATTTCTGTTGTGACCGCTACACTGGCTTCCAATGTGTTAAATAAAGACACCAGTTCCATTTGGAAACCATTAAAAAGTACTCAGCCACAGCTACCATGATTGAACGAGATTGGGCATTCAATAGGTAAAATGTTCAATTATCCAGCGACGGAACATATTAATACTGTCAACAGCACTGTTCACAATGATTCAAAAGATATTCTGAGTCATTAAATACTCTCTGTAAATAATTGTCATTGCCTGTTTAAATGCAAGCAAGGCTGCTTATTAATGGTGAAGGAAAAGAAAAGAAAGAAACCACTTAAATAAATAAAATTGATTCAACGCGTTATACGTCATAAGTTTTTAAACTGACTCAACACCATCATCATTAGCCTATAATGTTCCTACTGCTGGGATACAGGCCTCCTCTCAATGAGAGGGAGTTGGTTTTAATCCACCACGTGGGCCCAGTGCGGGTTGGTAGATGTCATACGTCTGGGCTGCCACCACTTGGCCACTGCCGCTCTACTTGACCACAGCTGCTCTACTTGACCACAGCTGCTCTCGACAAACACTATCAAGAGTGAATGTTAAACTGAATATGGCCACTAATACTAAAAACGGGATAACGACAGCGGTTCCGAATGTCCGACAGCCAGTCTTACCAAGGGGTCCCCTATTTACCAGTATTAGCTGGGTTGTGGAGGTCAGATAGGCAGTCGCGCCATGTAAAATACTGGTATTCAGCTGCATCCGGTTAGACTGGAAGCCAACCCAACATAGTTGGGAAAAGTCTAAGCAGATGATGATGAGATCGTAAGTAAGGGGTCATTTCTGCTACTATCATTTAAATATTGCGGTAGTTCGATCCACTGAATTTTATTGTGGTAAGGTGTTATTCTATTCCTATTGAATCTCCATGGTATGCTGGACCAACTAAGGTGAAAGTGACCGACAATCAGTAAATGTAATATTATTCAATGATTGCCAGATACTATCGCTACCGAATAATATTTAATATTTTCCAACTAGGGTAAGTGCTAGGGGTAGGTTTCACATAAACAGGTGGCCTATCAGGACATCTTAAAACATTATTATTTGACTCCTTTTTCAGTGTGGGAAAGAGATACGCGCGATACATCCTGTATAGCTCCGTCTCTTTCCCACACTGGCATAAGAGTTTAACAATACTGCTTTAAGACGTCATGGTAGGCCAGCAGTGTATAATGAATTCCGCTCCAACTCTCTAGATACGACCAAATACAATTAGTATTTTATTCGTTCCGATTCTGTATGCGTAGCGCATTAAACCTTAGCTTAATGGAAATTGAGAGATTTCCCCCCTGACATTGTGAATGTATTCCATGGGGGAGAATATAAGGAATGCGAGTAAATATCGTTTTATGGGATTCTTTTTGTATTATAATGTGATTATTGTGTGTTATGAATCCTGATTCTGTCTTCGAGGTTTTTGGTAGACTGTTTGGTAGGTTATTGAAATGGTTATTGGCTTTGAGATGGCAATGGTGGCATCTACATAATCATATTTTTGTCATTATTGCAGAGTTTATCTGGGATTATATTCGTATAATGTAACTCGTTTCTTGACAGGTCAACGTCATCGTTTATAACTAAACTTAAATTGTCACTTACGGGACATCAGTATCGAAATATCGTGATCTCACAATAATGGAAAATCACGGAAGATATTTTATTTTATTCGGGAAACTTACAGCTAATAAAAACAACGTTCATAAACGATACGGATTTGAAGGCCATTTACAAGTTTCCACAGTTAAACGCAGTAACAACAACAAAAGAAAAATGTGGATATGCCGTAAGAGCTTGTGCAAGTTTAATAGATCAACAAGCTCCACGGTAAAAATGGTCGAACATTTTACTGAACAATTTATGGCGAATTTACCAACAAATAAGCGACTGTCATAAATTGTTATGAACTTTTGGCACTGAAAGCTCTGGAACAACATATCTAAGTCTTAGATCTTAATATCAAAACAGACTTGACTCGTATACTTATCTTTTCGTAATAAGTATTACGACATGCAAGGTTAAGTAAGTAAAGTGAACATTATGAAGTCATATTGTTTGACTATACATAGAAGGACTGAAGTCTATGTCAAAACACTTTCATCAAACCCCACGATGCAAACGAACTAAAATTGTTGTTTGTTTTTTTTGCAAATGTAGAAATAAACCACGTACCTTTTTTTGTCTGCGTTTTTATTGAAAACTACCTGGTTATTGTTAATGAATAAACCAGAAACCACAAATGTCCGTTACAAAACACGAAACAATTTCAATCATTCAACAACGTGATCGCGCCGAGCATCGCGCTGGAAACATGATAAAAATGTGCTCGAATATTTCCATACATCAGCAATTCCGTATTTACACAACTTTTTCCCAGTTATTGGTCACCGGCAAATTCACTGTGTAAAGGAAACTTATTGTAACTGCGTCACGCTCTGATAATAAAAAAAACTTCCGTTATCTGACCAACTTATGGCCATTTGTCAAATTTATCCTTCATGCCACGAAAATAGAATAACAGCTTAAGGGAAAATGGGTGAGTATGTCGTCTTAGGTCATGTCAAGCACATATATAACCTTTTTGTATTGTCATAGTTATGTGATAGCGATACAAAGGGGTATCGTTACTTGAGATTGCGTGTAGAGCAACGAAAGTCCTTCGGGGATTAAAAGTTAATAAATAACAGCAATTTTTATTTCATGAAGAATGAAAAAAATGTTACCTACTGCAGAACCAATGTACACATTTTTGCTACGAACGAAACGAATAAAGTAGGAACTAAAGATAAGCGCAATGTGATCACAACAATATATACTAATTGGTAAGCAAATACACGGTATAAACGAGCGGCCTGTGGACGGTGAGTAATGGGCTAGCTCACCGTCCGTCCGTCATGACAACAGGCCGTGACTACGGCGCGTTCGTGTTCCACGCGCGCCTCAAGGAGATGTCAGTAAATCGGAAAGGGTCCGAGAGGGCCGATGCCTGCCAGGGCTGCGGGACTGTTCGAAATAGATACCGCGGCCCTGGAACACAAAGGGCTAAGAAGGAACCTGGATTGGTTTTAGTCAGTCAAGTCTGACCCTCCCTTCCGCTCCGCCCAGAGATGGAGGGGTCATTTGATGATCATCATCATCATCATTTCCACTGCTGGACATAGGCCTCTCCCAAAGGGTGTTTTTGCCATAATCGCCACGCTTGGCAGGCAGGTTGGCGATCGCAGTACGGTGGTTGCAAAATGCACAGAGAACGCTGCTGCCCATTCTCTGGCAAGTCCCTTAGTCGCCTCTTACGACACCTGCGGGAAGATATGGGATGGTGCTATTCTTAACGTCCGACACCATACAGACCATTTGATGATATACTATCCGTAAAAAAGAGGTATAAACGAGCCCTTCCTAAAGCCGTCAATCAAGCATTCTGTACTTCAAACTAAGTACCTCTACGCAAAAAATATTGCTGGGAAATGATTTTATTTGGGGTGATAAAATCAAGATTTACGGTAGCACTCAATGTAACGCACTCGAAAAATTGTGCTGAAGGATGCATTGAATAGTACAGGTATCGTAGAGGTATTTGCACTAAATAAGATTAAAACTTGTAATTAAAAAACCGGCCAAGTGCGAGTCGGAGTCGCGCACGAAGGGTTCCGTACCATTATTTATATAAACGAAAAAAAAAAAAAACTTTTTTGTATGGGAGCCCCCCTTAAATATTTTTTTTTCTGTTTTTATTCTTTGTTGTTATAGCGCCAACAGAAATACATAATCTGTAGAAATTTCAACTGGCTAACTATCACGGTTCATGAGATATAGCCTGGTGACAGACGGACGGATGGACGGACGGATGGACGGACGGATGGACGGACGTACGGACAGCGAAGTCTCAGTGTGTCCCGTTTGACCCTTTGGGTACAGAACCCTAAAAAAGACTTTTGAAAAAGTTTAAACTTTGATCCCCTAAATCTCCGTAACTAGAAGCGCCGAAGTATGGCCGTAAATAAAAAATATATCGCAATGGCGGGAAGGACAAGTGCCTTTCGACTTCGTTAAAGGTCTATTTACACCCATTATCATCATCATCAGCCTATAATTTTCCCACTGCTGGGACAAAGGTCTCCTCTCTATGAGAGGGAGTGGGCTGTAATCCACTAAGCGGGGCCAGTGCGGGTTGGTAGATGTCACATGTCTTCGAACTTTGTAGGCCATGCCGGTTTCCTCACGATGTTTTCCTTCACCGTTTTTCAGAGCAGCGGTAATGAAATCAATTACAAAAAGTAATGCGCCTGCCTGGGTTCGAACCCACGGCGTACTCCTCGTAAGTCGGGGCTGCCAGCACTGGGCCACCGCTGCTGTCCATGCCCATTATGTACCTAACTAGCCAAAGCGATGTTTCCGTATTCATATTATAAATGAAAATAGCAACATTGTATGCAATACTAGCAGTTATTAAGGAAGCAAAAGAAATAACGTCAGGTGCGGTAGTAGTACATTAAATATTACAACTGTAATAATCTAAACGAGTAAACTAACATTTGCGTTAATCTCACCAATTAAGTTAAATAAGCCTTTATCCTGGGATGGTTATTACTGCAGTTAAATGGGAGAGATTTGAATTCTAGACCGTAACTGTATGCCCTTTGTTTAACAGTCCGTATCAAACAGTGGTAGTTTTATTTACTTACTTTATTTAATTATTTGACCAAAACCCGGAAGAATGGGCCTATAGTTACCTCTAATATAATGTTATGCCAAACTTTTGAATGTCAGAATCGTAAACATTAACAAAATTATATTCGGGTCATGAAAGAACCTAACTTGCGTGGCGTTAATCTAAATAGTACAGCGATAACAAACGGTCGGTACACTCTTAACTATACAGGGTGTAACGGAAAGGGTATATACATACTTAACGGTGTGCTACAGACCATCAAACTGGACATGTTTCTCCACAAAGAAACATTATCATAGCGAAAAAAATATCAGCTGCCCCATACATTTGGGTCGAATAGGTATTTAAATTTTGTATGGGGTAGCAGATAATTTTTTCGTTGTTACGATGTTTGTTTATGGAGAAACATGTTCAGTTTGATGGTCTGTAGCACACCCTTAAGTATGTATATACCCTTTCCGTTACACCCTGTATATAACAAGGTATTTGTTACACACCCAGCTGAAAAATGCTTTCACCACGGATTCAAAAGGCTCTTGAAAACCTATACCAATACCAGGCCTTTGGGCGAAAGACAAAAACGATCTTCATATAGCACCGTTCACGAGCTTCCTAATCCCTCATTTTGACGTCAATAAATATGTTTTTAAAACGTAAAGAACGCCACTGAAGTCATCATTGACATAGCCACCTTCTGTGCCAAAGTTTGAGAACAAGTTTTATGTAGAAAAGAAGAACGACTTACTTAATTTTTTTTTTTTCATTATGTTGTAACCGAATGGTTACCTCATAACAATTACAATCTAGCCTTGAGGCTAATAAGTAATTTAAATTTAACTTAATTTCCTAGTAAATTTATACTAAAGAATGTGTCCATTGGCACTTTTCTTATTGTCTCTATTATGACGGAAAGACACTTAGTTCTTGTGTTCTTAAAAGGTAGCACTCACTGCACTCCGTAACATTCACTAAACTAATTCAAAAGGCTTAGTCCTTTTCAGTCTCCTTACTATGTCCGTGGTGTCAAGGAGCTGAATAGCCTCGACATTCACATGTTTATGAAGTCTTTGTTCATGAGCTTCGGCGTAATTTTTTATAACTTTAGCGACAAGGTCCACTCCTAAGTCCCGGTGGATGTCCTCGTTTCTAATGTACCAGGGAGCGTTGACTATGCTCCGAAGTACCTTATTTTGAAATCTTTGGATTATTTCAATATTGGTGCGTTTTGTACAGCCCCAAAGCTGTATACCGTATGCCCATACAGGCATAAGTACTTGTTTGTACAGAAGTACTTTGTTGTACACTGACAATGATGAATGTCTGCCAAGTAGCCAGTACATATTCCTGTAGCGTAGATCTAACTCCAGGCGTTTCTTTTTGACATGAGCCTTCCAGCGAAGTTTTGCGTCAAGCGTCATGCCCAGGTATTTGGCTGTATTTTCGTAAGGTATTACGCAACCGTTAATGTATACCGGTGTATAATTAGGTCTTCGGTTTGTGAAGTCTATATGAGTCGATTTGGATTCATTTAACTTAATTCGCCATTTTTTTGTCCAGTTGGTGATGGAGTTGACAGCAATTTGTACTTTGTCTACGGCTTCTTTGTGAGTGACACCTATAGCCATGATGGCTGTGTCATCTGCGAAGGTTGCAATGAAGTTGTTTTCCATTTCTGGGATATCACAGGTGTACAATAGGTACAAGATTGGGCCAAGAACACTTCCTTGTGGTACACCAGCTTTTATTTGCTTGAGATCGGAATAAGCATCTTCATGTCTGACTCTAAACGTCCTCTCTGTTAGGTAGGATTCTAAAATGTCTGCAAATTGTTTTGGCAGCATTTTCCTTATCTTATAAATAAGACCCTTATGCCAAACCTTATCAAATGCCTGTGCTACATCTAGAAATACTGTAGAACAGACTTTTTTTTCTTCAAGAGTTTTTTCTATAATGTTGGTAATTCTATGTACTTGGTCTATCGTGGAGTGTTTTTCTCGGAAGCCGAATTGGTAATTTGGAATCAGTTTTCTGTCTTCTATTATAGGTTTTAAGCGTCTTAAGAGTAGTTTTTCAAATAATTTTGAAATTATTGGTAAAAGTGATATAGGCCTGTATGATGTTACTTCCTGGGGTGGTTTTCCAGGTTTGGGGATCATAATGACTTCAGCAACTTTCCAGATATCAGGCACGTGTTTCAATCTGAATGTTGCATTTATAAGGGTTGTAAGTTTTACTATTGCTTTGCGTGGCAGATTTTGAAGGAGTTCACCAGTGATAAGGTCGTATCCAGGCGATTTCTTTTTGGCTAAGTTATTTATCATATTTTTTACTTCTTTCGGCGTAACTAGTTTTATATAGAGGTCGTCATGGTGAGTGACATCCAGTGTTATGTTTTCAGAGCTTTCCTCACCGCTGGTTTGAAAAGTTTGTTCTAAATGTTCTGCAAATATATTTGCTTTCTGTTCATTACTCAAGGCCCATGTGCCATCTACTTTTTTAATGGGTGAAGCATGGACGATGGGCTTATTTAAACGTTTAGATGTTTTCCATAGTGAGTGTTCTGTATTTCCACTACTTGTTAATTGGCTAAGGTAATCTTTTGTTGCATCATCATGATAGTTCTGTATTGCTTTGCTTAATCTTTTTGTAAGTCTGTTCAGCATTGTTTTGTCAGGTGGATATCTTGATTGTTGCCACTTTTGTCTCTGAGCTCTCTTTATGGCTATGAGGTTTCTTATTTCTAACGGGTATCTGTGACTTGCGACTTTTCTTTTCAAGAGAGGTGTATTCACCCAAGCGCAGCTTTGAATGTTTTTCACAAATTTTGTCATTTCTTCATCCAACTGCTGAATGTTTTTGAGTGGTACTTTAAGGTCAATGATGTTGTCTAAATCGAATTTGAAGCTATCCCAATCCGTATTCTTATTTACTAAAACTGGATTGCTTTCTTTCTGAATTATGGTCTCACTTAAGGTTAAGATAATGGGGGAGTGATCAGAGTTCATATCAAATCCCTCCTGTATGTGAAGATATGTAGCTGACAGATTCTTATAAATGAAAAAATCGATCAGATCTGGAATTCTTTGCGCATCAGTAGGCCAGTAAGTAGGTTTTCCTGTTGATATTGCATTGCACTTGATTTCTCGCATAGCACTAAGCAATTCCTTTCCTTTAGTGTTGGTTAGCCTAGATCCCCAACGTATGTTTTTTGCATTGAAGTCACCTCCCAATATAAACGTGTTGCCAAGAAGTTTTAGTAGGTTTCTGTACTGCTCTATTTTCAGAGCATGCTTTGGTGGACAGTATATAGCTGCTACGGTAATGTAATGAAGTTTAGTTTTTACCCTAACGGCTACAGTTTGTATGAATTCTTCTTCATATTTAAATTCTAGGTAATGGTAAATGTTCTCTCTTATTATAAGGGTACTTCCCCCTCTCGCAGTATTCACAGGGTGAAGCGCATGATAGATTTTATACCCGTTAAGGTGAATATACGATTCTCTTGTGAAATGAGACTCCGATATGAGGCACACATCAATTTCTTCTGTTGCAAGGACCACCTCTAGCTCGTTTTGATGCTTTAGGAGTCCATTTGCATTCCACGCCATAATTTTAAGGGTGTTCTTCATTTTTGAGTTTTATGTGGTAGCTGTGTAGCGCTACTTTCTAGATTTTTCAACCTTAAATCAAATGAGGTTAAAATATTTAAAATTTTATTTATATTTTCATTTGTATCGTCGTCTATTGACTTGGAAGGTTGTGGACCGTGTACTGGTGGTTGTGGGTCACGAGATTTCGTTGCTTGCGCATAAGACACATTGTTTGATACCCTTTGATACTCTTTGAGATTTTTTTTAGCACTAGGAGCCTGAGTAACAGGTGTAGTAACCTTTTTTTTTAGGGCTTTATTTTTTAGTTGTTGCAGTTCTTTGGCTACCATACATCCTCTGTAGTTGGCGGGGTGTGGCTCACCACAGTGAACACATTTGGGTTTATCTGCTATCGATTTTGTGCAATCTTTAGTAAGGTGTTTACCAGTGCACTTTACACATCTAGGTTCCTTCGAGCAATATTTCTGTGTATGGCCATATGCTTGACATCTCTTACACTGTGGTATTAGCTTGGATGTTTTTAAAGGCTGCACTTCTACTTTACAACCTAATATGGTCTTAATACTATAGATTTTGTTTATGTCTTCGTCTTTTTGAAAGGAAAGCATAAACATGTTTAGAGGTTCCTTAGTCCTCCAACTTAATTTGTTTACCGCTTCCTGGATTTTAAAGCCGTTAGCAGTTAGTTCTTCAACTATTCTGTTTGGCAAACATGATGAGTGTAGATTTTTGGCTATGACCCTAATTGGTCTATCTTGTTTGTTCTCATAAGAGTGCCAGAGACAATTATTTTGTAACAAGAGTTTAGTAATCGCTCTGTAGGAGTCTTCATCCCTGGCGTTTACTTTGACAGTTTCTCCGTTCATCATTTTGACCATGAAGGAGTCTTTATTTGAACAAGTCAAGAGAAGATCATAAAACTTCTGATAGTTTCTGATATTTTCTACTATGACTGGGGGAGGTGGAGGTTGTTTTTTTATTTTTGGTTGCTCGGCCTTTTTACCAGCCTGAGGTTCCATGGGGCTTGCTCCTTGTGATACTGGAGACAGTGACGCATTTAGCTTTCTTTTCTTTCTACTTTTTTGCCGTACCCACTCTGTTTCTCTGGCAAGGTCCTCTTCATCAGTCTTATATTCGACTGCTGACTGGGGCCTTTCATTCGTCGGATGTTCCTTCTCGGAAGTAACATTCTTTTGTTCCTGGAGAAGTTTCAGCTGGTGTTGCAAAGCTTCTACCTGGCTACTGAGCACTTCTACTAGTTGCTGCAGTTCTTGGCGCTCTTTTGCTTCCTCTTTGTACCGGGTGTACAACTGTTGTTCGAGTTCAGTTTTGAGTACTATTTTACCCGGCGAAGCCATAATTGATTACAAGTTATAATTGTAAAAACTATAACTTACCGCAAATTCTCACAATTATGCATGATTCACTTACGACAGTAGGTCATTGCACCGCCCGCGAGGGCAAATCGCGGCGGAATTAGGCTGCAGCGTCAGCACTTGTGCACGAGCGCAGACTTGTGCAAGAGCGTACGTGACGCGACCGTTCTCGCTAGAAGTCGATCGACTACGACTTACTTAATAAGAACTTTATAAATAAACAAATAAAAAAGCCTTATATTTCTTGTGAAATTTTTTTTTACTAAATTATGAGATAAATTTAGACATGCAATCATAATTAAGAAACGAAAACTTTTAATATTCATAACTACATAGTTCTACATAATTAATTATCTAATTAAGAAGAAAAATCCATTAATATTAAAATATGTAAGTACGATTCCATTATAGTTATTAGTGATGTTTGATTTTATATTACTTTATTAAAACGGTTACTAGGTGTATAGAAATCTATTGTACTTGCAGTGGGTTAACAATACAATACCTACTGCTGCTAGTAGAAATCCTTATTAAAATAGCGAACGGAGGTCGAACTCTACGATCCACGGTGTTGAGCTGCGTCTCAGTCACTGCTGTTGTCATTTAAGCATCACTTTCAATACGAATCACTGAATTTCATCATGTTAAGGTTTTATCATCTACACTTGAATTAACACATATTAGGGACGTGCCAATGAGCCATGCGGTGACCGATGAGATTAAATTAGGGTGATAGATGATCATTCGTATGTTCTGCAATGTGTGGGGGATCGATAAACAGTTTAGTACAGAAAAGCTATTACTGTCCAGCTTGGTTTGTTAGGTATTGATTGAGGGTTCAGTTCCCGTGGTTTTCATCAAAATACTTATAGTATTTTTAACCCCCAATTAAAAAATACGGATGTTTTAAGTTAAACGTGTGTATCAGTGTGTCTGTCTGTGTCATCGTAGCCCCCAAACGGATAAACCGATTTTGATTTTGTTTTTTCCGTTAACCTAGAATTATGAAATTTGGCAAGTAATGTTGTCTTACTCTACAATTACAGGGAAAAATCTGAAAACTATACATTTGTCGGAACTACGGTGTCCTCCCATATTTTAGTACTAACGCTGTAACAGAAATATTGTAGAACCAAATGAAAATGTTTTTAAAAGAGTAACCATGGAGTTTCTTGCCGGTTATTCTCCATAGGAAACGACCAACCCGAACCGTCCACCTTTTTGTCGACGTTTTATAAGTGCCCGTGTAGACCCATGTAAAATAAAAATATTTTGATTTTGTAATTAAATCAGAACACTTGAGCGCTGGTTTCCAGCGTGGAGCGATGACGGGTGTGTTGTTTTTCGACATAGCAAAGGCATTCGACAAAGTCTGGCACAACGGCTTATTATATAAGCTGTACAAACTGGGATTGCCAGACCGTCTCGTGCTCATCTTACGAGACTTTTTGTCGGATCGCACCTTCCGCTATCGCATCGGGAAGGCACTGTCTTCCCCTCACCCCATTAGAGCCGGAGTCCCTCAGGGCTCCCCGCTCTCTCCCCTTATCTTTACTCTGTTCACCAGTGACATCTCCAAGAGCAAGAAGGCACAGTTAGCCCTGTTCGCGGACGACACGGCTATCTATTACACTGGCCGTAGTCACGACGCTATTTACAGCACCCTCCAAACCTCAGCCAACGTCTTAAGCGCTTGGTTCCGGAAATGGAGAATCGAGGTGAACCCCGACAAGAGCCAGGCAGTTCTTTTCTCTAAACCGCGTAAAAATAAGCCACCCGCGCTCAGCCCGATCACTATGTACGGTAAGCCTCTCCCTTGGGAAAAGCAAGCCAAGTACTTAGGGGTCTTACTTGACAACCACCTGTCTTTCGCGGCGCACATCAAAGCAGCTCGCGACCGAGCTGCCTTTGCTATGGGTAGGCTTCATTTCATGATTTCGACAAAAAGCAAGTTGTCACTCAAGTGCAAGTTGCGCCTTTACACCGCGGTGATCCGCCCCATTATGACGTACGCTTGCGTCGTGTAACCAAGCCTAAGTACATCCATAGGATGCAAACCTTGCAGAACCGGTTCTTACGTAGAGTCACGGGAGCCCCTTTTTATGTCCGTAATGACCGTCTACACGTAGACCTTAGAATGCCCACCGTCCTTCAGTTTATGAAACGTCTTTCGAAGCGTTTCTTCGATAACGCCATTAAACACCGTAATCCCCTGATCGCAGCGGCCGCCCGTTACGAACCCTCGCGCATTAGTACAGTACGCCGTCCTCGGCATACCCTCGTCACTCCCGATGATGCTATCACCCTCCTCCAGGAGAGTAGCAAAGAGACTAGCACTCTTAAAAAGTTCAGACACAAACCGCCGTCTTTCCGACCTCGCCGTCGAGGTCCGTCGCGACGTCCCGGTCCATGCCCTCCCCGACCCTCGCTCGAGCCAGCCCGCGATGCTGTGCCAGTAGTTTTAAATCAGCCCCTTAATAATGATATCATTCAGATCCAGCCTGTCCCCATGCAGTCCTCCCCCAGCGACGCCCTAAGCCGGGGCTCGTACCCCACAGGGGGTACCCTTAGCGTCAAGTCGCTTAGTTTGTAAGTTTTATGCCCTGGCTGGAGGCCTTACTCTTAAGGCACCCACAGGATAGTCCGGTTAAGCAGACGACAACCTCCTAGGTTGAACAGCGAGATGCCATTCCAAAAAAAAAAAAAAAAATTAAATCATAAAAAAAATTAAATAATATTTTCATTTTTAGGGTTCCGTAGCCGAATGGCAAAAAACGGAACCCTTATAGATTCGTCATGACTGTCTGTCTGTCTGTCTGTCTGTCTGTCCGTCCGTCCGTATGTCACAGCCACTTTTTTCCGAAACTATAAGAACTATACTGTTGAAACTTGGTAAGTAAATGTATTCTGTGAACCGCATTAAGATTTTCACACAAAAATAGAAAAGAAAACATAAATTTTGGGGTTCCCCATATATAGAACTAAAAACCAAATTTTTTTTTTACATCGTACCCATACGTGTGGGGTATCTATGGATAGGTCTTCAAAAATGATATTGAGGTTTCTAATCTCATTTTTTTGTAAACTGAATAGTTTGCGCTAGAGCCACTTCCAAAGTGGTAAAATGTGTGTCCCCCCTCTCTAATTTCTAAAGTAAGAGGAGGAAAATTCTGAAAATATTTAGGATTGTAAAAGGTAAAAAAAACTATCAACAAAAATTGGTTTCAATAAGATATGATGTTTAGTTTTTTATATATGGGACTTTTTCATCAAACTGCAGCAGTAACTTTGTTGTTCATTAGTTTTGCGGTTGAGTGGAAGTTTACTAACTAATACTACTAACTAATGAATGACAGTTCAAAATATTGTTTGGGGCTATGGAACCCTGTGTGCGAGTAAGACTCTCACTTTTCCGGTTTTTTTTTTGTTTTTATGTTTTAATTAACGCGCATAACAAAAGTGAATTTGTAAGGAATCCTCGGTGGGCGAGTCCGACTTGCACTTGTCCTGTTTTTTTATGTTATAAAAAGCGGATTGAAAGCGCTCTGTTGTCGTCGCAAGAAATGCCCGCAAGAAGCGCAAACAATAGCATACACAATTACACACCTGTCTCTACTTATAAAGCTACGTTTATAGTATTTAAATTTATTTATTTATTTATTAAAACTTCCCTTACAACTATCATTACAGGTATGTTCCTAATGCGATAGCTCGGTCTCAAAAATAATATTAAGAATATAAAACAATGAAAAACTTATTAAAATAAACTAGTCCTACCTAACAATATCTAATATAATCAGCAATATCTAATTAAAAATACATATAATTGCAAGAATATTCGGCATTTCGGCCATACAAATATTAAGATTTTACATCTTGGAATATTATAAATACATCATTACCTTCAAATGACCTTAGAATTTCTCTACTAAAGGATAAAAGGCATTGTTATGATGAACCAAGAGACAATAGTTTACACCATAACATTGTTTGTCTCTAAAGCTGGTTTAGACACGGCTTTGTTGATAAGGATCTGTTCATCCTTAGACCAGCAATGGGTGAGGCCATCTGTAAACAATTTATATTTTTGATTAGCAAATTAATGTTTATAATTGTTTACGGTTTTGATTCCGAGCCTCATCTCGCAAAGAGGTCGCGTTTCAAACTTTGTTCTGACAATCCCGAAGTAACTAAACGTAAACATTTCATTTTAAACAATACTTATATTTAAGTTATTATTGCTCGTTTTTATGGCGAATTTTTACGCTGTGAGTCTGGTTCGTCCGTCATAGGGCTGCAGCCTGTCTTTTGAACCGTAATAGATAGATACTTACTAGTAATTTTTATAGAGTTTTATTACAATAGTCACTTTAATAAAGCGACTATTGTAATAAAACTCTATAAAGGTACAGGCAAAGGGACCGTTCAAGCAGATTTTTTGCAATTATTAACCCACACCTCGAGGGGAGTTGCCATATGAGTAAAAAAGTAAATAATTACTGCTGACATAATCACTATCTAGCAGTGGCGAAGGGTGAAAATATTGAAAGGGGAAGCCGAAGAAAAAAATTAGAATTTTAATTTTGTTTTTCTTCATCGCATTTTTCAATTTTCGTTTTAATTATCAGCCAACCCGAAAACCCCGAAAATGACACCCATGACGAAAAATACAGAAATTTACGTCGCGCGTCGGCGCTATTTTTAATTTTGGTGTCTTTATCAGCGACCTCGAAAACCAATAAAATGTCACCCATAATAAACGTACCAAAAATTTTCGAAGGATCCAACTTGATCTTTTTTTCACAACTTATGTAATGGAATGATTAAATGCACAAGAACTACATAAAACATTGTATAAAAAAAATAATATAAAAAACCTTTTCGAAACAAGCTTTTATGAATATGAACTGAAAAGAAGAAAATAAATCTTTGAAAAAATTAAACCGATGTAGGATAATTTTCACAAAAGCTTGTCGCGTTTAGTTTTTATAGCATTTACCATTCACGCGACAAGCTTCAGGTATTATGTTTATTAAAATTATTAAAAAGTGAACGCGTAAATTTACAAAGTTTCATATCCGTGCTATTAACCGCTGAGGAGTTCCCTCGTGAGGAGACGATCCTGGCGGTAGGATGAGTTCATGATACAAATCGTGATAATCCATCAAATATGAGCTAGTATGCAACGTTACGTGTCTGTGATATTAAATGTTGAGGAGTTCCCTCGTGAGCAGACTATCCTGGCTGCAGGATGAGATCATGATAGAATTCATGTTTATCCATCAAATATGAACGTGCATACAAATTTTCTTGTCTCTGCTATTAACCGTTGAGGAGTTCCCTCGTGCGAAGACAATCCTGGCTGCAGGATGAGTTCATGATACAAATCGTGATTACCCATCAAATATGAACTCGTATGCAAAATTTCATGTCTGTGCTATTAAACGTTGAGGAGTTCCCTCGTGAGGAGACGATCCTGGCGCTAGGATGAGTTCATGATACAAATTGTGATTATCCACCAAATATGAACCTGTATGCAAAGTTTCGTGTCTGTGCTATTAAACGTTGAGGAGTTCCCTCGTGAGGAGACTATCCTGACTGCAAGATTAAGTTATGTTTGTCATAAGAATGTATTGATTTTAGAAACAAAGGTGTGTGGAAAATTTCAGCTCAATCCGACGTCGGGAAGTGGTTATAATTTAACTTTCTATACATACAAACACTGTCGTAACTCGATAAACTTCGGCTTACCTAGTCCCTACAAAACGCTGCTGATAGCCGCGAAGTCACGTGTCCGCGTCCATACGAATTTAGTTCTGAATTCTGACACCCGAGCTCCGGCTTACTTTTGGCGCCACATGTAGCTTTCTTTGTTGACATGAAAAATGTTGGTATTCTTTTTTTTTTAATCCGATGTATTTAATGCCTGTACTGTAATGTGATAACCACAGATGTGTACATAATTTACTAATTGACTACAGTAGACACTAGACACTACGTACATTGCCTTGTTCTCAAAGGTAAGCCGGCAGGAATCGGCTTCTTAGGTGCCTTCGGGCCTGCTATCTAGATCCCCCCAAACCCCATGTCATCAAAAATAAGCAAAGCAAAGACCCCCCCAGCCCCAGCTACAGCTTACGTAATACTTGAACGGTCCCAAATTTAAAAACATAAAATTAAAAAAGCTTTCCATTCACGATACGTGTTTTGTTCGGTGTTTTTACAGAAGCTCTCAAGAGCGTGTTTGAGTCTCACTTGACCGATTATTTATTACTAGTAATGCAACATGTAAGTAGAAACTAAAGCAACCAATAAGTCATCTACTTACCTACCTTCCGACAAAAGCGAGATCTACGAACAATTCCACTAAACTTATTGAATTGCTAAAGTTTATGCCGATAAATACTGCGCATACCTACGTGCGCGACACGACTTTAAAAACTCAGAATGTTCGCAAGCATTATATGGTCGCAAGCGTGACTGCTGACCATGAAGTCCTGGCTTCGATTCCCGGGTCGGGCAAAGTGTTATTGGGTTTTTCCATCAGGAATTTCTCAGTGCCAGCCACGGAGTCTGGATTTGTGCCCGGTTCTCATACTACTAGTATGAGAATTTGGTGCCTTATCTCCTTTGCAGACTGTACACCTCTGCCTAACCCTTCGGGGATTACAGGCGTGATGTTATGTTATGTTATATAATGTTCCCACTGCTGGGACACAGGCCTCCTCTCTATAAGAGGAAATAGGCCGTAATCCACCACACGTGTCCGGTGTTGGCTTATGAAAATTATAAACACCGTACCCTCTTTTATCAAATTACAGCGATCCGTGGTTTACCATAGTCAACCGTGGATTATGGTAAATTAATGTGAATTAATTAACACGATTTATCTTATACACCCTCGTTTACAGTGGAATAACAGGCTTAAAGTTAAGTAGAAATTGATCAAATATTATATTTTCAATATCTAGATAACTCTCAAATTAAACGACTTTGCCATGTTACAAAATCTTCCTCGAAGAGTTTCATGTTTCAGAAGTATAAAGTTCCCGAGAAGCGATGTTTGTTTTTATTTTCATAAGCTTCGAATTTCATACCTAATTTAGTTATTTATTTACATTGAATATTGGCTCTAACAAAATGAATTAAATCGTAAGGAAAACCGTTATACTGTAGCAGTGGTGGTCCATTTTTAAAGTACCTATAGATCAAAACATACTTCACAGATATACACAACATACAAATGTTTCCTTTATGATAAGTGACGTTTCTTGGAACCGTTCCCCGCATGAATAGAATTAATATTACCTATGTCATTTTCTAAACAAATAAAATGTCAAGTAAAATATAAAAACATCCCAAGTTCAAAATATTCCATGTACATACACTTGAATAGCATAAATTGATACATGAGACAAATAGTAAATAAAATCTACTTTTGACGAGATAGTATTGATGTTGCGTGGGTGAGGCTGAACTTTAGCGGGACATGCTAACACTGACACCATTTCTATAGAACCTTCTACCGCTAAGCGAGTGAAAGAGTTGGCAGGTGGGTCACATTCTTTGCGATTTCAAGATTTCAGGTTTCTTTCAGGCACAGATATGCGCCTGTCATTTTGATGAAACAGATTCTAATCTCACGCCTTCAAAGTTCTGAAATTGATAAGAATTCTTTAGTAAGACTTGTAAAGCATTCCTTTTATTTGTTTATTTGAATTGAAATGTCTTTTATCGTTAAATTTTATCACATACCTTGAAGCCGAGGTAATCTTTCAGAAAATGTTAAATCGTTATAAAGCCTGAAAATGGAAGTTATCGTCTGTAGACCTATAATTTTGTTCCACACATTTATTCACCTACAAAGTCTACGAGTTTCACCCTTCGTAGATTTGGATAAACTTTGAAGAAATAACATTTTCTTTATGAAAATACAAATGAAGGTAGATTTTGCTGCGAGCTGTAGAATTGTGTTTTGGCCAACATTTTGATAGATTTTTGAAGTGTGAATAAAACCAAAGGAATCGAGGTAAGAAAAGAAAGCTAGTAGGAAACATTTTGTAGAGCTTAGATCAGCAAATAACTTACTGTGAGAAAAAACTCTTTTTGAATAACGAATGAAAAGCAGTCGGAAGTTCGACCGATCTCGACTGGACCATAAATATTGACGGATAGTTTGTGGCACTTCCTTTGACTGAATAGTCTCAGCATGATATCAAATCTAGTTAACGATAATATCCTGGCCTTGACCCAAAAAGATTTTTGAATGTTGAATTTTAGTATATATAGAAAGGAAGTAAACAATCCTAGAAATTAATTTCGAATATTAAAGATGATAACAGCGCCACCGTATAGTGTTATCTTGAGTCTAAAGAAACACAATACAAATATTTCTGGTATTTAGGATACATATTTAGTATAATGTTACTCAGGTGAAAGAAGCACACTATTATATAATACACGATATGGTATTCTATAATAATACCTGACTGTTTTATAAAATAAAAGTTTTCATGAAAAACGTTTGTAACAGAAACTTGTATAATTTTAACGAATTATGCAGATTGTGTGTCTTTATGTAAAACTAAATTAAGTAACATTAAGAAAATACAGTCTGAGAACAGACTAGCGTCTGGCAACTGGAGAAATACAAGCTTGAAAATCTAGAACTTGCGTAATGCTCACCCACTTTGTGAATTAAAGTATTTATTCACCTAATAGAACAAAGACATACAACAAAGAGACTAACTTTTCTTTCAAGAATTTGAAGTGTGGTCCATTAGTAGTTTTGTTTTATTTGTACTTTGAATATGTAATTATAAATAAATTCAACAAGAAAACAATGATCAATTTTTAATTATTAAAATATTCCATAACCTTCATGCAATAGATTATATTGGAGGATATTTAATCCAAAAATTGACGTTTATCAATTAAATTGGAAGGGGGACTCCTTCAACATCAGACGCCGCTTCAACATAAATTCGTTTCAGATGATACGTTTTCCGAGAAACATATTCTGGACACACTTGATGAATTAATTAATTATTATCAAACATACCTATGTCGAGTCGAGAGATAGGTAGGTCAGTCAGTTTCTAAAATCATTATCAGAAATCTTAAACATTTTGTTTGTTCCATTACCAAACAAAATGTTTAAGATTTCTGAAAATGATTTTAGAAACTGACTGACCTACCTATCTCTCTGTCTGACTGTACCTATCTTGATTCGACAACAAGGAAGGTTATTAGAGTGATATCTGTATGTATAATAAAAGCAGTGATTGCCTACTGGTGTGACCGTTGGACTTTAAGGTCATAGGTCTCAAACTCGAACCCAACACACCCACCCACCTCTGATTTTTCGGATTCATGTGCGTATTGTATAAATACCACTTACTTCGTCGAAGGAAAACGTCTTGAATAAATCAGCATGCTTGAGAGATATTTCTCGACGGCATGTAAAGCCAAATCACAAGCCCATGGGCGGGATAAAAACTATGACACAAGGTTAGGCTAGGTTTCTTGTGAGTTTACACAAGAAGAAAGAAAAAGAAAGAAGAGTGATGTCTGAAACTGAAGACTTTGAGCCGATACCGATACATGCAAATTTCAATAGATGACGTAGCTTTTAGCTTCGTAATGTTATTTGCCCAGTAACTGTGCCAAGTAGAAGCTTCAGTTTTATTAATATCCTCAAATTGGGTTTTATCATAATTTAATACTTGATTGGATACCGATTGCTCGATTTACTTATGGCAATTCCCTGAAGAATTTAAGCGTAAGTAATTATATATTTCCCTTTAACATAAGTAGATATGCACCTACGTTTTCAGCAAATCCTGACTGCATAATGATTCTCAATTTTATCTTTCTGTCGTCGTGTCTCCCACTGGGCATTTCATTTCAATTCGAACTTATAGTGAGTTTTTATTGCCAACTTTATTTTTAGGTTAGATGTTGAAAGAAAAAGCTTTTAGCGACAATGTGTATGAAAAAGGAAAACTACAATATCTTCGTACGTTAACTCTGTTTTTTTTTGTATTGTATAATTTTGTTGGCGTTGGGAATGCCAATGAAAATGAAAGCAATCTCACCGTAAAGCTGAAAACGTTTTTACCAAATCCCGGGGTTGCGCTCTACAAAGCCGTAGGAAAATTATTGCTGAAATAGATGGCCAAGTGCGACCATTTTATAATAAAAAGTCGCGGCAACCTTTTACACACGAATTTACGGATTAAATTTTTCAAACTTCAAGACAGAGAGGGATGGGAGCTTTTTCCTCTATCTTTTGTAAATAAGATAACTTTTAAGTGCAAGAAATCCTAGAGAATATCATTAAACTAAAAATTATCTTCCTCAGGTGAGATTGGAAGTGGCATTACTAACGGAACGCAATCTTCCGTAATAGAAGCGGGTGTGTCGGACTTAAGCGTAGCTAAATTCTCTGGATGGGGAGCACCGCTTAAGTTATTACGGAGAGTTACCGTGGCGTGCCGCCGGCGCCCACTATGCCGTCAGATGCACGGGCGTGAGTTGCACGAGTCAGTTAACGTCAGGACCACCACTACTGCTTACGCTTTGCACTAAACTGTGGGATTAGAATAACCACTACTCGGATTTTATTACCGGTAAACTTTTACAGTTGTTATAAATACACGATAGTTTTGAGTTGAGAGAGTTGACTTCTTCATTAAACGCGGTTTCAAAATGCTGTTTAATTTTTTTTTGTAGTGTATTTTTAAAATCTCTTAATTTTTTGTATGTTTGTAATTTATTGATTTAAAAACATAAGCGGGTTTCTTTGATACTTTGTAGGCAAGTTTTAATGAGGATTTATACTGTCATAGTGTCATTGTACATCTTAGTGTAAATAATAAATTAACATAAGACTTGAAAAAAAGTATTGCACATTAAAATGAAGGTACCGTCAGCAGGGCCGTGACTCAAAGTAAATAATGCAAAGAGATCTTAAAGTATGATAATGAAAACGAAAACTTCAGAGACAATTTACATATAAAAGACGCTTTTTTGCTTTAATAATAATATGACCTTGTTAAAAATAGTTCGATACTGTAATTTTTTTCAACAACCTTCGAAATACTAGTTAAGGTATATCTCTTATTTTGAAAAAAATACTTGTGCATCTGTAATCGTGTCGATACGAGCGCGGATAGTGTTTTTTTTTTAAATTCATGATACGAATAAATGTAAGCTACTATTTTTACACTAACTGATGGCCTAGAAAAACTAATTCCTAGTCGAAAACCCTTAATATTTTAATACCCATCCAATAATCTATAGACTTTAAAAACCAAAAGTATTAAAAACTTAGATGACTTGGGAAAGACTAGATCGCGTAAGCATGTTGGATAAAATATTTAATAGACTAACTTTCATAAAACATAACGATATCGACTTCTTTAAAGAATAGTAATCCTCTCAAAAATTTCAGTTGGCTAGAGGATATTTAAGAGGAGGATACTTAAATGAAACTGTAGTATTTCAGGGCACTTTATCTGTTTTTTTTTTCAAGTATTACTGAACTGAAAAGCCGTTGAGTGCTGAGTTCCAGCACCAAACTGGTTTTTAAACGGTTTTATTTAGCTCACCCCGTTTGTTTTATATTTATTATTCTTGTGTCAAATTTAGTCATTCAAATTTCACCCTCTTCCTGTCAACCGATTAATCTGAAATTTTGTATACACTTTGGATTTTGGTGACAATACAATTATGTTTATTCATTATCATTATGAATTCAAGATGGCCGCCGCTACAAAATGGCGGATAATTTATGTTTTATTAATCCCATCAATATGGGTATCAAATGAAAGGGCTCAATAAGCAGAATACTATAAAAAATTGAAATCCAAGATGGCGGCCGCTACAAAATGGCGGATAACGTAGTGTAGCGAAAATAAAAATAAAAGTCGTCACTGCTACATGTTAAAACGTATAATTTTGCTGTTATAAAAAAAAACTAATACAATTTTTTATAAAAAAAATTTAAAAGGATCAAAAAAAGGAATTAAATAATGGACGACATGTAATATAATTTTATGTAAAGCAGCGAAATGGGTTGTTCAGAATTGTATAAAATCTGTAATTTTGAAAATTAAAACAAGGTGAGAAAGGGGTTGCAACGCCTACTCAGCCCTAGGCGCGATCAAAATGTATACGAGTTTAAATATTACACCGGAAAAAATACATTGCGCGACCTTTTGACACGAATAGGGTTTAAATAAATTAAATGATTGTACAACAAAAAAAAAAAGAGAAACTATACTATTGCTAAAGATTTAAAAAAAGGATTAAAACAAAATTTGTTCCCTGAAGGTCCGGATCCTCGCTCGAAATCGGATCTTCGCTGTTGCTCCGGGTCTCAGGCGGCAAGCCTCGGAGCCAACCGCCAGTACGCGTCTCCCGACCCCTGGTCGGCCTTGAGTCGCGGCGCCGAAAGTATTTGGGTCACTAGATCTTAGCTAGGATAAAAGTCCTAGAACCGATTCTGAGCGAATCTATGGTGAGAAAAATACAGAAAAATTAACACCATGCTCCGAGAGAATCTTTTAAGCAGAAAAAATTTAAAATGTTTCAAATACATACCGGTTCTTGGTGAAATCACTGATAACCGACTATACAGTACAGCACTACAAAATTTATCTTTCTTAGGTCCTTTTTTACTTTATCAATTAAATTACGAAACGGAATAATATGTCTGTTATTTCCAAAGATTTGTCGTCCATCTGAGAAAAATTTTCCTCTGTCACATCCATGGAATCGTCATATTTTTAAATTTGAACCGAAGTAAGAAAAAGTAAATTGATTAGAAATGAGGTCGACTTACACGAACAGAATAGTTTTTATTCAGCCGAAAACAGCGTGATAATGCTGCAATACCCTCTTTCTAAGAAAAAAAGGACGTAAGTACGAGTGAGAAAGAAGAAAAAAAAAAACTGGATCAGGCAAAAACAAAAAAAACAGGCATCATATCTGAATCAAACGATATCGAAGTGCAACAAATACTGAATAAACACGGAGGCCACCATATCTAAACGTTATCCGCGCGAACTCGCGATATCTCAATTACATCTATGGAGAATATGAAAGAAAATAACGAACTCCTAAATCTAAATATATATTGTTCAGTTAGAGCCAAACTCTAACCTGCCACATCCTTACAATTAGTAAACTTTAGATCTAAGTAAAATTAACCTAACTTAACATAAGACTTAACTATTACCTATCAACTATAAGAAAAAACTTGGGAATCCCCAAAAATAAATAACGTGAACACGTAAAGTCCAACCTCTAGTTATAGAAACTAAGACAAGTTGAACAAAAAAAACTAAGTTTAAGAAAGAAAACCTAAATTAATTAAGTCAAAGAAGAACTCAAGACAGAACTTAAATCAGAGAACTCAAGTCATAAAACTCAAGTTTAAATTCAAATTTAAAATTAAATGTTGAATGTCACGCCATCTGTGTTAAACTAAAAGAAACAAAATAACCTTAGAACACAAGTTGACATAACACAGAAATAAACAGATGTCACTATTAACAGATAATCTATGAAGTTTTTAATCTAATCGAAAAACTATGCAAAGAAATATTCCAAAGAGGAAAAAGGATTAGAAAGCAAATGTCAATGTCAAAATGGAACAAAGAGAATTTAATCCAATTTATTTTAAGATATCTTTGATATGATATTGTCCGGAGTGGACTGAATCACAATCCTGTAGCAAATAGGTGGTCCTTGAAATGACTCTTATTACACGGCACTTAATAAAACGTGGAGCAAGCTTCCCAGAGAAAAAATCACCTCCAGAAGACTTGGAAAAATTCCTTCTCCATACAGTATCACCAACATTTAGAGTGACAGCTGATCGATTAGAATTATATGCACGAGAGTTACGGAGAAAAGCTAAAGAAAGATTATCAGCAACCTTTGCATAAACTTCGCTGAGAGAGGATAGGTTTGAAGCATGACGAGCCCGACTGTCTGCCAAATTAGAGCTTCGAGTCTGACTATTTACATGACTGCTATCCATAAGGACCTCTCTACCAAGCATAAGAAAGTTAGGCGTAAAACCAGTAGCTAGATTAACACAAGAATTGAGGTAAAGCTTCACTTTAGGTAACATTTTAGCCCAACTTCTTTGGTTTTCACCAACCAAAATACCTAAACATGTTATAACGCTTTGGTTGTATCGCTCAACCGTATTTGCTTGGGGTGTATAATATGGCGTAAAAGTAGGTGATTGAATATGGAAAGATCTGAGAAAATTAAGGAATTGATTACTACGAAAAACTGTAGCGTTGTCACAAAGAATAGTACGCGGAACCCCAAAATTAAAGAAAATTTCAGACTCTAACGCTTTTATAACAGAAAGAGCGTCAATCCTTTTCAGAGGAACTAACCAAACATATTTGGAAAAAACATCTACCATAGAAAGGATATATTTATAACCATAATAAGCGCAGGGCAACGGACCAATTATATCGATAGAAATCATCTGTAAGGGCAAGGAAACCTCTTTAGGGTAACACATCTGACCGCGAGGTTGTGTGTTCGAAATTTTATAGGCTTTACAAACCTCACATTGACTTAACGTCGAAGTAACGTCACGGAACATATTTGGCCAGTAGAACAACTCCCTAAGCTTTAGATACGTTTTAGTAACACCGGGATGTATCGAAGGAAATCTATTGTGAATTTCCCAAATAGCGTCAGGAACCTTTTCAGCTGGTAACACCACACGCCATGGTTCAGAAGATAAAGGACTAGAAACAGGCATGCGTCTCATAAGGATACCGTTATTTATAGCGTATGCTGGGAACATTTGTGGCGTATCTCGAGCACCTATATATATCTTCTTATACCAACGGTCATTAGTATGTTCAGGACCCTGGTCAAATGACACAGGATTAGCATGGATCCTGGAAAGAACATCGGGGACTATATGTTGCGAACCTTTACGATGCACAATATCAAAAGTATATTGGGAGATAATAGTAGCCCAACGAGCTAAACGACCAGATGGGTTGTTAAGAGAGAGGAGCCACTTAAGAGCCATATGGTCTGTTATGACAGAAAACTTCATACCATCTAAATAACATCGAAAATGTTTAATTGAATCCAAAACTGACAAGAGTTCACGCTCTGTAGTACTATAATTGCGTTCAGTTTGAGAGAATAAACGCGAATAATAGGCGATTGGATGTTCCACATCGTCTATCTTCTGTGTCAGTACCGAACCAAGACCAACAGCTGACGCATCACACTGCAGGATGAATGGCGAGAAATCAGGACATGCCATAACAGGCGTATCAATTAGCGACTCAAAGACTTCGCCGAGGCTAAGAGTCTCATCCTAAACGAGCAGTTCGGCTTCAGGACCGGACACTCTTGCATCCAACAGGCCCACCGCATCGTAGAGCACTTGAGCGCTGGCTTCCAGCGTGGAGCGATGACGGGTGTGTTGTTCTTCGACATAGCAAAGGCTTTCGACAAAGTCTGGCACAACGGCTTATTATATAAGCTGTACAAACTAGGAGTGCCAGACCGTCTCGTGCTCATCTTACGCGACTTTTTGTCGGATCGCACCTTCCGCTATCGCATCGGGAAGGCACTGTCTTCCCCCCACCCCATTAGAGTCGGAGTCCCTCAGGGCTCCGTCGTCTCTCCCTTTATCTTTACTCTGTTCACCAGTGACATCCCCAAGAGTAAGAAGGTTCAGTTAGCCCTTTTTGTGGACGACACGGCCATTTATTACACTGGCCGCAGTCACGACGCTATTTACAGCACCCTCCAAGCCTCAGCCAACGTCTTAGGCGCTTGGTTCCGGAAATGGAGAATCGAGGTGAACTCCGAAAAGAGCCAGGCAGTTCTTTTCTCTAAGCCGCATAAAAATAAGCCACCCGCGCTCAGCCCGATCACTATGTATGGTAAGCCTATCCCTTGGGAGAAGCAAGCCAAGTACTTAGGAGCCTTACTTGACAACCACCTGTCTTTCACGGCGCACATCAAAGCAGCTCGCGACCGAGCTGACTTTGCTATGGGTAGGCTTCATTTAATGATTTCGGCAAAAAGCAAGTTGTCACTCAAAGCAAACTTTGCAGAATCGGTTCTTACGTAGAGTCACGGGAGCCCCTTTTATGTCCGTAATGACCATCTACACGTAGACCCTAGAATGCCCACCGTCCTTCAGTTTATGAAACGTCTACCCGTTGCGTTTCTTCGATATCGCCATTAAACACCGTAATCCCCTGACCGCAGCGGCCACCCGTTACGAACCCTCGCGCTTTAGTACAGTACGCCGTCCTAGGCATACCCTCGTCATCCCGATGATGCTATCACCCTACTCCAGGAGAGTAGCAAAGAGACGGCGGTTTGTGTCTGAACTTTTTAAGAGTGCTAGCTCTTAAAAAATTCAGACACAAACCGCCGTCTTTCCGACCTCGCCGTCGAGGTCCGTCACGACGTCCCGGTCCTTGCCCTCCTCGACCCTCGCTCGAGCCAGCCCGCGATGCTGTGCCAGTAGTTTTAAATCAGCCCCTAAATAATGATATCATTCAGATCCAGCCTGTCCCCATGCAGTCCTCCCCCAGCGACGCCCTAAGCCAAGGCTCGTACCCCGCAAGGGATGCCCTTAGTGTGTAGTCGCTTAGTTTGAAAGTTTTTATGCCCTGGCTGGAGGCTTTACTCATAAGGCACCCACAGGATAGTCCGGTTAAGCAGACGACAACCTCCTAGGTTGAACTGCGAGATGCCATTCCCAAAAAAAAAAAAGCTCTTATGTATCTACGCCTGACTTCTTTCTCGTCTGTCCCATATTTGCATCAAATAAATGACAATTACTTTTTTATATAAATGTGCGAGCTTGTTGAAAACTATTCGCTGCAATTTACATTAAGTACTTTCGACTTACCTTAATTGCATGCAAATGTTAGAGAGAAAACTTTATCACTGTTGAAATGTTGATAGTTAGCTAACGAGCAGGGCAGGTAGGTACTCTTCTTTAGAAAAAAGTAGAATTTGCTCTTTGCTTTACTTTATCTTATCTGGAATCGACTAAAAATTTTACTGAAGGGTTACATAAAACTCCTAATTAACTCCAAATGTCAAGTATAAAAATACATTTTAAAGAAAGCAATTTTCAGTGCTTTTGCATGAAAAAAAATCAGTCAACGGCGATCTAAAAATTTCGTTACGTGTTGTTAAAGTAATTAAATTTTAGTATTCCATTAATTCGTTTAATGAACTTGCTATATTTCCGGGTCCACTGAAGTACTAGCTGCGTATTTACAAAACATTTCTGAAAGTTGAAAGAACGATGGAAGAAAGATTGCAGTTTTATTTTTTGTACTCAATTAAAATACAGCAGCAGCAATCTGTTGTATTAAGGTTTGGCAAATAATAATATGATGAAATTAATACTCAATTTTTGAACCTACATCTTTTACGTATTATTAAAATATACGTACCTACTACTGTCTTATGTAAATTCATTACTTCCGGTGTATTTATTCAAACAGAATACAGTAAGCACGAGGATGTATGTATAAATATATGTGTTATGATGCTCATATTCCGCAGCGTAAAATAAATTGTGACATATTTAATGGGGTGTAAATAATCATGGAGAATGCTTGACATACGACTGTTCTCGGGACTGTCATTTATGCCCAATGTGATGATGAGTGACTCGATCCTATCTGATAGTGTTTCTCATGTTATTTTCCTTAATCTTTTTTTTTAACCAAAACGTGCATTACCGTTGGTTTTGGTTTACCATTTATCATCACAATTATTAATCTTAACAAGTATATAAGTTCAGGGTCAGGTACATATTTTCCCAAGAAGAAAACTGTAGGCAGTCGAGGTCAATAAACAAAATCAAATAACTAATATTGGTATCCTATGTATGTAGAGTGGTAGTTTTGTTTTCAAGTGTATTTTGTAATTTCGCGTCATTCGAACGGTCGTTTTCGGCTGGCGAGCCGCCAACCTCTCCGGAACTTATTTATTTACGTATTTTAATAAATGTCGCCTGTTCCATTCTTTGTTGCTGTGAAAAATCTGAAAACACTGTAGGGACAAACATTTTAAAAACGAATAAAAAAGCTTTTTTACAGTTGGTAGAAATGAGAATTATAATTTCGAGTAAAGTAGCAAAGTTATGGAGTAATTTGTTTAATGGAATTACTGGTCTGAAATTATATTCAAGATAATTTACACTTATTAGCTAAGCGGTAAGTTTCCTCAGATTTCCATTTTAACAATTACACGGGACTTTTTGCTTTGTTAACCGCCACGGATAGAGCCTAAGCTTTCTTATAAAATTAAACAATAAAATAAATATACGACTGGAACTATTGTTTGAAACACGGCTTTCAGGTTGAATTATTATGTTATTAAAATAATAAATTGAGCATAATAATATCTCTGTAACGCAATATGAACACAATAACAAATGGTAGGACCCTTGGGCCGCGTTTAGAGATGAGTCGACGATAGCAAAACAAATGGCGATCTATGACAACACATTAATAATATCAACGGATATCATTATATCGTCGTTATATTAGGCCAATCACGAACATACATGCGCCAAGTTTTATGCTACGCTGTGTAAAAGTTTTATACATAAAGCCAGCATCTTGGACTATGCATTCGTAGGTGTAAACTACACCTTTGTATTATGTAAACAATGTTAATGTTTTTCTCAAAGTAAACCTGAATGCGAAAAATAATGTAAAAGTGGAATGATACATTCAGCAACACAATACACTGTGGTGCATGTAAAGTGCCTGCATAATAAATACGTCATGTAAGTGAGGTTCTCCTTTGGCACGCATCCCTATAACTAACAAGGAGAAGTAAGAAATGAAAAATCTAATAATTTCAAAGTTTTTCTTATATCAATAGATTTTTTCTCTTTTTTGGACAGAAACTACATACATGTCTTTGAGAACTTAAAATCCTAAGGGAACTAGAGTAAAAAAATCAATTTTGCAAAGATCAAAGGAGACTAAAAAAATCAAGTAAAATGTCAGCTGTTGTTATAAGTCGATTTAACAACGTTCGTCAAAAGTCGTTACGTTTTGATTTAACAGAGGGTTTACTGTTCAGCGACGTTTGCCTATGTCTGAGCTGGGCGGGGCTAGGATTATCCTTTTCCCCCGAATGTTTATAATGTGGCTTTTATATCGTATTTGATTCGCTATTTATTGAAAATAAAGTTGTTTGCTTAGCTAATCAAGTCCCGCGTGTCGTGCTTTCCAAAATAATCAATGATTAATCATACTCTGTATAGTTAATTGTGTTAATTCACAAGTGAGATTACAAACATTAGTAAATACTTTGTGTATTTTTAACGGGTGTATAAACTCCTTTAACCCGGTCATTACGATATATTTTCCTACGAGTGCTTTGTGTTTTCTAAGCTCTAAATCGGACGACGAGGTTTGCTACGCTAGCCTACGCACGGAGCTACAGCGTAGCACTGTGCTACGATCGCATCGCAGCTTATTCTCATTACTACTTTTTTGTACGCACGGCGACGCCAATCTAGCACAAACAAACAGACAAATTATTACAGACGGATTCATTGTATGGGAAATCTATGCAAAGCGAGGGTATGTAACACTCGAAATATAGTTTGATGTATATATTATCTTCGTGTGTATTTTATTTAAAAATAGATCTATTTTCACTCAAATTATTTTTAAAGATCATGGAACAAATTCGTCTGAAAAAAAATTCTGCGTCAAGTATAAAATAGCCAAACCCATGGAAATATAAAGCTCCATCATTTGTATGCAGCATAATTATGTTGTATCATGCACGTATAGTCTGCAATAATCAGACTACGTGTGTCGATGCGTCGTCGTGTGTGATTCTAGTCGGTTCGTGACTGTTCATAGGACCCGAGACTTACTGTCACAGGCATCACAGCTGTCTATCCTCAATCCATCTTGACGGCTGAAGTTTGAGTTGTTAGCATAGGTAGCTAAGTACTTAGTTACTCTGCTTACGTCTGAACGGTGCTCGGCATCGATATGGTGGATTGACGGGATTAAACTTTTTTAAGGATCAGAGACAGAAGTTTTAGTTGTTTCTGTACCTATACTTTTGTTCTTTTTCCACAGTTCTATTAAACAAACATAACATCACGCTTTGTAATCCTCCAAGGATTAGGTAGATTTCGCCAGTTATGTTTAAGTCCAATGTAAAAGGCCTGTTGCTATTAACTGGCTAAAAATCCAGACTCCGTGGCTGCTACTGAGAAATTCATAATGGATAAACCCAATAGTTCTGTATGGTGTCAGACGTAAAGAATAGCATCATCCCATATCTTCCTGTGGGTATCGTAAGAGGCGACTAAGGAACTTTCCAGAGAATGGACAGCAGCGTTCTCTGTGCTTTTGTAACAACCGTACTGCGATCGCTAACCCGCCTGGCAAGCGTGGCGATTATGGCAAAACCCCTCTTATGTACACTTGGGAGAGGCCTAAGTCCAGCAGTGGACGTCTTTCGGCTGAAATTATGAAACCCAATAGCAATTTGCCCGACCCAGGAATCGAACCCAGCACCTCATGCTCAGCAGTCACGATTGCGGCCACTAACACCAACGAGGTAGTCGAGTGAGTCGAGGTATGATAAACTCTATGGATTGGGAAACAAACGCTACTTGCTTGTGGCCTTCTATTGGCACTGGCATCTTATGGGTAGGAAGGTTTTTTTTTATTTTTTTGCGGGGGTTTTGTTCTTGACTCTAGTCTAGGTCAGAGATGACAGAGACAAAGTGGGCGATGGTACGAGCATACCAAGAAGAAGCCCTTTAACTTTGAAGAGATTAGGGCTGTAAGCGTTCGGAAATACAGACGCAGGCAGAGAACTCCACTCCTTTAATGTACCTCATTTACTCCTAAATAAGGTACATTCAAGTGTGGTATCATTTTACAGGCTAAATATATTATATTATTATTATTTTTATATTATTTTATTATTATTTTATTATATTTGTTGTTAGTAGTTTATGTAGGTATTTATGAATTTATCGTTATATTATATATGTATTTATCGTTATATTTTATTTGTAAATGTTTTATTACCATGTGTTAAGCTGCACCTACTATGTTTTCTCTCTGCATCACCCTAAGGTAGACTGGTAGAAAATGCCCAAGGCATTAAGTCCGCCTTTGTACAGTGATTTTTATACTTGTGCATAAAGTTTTAATAAATAAATAAATAAATAAATAAATATAAGGATAAGTCTATAATACCTAATCAACCTTAACACTTTTGCAACAAAATTAAGTAAGATTCCTAACAGTTTTCCTAATCTCGGTCAACGCACGGATTATTCTAATTTTAATGTTAATTCCATTAGCTCGGCTGCGTACGATGCAATGAAAATTTAATGTGTCCCCGAAACTAATTACAAACTCCGTTTTAATATTATTAGATGTAGTCATAGGCTTGAGCATACTTGAGATTTACAGACAGTTAAACAGCTCGGCGACACAGTGCTGGGTACCTAAACTAGGTACCTACGCTTGATATAATTATGATTGTACTTCGGTAAAACAACTTCATGTTCATGTTTCTACAGGGAGGGATATTCATGGGTAATTTTAAACAGAGCGTTTACGATTAAAATGCAAAGGTCAAATTGTATGGAACAGCATATATTCTTTCCATTCCACCCCGTAATTTTGAAGTTATCTTAATCATTAGTTATATCTACACTAATATTATAAAGAGGAAAGATTTGTATTTTTTAATTTTTGTATGTAAGGAATAAACTTAAAAACTACTGGACTAATTTGAAATTTTTTTTTGCCGTTTGAAAGCTACATTATCACTGTGTAACATAGACTATATTATATTTTCAAAAAAAATAGGTATCTTTACTAAAACTCGAATAATGTAACCCAAGGTGTAAAAAAATTACCTAAAGTATTCTTTACATCGCGTGCGCTGCGAAAACTATTGATGATGGAATAAAATAATGTACTACGACTTTGCAAAACACACAATTATTTACTAAAAGTGACGCGACCATATGTCTTACTATTATAGTTATGCCACAATAACTGTTCCTTTATTTTAAAAATATTATTGAAGTGCCGCCGCTACAAAATACTCTTTATTTGTATCTTGGTATTAATCTTTATCAAAATAAATTACTTCATACTTAAGACTGCTTCAATACCTTTATACGACTTTTTGAATTATTCAATTCGGACATTCCATTCGAAAGACACGAGTTTAAAAATGTAAGTATTAGAAAAAAGTGGCATGGTCGCCACTCACCCTGCTCAGCTAGCTAGCTCGGTAGCACCTTATGCGATGTAGGCGTCACTGAGGTACGGGCCGTCATCATCATCATTCTCTTGCCCTTATCCCAATGCATTTGGGGTCGACGCAGTCTTCTTCTTCCATAGTTCTCTATTACTTGTCATCTCATGGGATACCTCCTTTCTTGCCATATCACCCTTCACACAGTCCATCCATCATTTCTTTGGTCTTCTTCTACCCATCCACATTCATATTCAAAACTTTCCTCACGACATTTTCCTCACTCCTCCGCATCACATGCCCATATCACGACAACCAATTTCTCTGCCAATTAATCTGCTCTGGATCTCTGGTCCATCTTCACTAACAAGAACAAGGTACGGGCCGTACGGGAGGGGAATCCAATGTCAAGAAATGATTGTGTATTTGTGTATTGTGTGTATTACTATTTGTATTTTTTGTTAAATATCCGTGCGAAGCCGGGGCGGGCTGCTAGTTTTTTTATAAACGGTGAAAAATATTTTCATCTTAGTCTAATGCATCCGAGCTACAAACGTCCCGTTATTTTATTCATGATGTTAATATGGAACCTCTTTATTATCTTTAAAAAGTTTCTAAAAAAACCAACAGGCCATTTGCCTCAAAAATATCTAGAACGCTTTTAAATTTCGATTTTCATTATTATAAATTTTTAATTTCTTTAATAGGCTTCACGTCACGTTTTACAATGTAAAACGGCTTGTTAAATCTGAATAATTCACTCCATGTGTCAATATAAACTACTCTTTGATGTTTTCAATTTAATAAAAAATAAGCTAAAGCCATTTAAATGAAAAAAAAAAATTGGATGCCATTATTTTTTTTTTTTAATTTATATTTTTCTTTTCCTTAAAAGGCTTTACGTAATTTTTTACAACGAATCTCGGCCTTTATGAAAAAAATACTTTATTGCAACCTTTTTGTTCAACTGGAAACTTATTAGCAACGACTTTCGGCTTCTGTATTTGCTTCTGTGCTTGGTTTTATTTTAAAGCCATTAAACTTTGGTTCAAAAAGTAAATTCTGCCCTGTTCTATGTAGATAGCAATTAAAAGTCCAAATAAAAAAAACATATATTTTCCAGAACATACAGATTTGGTTTGTTAATAAATTAGCCATTTCAATGTTATAACACTTAAGGAAGTTCCTACACAACCGAGACATGTGTTGATATTGTCTTCTGCTTTATACTGTTTCGGCTCAAAACGCGTGGAGTTTTCAGCAAATCCTGAAAAATAAAACAGTCAACTTTACTCTGTCTCTGTATGGTGTCGGACGTAAAGAATAGCACCATCCCATATCCTCCCGTGGGTGTCGTAAGAGGCGACTAAGGGATTTGCCAGAGAATGGGCAGCAGCGTTCTCTGTGCTTTTGTAACAACCGTACTGCGATCGCCAACCCGCCTGCCAAGCGTGGCGATTATGGCAAAACCTCTCCAAAATGTTAATGTGGCGACACTTGGGGGAGGCCTATGTCCAGCAGTGGACGTCTTTTTGGCTGAAATGATGATGGTATCTATCTACTTACTTGAGGTATGTTATTTAGGCAAAAACTACTGTTCTTACTGTAATATCGAATATCAGACTGCCTAGTTTCTCGATTATACATTTAGCTAAAAATTAAAAGTTATTAAACGTTTTTTTAAGCATATTGCATACCGTTGGAAAGGGGACAAACTAGAGAACTTTTTAAAAGAAAAGGAAGCTTTTAGTTTTTTTTTATAGCACTTTATAGTTGAGTTTTAAGTTTATTTTTCATTTACAAAAACTTTACGAGTTTTCAAAAATGAAAGTAAATGTTAAAAAGCAAGTTATTTTGAATTTGATAGAATCATACAACAGTACACATCAATTTTTTTTTATCTGACTTAGAATGCAGAATTTTGGAATTTTCCAAAATTTAAATTAAAAAGTTGTTATAAAAAACCAGTGTGGCAAGGAATGAGTTATAAGGCGTGAAGAGATAGCAAATGACCTCTCCTTTCAGCCAATTCGATTTGCCAAACGATGCAACAAACACCGCGTATAATAAAAAAAAACTCCGTGCTTCGCCAGTTTAATATCAAATATCACGCCCTTGCGGCCAGATATATCGATATATTAATATCAGAAGAAAGTTTCTAAATAATGAACATTTTCAAATCAATTTAGCCACATAAATCTAAGGGATAAGGTACTGATTTTAGTCTGTATTACCGCGGATACTTCCAATAACAATTAACAATGGTGCCACTGGACCCGGCTGTTCATTACAAGCAACTGTTTGGCAGGTTCCCAATAGAACTCTAACGGCCTCTCATTCGTGTTTCCCCGTTAATTCCACACGTGTTTCCGGAACACTTGGGTGACTTTTGAATGGAAGATATTTTGCCGTTTTATTGCTACAAATATATATAATTTTCTTACTCTTAACAATTTGAAATGAGTACGTTGACATGAAATGAGAAAGCGCCTTAAGTTTGAATGCCACTTGCGCGTCACATAACGACAAAATCTGCCTGCCTAATGTAACAGTTACAAAGTTTTAACTTTAGTGAAGTTTTAAATTACTGTTAGGTTGTCAAAAATGGAAAAGCAATCACGAGATTTTGTTTTCAGCCTGCGCATCGGAGCAGCCAGCGCCGCTTCCATTTTCTAAGTATTTATGTAACATTCAAAACTGTCAATCGGACAAAACCATTTTTGACTGGTATCAGTCAAGAAGAAGAAAAAGAAAGTGAAGTGAAGTGAAATTTAAATAGCGTTTTCTCGAATAACAATATTTTGTTTGAAAACTCCTCAGTTATACTGTTTTGACTGTGACATCTACATTCTAACAACATCAAGAGCTAGGTATTCGTTTATGCTTAACTGCTATAACAGTCAGAAAGACCTGCGCTATGGAAGCCAACCGTTTTGTCAAAATGACTATCACTCTATCACTACTCGTACACAAGCCAGCTTTCATCAAAGTTTCGTCCGACTTCTGGACTATTCAGCTTAATATGCGGCATGAGAACGTGGATACTATAATAAAGCGCAGATGTGTTTTATGGAGGTAGTAAAGTTGCACTACCGTCCTACAGTGGCAACGACAAGTACTTGCGACCAGACGAAATATTAGCGTAAAGACGTCTATGGAAGCATATTCTTTAAAGCTGTGATAATTCACAAGAAGAGTCACGGTCTTTGTATAGCAGCAGGATATTTTGGGAAAAGATTTTTCGAGGATTTAACTCAGTCTCAACTGTACGTGGGGGTGCATTAATAGCCTTTAAGACTTGCGATTCTTCAATATACGTCCGATGCACTCCGTTTCTTGAACTAGGAGATATTCATGTCTAATAGTGGAAAATGTATTGTTTTATTTCTTTTGATTGCGGCTTCGCTAGCTTGAATATCAGAATATATCCCACGAGAATGTATGCAGCACCGAAATAAAAGTATATTCTATATAATATCCTATGTCGTTACTCAGGTCTTGGTATACACGGTCAAATTCACAAGCTAAGTGAATGAAGATGACTTTGATGTTACGGCTGTTTTGTAGTGAAGAAGTCTACAAAGAAATTTATGAAGGAATGTGTAATAAGTATACCATTTTAATTGTATTACCCATTGCTAAGCGTTGTGTTTACCAGGCAACCTGATCAATGTCGCTGTATAACGATATTATCATATACTTAACATATTATACCGCAATGTAAGCCTTTGGAAGTAATTGGTATACCTGATCATTAATATTAATTGTATTAACTATAACGTACAGGTAATAGTGCTGGGGTATGTAATATAGAATGTTGAGACAATCGAATTAGGGATGGCTACAATAGTAACTACGCGGAATGTTTAAGTCATTTACGTACAATATAATATTTAACAAATACTTTCTGCCAAGCTAGTCTGTCACAATACTGTCGTTATATGCCTTCCATAAATGTTCCCAGTACCAGCTGCTTTTTCAAGGTCATCGCTCCCCCTAGTCTCGCCCCATTCTTCCTATCGTACTTTTTTAAAAACTTTTAAACAAGTCTCAAGAGCAACATAAAGTGTAACGACCTCACACTGGCCGGTTGTGTGTGTCCCTATAATGATGTATATACAGCTTATCTCCCCTGCGATAAAGTTCAGGCTATCCCGGGATCCCAGACGAAGTTCGAAAGCAAACGCAAACTTACTTTAAACGCTTGTCGAAATTTCCGGGACATCAGGCTGTAAAGTATCGGGTTCGCAGCAGTAGAAAGGTATCCATTATAGCATAGATAGTTGACGATTTTCCACACCTGGAAAATATGGAAATATTTTAGAAATAATATAAGTTTTTAATACCCAATTTGGGCAGAATAAGTTTCTGAATAACTATTTTTTTCTTGTTAAAATTTACATTTTTATTGCTTGCCGTTGATGTGCAGTGAGATAAAGCATACAATGTTTATAAAGAGTTTTAATGATTTAGTTCTCGAGGGATGTGAAGCAGACTGCAACAATGATTGTTTGAATTTTAGTTGTTAGTTTGTTCTCTAGAGGTGAGCTAGATATTCATGAGTTGGTTTTGTGTCCAATTAAATTTTTTTGAAGGTAAACTGGAAATTACACACTTCAGAAGTACTTTCATGTATATTAAATTAATAAAAATTCTGAAAACACAACTCAGCCCAGTAAAGAGGCAAAAATTTGTGAAATTTTATTTCAAATCGTTCTAGAAAATATTAAATAGTTTAACTACAATAATGATCTTATGGAAGTTGTTTGAAGCATGCCTACGTGCTACGACAACCTCATTTCATCATTTCAGCCAAAAGACGTCCACTGCTGGACAGAGGCCTCCCCCAAGAAGGGGGGGTTTTGCCAAAATCGCCACGCTTGGCAGGCGGGTAGGCGATCGCAGCACGGTTGTCGCAAAAGCACAGACTACGCTGCTGCCCATTCTCTGGCAAGTCCCTTAGTCGCCTCTTACGATACCCACGGGAAGATATGGGATGGTGCTAATCCTTACGTCCGACACCATACAGACATTTATACAACCTCATTTATATAAAGCAGGGAAATGATTATGAATTGTCTCCTTAGTATTTAACGTTAAATGAATGATTATTGAAGTGTTAACCATTCTATGTCTATTAAACTTACATTATAATAATCCTCGTAGTCAAATTTTGGTAACACCATCATGATACGGAAAACACAATATGGCGTCCACGACAGAAAAAACAACGCAGCAACGGCCGCTGAAAAAATAACATAAATTACATTCTCAGTCTATTTTACATGATATTTTTAGGGTTCCGTACCCAAAGGGTCAAACGGGACCCGTCCGTCCGTCCGTCCGTCTGTCACTAGGCTGTATCTCATGAACCGTGATAGTTAGCCAGTTGAAATTTCTACAGATTATGTATTTCTGTTGATGCTACAACAACAAATACTAATAACAGAATAAAATAAATATTTAAGGGGGCTCCCATACAAAAAAGTGATTTTTTTGCTCGTTTTTATAAATAATGGTACGGAACCCTTCGTGCGCGAGTCCAACTCGCACTTGGCCGGTTTTTTTATTAATAATAATGTTTAAAAGTTATTATTATATTACATATACAGTACATTTTTTACAAACTACAAATAGATGTAAAATAAAAATAAAATTTGTACAAGTATCAGAATTACAGGGCGTCAAAACATTCGCCCACATCGCGGTCAACAGGAAAAGTGCCCAGAAGGCTGGCCGAATTACCACGTTGGATGGCAATGCTGATTCAAAAAAGCCAGCTGTCAACACGTGAAAAGTTGACCAACTGCTTGGCGATATCCCGAAACACAAGGTGGGCCCACTCGGGCCCCATGGCCCTAGTGTTTCAAACCCAAATGGCTCAAATACATAATTACCAATTAAATTATTGTATTTGCGCCGTTTAAGGTTTTCAGCACCAGCAGCAGCCGCCCCAGCGCAGCTCACCGTGCTAGGAAGATGGGATGCAGCAAGGGTGTCGACGCAAGTCGCATCCCACACGATATTTGAATTCCTTTCTTGTACACATTTTGTTGTCCGAATAAAGTTTAATTTAATTATTATGGTGATAAATATACTGATAAATAAATAATAGTTTAAAAAAACTAAAACATTGGCTTTAATAGAAAAGCAAACTAAAAAGTAGAAAATATTTTCGATAAATTTAAATTTTCTTAATTTAAATGTATCGAAAATTATTTTATACAATAATAGTATGAATAACAAAAAAAAAACATTGTAGAAAAGCGTGGGGCGCTTTCTAAGATATTTCCATAATGACTCTACTTTTACCAATATCTCTCATTAAAGTATTATAACAATTGACATAATGCACCCCGAGCTTTTCTACAATGATGTCAATCAATCTATTCTTAAAATTCTATAATTTAAATTTATCGAAAATTACTTTCTACTTTTTAGTTTGCTTTTCTATTTTTTAGTTCTGCTAACTACAATAGAGTTATTTTTTAAACTATGATTGATCTTTTCGATTTATTTTAAAACGATGATAATTTCATAACAACGAATAATCGGCTTTTTGGTTTATCATTTGTGAAAACAGGTTGACAAGTTGTTCTATGAATTATTTCGTAATCTAACCATTTCATCGAATGCATCCCTGTTACATTGGAGTTTTCCTGTTGAATTTGAGCAATCAAGTTCTTCTATCCGAATACCGTCCAAAGACCTTCTGCGGCTGAGAGCTACATAAACTTGTCCAGCGCCGAATAGTCGAGAACCTAGATATATGACTGCATGATCAACTGTGCAGCCTTGCATCCTGTGTACAGTTGATGCCGAACTCAGGATCAGTGCCAACATTCGTCTTTCAGCGGTACCATAGCAGCTATATTTTGGAGGGAACTGTATTGACATTAGTTTAACATGTATACAATTTGTTAGAAAATCGGAACGGACTGACGGTATAGCTGTATCATATACTTGGTCCCGTCGAAAATGTGGTCAGATGATCTCCGTGTTAAAATTTTTTAATCATTTGAATTTTTAAAACTTTTACAGAATTACAAAGTTTCATATTTTAGAATTAAAATTTTCTTCAAAATCGTAGAGTAGTAGCTTGTCTTCAAAATCAAACCATGCATGTCTCAATGCTACGGATATCGGATTTGAAAAATCGCTAATACTGAAGGTCCTGATCTGGATTATGGGACTAACTATTTAAATGATAGCATTGTCATCGGTCCTTGATAAGCGTACAAAATTTCAATTTAATTCGACGTTTTGAAGTGGGTCGAAATCACGTTCGAAGATTCCGTCACACACATGCATACATACCAAGCTAATAAAGCGTGTTAAAAAAGGTCTTCTTGTATCTTAGTAAGGTATGCTTATGCATCTTAATATTCACACGCTTGGGAGTATTTTTTTTTTGTACGTGTATTTGGACTGCCTCGTTGGTCTAGTCGCAAGCACAACTGCTGGTATGAATCCCAGGTGAGTTGACTGCTGTTATTTCTTCGTAAAGTGAATGCCTTGGTTTGATTCCCAGGTTGGTCAAAGTTTTGTTGGATTTTTCCATCAGGAACTTCTCAGTAGCAGCCACGAAGCCTGCACTTGTGCTCGGTTAATGGGTATAGGCTTGCCCCCTTACATCGGACTTAAATATAACTGCCGGAATGTGGGTGTTTATTTATTTAATCTTCATGTACAATAGTGGTACATAGGCGAACTTAATGCCACAAGGCATTCTCTACCGGTCAACCTTTGGGTTTAATACGACAACATTGTGGTAGGGGTACAAACAATTATTCACAAATAACTACTAGTTCTCAAATATTCATATTTTAACATAGATACTATGGGTGTTCTATTAGGTACACCTCAGCCTAACCTTAGATTAGATTATAAAAACTTTCCTTCATTTTGAAGTTAACCACACTTTGTCTCAATGATAAAACCTAAATGCAAACACATTTCTATTAATTCTATTGTCGCACTTAGTATATCGTGTTGCATCTCGCAAGGAAATGAGCTCGCTCACTTAAGAGTCCAACTTTAAGTACACAAGATACATAGTGCACATACTGCTTAGCAAAGTAATTAACACCACTTTCTGCAGGCATTTCCACAAACTTCCTTAATAAAATCAAAAACAGAGGTTCCAAAACGTTAGAGAAGACGTTTTCTTTATCTTATTGCTCTTCAAAAGAAACGATTCTAGATTGAAATATTATATACCTCTTTAAGAGCTGGTTCTAGGAACTTTAAGAGAAAACATGCGACACAATAAATTATTTTTTCTGGAGTCAAGTATATCCTTGGTTCTGGATTGTAATATAGCAAGAATTCTGTTATTAAAAATTACTTTAAGAGCTACGAATGAAAAGATCGTTAGAAAATATTTGTTTTATATATTTTAAGATTCTCTTATGATCTACTGATCGTGGTCCTTGTGGCCACGACATCACCCTCTTTAAAAGTAAGTTAAACAAGATTATTAAATAGTACTAACCGATCATTTTCACCGCCTTGTCCCTGTTCTGTTTCCCGACTACTGGACTGCTCCGCAATTTCTTCTGCGCCGACTTTAACTTTATTGTTATTTTAATGTATAATACCAAAATCGTCGTCATTGGTATTGCGAAGAAAATGAATATCTCTACTGCAACCACAGTGCTCACAGCTTTTGTCAACGTGTAGTAACAAAACACGTACTCCTTTCTCTCCAATAGATCTATGTAGAACACGTCGGGGATACAAAATCCAAGTGAGATGACCCATATAACGCCTACAATTTTGAAGACACGAGAATTCAATGTCAGCTTTTGCCGGAAAAAGGGTTTTGTCACTATGATGTAGCGTTCGATCGTAAATGCTGTGATGATGAGTAGGCTGCAGTTACTGAACACGTCCCAGAGGATGAAATGTACTCGACATCCTACTTCCCCCAGAGGATAGAAGTCTGGTACGAAGATGATGTAGATTTCGAGCGGGATGAAGAGAGCAGTGAGTAGGTCGGTGATGGCGAGGTTGGCGAGGTAGCAATTAGTGGGAGTGCGCATGGTGGGGTCGCGCGCGATCACTGCCAGTGTACACACGTTGCCAATCACACTCACCACCATCAAGATCCCCAGGATGATACTGATGATCATCTTGACAGTGTACGTGTCTCCTAAAACGTTGCCGTCATCGTAGAACGCCATCCCCACGGGCCCGAAGAAAGAAAATGAGTTGTTCTCGTAATCACTGTCGTTAATGAACGACATTTTTGTAATTTGTTTGTCTAAAATATCTTAAAACTACTTAAAATTATTATTAAATGTCTTTTGAATTAATAATCCTCCCTATTTTAATGCAATGGAGTGTCCGATATACCTATTGACTGTGTTCAGTGTCGCTCTGACTAGCGATAGGGAAGTACTGATAAAAAAATAAATTTCGCCAGGCCTTGACGCACCCTTATACAGTATGATGTTAAGAGATTTTTTTTATTTTATCTCTTACTGATAAGATTGAATCATTTAATTGAACAAATTGAAATGTAACAATTCTGTTATGCTTTATTATTCAGTGAGAAACTAAATGTAACCGCTCATTATGTAAAGCAATTGATATGCCACAAACGTTTATTTCTTCTTTCTGGTACAAATTAATCCCATTTCCAGAGATGAATAAACCGAGCTCATTTGTTACTCGGCTGACCGACCGTTTTGTCGACCTGGGAATCCAACCCAGTACCTCGTTAGCGGCTTTAACAGAATACATGAGCGGTTTCTCTTGTACAACTATAAATCGTGACTTACGACCACAGAGTACAAAATTACTTTGACTAAAAAGGTTGTTGAAAAAGGCGCTACTAAAACTCGCGAGGATTACAATGACTCTTTGGGTTTATTCCTGTCGTAAAGACGACACGTTTCATGCCAGTAACATCGTGTATTCAAGGCTTAACGTTGTCACTAGTATGACGTTAACCGCAGTCAACTTAGCCCGTGGCAATTAAGTAGAAGCCTCTCTTTAGTATTGGCTCGTTTGCTGGTATACTCGTAAGAGCAGTCCTTAGAAATACAAAGGCCCAGATACCGATAGGATAAGTTTCTTCAACGACTCAGTAACGAAATTGGATGTTTGCGATAGGTAGGTAGTGTAGATACCTATCGCAAGGTAATTTCCTTTCATTGTTTATTTGGTTTCTCTTAGAATGTTTGATATGCTTTGATATTTTTTTCTGTATTTGACATTCATTGTCAGTCACTATGAACAGTATTGTCTATAAAAAGATTTACCGAGCCGAAAATCTCAAGTCTGCTTTTCTATTAAAATTCTGCAAACTTGTTCATCAATATTATAGGTAATATGCTTCCAGATTTCAGCCTAGAAAAATGTTATAAAAACTTAAAGCTATGAGTAAAAAAGTAATTTCAATGTTTGTCCTAGATTGAATAGTAAACATAAAATATTTACTAGCCAATTTACTTTTTAGGTTTTCGCGTAAAATTAAGTTGTTTCTTATCAGCAACTTGAGCGTTACAGCAAAATATATTTTAGTTCTTAAGTTTCCACATGAAAGAAAATGTTTTTACATAATATTCGGCATTTCGTTTTTTTCAAGGTTAGTGAAGTTTAAAAAGTTGTTTCTAATTCCTTTAATTTCCTTTCGGTCCTGAGTCAGCGCTACTGACATTTTCTTCCCCGAATTGTCACCTCCAGTATTACGGCACGTTTACAGCGATGCAGAAAGGTGATAAAAGAAATATATCGGTGCCCTAAAACATTTCTTTATTGTTATTACGTTCGTCGATTACGTTGAGTCGATTTCGATCTTTACCGCCGCAGTACAAAAGACTGGTGAAGTGAATTAGATTTCACTTTATGGGAAATAACATTATATTTAAGTGGATATTTATTTTTGGAAAGTTAAGATCGGCGCTGCAGGAAAGAGGGGGTGTGTTTTCTACTGTGGAAGTACCTACTTATTGCGCCATTTTCTCTTTTACGGAGCCTTTGACATTGGGATATATTTTCTCGTCGAAACAACAGAGACAGACATTCCACAAGGGAATTAAGAGAGTGTAAAGGCTCCTTCAAAGAGGCGCGACACGAAGCGACAAAACCTACGTAGAACAATTTCTATGTAAACGCGCCCGACTGTGCACACAGGCGCGACGCGACGCGTTTCTGGGTTTTTTCGTGAGCGTATCGAAAAGCGTAGCTACGTAACAGTGTGTATGACGTAAATTAAAAATAGCCTTTTTATTTGCACAGAATCTTTGATTTATTTTGATTTTGAAAGTTATAGTAAGGCATAAAAATTATTATCCAAAAAGATTTAAGTCAATAAGACTACTCAATTTTAAGATATCGTCAGCAACACATTAGCATAGCCTTTATAGGCCAAAGTAGGTAACTATAATAATATATTCATTCTCTCGTTAGGCAGATGGATCAAGGGTTTGATTCAGAAAGCGGTACTCCTGGACACTATCGTAATACGTTACGTTAGGATCGAGTAATCCATTCGATGCCGCCCTGAGTCGCGGCGCGCCTGTGTGCGAGGCTTCGCGACGCGGCAACACTGCTATGCCGCGTCGCACTGTCGCGTCGCACCTGTTTGAAGGAGCCTTAAACATTTGGGAAGCGGATTCGGTAAAATGAGAGAGTAATTTATGAATCCTGTCCTGCGATATTTCGGGGAAGGCAAATTTTCCTGATGCATTATTCACGACGCATTGCATTATTATTCGACCGACTGTGCTATAATTAAACAGTCATTTTACAGAATAATATTTTCTGAAATTGAAATGTAATGGCCCTGAGTTCGATTACCAACCAGGCCATGCACAACAACCTAAAACGCAGTTCTCTACCTGATTAGATCCCCCAAAGCGCGTACATTTCTAGTTAAAAAAATAAGTAAGTACCTCATTCATATTCCAATAAAAAGCTACACCCTTGTTATAAAAGTAATTGCGTTGATCTAAACAAGCGGTCAAATTGCGGCAACCATATAGTGCAGACGCACGGTCACCCCTAATTGAAATTACAGCCTGTTGTAGAAAGTAGCGTCATAATACAGTAGCCGAGGGGTGGGGGGAGGGGAGGAAACTGATTTTTTCGTTTATATGTCTAGTTTTTGTCTGATGAAATGAAGAGCATTCATTGGCAAATTTTGTCTGTCTTTTGATGACGAAGTTATTTATTTATTTATTTATCTTACACACTATGTTGCATCGGCGCTTCCTCTACTTTGTATTCGTAGGTTATGGAGTTCCTCGCGCTCGTAAATGTCATCACTGAGCATTTCGATGTGTTGAAATAGAGTTTATTTTTATGACTCTACTCTACCACTCTATCTATGTCTTCCTGCAATCTCTCACAGTCCGACTCACCCTTAACCTCAAGCAGCAATTTGAGGTCATCTGCAAACAATAAACATAAACTATGTTTGACTACGTCTGGTAAGTCATTTATCATTAAAATAAATTCGAGAGGACCCACATTGCTGCCCTGGCTCACGCCTGACCTGGTGTAGTATGGTTCGGATTCGAACCCGTTGTAGTCAACGTACTGCTGTCGATCTTTCAAGTATCTGGCGAAGAACTGTAGTAGGTGCAGAGTACAGCCAATTTTTGCCAGTTGGTACCTATGCTGTTAATTTGGATCTAGTTTGGCAAAGATTTTTATTTTTCTGTCTGGATCACAGTCTAGTTCTTTGTTGGGCTAGCAAGAAAAATTATATTCGGTATCAAAAATTGACTTACGGCTATTTTTACATCAGACATTTTGAGACTTTTAAGTATATTTTTCTAAATTAAGTTTGTCATGTAAGAGGATATTCGAAGATGTGATAATTTTATAATAGGAGATTCACCTCATACAGTATCTGACTACGTCGTACTTAGACCTAATATGGTAAATGGGCCTTATTATGTCGAATGTCATAATCCTAATTTAATTCATGTCATCAAACTGCCTCGCCCACGCTTATATAATTAATCACAAATGACAGGAGAGTGTACCTGTGTACGTATTTGTATCTATTCATAGTTCTTAAGACGCACGCAGACTCAGGTAAGGGTCGATGACTTCATCCAAAGGATCATTTGATGCGTAAACAACCAATTTCGGGTGTAAGGTCGTAACAACGAAAATTAACCTCCTTTTGGACTCCGCACAGTTGGGTAAAAAGACAATGGGCTGATATTCCACTTACATCTGAGGATGTGTAAATCATGCTTGAGCCGAACTTAATCCAACCTTCGGAACAAATCCGCCATTATAGGAGGGTAACGATATTGGATACTAAATTGGTGATTGACCCAATTGTCACCAAAATTGGGTCAATAATTATCTCCTTTTTGAAGGTTTTTAAGTCATTTCAATGTGTAATGTACAGACTTTACGCTGTATGTATCTTAATTAGATACCTTCTTATATATAGTACTTGTGAAGGCTTGTCTGTGGGTTCATAGGTAAAAAAACTCCCTTTGTAAGCTAAGAAAATAATGAGAAATAAATGTTTTGGAAAACTAGGCTAATAAGTAGGTACCTAAATGTTTTTGTAACAGAACAGGTGACTGTCTCGTAAGTTCATCATTTCAAGATAATAAATTATAAATAAAGACGACTGTAGTTATGCAAAACACAGTCTTATTGCAATAACATTGCGTGATTCACACGCGTGATAACGAAATAAAAACTTCAAATGACCAAATGTTTTCAAGGTCAATAATTAAATAAATATGGGGAGATAAGAAAACTGTTGTTGATCGAATGTATCTGTTGTGTATCCGATCAATTGCGTCAGCGGAATGTAGAGTTAGCAGACGGGGAACTTATTGTTGAACATTACACTTTGGCGGCTCTATTTAAAGATATTAAAGAAAACCTTAAGTTACAAGAAAGTAGTTAAATGCGACCTGAGTGTATACAAACGCGATAAACATGTACATTATTGTGCATATTTGCCAAGGCCTTCCTAAGCTCATTCATCAAGGGCTTATGATTTAGTTTATAAAAAAGGACTTCACAAAAAACAATATATTATTTTGGTGTTATTTATTGTATTCTGTCTACAGGAAACAGATGGGCATCATTTATTAAAAATCTAAGAATTAATTCTAAAAGTCTTGATAACCATTACCACTGCGAATTATAAATAAAATAAATAATATTACTGGTATCACATTTCCCTCACATCTCGTATATATAATACACGTACACCCTTCGATCTAAAAACTAATGGAATTGGATCAAACGGGAATGGTTTGATTATTCAGTCTTCTCTGGGTTAATAATAGCTGCTAATTTCTTGTCCTCTTGGTGCACTTCTTGGTCATCCCAGCCCCAAACTGCGTGGCTGCCGTCGCCGGTTCTCTTCACGCGTTTTTGGATGACGTCAGTAGACACCGTCTTGAGGTCGTATGCCCATCCGATAGCGGCCATGGTATCAATGAAAAGTTTAGTGATGTTGAGGGAATAGTCTCCGAGTTCAGCGGTCTTGTAGTCCCAGGGGAAGGTGTGATGGTAGTTGTGGAAACCTTCGCCGAGGACGACGAGGGAGACAGGTTTGGTTTCCACGGGGTTGATGTTCTTGTCGTAAGGCTTGTCGCCCCACAGGTGGGCGGCGGAGTTCACCAACCAGGTCACGTTCAGCACGTACACGTAACGGAAGATTGAGCAAACGAAGTACGCGTTCCACAGAGATTCGCCCCACAGCGTGGGGATGTAGCTCGGCAGTATGAAGCAGACCAGGGGCATGAGGATCAGGTAGTGTCTGCAAATGAAATGGTCATGTTAGTAATAGAAGGATACAGTGTTTAAAAGGTAAGTACATACACATATTTAGATAATGTACTCGTTATGTTCCTACATAACGGGAAACATTTTTTTTTTGGGTGCGGTTTTCGAATATTTAAATATTAATTTATTATTATATAATTTAAAGATAATAGAATTGGCCCATAAAATGTTTGTCACACGTAAGCAGTACATTTTTATTTTGATAGGCAATTTTTTTAGACATTGTTGGCTCGAGCTTGTTTGAACCCATAGAAACACAAAAAAAAAACGTTATTCTTTTAGGGTAGCGATGTAATACTGACTGGAGATTAATATATTGAACGTACCTATTTGGGAGCAATATGTTTCGAACATCAGACGTCGTTTTCCGTCGTGTGAATACAAATCAAATCTGAACACATGTTCCCCTTCATGTTAATCTTTCTAACATAAAGTATACGAACTTACTTTTTCTGGAAGCGCAGAATGGGATCACTCTTGAGGTCAGACAGGTCGATGGTGTGTCCCTTTGCCTTGATCTGCGGATGTTTCCTGACCAGCAGCCAGCCCACGTGAGCGAAGAAGAACCCTCTTGTTGCATTATGAGGATCAGCATCAGTTTCCGAGTATTTATGATGCATGCGATGGTCACGTGCCCAGTCGATTACGGCATCCTGGAAAGGAAATAAGAAGTTGAGAGGAAGTTCATTAGGAAATAAGGATTTAAAGTCATATAAATGTATGCACAGTGGTTTCAGTTCAAAACCCAAATGGTTTGGAAACTGGAGCCGAATGGCATGATATCTCTACGACCTATGTGCTAAAATCTTCAAACTAGAACTGTCAATGTTATGATTTAATTATACTCAGTAATACGAGTACTATTTAAGCAAAATGTTAATATCCTACAATGTCAGCAACAGTTCAACCAACTTCATTCAACAATTGGTTGGCAAATGTTTGAAGCAAGAAGTCGTCAACCTATTGCTAGTACTGCAGTACCCTTATCAGTCGATACGATGCGAATTATTTGTTATTTTATTATATTTCTACACCTGTCTCATTAATAATTGACTAATCATTGTTTGCCAACTTTGACGCATTACAATTAACGAATATTATCAAAATAATCTGTGTAATCTCTAAGTATTACTACCAGATTTTTATGACAAGGAAAATAAAATAACAGCTGGGTTTTTTAAGGTATTTTTGCGATAAAGTACTAAGTAACGTAATTATAAATAAGTACAAGATTAGGTATCAGTCAATCAACAGCTCATCGCAGTCACCAGCTGGATATAATTAATTTGTTTTTATTTTGTTCTCTCATAACTTCTTAAAGCCTAAACCTAGAAGGCATTCCAGCATAAACGGATATATCATAAAAATCATGGCAACGCATATCAAAACTAAAATGTAACATTATTTGTATCTTCATCTAAGAGCCAATTCACGTAATTCATAAACTAATTTCATTAGTTCCACTCACGTTACAATCATGCATATTTAATGTTTATATAATAAATAAGAATTATATATTCCATAACTATTATGTACGACATATTACTGAAGATAAAACATTGTTTATTATAGAAAGTATTGATCACGCAGATCATTACCTACCACTGATAACGTAATTACAGTCAGAGGGTAATCGATGATATTGGTGTTAAAAGGTGATTTTGATAAAGCTAGTTTCTCACGCGTGATAAGCACATGCATGGGTTGATAGACAGCTTACGTTCACGTGGTTAAGGTATGGTCGTATCTCTATTTTTTGTTGTATATAAAGTGCACTAAGTTTTCAACACTTTGCCTGAATTTCTGCTGCTAAAATCATGGCATGCGCAGAAGCAAAGCTCTATTGACAATCTAGAAGAGATTGGTAAATCACAATCCCTTAATTGATAAGATTGCCAAAAAATACCTGTATGAGTATTAATAATGGTCTTAAAAAAAAAAAAAAAAAGTTAACCAAGCCATAAATTCTGGATATTGGATAGTGAAAGATGGGCTATGAAAGTCTCGTCAATATACCCGGGTATCTTATGTCATTCTATTTTTGGACCTTTTGAAACGTTATCGCTGAAGGTGACTTTTAATATCATTCATCAAGTAATTTTCCTGCTTTCCTAGAAAATCGTAGTATGACGTCTAAACTACGCAAGGCGTTATCATTCACGCACACAATTTCTATGCGTTTTAACCTTAATGAACTTTACACTGGGTGCACGTGCTTCGAAGATAGCTGGGAAATTATTCCAAGACACGTGTCTTTTCATGAGACAAATGCCCTTGCTGGGCCTTTTAAAATCGAAAGTCAAAAACCTTCATATAAAAGTTATGCCCTTTTCTCTAAAAATTCAGTTGTGTTAATCAATATATCTTTAAACATTGTCTAAAACTAATTCTTTTGTTGGGTTTAATCTTCTTTCATAAATAAGTGGAATTTTATCTCATTATTTTCTTTTAAATGACATACATCACATATTCTTATTGGCTCGTAGGAAAGTTTTACATTCTCTATTGTTTAACTTTTGAATATCAATAGAGATAGAATTAAAACCAAGAAACCATATCATTCCTTTTTGTGACCCTTCATCATCTTCCTGTAATTGTGCTATGTTACTTGGGGTCGGCGTTTTTTCTTCCTTTGTCAATCCTCAAGCAATCATTTACACCTTTTTCTTTCATATCCCTCACACAATCCATCCACCGTTTTCTTGGTCTTCCTCTCCCTCTCCATCCATTTAGGTTTTTTTTTAGCATATAATTAAAACTTACTTGGAAGGCCAAGGTGTTGAAGAGAGTGAGAAGAAGCCTGAGTGGCACACGCGCTTTGTATGACTTGTGAGCCCATAGCCTGTGCGCACCGGCGGTGATGCCCAGGCCTGAGCATATATACAAGAAAATAGCTGGAAGCAAACAGAAAAAAGAAACATTAATTACGTCAAGCACAGTTTTAAGCTTTCTTGGTTTGTAACTAACTAAGGTTTATAACTAACTAAAACTAAAATTAAAAGTAGCCTTCTTTTACTCCGCTTACTTAAACATCATATACCTGCCAGTAAAAGGCTCGTCAAAATCGGTCCAGCCATTTCGGAGATTAGCAGAAACAAACAGACAAAATAAAAAGCTGTTATTTTGAAATTACAAACAGATAATTCAATGTTATTATTTGTATAGATAACTTTATTTATATTAATCTGCGCTAACATATTACTGATATTTTTTATGAACAATACACAACAAGCTCGACAGCGACATTATCATTAGATTTTCCTATTACAGTGGAAAATTTGGTGCCGCCATGACAGATAGGCTTCTTAGTATTTATTTTCACATCTCATTAATTTACTAGGAATTTATTTGATGTACCTAAAGCCGTGTAAAGAGAACAATATAATTAATTTCATGGAAGTCTCTGAAACTGTTATATTTGTTCGAGACCATAATTAATTCGTAACTTCTATAGAAATCGACATGTATTCAGACCAGAAATCGAAACCGAGCGTTTGTGAATAGGGGGACCTGGAATTTAATTCTGATGAGTGTTTACGCATAGCATTTGTTTATGCCTCAAATATTTCTAGGTACTATTTGTTCATGCAAGCATTTGTCGTTGGAAGTTACGTAAGTAAAATATACTTTTAAAAATTCTCAGAAACCCAAAATAAAGTAGATCTATTTTATTTTTTGTTTTAGAGTACCTATCCTAAATACCGAGCTAAAAATACAGCTATAATGTCAGCATATGTATTCATTGAAACCTGATTTCTATTATTCATTTAACATTATTATATAACATTTGCTGTGGTAACAACAGCAGCATAAAATTGTAATTATACGTTTATTTAACTAAGTATATTTTTCATATCTATTCTCCATTTCCAAGGCATGTTTAGAAGCTGCGCCCGCGACTTCGCTGGCGTGGAAATTTAGATGTGTTTTTAGAGTTTTTTGTTATATTTAAACCTTCCTATTAATGAAAACCGCATCAAAATCCATTGCGTTGTTTAAAAGATCTAAGCGTACAGATAGCAGGATGCGACTTTGTTTTATACAATGTAGAGTATAATAGCAAAATTCGCTTGCAAAAACTAGTGCAACTAGTTAAAATTGCCGTTTAGTAAGACGGAAATTAAAATGATGCTATTATATAATTATACAACTTTTGTGTAAATTAAAACTTTTTTACAATCAATCCAGCCAGATATTCACATGGATAACGTAGCCGAAAAGCGTGTTTTAATTATTATTTGATGTATCCTCAATGTTAAAAGGTTTAACAAGTATCGTTATTAACAAGAAGTTATACTGACAGTGTTTTACGAAAATAAGAGAAGGCGGAAGATGATTGGTTAGTTATCGTTTTAACAGATTGGTCAGTATTATCTCAAGATCGAGTAGAGTTATATAGAAGGAAGGAAAAAGATAAGGAGGTCTTTGCCCTGCTACGGACCCATATAAATAAACAAATGAATGTCATACTGTAAAAGAGTGATGTTATAAAAAAAAATGTTCATGCTGAAAAATAAAACAAAAGAAACTCACCAAAGAAACATGTCGTCCACATGGCTTTTGTTAGGAATAGGTAGGCACCGTATACTCCTCCTATATGGAGGAGCCCCATAAGGATGACGTTTCGCCATACTATCTTCCACACCCTTTTCTCGGCCGATGGCGGTACGATGACTGGAGCATCTGTGTCCCCATTCACAGCATCTGTTTCGTAGAGGACCCAGGAGCCACCAGTTTGCCCTTGAGGAGGCATTTTATCTGCAATAAAAGAAAAGAATATTTGTAAAAGTTGATTAAAAGTTAAATCTACGCTAATCGACTACTGATTTCTAGACGAATAAAACGGTATGTTCAACGCTCTCACCTTTCATTTTAACAAATAAACATCAAATCGATACCGGTAATTAACTGCGAACTAAACCAAAGGTCACAAAAATTAACAAACATCACATAATACACGCCAAATAAATGTTAATCGGTACTTCCACGGCACATTCGAATTTGTTAATGAAAGGGCGCCATATTTATGTAGAAATTCTAAATTGTTATCTTTTAATAGGTGTAGGTAATCTCTAAGATAAGATTCAGATAATTTAATTGTAGAACGTCACAATATTTTAAATAGTGCTCGTATACAGTGGAAACTTTACAGAACTGAAAGTTCAGGAGTTACAGCTAAGATTCGATACCGAGATTCACGAAATTTGTGCAAGATAAAAGTGTACCAAATCCGACCAGTCAAGTTGGTAATATAATGCGGGCTACACAAGTTTTAGCTTTTCTTCCTTGGTTAACTTACGTCGTTTATGCAGATTTATAGTGTTGGCGCCGGTTAAGACGTCTGGGGTGGATGAGTTTACTTTCACAAGTGCACGGTGGTGCATAGTGTCGATCTATTTATTGGTCTCGTGACAAGTTACACTACTTATCTATCACGTTACAAAACATAATATTTTCCATAAAATTCTAAGTAACCACGTTAAAACCCTGTAACAGCATCATTATGTTGTGCTACTTTATAAATGGAGAGCAGCGGTGGCCCAGTGGTGGCAGCCCCGAGTTACGAGCAGTAAGCCGTGCGCATTACTTTGTGTAATTTATTTCATCACCGCTGCCCTAAAAAATGGTGAAGGGAAACATCGTGAGGAACTATAAATTCGAAAACATGTGACATCTAACAACCCGCACTGGGCCCGCATAGTGGATTACAGCCCACTCCCTCTCATAGAGAGGAGGCCTGTGTCCTAGCAGTGGGAACATTATAGGCTGATGATGATGATGACTTTATAAATGACGGTGTACCTAAGGAGTAGGGTCCTTACGACTGAGATGAATAAACTGACTATTGGTTTTGGTTTATTTGTTTTCACTTTACCATTTACTACACATTATTACGGGTATATTCCCACCTATTTCTGAACCAATGCTTCAGGTGCGTTCAATGAGTCATTTGATGTTTCAGTGCAAATTTTGAATGATTAGGAATCTGATTATGATGGATAATTAATATAAAAAGGTATTAAGAATGATAAAATCAAAAGAAATATGTGCAGGCGGTCGCGAAGTATCAGTCACGTAGACTGATACTTCGCGACCACCTGCCAATATTTCGCACACAAAGAATTATTCTTTGAAAATTAAGACATTAAACAAGCATTCACAAAAAGGGCAAGTATTGGAAAAATAATAGGTAAGTATGGTAATACTGTATAAGAATGTTCTAAAAAAATCCCCTATTTTGAGGATGCAACACGACATGCTAGTCCGTTACTTAGGGTTTTTTCTGAGTTAAAAAAGGGTCTGAAGTAGGTACTTTAGTTACCTATACTTACTTTAAGAAGTAAGCGTTGACAACAAACTTTCAGGGCAAAACGATAAAGTTCTGTAATGTTTTTCAAATTTTTGGATTAAATCAGCGAAATGGCGATTAAAGTTACTTCTAACCTGCTGTCCGTATTTTATCCTGGCTCAAAATTTCCTTATAAACCGGTAGCTATATTAAACACGTCACAAAAGAGACACAATACAGAATTAACACCAATCCTAATGCGATAACAATAAATTATCACATAAAAACAATGATTTTCATTCTATTCCAAAAATACTGAATACACGTGCGTCCATTTGTTTTATTATTTTAGTAACATTCACGTTTCTTTAACTTAACTTTTACAAAGCATGCGAGGGTTGCAAAACTAAGACATTGTCTAGTAAAAGTGGATAAAAAAAACCTATAATTAGATCAGGGAAATCACTCTAGCAAGACCTACAAAGCTTTCAAAGTTACAATGTGCATAACTGATTATTGGTTTTCTTCCTAACGCGAAAGACGCTTTTTAGGCAAAATAACCATTTTCGGAGGAAGCCAGAGGCACAACTAGTTACAAAATAAGAGTCACTGCACAGTGGTGTCCATAATTTTTAATGTTAAAATTGCGAAAAATGGAAAAGCGCTGAAAATGGGGTAGCGTCAGATGCGTTTTATTTTAACATGTCACCCCACTGAACGTTTTAAGTTCCACTTTGGAAAGTTATAGGGAATTCAGCACTTAAGGTAACCGAAAACCGGTAAACCGGGTCGTGATAAAAGAAACCTGGGGGTAAGGTAATAATCAAAATTTATCTTTTAACAAATACTTATTTCTTCAGGTACTTACCTAGACTATTTTAATGGAGCGTAATGCTAAACGTCAGCGTAAGCTCTATGCAAGATGTTAGATGTGTTTCGCTTAAATACAGTTTTTTTTTGTTTATGTACCATAAAGGTTTTTTTTTATTAAGTTAAATTTTTCTTCTCAAGCATCTCGAGCAAGAGAGAGAACTCACATAAAATGTAGGTAAGTCTGGTGACAAAGAAAACCCTTACAATTGCAAGGTTAGCGAGAATGCTGTGAAGAATAACTGAAAGCTAGTTGAAAGTGAGCTGACGACGCTCTTTATACAGGTCGAGTGCAAACCAACGAATGCAAATACTTATTGAATGTTCGTATCTGCAGGGGAATAGAAAACATTTCAAATGTCTGTTTTACATTTAATTGGTAACGACTATAAGACTGTCCTTTTAGATTTTTTAGTTTACAGGACTTTGTTAATTTTTCGTTCATTTTCCTAAATATGAATACTGTAGATTAGTGTCGTTTTGGAATCTAATTTATTGTATCAATTGTTCAGTTCGAGAACAAAGAAAGAAAGAGGTAGATTTAGGTACAAATCATCAATAAAATATACCATAGTTGTACAACTACTACTACCTATACTGTAAATTATACTTGTCGGATTGAGAACCTCCTCCTTTTTTTCGTCGGTTAAAAAATAACCCATTATTTAGCAATCGACGAAACGTGTCAAAGGAAATAAGTGGTTTGACAATTTCGTATTCAAAATAATGATAAAACTGAAAAAACTGTTCATTTACTTCGTAAATATTCTTATTTTTACAACAAAAACAACGCAATTGTTGCGATTAGATAGATGCTGTTTCACAGATAAATGATGATATTGAATCGTTTGCTTATTGCTAGTGTTTATCCTACTACCTACTTAGGCATAATTAGGCAGTTTCCTACGGCTAGAAGATGGCGATATTTTTTTTTCTTCTACCCGAAATTGAAAGAAAGAAATGTTCATCGCAATACGAATTATTTATTTTTTAAATGAATCGTATCACGGAACTCTAACTAAAGTTGGACAACTGCCCTTAGTAAAGACCCATGGTCCAACTAGTTGTACAGAGCAATTGGACAGTGGTCCAACTGCTCTATATCTATCTAGTATTTATCTATCTAAATCTATCTAGTTGTAGTATATATCTATCTATATCCATCTATATCTAACTAGGACTTCGCCTGCGACTTTGTCCGCGTAAATTGTTATATTATATAGCCTACGTTACTCGGTAAAGATGTAGCTTTCTAATGGTGAAAGAATTTTTCAAATCGGTCGAGTAGTTTTCGAGTTACATCTTAACAAACAAACAATCAAATCTTTCCTTTTTATAATTATAATATTAGTTTAGACGAATCTTTCAGACATTATTGCTGAAATTCTTTAGAAAGATCAGGTGCGTAGGAGGTACTAGCAACCAGCGTGTTTGTATGAACATGGATGTAGCAAAAGCAGTATGTGAGGATCGTAGCACTAAATGATGTTCTCGTACTACCTACACACATGGCCATAAATTTATATATGTACGAATCATCCAAAGTTTGAGCTGGTTTCGTTACTAAAGTATTCATGAAAGTCTTCACAAAACTTCGACTTAAACGAAAAGAATCTGCGGCATACATACGAAGTTTTGTCTTCAAAAGCCACTAAAATGGTACAAACAAAGAATAGTGCTGCATCTTCGAACTGTTGCTGTTCTTACTTCACAGTTTACAGTGCTGCGATCCCAGTTTCAGTCTTTCAGTTTAATGTTTCACTTAAAAACTTTATCCAATTCACAAAGTTCTAGACCTTAACTTTTTAAAGTTAGGATTTCCGAGCCAAGAGTTGCATATTTGTATAGATAAATGGATAATAAAATATTCATTTTAAACCTTGCTGGCATGGTTTCATGGGACACCTGTTCTAGTTGAACATAGAGCATACCTACACGTGTGGAGTTACCGTTAGTGGTTGAATTCCAAAGTCATTTATAAGCAGGGTCGGATTAACCCTTAGGCAGATTAGACAACTCCCCAGGGGCCCTGCATCGGGTAGAAACACCGAGCGCGCAGAAAATGAATTGAAAAATTTTCATATGAAAAACTGGAAAATTTGTATCCTCAATAACAAACGATATGTGTTATCAAATTAGTAGTAGCAAAATTAGTAAATACCAACGTAATGAACTGTAGCGTAGGATCACTCTTAAACTAAAATATTTTCAAGTCTTAAAATAGGCCCCTCAGTATTCGTACTATCACTACTAACTTACACATTTTCTTAAAACGAGCGCGCGCGGTTAATTCTTTGGACTCAGTGAATAATCCTTTTTCACAAAGGCTCCTTTTTTCTGCCTATGGATTGGCACTCCTATTGGATTTTCTCATCATCGACCGCTATAGACACAGGCCTGAGGATTTAATAGGCTATTTTGACAATACACAAGGTTCCCAAAAAATCATGTAGACATTTTGATCTCAAATTACTTATTAGAATGTATTCAGGCGAGGCAAGATGTAAAATTTTTCGAGTTCGCTTGCTCAAGCAGCCGGCTTTCTTTTGAATCTAACTTTGTCTATAAGTTGCCTAAGTAACTCCGGTTGGTCGAAACAATGGCTAATGCGGCCCTGTATATAAGCATTTTTTTTCTTTTTTTTTTGTGGAAACAATTATGAAATCACGATCCAAAAAGTAAATTGCAGCACGTGTCTCGACGCGTTTGTGCCTCTCTCCGTAATCCCAGTTAAGCCTTAAGCTCGACATCCAATCACACGTGAAGGTGCGTTTACATTAGGTAAGTAGAGCAACTGCTGTGGCAAAATCGACTGGAAATGACTACACTGGTCCAAAAACCTGACTTGTATTAATGTTTCTAAGGGTAATATTAAAGAAAGGTATTTAAACGCAATCAAGACTGTCGATATTCTACAAAAAATGGTGGCCCTGACAGCTCTTGGACTACATGTGCTACCGTCTGGTGCACGACGACTAGGTACTCTATCTAATGAAGATTATTTAAACAGGTACATGATAGAGAACTAAATTGTCAACAATCGACGTTTTATCCGGCGTCGATACTATGGATTCTAATACCTAAATATATATTTTTTATATTGCTTCTTGAAAGAAGCAAGAGATTGCTTGATATAGCTATTTTTGACCAGTCCATCGATGTTTCGGTAGTTTCCAAGGAATGCTATGGAATTACTACACTACTTAGGCCTTATAGATTCCTAGATCCTTGGTAACTTTTTATTTCGTTCTACATTTTGTAGTAAGCAACTACTTATTGTCAGGCCTACGATGTCCTCCCATACTTTAGTACTAATGCTGTAACAGAAATATTGTAAAACCAAATGATTTTAAAAGAGTAACCATGGAGTTTCTTGCCGGTTCTTCTCCATAGGAAACGACCAACCCGAACCGAGCACCTTTTTGCCGACGTTTTATAAGTGCCCCTGTAGGCCTATGTAAAATAAAAATATTTTGATTTTTGATTTTGACTTTCAGTCAACGTCAATGGTATATCGTCGAATACGATCTTGCTAACAGTAGGTATTACCATTTTATCGTGTGGTGCTTGTCCTAATGTTTGTTCATAACAGTAACTGATGGATGCTACAGAGGGCGCCAAACTAGTGACTCAGTTCTGGGCCAACACAATTTAGATTGCCATCAACACGCTAGGAAGAAGAATACTTGCCATTTAAATGCATAGTGGTAATGATAAAATTAATGTTAGGAGCAAAACGATATGAATTTTCCGCTGAAATATTTTCGCAAGTTTGGGCATTTATTCCACTGCTAGAATACCTAAAATGGCTTTTTTTAAATTGCTATACCATATTATATCAAATGCATACGTGGGTGTGATTTGGCTTGTCTTTCTTTGGTTCAGTAACGTGTTTCTTTTAAGATATTAAATGGAGCAGAGTGAATAAGGCCAGTTTAAATTCCGGGAACGGCACCGTCCCTATAAGATATATATCATAGAGAGAAAGGAGCGCCTAAAAGTCTATCTACTGAGCGATGCTTGTGCATAATTTTGCGTGCTGATAAAACTGATAATTAGTTTAGTCTATTTAGGTAGGAAATTTGATCAGTTATTTTAGGTTTTATATATAATGTTTATGTTTAAAGTTAAACGAGACATAAAATCAAACAAACAATTTATGCATGTCAACTGAAAACAATCATAGTACTTGATTTGAGCATGTTATGACGATATCTGATGATACGCACGCAATCATTACATACTGTGTTTATAAATAAAATACTGTTTTATGACAGACTTTAACTTGTGTTTTAGTAAAATTAATATATTATTGCACTATGTTTATTGTTGCGAGGAAAGTTTGAAAGTACGAATGAGGATAAGTAGGTGAAGACCAAAAAACCGGCCAAGTGCGAGTCGGACTCGCGTACGAAGGGTTACGTACCATTATTTAAAAAAACGAGCAAAAATTTCACTTTTCTATTTGGGAAAAACCGAATAAAATAAATATTTAAGGGGGGCTCCCCTTAAATATTTGTTTGATTCTGTTTTTAGTATCTGTTGTTATAGCGGCAACAGAAATACATAATCTGTAGAAATTTCAACTGGCTAACTATCACGGTTTATGAGATACACCCTGGTGATAGACGGACGGACGGACAGCGAAGTCTCAGTAATGGGGTCCCGTTTGACCCTCTGGGTACGGAACCCTAAAAACGATGGATGGACTGTGTGAAACATGATTTTGATAGAATGGAGGTGACAACTGCGATGGAGAGTAAATTGAAGTGTAGAAGAAGATGACATGCTGCGTTGATGCACGCGGCCAGTTGCGGTGTAAACTTGTTAGCTATAAACCGATATTTTTTAAGCCGGCTATTGTAAGCCGTGTAGGCGATTCACATTGTATGCTTATTAATAGTGTTATTTTATAGAAATCGCTTAAAAAAACATAAAATTTAACACCGATTAATTTGTTTAAGAACAAAATAGATTATTTTAGTTGTTGTTCGAAATTAGTGCTATCAAAATATAGTAATTCCTAATGATAAGATTTGATCTTCACGGTGGGTCAAGGATATAAAATGTTCAAATAGTTAATATTTGGAACCTACTTGTTTATTGAGCACAACTACTTAGTTAATACGATTATTATGCAAATCTAAAACTTTAATAAATGCAAATGTTCTGATGTGCTTAATGATTTCTGAATAATTTCCCCAATGTATTCGAAAATCTTTACTACGATACACTTCTTGAAAATATAACGATCTAATGTTCAAAGCAATCTAATAAACTAAAGTTAACATTAAAGTTTTAATAAATATTTGTTCATACAAATGTTTACAAAAAATGTGCAGTCATGTTTAATCATTACTTGTTTTATTTTGCAGATTTCAATAACTGTGTGAAAAATCTTGCAAAACAATCGGATGTTTGGAAAAAATAAGGAATTAATTTTTATATTAGCCTCTTATAAAACATGCTTTGTTTGATTTACAATGGTGATTGATTATGCCATGTTATATAACATTTTTTCAACCTTTCATTGTCAAAATAAATAATAGGAACTTACATACCGACGATATGATTTTGGTCGGTAAAAAACTGCGATTATATGGATAGAGCGAATCTATACGGGTTCGAATTTAGCCATTTGACTACGGAGCTTTAATAAGTACCCGACCCTGCAAACTGCTGGAATTTTGAGTAATACTTAAATTACATATATGCAATAATGCTAAGTGTAATGTTTTTTTGTTTAAATATAAAACCATTTTAAATGCTAATTAATGCTGTCTGTACGAACCTGATTTGGCAATGGGTCAACACAGTAAGACAATGTTGTATTTAAAATTCATACAATCGCGATACAGTTCAAGTGTTTTTTTTTTTAATTCACGGGCAAAATTTTATTTTAATGAAATCTATTTAGTCAAATACTCTATGTTTGGTTTAATATTGCGAATCCTATGCTTATTTGTGGTCAGTCTAACGCTATTTGTATGAATGTTGTTTGATCGCTGTGACTGTGCGCAGGAGTGGCGTGATCCGTCTGATGTGTTCACAATCGAGATCGCTTGATAGAGCGCGCTTTGTGTGCAATGAAAGGTGACAGTTCGCGACCGCGCGACGCCTCATAAATGACTCCTTTATATTAGTAACCTTTTATTATCGGACGATATAACCAACTCGTTAAATAAATACGTTTGGTCGGTTTATTATTTTAATTGTATTTATATACATTATTATACAGTATTATATACGGTATTGATAATCAAATCAGTATAGGTGCACTTTAACTCATTGCCTCATAGGTTTAGTAATTGCAAGCGCGACTGCTTAACATGAGGTTTCGGATTCGATTCCCGAGTCGGGCAAGGTGTCATTGGATTTTTCTATCAAAATTTCTAAGTAGCAACCACTGAGTCTGGATTATATCATCATCATTATCAGCCTATAATGTTCCCACTGCTGCGACACAGGCCTCCTCTCTATGAGAGGGAGTTAGCTTTAATGGCTGGCACCACGCGGTCCCAGTGCGGGTTGGTAGATGTCACATGTCTTCGAAGTTTTAGTTCTAGGACATGTCAGTTTCCTCAGGATGTTTTCCATCACCGTTTTTTTTTTACTATAAAGTACACTTTTGCCTAACTCGCCGGGGATTACAGGCCCCAGGTGATGGAAGGTGGAAGGAGGTGAAAATCTAATCTAAAGTTTATACTCTTAACACTCTTTAAATTAGATTTTGCTTATCATACATTTTTAACCCTTTCTAATGAATTCTACAGACTATAAAACAGTTTTGTACTCTGTATTGTGTCAATGAACTCTATGTGCCTATCAAGAACAAATAAATAAAATTGGTAGTTCTCAGTATTAATATATATAGTTTTGTTCTAAAATAAAAGTTCAAATTATATTTTAATAACAAAATGAATTAAAATTATTGGTATCAAGGCACCGATGTGGTTTTTTAATAAAAAATAAATATTTTGGAGAATATCATAACTGGCGAAATGTGGGTGTACTATTAGGTACACTTCTGCTTAACCCTTCGGGGATTTACAGGCGCGATGTTATGTTATAACTAGTTGGTTGAAATACTGAGAGAAAATTTATACATTTTACCGCTCTATTTTTTTACTGAAAGCACTTTGACTACAAGCACTAAATTTAGTTTATTTCTAAAAAAAAAAAACAATCGTAAACGAATAGGCATTCATGAGTCGATTGGGTGTAAATGAATAGAAAATGAGTTTCCAGTCGATCACTTGTATGAATGGTTTGTTTGAAAGGTCTAGGCAATTATTCATTGAACTTTTCACTTAAGAGAAAATAGTTCTTTTATTACTAAACTAGCGAGCTTCGCGGCTTCGCACGGGTAGTAGAGCATATTATGCCTACAACAGGCCCATGTCATTGCACTTCTAAGAATTAACATCATATTTCAACCTATTTACACTAAACCTAGATCAATTATATACCTAAACCTTCCTCATGAATCACTATATGTATTGGTGGTAGTTTTTGAATTTAGCACTAACAGACAGACGCGGCGAAGGACTTTGTTTGATAATATGTAGTGATTATAAAATAATAAATAGTGGTGTGTAGTGACGGCGTGGTGGGCGCAGTGATTGAGCGATCGACTGCTGCGCTGCGTGTCGCGGGTGCAATCCCCGCGCGGAACAAATATTTGTAAGACCTACAGTGGTTTCGGGTCTGGCTATTTGTGTATGTCGGTTTAAATGTTTGTAAACGCACCCTCCTAGAGTGGGGCAACGATTAAAAATATAAAAAGGGATGAGACAATCTCCGTAACTAGAAGGTTCCCAGCCCCCGTATTCACAAACGCTTCGATTCGATTTCGATCGACAAGTCGTATGTCTATATTTTTTTGCATTACGAAAGCGAGCGAGATAGACATATGACTTGTCACTTGACATCGTATCGAAGCGTTTGTGAATACGAGGGCAGGGTTTGTGAATACGAGGGCTTAGAACAAAATATCGCAATGACTGCGAGAAGAAGTGTCTTCCGGCTTCGTTAAGGGTATTTACACCCTTTATGCAGACTTGAACCCACTCGGTAAAACCATTATGAGGTCGACCAATACAAGAGATTATGGGAGTAGAAAAAAGTTGGTGACGAATTTTATTAGGTAAAGAAAATACAATCCATGCTCATCACGAGTTGTTTGCGGACTCTTATTCTGGAGCAAGATCGAATATTTTTGCCGTCTTATGTCCCTGTCTTGTCTGTCAGTCACATCTTGTCTTAAAGTAAGCTATTTAACAGTCAATGTTTATAGAGATGATATTACCAAATATAAATATGAAAATATGACTAAGTACTTAAATAATAAAATAATTTATTGGTAATGAAAATACTTTTAAGAATGTCTTATTACCCACTTTTAATAATTAATTACCTACATAGAGAAAATGTATTTTGAACAAAAGAAATAACTTAAGATACTGATATAAGCAACTTAAATTGATCTCGTTAGTTATAAAAAATACCTACTATAATATAATATTATTGTTGTTAATAATTAATATTGATCACAATCTATACTTTAATATTATAAAGCTGAAGAGTGTGTTTGTTTGTTTGCTTGAACGCGCTAATCACAGAAACTACAGATCGATTTGAAAAATTATTTCAGTGTTTGATAGCCCATTTATCGAGAAAGGCTATAAGCTATATATCATTACGCTACGACAAATAGGAGCAGAGCAGCAATTAATAATGTTTCAAAATCGGGGTAAATGTGACACTGACGAAGTTGCGCGAGACCGCTAATTATAAATAAAATTGACGGATTGATGTTGTTTTATGTTATGTTATTAAAATGTCTATAATTTGATTGTTATCGTGTATTGTCACTAATCACTATATTTTATTTTATAATTATAAATTATTGTGTATCATTAATTTATCTAAAAGTTAATCTTAATAAATACTTATATTGCTGTGCCCTAACAGGGTCCACAACATTGTTCTTAGCTTTAAGCATTTTATAACACCTGTATAACATTGTGGAACGCAATTAAATGAATATGAATACCATTATATTTTATCAAATTGTTTTTCTTCATATTTCCTAAACGCATTTTTATAAGTACTGATTACATCTTAATAGGTACAAAGCGATAGTTTTCAAAATGATGATGATACACTTGTGTAGATGTTATTGTACTTCAAGGTCTAACTAACTTTAAATCGTTTTTTAAACTGAGAATTTTCTTTACCTCACTTTTTATGTTTAACTCTGGAAAATTATAGGAATCTTATGCACGCAATATTTATCCAGAATAATTCAGAAATTAGTATTTATGTATTCAGATTAAGTATTTTAATATTCCCTGCTGTTTTTTCACTGGTAATATTATACAACAATAATAAATACTTGCAACCTTCGAAAAAGCCGGCGTGTTGTTACTATTGTAATGTACGCACTTTAAATATGCACAGAAATGTACACACATTTATTTCTTTAAATGTCTGGATAGGTAGGAGAGAACTGTTGAAATTAACGTGATTATTATGCTAACAGAAATTAAACTAAAACTCAGCTAATTTGTATGGCGTTATTACAAAATAGTTATTTTATTCAATCTAATATTTTGTGTTATTATTTATTTAAATAATTTAAATAAATTACAATTTTACACAAGAATTGATGAATTTCTACACAAAATAGGCTATGAAACTACTGTTTCCATAAAATATTATAAAATTTACAACGCTTTTAAAGTTAATAAATAAGAGCACTGCAAAACACTTTTCATTATTTTTATAAAAACAAAAGGAACTCAGCTATTAATTTAATCTAAAAAAACTAATTACTTATAATAAAAAAACTTACCTGTGGTTTATTTTAAAACGATGTAATAGCGGAACTAGCGAAAGAGGGTATCATCCACTCAATATCACGCCTAGTTGCAGCCCGTTAAATGTGATTGATGACAGACGCACCGCAGAAGACTGGCAGCTGAATTTCCTTGCGACCGATTATATACAAATGCGATTTCGCTATGATTCGCCGCGATCGCGGGAAGACCGACGCGCGCGCACTCGAGTCACGTCACCGCAAGGACTTAGGGTCAGATTATACAATACCGCGAGGTTCGATCAGCGGGTGGAGTAATGCACACAGTCGTGTTTTGGTGACACTTGGACCAAAGTCACCCTGTAAGATATAACGTTGTTGTGCAATTTCAAAGTCCACTCTATCATCATTGTTCTAGGCTTATGAAACTTAATTTACAATTCCAGCATCGGTGTTTTTTGTTAAACTGGTAAATTGTATGTTTCAAAAATTATTTAGGCGCTTCTCAGTTACGTTATGTTTACTGACCATGCACAAAAGATAATCAGGGATCGTTAGAGGTCTGTAACGGGACATTTCAAAGTGAATTAATGATTAAATTTTAGTGGACTTTAAAAGAAATAGAGCGTTCGTCAAAAACCTAATTCATTTTCTCATTTTAAGAGGAAACCAGTAGAACAGGCCACCCTTCTAAAAGGTGTCCAACACTAGACATATAACTCCGCCATGCAGCATTGTTTCGGTACCTAATTGTGAATATAGATCTATATTTTGGTAACAACACAAAAACATACACATTTTGGTTTTGGTCATTCGAGATCAATACATTTGAGTAGCAGTTTAACAGTGATAATCTGTTAAAGGTTACTCAAAATATGTTGTTAATTCCACTCATAGGTTCAAGCTTGGATGCAGGATGCAGGATGCAGCATCCCACCCACCAAAATATGCGCATGCAAGAAGTGTGAAAAATAAACATGCAATATGCTCCCAAATCTATGTATACTCGACACGTTACGTTCGTTACTATGATCTAAAAGGTTTATTTTCCTTTAATTTATAACCTAATATACGATACCGTCATAAGAAGTAGTTAAGTAATGTACGAGTACATAACTAATTTTAAATTCAAAGATATGTAACATCAGCAACACACACTGGGCGCTGGTGTTTTGCGGCAGCCCAGGCCTATATCCTAACTATGGGAGCATAGTATTCTTAAGTTCTGCTATTGTTAACTAAACGACTTTCATTACTTCTACCTACCTAGGTATAGCTACGTCATAGTGGCATCTTGAGGTGCACCGCGTTACGTAAAAAGTTACGTAAAAAGTAAGCTTTTTGGATTGTGATGCGTTTCAAAAACTGGCTGAACACTTTGGAGTACTACACAGTAGAAGCAACATCACCGTCATCCTGAATTCGCTCTAATTTATTTCGAATTACATGCATAATATCACGCTTGTTATCCCCGAAGGGTTAGGCAGAGGTGTAGCTAACCTTCACCCACATTTCGCAAGTTATGTTTGAGTCCCATGTAAAAGGCGTGCTTATTACCATCAACCAGGCAGAAATCCTGGCTTCGTGGCTGCTACTGAGAAATGGAAAAACCCAATAACACCTTTGCTCTACCTGGGAATCGCACCCTGGACCGAATGATCAGCAGTCGTGCTTGCGACCACCAGATCAACGAGGTAGTCTTCTTATTTCGAATTAGTGCTAGTTACTTGCCTATCAATAGACTAGGTACCCTAGTAAATAGATTGAAATTAGTGTCAACGTACATAAGCTGAGCATGTTATAATTGAATCAAGCACACCATCCATATTGTGACGCGCCCATCCATCAATTTAAGCCTGTCAGGCAGAATGCAAATTTTTGTAAGAAATACAGAGAAATTTATCCAATTTCGTAAAAATGGAACCGTTTCCGTCTCTTAATAATTGGTTGAAATCTAGCTAAAATCAACACTTTTAAACAGTTAGCAATATTACGTATTGGTTGACGCCCAGTAGCTCTGCAGCTAACCTAGTCGAAGGATATGTTGTGAACCTTTGTCTTTTCATATTTATATGTAGGTATAACCTGGTGCTAAACTGACAGCACGTAGGTACTCGTATTATTTATCTACTTAATTGCAATGTGAATGAAATGGTGACTGATAAAGAAACAATCACTCGTTATCATTGCGCTAATTGGCAAACAAATTGATGATGAGGCCGATATAGATTCAAACACGGGTTGCATTTATGCTTTCCTCTTGTTATCATCTTAAAAAACCGGGCAATTGCAAGTCGGACACTAACACAAAGGGTTCCGTAGCACCAAACAATAAATAATTCATAATTTCAATTTACTAATAGCAAAATTCAATTTGTGTTTGAAAGTATATTACTAAAAAAAGAATGGGACTTTGTTTTTCACAAAGTCCCATTGTTTTTTTTTACTATCCTTTACTGTCCCACTACTGGTCAGATTCCTTCCACGAGCTCTTTTCCCGTGCCTCTTCAAACCAGCCCTCGCGGTAGCAGGTCGTCGGACCGCAGGGCAAGGGTCTCCACACGATATGTGCCGAAAAACGTACAGCAGCGCCGAAGCCGGCCCAGAAAGAGTCCCGTATATGAAAGGCTAAAATATATCAAATCTTATTCAAACCAATTTTCGTTGAAAGTTCTTTTTACGTTCAAGTAAAATAAAACCGTTTAAAAAATAGGAGGAGGGGAAATAATTTTTTACAGATTTAGAAGCGAATATCTCATCAACAACAACATCAACTTAAGCATACTTAAGCATATTTTTTTAAACCTTCAGTTACATATGTAGAGTGCCTCCAATATATTTTGTGGTTTATAGAAGACACAACTATGTAGTGGAAACAGTATCGGAGTATAATGGCGGCCGGACAGACAGACAACCTGAAAATTGCGAGAAAGTGGGATTTTCTGATTTTTAACAAGAGATTGTATCAATGAGCCCAAACATAATAAAAAGGCATGTTTTATTTTTTTAGGACTGAATCATTGGCAATTAATTTTGATGATAACAAAATATTCAGCAGTAGTGATTGTCACAGGGGCAAAGTACAATATAACGTTTGCCGAATCTCCAGTCATCTCTAGTGCATGTACCTAGTTAATGCTAGTTAGTTATCAGGCAATAAAATTTAACGACTTTTAACACAAAGTAAATAACAGGTCAATATAATAAAAATAATACACATGACCTAACCCCGAGTTCCCTGTTGGATATCATGTAAGGTGTTGTACCTTTGTATACATGTAATAACATTGTTGTTAGAGGTTTTTTTAGGTTTGACAGCAGTATCAGTTTAATGCTTGATGAGAAGGTTTATACTTCTCGTGTCTGCTTAGCTTTAGTGGAAACGGTTGAGCAGAGAAGAGAAGAGATGTTTTGTAATTGCTTTGGCCAGCCTCCGCATTCGGCGGCCAAGGGCACAGCGGAGATGAGAAGACACGTGCTGCCAGCGGCGTGCGGTGAGCGCTGTGCTTTGAGTGGTGTGCGGCGTGCAGTGTCCAGCGTGCGGTGAGCGGTGTGCTGTGCTCTTCTTTTCGCTTTGCACATCTCCGCTCGTCTCCACTTTGGTAGAGTCCGGGCTTCACTCATGCTTTGAGTAATGTGTGAAATAGTTCATCGATTAGCTAGTTTGAACAGACACGTGCTAGAGATAGGCATCACCATGGTCCAAGTGTTTGCTCGTGCAGGCGTTCTTTGGAGATGGAGTAGAAAATTGGCTATTTTTTATATTTGATTGCAAGAAAGTTGTTTCCTCGTGGATATATTTTTAATAGTATATAACAAGAAGCCGTAAAATTTTAAATGGGCAGGATATATTCTCACATCCCTGCATCGGTATATGTTTTTCAGCATCCTCTGCCTAGCCTTTTCCCAACTATGTTGAGGCTGGGGTCGGCTTCCAGTTCAACCGTATGTTGATGAATACCAGTATTTAACATGGAGCGATTGTTGCACTGTATGGTGTCGGACGTAAAGAATAGCACCATCCCATATCTCCCCGTGGGTGTCGTAAGAGGCGACTAAGGGACTTGCCAGAGAATGGGCAGCAGCGTTCTCTGTGCTTTTGTAACAACCGTACTGCGATCGCCAACCCGCCTGCCAAGCGTGGCGATTATGGCAAAACCCCCCAAAATGTCAATGGCGACACTTGAGGGAGGCCTATGTCCAGCAGTGGACGTCTTTTTGGGCTGAAATGATGAATGATGATGATGATGATGATTGCCTGTCTGACCTCCACAACCCAGATAGTACTGGGTAATATGATACCCCAACAGGAATGACAACTTTAAAAGTCTGACCAAGGTTAGAACTGTAAAGTTGTCAGAATTTCGGGCCAGTGATGACTTGTAACAACTGTCACTGTTTGGACACTTTTAACGTGCACGTCTTGCTACATCGTTCTCACATAATTAACCATCTCAACATGAATGATGTAACCAAGATTTTTGTAACAAGCTACTAATTTAAAAGAGTGTCCATGGAGTTTCTTGCCCATTCTTCTCCATAGAGATCTACGCTTTGGTATGGGCAACTACAGTACTTTCACAGTTATTATGTCTAGTGACTGGGACTGTAGCTTAATATTTATTGTTATTTGACTATTCAAAAGTGCCTGTAACTGGCCTACTTTAAATAAATGATTTTGATTTGATTTGATTTGTCAAAGAACTACAAATGACTGCTGGGTCTAAGGTCGTATTGTAACTTGTATCCCATTATGTTAACATTTATGCTAGTCTTCAAGGTACCAAAGTCTCGTAATATAAAATAATATTTTATTTGTGAAAACAGTTAGATTTTTTAACTTGACACATTCCCGTTGATGTTTCATTTCGCAAAACGCGAAAGAAGTCGCTAACAAAGTCTACCATGAAATAAATCATGCATTAATGTTGTATTTATGAGTTTATGAGCTGTCACGTTTCTTTTATAATATTGTGCAAGTTCATACGCACACGTTTTGCGCATCTTACGTGAATCATTATCATCGATAACCTTTAATTAATTTATTAAGTGCAAACCGAAACACAGGGTGATTGATGATAAGCCTGCAGTATCTACGTGTCGGGATTAGCGTCTCTACGACGTTCTCGTTATTTTCCACGAAGGTACATCACGTTTTGTCGCCAAACTGACGTGATAACGATAACCCCTGAACTTCTCATCTTTTAGATGAGAAGTTCAGGAGTTATCGTTACCTGTATGTTATAATCTTGTTGTGCACTTATCGATAATAACGACGAAGCACGCATTTAATAGTAAGTTGCTGTCACCTACACTAAGTTAGTTGCTGTGGCCTACACTAAGTCAGTTGCTGTCACCTACACTGAGTTAGTTGCTGTCACTTAGGATAATGAAGATGGTTTTTAAAACAACATAACGTTATAACTTTTCAATAGGCACCCAATTTACGTGAATTTCAGAAGTTTACAATGCTGCTTTCTTATTCTTGTGGTAGCAATCGCGACTGCTGCATTTCAATTGTTTCTCTTGTCAGCCCTGGTATGTACTTGTCCGTTGACAGAATACCTGGCTTGTGAAACTCCATCCAGTGATTGGGCCCTGACGTAGATGTACAGCTATGGCAAATTTACACTGCCTTTATGTGTTCTTTAATGCGGCATGAGACAGTTTCCTTCGTTTGAACCCTCCGAACTGCCGCAACTACAGTCAATTTTATGCACCCCAGGATGCATATACAAAATTATATCCTTCGGGGAACGCAGACGTTGTGCAATCTTCTTATGTGGAGTAAACACAGTCTTTATTGAGTATTTACTCAGTAATCGCATTCTCCAGACATTTCACGATCATGGCGCTTGCAACAGCGTCAAAATATCAGGAAGTCAGAACAATCATAATCATGGAAGATATCGCGTAAGTGATAGTATAAGTTTAGTTTAAAACCGTGAAAGAAACAGTGTTTGATTACCAAAACGACTTTACACACGTTCACTACTGCCGGCAAACTGGGGATTTCTCCTCATAACTTTGTGGGAGCATACCCACGCTGTACCTTCCAGTATGCGGGCAGTATTCCATAACTTTTCAGCCCCATAGGCTATCTAAGTTTACCACTACTTAGTTCTTTTCCGAATCTAGAGATGAATGCTGAAGGGGGTTCGTTAACGTATTCATAAATCAATGCATTACCATCGGCTCCTCTTGATTTATAAATGAATAGCTGTCCGGCGCAACTTTGTTTGCGTCAGATTTTCCCCGTTTTCGCAACATTTTTCATTGCTGCTCCACTCCTATTGGTCGTAGCGTGATAATATATATCCTATAGCCTTCCTCGATAAATGGGCTATCTAACATTGAAAGAATTTTTCAAATCGAACCAGTAGTTTCGGAGCCTATTCAATGCAAACAAACAAACAATCAAATATTTTCTCTTTAAAATATTAGTTTATAGAAGAGGAGCCTATGGTAATGCATTGATTTATGAATACGTGGCGTGCTTGTGCTTTTATTTTAAGAGTCGCAAGTGTGTCGCACTGGCTAAACGGCCTGAGCATACATTAGCGTCCGCACGTTTGCTATAAATATCCAATTAGTTCTTTTTCGCGCGACTATGCGCTCGTGGGTGGGGATTTTGTAGTGTCTTTATATAAACTTACCTAAGAAACTTATCGACGATGTGTGGGCTTCATAAAAAGATTGAAAGACTACTATCTTCCTAAATGGTAATTCTTTTATTCTTTTTATTTATTGTTTATTAGTAGGTACTGGATTATTGTTACAAATAAATCTTTCCAACATTTCCAGTAACCTTTTTTGGAGATTCGAATTTAGGTAACATACGTAGCTCCTCCACACAGCACATTCAAATGAAGATTTAGGGTTAGGCCATAAACTTCTATAAAAATCTTATTAGAGACTGTCCAGCCCATAACGTGACCTGCATACCAAAAGAAATGTCAGTAGGTAATGCTAATGAAAATGCTAGAAAAACTTTCTCGAATCACAAACATAGTGTGTGGTCTATCACTCAAGTTCAAGGAAAGTGATATGACTGAAGATCAAGACCTTTTCATCTTTGATGTTTACTATCACGTTTTACTGTACGTGATTATGACAGTCATTAGTTTTACAAGAGAGAATAAATGTGACGATATGCAGTTTCCTCGGAAAATCAGCAATTCAAGTTACAGATGGTCACGAGAGACCCACGTGGAATAAAAAGACTCATCATCATCATCAGCCTATAATGTTCCCACTGCTGGGACACATGCCTCCTCTCTATGAGAGGGAGTGGGCTGTAACCCACCACGCTGGCCCAGTGGGGGTTGATAGATGCCGGTTTCCTCACGATGTTTTCCTTCACCATTTTTTAGGGCAGTGGTGATGAAATAAAGTACACAAAGTAATGCGCTTGCCTGGTTTCGAACCCACGGCTTACAGCTCGTAAGTCGGGGCTACAACCACTTGGCCACCGCGGCTCTCCTAAACGACTTATTTTTGAAAAAAGTAAACAAATTACTCACAGTGAAATTAAGTTGTAAGAGTTTTAATTTTTTTCCTAGAATTGTTTTATGCTTCCTTGTTTCTCTCATCAAGAACATTCTAGAATTCGCTTGCCAATCTGTTACATCGTACGGATACGGTAGGGTCGTATTGTACATAAATTGCTAAATTGATGCACGAGTCTTATTCGCAACACATTGTCAATTGCCTGATGGGCTATATAAGCAAGTCTACTTGCGACCAGCCAGCATCAAAGATCCTTCTAGCTCCTATAATTTGTTCCTTGGCGACCTGACATATCTAGGAAAATACGAAGAACAAACTAAACTTTTCGTATCATGCCGAGAAAAAAATGATACCCTTGTTTCTGCGAAAGCTAGAAGAAAACGTTTTATGGAAGGTAATAAGCGGAGGAACTCGAAAATAAATTATTTGTTAAATACCTTCATTCTTTATTACAGGTAGGAACTCGAAATATAAAAAAAACACAGTGTTTGTTTTCTTAACGATAGATTTCCTTATAAAGTATTCTATGAATGTATATGATCATAGATAAAGGCATGGGTAAAGTACCTACATGCATGTTGATGTTATTTCTCCGGGGTGACCGGTCAATTGTCACCGTCATCGATTCGTATGTGGAGATAATAATCTGAATCAATAATTCTTTTTATTATGTTAAACACGAGACTGAAACATAATATTGTGGTAGGAATTTGAAAATAGATGATCGCATTCCCACACTTACTTTTGTGGTGCAATGTTAACATTAATTGTTTAGAATAATAAAAAACCAGCCAAGTGCGAGTCGGATTCACGCACCGAGGGTTCCATACATAAATATTAAAAATATTTTTTTTATGGTTTTCGCAATTTTTTCTTTAACTGTGCATAAGACGTGACGGACTGCGAGTCTGTGTGTATAAGACGTTGCTTCGTACCAAATTTCAAGAGGAGGTAAACTATGAGTTAACCACATTCAAAAGTCACATTTTAAGTTCCGTTTAATAGAGCCCACTGTCACCAACAGGCAGTAAATGCAGACTGGCCTGCTACTGAAAAAATCGTGACGGAAAGGCACAATGAGGATTGAAACCATCAATACACGAGTAGATATATCTGTGTTATGCTACCGCTTATTTTCACGAAAATATCGTACCAGTGGAGAGTTCTGAAAAAATTAAACCAACAAGGCCGCCACAAAACCAGCAACTTGTACAAAAATAAGTACAAATTGTACCTCAATAATTTAGAAATTTTCAGTAATTTACGAAAATGTAAAGAAATAGGAATGCGAGCTGATGATTTTTCGATGTGTCGGTCTTTGTGAACGTTTCGTAAATCTAAACTTCACAATGCATTTTAATGTAATTTTCACCATCATTTAGAGAAATCTCGATGTTTTGGCTAATATTAAAAATTCGGTTTTAACGGTAAAATATTTTCGTTTGCCAAATGACGTATTTTATGTTAATATAGGTACCTTTTTGCATCGATGGTGGTCGTTAAAGACATTATTTTCTCGTAATCTCAACGCAAAACTAATATTATTATTATTTATCCATGCCAGGCTTTTGTGGTGCAGCTCGGGAAATGCCTTTGTTTATATATATATTCATTTATTTAATCAGATAACAAAGATCCATTGGGTTAGTAACAATATTCTTAACCTATGTTAGTAATTAATCGAAAACACAGACATTGTACAGGTGACTAAACACCTCACCAACGGGCTGTCATGCCTCCCGACTATGGCGCTCAGAATGCTGTTGGGGCTGCTACGGAGTCTGTTTAGCAGCGAGGCCACTTTCTTACGCCGTACAGCATTGAAACCGTCGGTACGAGCCTCTGCGAACATAGATGACGCGCTACAAAACCAAGGCAGACGCAACAGCACCCTAAACGCGTGTTTATGTATGTTGATTGATTGTCAGTTTTCATTACAAGCATTCATTCATTTCATTCATTTCTTTTTTCATTTTGCAAGCTGACGAATCTTTTACTTAAATTCTGTTTTATTTTGTTATTTTTAAAATCTTACTGTTGTATATTTTATGTTATTGTACTTACAAATGTTTCTTATGCTTTGTACCTATGTTTACTATTTTCATTTTGTATGCACGTCATGTCCCTGCGACAAATAAATGTTTTTTCTTTCTTTCTTTTTCTTTCATTATTTTTTGATAGCCTCTCATTTGTACCACAGCTGCGCAAAGGCGCCCCATTCTCCTTCCAAACCTCTGTATTTTGTGCGATATCTGGCCATGTCTGGATGGATGAAGAGCGGCTATCAGTCTGCTATCACCATCCTCCTTGCTCAAGGACATCATGGTTTATCCTTCCGTCACCCTCTCATTCAAGTATAGGGCCATATCTGTCAGAGGAGTCTATAGTGATATAACATAGTGTTGTGTGATTTCCATGCAAATGAGGTAACCAGAATATGTAACAGGTAATGAATATTTATTAAAGAGTCATTTGACAGATAGAAGCTGAACACGGTATTAAGTTCTTTATTGTAGTATGGTTTTTGTATGGTGTCGGACGTAAAGAATAGCACCATCCCATATCTTCCCGTGGGTGTCGTAAAATGCGACTAAGGGACTTACCAGAGAATGGGCAGCAGCGTTCTCTGTGAACCGAACCGAACCGAAACTATCCGAAACTAACGGATAATCCGAATTAATTACATATCCGTTACCGTACCGGAAACCGATATCATTTTATTCCTATATCCATATCCGTATCCAGATCCGAAATATCATATCCATAACATCTCTGTTATGTTAACCTTATCGATGAGGTATACAGGGTGTAACGGAAAGGGTATATACATACTTAAGGGTGTGCTACAGACCATCAGACTGAACATGTTTCTCCACAAACAAACATCGTAATAACGAAAAAATTATCTGCTGCCCCATAGAAAATTTTAATACCTATTCGACTAAATGTATGGGGCAGCTGATATTTTTTTCGCTATGACGATGTTGGTCCGATGGAGAAACATGTTCCGTTTGATGGTCTATAGCACACCCTTAAGCATGTATATACCTTTTCCGTTACACCCTGTATAGCTTACTATCCAGACTCTACATAAGTACGAAGTACATCCTTTATGGTAGATTTTAAAATACTATCAAGTTGATTTTCTCTTATAGGTACTACCATACTACATCAACATCAACATTATCATCATCATCATCATCATCATCATCATTTCAGCCGAAAGACGTCCACTGCTGAACATAGGCCTCCCCCAACGCCACATTGACATAAGGGGGGTTTTGCCATAATCGCCACGCTTGGCAGGCGGGTTGGCGATCGCAGTACGGTTGTTACATAAGCACGCAAGTCTCTTAGTCGCCTCTTACGGCACCCACGGGAAGATATGGGATGGTGTTATTCTTAACTTCCGACACCATACAGAACAAGGTAGTAGGTAGGTACTTAAGTATAATGTATCGTACCGCAACACATTGTCGCTGCGTTGTGGCTGAAGCTCTGTAACGTAGTGTACAGTCACGGGCAATGAAATGTAAGGGTAATGCTAAGTCAACCCGGATAAACTTAGTTTACTTTTTCTTCTAAACTGATTTATTTAATCATTTATAGCTGATGATGACTTACCTAAGTTATTCTAAAGTTTTTATTAAATTTGCTTACGCACGTCGGGGGCACCCGTGGCCCGGGGGCCCCGTATAATTGATACGGCAGATACGGCGGTAACTACGCCCCTGATCCCAAAGTAGAAACAGTTACTTCATTGCTCGTCTTCTGTACTACGGTTCAACAAATCGTATGCATCTGACTTGACCCTAACCTTCGTTTTATTTGCTACATTGGATACAGCGCCATCGTGCTGCAGAGGACAGAACTAAATATCTAGGTAATGAAACTTTGTCCTCGCTGCTCGAATTGAGTCTGTGGTAATAAAGTTCACAGTCTCAGTTGTTCCAATAATCACCGCTAGATGTGTACGTGTGTATTTGTGTGTGTGTGTGTGTGTTAAAGGAACAAGTTGCTTAGCAAAATTAGCTTTACCGTCCCCATCATCTGCCTCGCCTTTTCTCAAATATGCTGGGGACGGCTTGAAGTCTAACCGGATGCAGATGATTACCAGTATATTACATGGAGCGACTGCCTGACCTCCACAACCGAGTCTGTACTGGGTAATATGATACTCGTTGGTAAGACTGGTTGTCAGATTTTCGGGCCACAAACTACCTGTACTGATAATTAACTCTACCGCACTGCAATCACGGTTTGTAACGAGTTTTAAAAACAACTACTGCAAACCTTTAAAAGACGAGCTGGCATGATGCTGATAACTAACGGAAATAAAAATAAACTAATAATAATAATAAATAAACTTTCTTCCTTCCACTGTTATTGGACTATTATTTAAACTTCACCCACACAACCTACAATTACGCCTTTTTTTTTAGGATGGGAAGTCATCAAATGACTTCTTCCGCTCTGGGCGGAGCGAAAGGGAGTGTCAGACTTGACTGACTAAAACCCATCCATGTTCCTTCTTAACCCTTTGTGTTCCAGGGCCACGGTATCTCTTTCGAACAACCCGCAGCCCTGGTAGGCATCGGCCCTCCCGGACGCCTTCCGATTTGCTGACATCTCCTTGAGGCGCGCGTGGAACACAAACGCGCCGTCGGCACGGCCTGTCGTCATTAGACGAACGGACGGTGAGCCAGCCCATTACTCACCATCCACAGGCCCGCGCCTACGGTGGCCGGGGGCCACTGGTTGCCCCCCGACGCCCGGGCGACTCCTGCGGCGGCTGGGACGTGAGGTTCTCTCCTATGACTGCTTCGCAGAAGGAGGCGACGGCTTCCCATTCCCTCTCGCTCCGGACCATGGATTGAACCAGGGCCGGACGCGAGAGGTCCCCGCCGCCAATCGCCGCTACGAGGACACGGCGGTGCTCAGCCCGTACGGGGCAGAGCTCCACAGTGTGCTCCACCGTGTCCTCCGGCCGATCCTCGCAGTGGTAACACCACGGAAAATTACGCCTTAGTATCTATTCAATTCCTCTAATCTTAATGAATCTATGTTGCCGTGGAATAACTTATAACGATACGAAGCTATTTAGTATCAAATTAATTAAATCAGATCTAGAAAAGTTATCACTTTTACTTGTATGCCCTCGCAACTTGAATTGATTATAGTGAGAGACTTTTGTGCTACAATGAGCCTGTTTTCACTAACGGCGACCAACGTCTAGTTATCATTATAAATAGAACCTTACTTCTACGGGTCCCAAAGCATTAAGCAAACCACTTCACAACACGACAGCTCTTGTGGGTTGACTATCAACAGATTCCTAACAAAATTGACGAGCACCCAACGGGACTGAAAAAGCAACACACAAAGAAAGTGAGTTGCCTAATGAGAAACAAGCAATCGCTTAGAATCTGCTTAATTTAGTAAAACGGCCATTGATTGAATTTGTATTCGTTTTAGTGACCTAGTCTTCTTTTTCGTCGTACGTCTCCAAGCCATGCGGACTCCGGCCTCGCGTGAACCACTCGGTACAGGCTGGCTCCAGCAGTCTTCTTGATCGCGTCTGCCCCTCTTGCCGCTACCCATCCTTGCACGCGTTTACCTTCTTCCCAGCCCAATATTATAAGCATTTCCAGTCAAAGGATCACGAATTCACTATTCATAGAAATGAACTGGAATTTCCCTAACCTGACCTTGACGCAATAACATAAGATACATGATACCTAATTAATTGCTGATGACTCATCTAGCTTTGTACCCACTGAGAAGCTTTAAGTAATCATCGATGTATGTAATAGTCAAATCGTGACACTTTACCATAACCTTATTGTTGGGCTTGAGTTTAAGCCTGTGATTTAAGGCAGTAAAAACTGAATAGATTTCGGATGCAGGGTCTATACATGGTAATGACGGGATTCGTATGAATCGTTGCCAAAGAACCGAGTACCACTGCAATGGTAAGTGAGTTTTCGCAGTCATTAGGTACATCAAGCCCTATCTGGGCTTGTGCTTAGACAGTAGACAGGTGTTTCGTATTTCGATTTTTAACAACAGGATTGATTATGCTTTATTTAGTCAGTGAGAACAGTTCTATTAATGTTTGAAGATACATAGTTCGTTACCTACCGAAGTTATTTTTTTTAGGCACAAGCCCGCCACAATATTCCCAAACTACTGCAACTTCTCAAAGCCAGAATCAACAGTGGCGACCACTAGAAAACCGTAGCTAGTAAGGCTCGACGAAGTGGCGGAGATACACATTAACCACAGCAATAAGAATTTTCTCTAAGCCTTAAAGCCGTAACCCTACGCGCCCTCATTTCTAACGTAGAAAAATGTAGCATTTAACCATTACCAGTTTGCCAAAAGTCGATTGAAAAAGATTCATTTGTAGTAGATTTTTGCAATAAACTTAAGACGCTGAAGATGATAGATTGATTCATCATAATTATTCCGTCTCTTATTTTAGGGGAATATTTTGGTGCTAGTTCTGCTTGCCATAGCAGCAGTATCCATCGCCAGCCGAGATGTCCGCTCTCCAGGTAAGTAATACAGCAGTTTTTCAGGTTTTCCACTAGTTTTCCCTAAGTGAAGTAAAGAGCACTAGCATGCTCAAAACTGAAGCTAGGGCTAAGCTTTGGTTTTGAGCATTCTAATGCTCTTTAAAGTCTATTTCCCAATAACTCACACTGCAAGATATAACGATGGTGACCCAAGGAATTCCAATATACTCAGCTCTACATTTGCCTTTTTGAAGTAGTAGACTTTTAATATCTTTGGCAAAAAAAAAAACACCTCAGTGGTGTTTTTCTTCGCAGGTGATAGCGGTTGGCAAACAAGGACAGGCTTCACCGGAGGACCTTCCTCTTGGTTTCACTCGCTCTTCTGGCCGTGGCTGGGCTGGCTCTGGAGTTGAACTGGGTCGATCAGCCAGTAACGGTGGATGGCGCAAAACATCGACCTTTAAATCAAACAGCCGAGGCGGAAACAGGAACAGGAATCCTTCAAGCAGCGGTTGGTCGCTAAGTGGATATAGCTCCAACGGTGCTTACGGCGTGAATTCTTTCATATCTTCTCCTGGATGGAACGACAGATTTGCAGATTCAGTTGATCGAAAGTCTTGATTCTTCCAACAGCTGGAATCAGCCAAACCAAGGCTTTCGTTCCAGCAATGGATGGCAGCCTTCGGGCTGGTAGACTTGATCAGGTTTATTCAGTGAACATGGCATTTCTATTTACAAAGGGGTTTGGGTAAAAGTGGCATGATTTCTTAAGTCTGCGGCCACTAATGAAAAATAATTCATTAGTAAGAACACAATAAGACATTAATTTTCTTCTATGAACAATTGTTTCCAAAATGCATCGGAGCCGAGATATACAGGGTTAACTTTTCAAGTGGGTGGAAGGCCAAATCCGAAACTATGAGGAATAGCGAAAAACACTCAAAGTAGTGATTTTGTTAAAAAATAAAACTGCATCATTGGTTTTTTGAAAAATCAATTGTCCTAGCCAGGAATCGAACCCGTCAATGTTGGAAAAAAAACACCCTGTATTATTACACCATTCGATAGTGTCGCTGCTAACGATCAAATTCTGGAAAGTAATGACGTACGGCAAACGATAGGAAAGAGTTATTTTTTGATAAAATACATAACAGTTCAGCAACTCAGAACGAGTTCGGTTCAATGATGTCTCTGTGATCAATTCGGTGAAAACTGGGAGCGATCACCGCATGGTAAGAGGCACATTGAACATCAATATTAAGCTAGAAAGGTCTCGACTGATGAAGTCTACGCTCCGACCAGCACAGATCCAGATCCAAAACCCCGAGAGCTTTCAGCTTGAACTCCAGAATCGTTTCGAGTGCCTAGGAAGCTCAGTGGACGAATGCAACGATGGATTCGTGGAAACTGTCCATACGACAGGGTCTAAGTTCTTCAAGACGCGTCGTACACAGAAGAACAAAAAACTCTCTGATCATACTCTCAAGCTCATGAAGGAACGGCGTGAGATGATCCTGCAGTCTTCAGAAGACGCGTGGAAATACCGGCAGCTCAATAGACAGATCTCTAAATCCTTAAAGAGCGACCTCCGCCGCTTTAATACCGAGCGTATTAAAGACGCCATTGAGCGGAATAAAGGCTCAAAGGTATTTGCAAGAGATCTGGCTATTGGGCAGAGCCAGCTCACGAAACTGAAGACCGACGATGGCAGAATCGTATCCGCCAAACCGGAGCTACTGAGGGAGATCGAGAGTTTTTATGGGCAGTTGTACACGTCAACCAGGAAACCCGTTGTAAATCTAGCGAATGACCCAAGAGCTAGACTGACCCGACACTACACCGAAGACATCCCGGACATCAGCCTGTACGAGATTAGGATGGCTCTGAAACAGCTTAAAAACAACAAGGCACCGGGTGATGATGGAATTACGGCCGAACTTCTGAAGGCGGGTGGAAAACCGGTACTTAAGGCCCTTCAGAAGCTGTTTGGTTCCGTCATACTCGAGGGCAAAACGCCTCAGGCATGGTGCAGGGGTGTGGTGGTACTCTTCTTCAAAAAGGGCGACAATGCCTGGTTGAAGAACTATAGGCCCATCTCACTTCTAAGCCATGTCTACAAGTTGTTTTCAAGAGTCATCACGAATCGTCTCGCGCGCAGGTTTGACGATTTTCAGCCTCCCGAACAAGCCGGATTCCGTAAAGGCTTTAGTACCATAGACCACATACATACGCTGCGACAGGTTATACAGAAGACCGAAGAGTACAACCTGTCTCTCTGTTTAGCGTTTGTGGACTATGAGAAAGCCTTCGATTCGATCGAGACTTGGGCTGTACTGCAGTCTCTCCAACGGTGCCAAATTGATTATCGGTACATCGAGGTGCTGAAGTGTTTGTACAAAAACGCCACCATGTCAGTCCGACTTCAGGACCAGACCTCGGAACCTATCCTTCTGCAGCGAGGTGTGAGACAGGGAGACGTCATATCTCCGAAACTGTTCACCGCTGCACTGGAAGATATCTTCAAGGTTCTGGACTGGAGAGGGCTAGGCATCAACATCAATGGCGAGTACATCTCTCACCTTCGATTTGCCGACGATATAGTGGTCATGGCTGAGACCATGGAGGACCTCAGTACAATGCTCGATGACCTCAGTAGAGCTTCCGAAAGAGTGGGTCTTAAAATGAACATGGACAAAACCAAGGTCATGTTGAATGCCCATGTAACACCCACTCCTATCAAGATCGGAGACTCTACTATCGAAGTTGTAGACGATTATGTCTACCTGGGACAAACGGTCCAGTTGGGTAGGTCTAACTTCGAGAAAGAGGTTAATCGTCGAATCCGACTCGGCTGGGCAGCGTTCGGGAAGCTGCGTGGTATCTTCTCGTCCAACTTACCGCAGTGTCTCAAGACAAAGGTTTATGACCAGTGTGTGTTGCCAGTGATTACATACGGGACCGAAACGTGGCCGCTCACAATGGGCCTTATCAGAAGGCTCAAAGTCACCCAGAGGGCAATGGAGAGAGCTATGCTCGGAGTTTCCTTGCGTGATCAAATCAGAAATGAGGACATCCGCAAGAGAACCAAGGTTACCGACGTAGCCCGAAGAATTGCCAGACTTAAGTGGCAGTGGGCAGGGCACATTGCTCGCAGAACAGATGGCCGATGGGGCCGAAAAGTTCTGGAAAGGCGACCGCGAACCGGGAGACGATGCGTTGGAAGGCCTCCCACTAGGTGGAGCGATGACCTGGTGAAGGTTTCGGGGATCCGCTGGATGCGAGTCGCACGGGACCGATCAATGTGGCGACACTTGGGGGAGGCCTATGTCCAGCAGTGGACGTCTTTCGGCTGAAATGATGATGATGATGATGATGATGACATAACAGTACGTAAACTATTAGTAGGAATAACACAACTCTGACTTCAGATATTTCAGCTCCGATATAATTTTCGGCAAACTTCTTTTAGGAGTCATTATTATCATATTATGTTCCACTATACGTTGGCAACAATTAACTTTGTGGCCGCTGTGAAAAAAATCATGCCACTGTTCCATACAAACTTACCCAATGCCTTTTATATATTGCTCGAGCTTTTCTGTGTTAATTTATGCTTAATAAACGACTAAATTGTGATGAATATGGAAGCTGTTTATTATTAATGAAACCTTGAACCTACCATCGTCATCTGCCTAGCCTTTTCCCAACTATGTTGGGATCGGCTTCCAAGCTAACCGGATGCAGCTCAATAACAGTTTTTTTTATATGGAGCGTCTGACTATCTGATCTCCACAACGCAGTTACTACTGGGTAATACGTAAGTAATACCCCTTGGTGAGACTGGTTGTCAGACTTTCCTGCGACTGACGACCTGTAGCGGCTGTCTACAAATGACAGCTGGGACCAAAGGTTTAACGTGCCTAACGGGGCATAAAGGGAACTCGGTATGTAATGGATGGTCACTTATCCACGGACCAACTTAGACCCTATTATTAACTTAGAGATCGACCCGACCGGTTGTTTTATTTTTAGTTAGCCCGTATTGTCCCACTCCTGGGTATAGGCCTCCCACCATTCCTTCCACTTCTATAGATGGTGTACTTATTCCCGCCAAATTCAATTCAATTCAAAAATTGATTAGTTGATTACTGACTAGACTAAGCATTATGTCATAATTTTCTAAATTTGTGATTCTGGGAAATAGTGCAGGTTTCTTTACCAATGAAGTGTTTGTTTGCCATAGGAACATGAAAAGGGCGGACTGTCTTGATGTCTTCCACTCAATCAACTAAACACCTCGGTAACGCCATCGAAAATTGTGCAATTATTTTGTATGCTACGGCAGGGAAATTTACGTTTATTTCCATAGTTTACAAACCTCGAAATTTATAAAAAAATATATATATCAGCCTACTGGGTCCCACTGCTGGGCAAAGGCCATGGCTTTCCAATTTTCTGAAAGATTTGCTTTCTCCGAACAATCAAATTATAAATAGGTAGGACTTAGAAATTGAAAAATGCCAGTGCTTATTAGGGGCATTACACTAGTAGGTACCGACAACCGAAATAAGTACTTTATAGCTTAAGCCTGCCAGATATTTTATGAATTTCCTGATTAACTTAATTAAAAGTAATGTGGCTAGGTACTACTGACCTTCTTATACATATTCTATTTGTTTATTTGGACTTTTCAGAACTAGCAAGTAATTAGAAAAGTTTTAAATAATTTCTATTTCATTATAATTACAGTTTTAATTATCACAGTGGTAACTACAAAGTTTGGTAAGCATATTAATTTGATTTTAATAAAGTAGGCAAAGCCTTCAGTGGTAGGTTATAGTATTTATTTGGTTATTTTGATATCGTCATCAGCCTATAATGTTCCCACTGCTGGGACACAGGCCTCCTCTCAACGAGAGGGAGTGGGCTTTAATCCACCACGCGGGCCCAGTGCGGGTTGGTAGATGTCACATGTCTTCGAATTTTTAGTTCTAGTACATGCCGGTTTCCTCACGATGTTTTCCTTCACCGTTTTGAGAGCAGCAGTGAAGAAATAAATTACACAAAGTAATGCGCCTGCCTGGGTTTGAACCTACGACTTACTGTTCGTAAGTCGGGGCTGCCACCACTGGGCCACCGCTGCTCTCCACTGGGCCACCGCTGCTCTCTTTTGATATATTTCTACATAAAACATGAAATGTTATGTTGAGGCATACCTAGTAGTAAAATAAACCAATAAAATAAGACCTAGGTAATCCTACCTACATTAAGTTCTTTTCTCATGAAAATATAAGTTTTTTTTTCTATTCCAACTTTTCTTAATGTTCCTAGTTATTGAAGTCTCTACTTTGACCGTCGCATAAAGTAAATAAACACTTAATAAGTAATTTACGTCTGAAGCTACTGTTTTCACAAAAGACATCACCAAACATAATAAAACTTGCGATACTCCCCTGAGGACGTGATTTGAATTCGTTTATGATGTTTTCTAAGGTTTGTTAATTTGTTTAATTAGAATAGATACCTACTACCTAATTACTGTCTATAAATGGTAATTATATATACATGTACAATATGAAATTTGAGACATTTTTTCTTCGATTGCAGATAAAGCACATGCTTCGGTTTTTGGTAGCTCGTGAAGGCGAGACTGAGGACCTCGTTACTCTGATAACCTACCTGATTCACAGCATCGGCCTGACATCTTATATTACTATCCACAGAGTGCATTGGGCGTCCAATGTGACTACATTCTGTTTCTAAGTATGTTGATTGATTGTCAGTTTTCATTATTTTTTGATAGCCTCTCATGTGTACCACAGCTGCGCAAAGGCGCCCCATTCTCCTTCCAAACCTCTGTATTTTGTGCGATATCTGGCCATGTCTGGATGGATGAAGAGTGGCTATCAGTCTGCTATCACCATCCTCCTTGCTCAAGGACATCGTGGTTTATCCTTCCGTCACCTTCTCATTCAAGTATAGGGCCATATCTGTCAGAGGAGTCTATAGTGATATAACATAGTGTTGTGTGATTTCCATGCAAATGAGGTAACCAGAATATGTAACAGGTAATGAATATTTATTAAAGAGTCATTTGACAGATAGAAGCTGAACACGGTATTAAGTTCTTTATTGTAGTATGGTTTTTGTATGGTGTCGGACGTAAAGAATAGCACCATCCCATATCTTCCCGTGGGTGTCGTAAAATGCGACTAAGGGACTTACCAGAGAATGGGCAGCAGCGTTCTCTGTGAACCGAACCGAACCGAAACTATCCGAAACTATCCGAAACTAAAGGATAATCCGAAATAATTAGATATCCGTTACCGTATCTGAAACCGATATAATTTTATTCCTATATCCATATCCGTATCCAGATCCGAAATATCATATCCATAACATCTCTGTTATGTTAACCTTATCGATGAGGTATATATAGCTTACTCTCCAGACTCTACATAAGTACGAAGTACATCCTTTATGGTAGATTTTAAAATACTATCAAGTTGATTTTCTCATATAGGTACTACCATACTACATCATCATCATCATTTCAGCCGAAAGACGTCCACTGCTGAACATAGGCCTCCCCCAACGCCACATTGACATAAGGGGGGTTTTGCCATAATCGCCACGCTTGGCAGGCGGGTTGGCGATCGCAGTACGGTTGTTACATAAGCACAGAGAACGCTGCTGCCCATTCTCTGGCAAGTCTCTTAGTCGCCTCTTACGGCACCCACGGGAAGATATGGGATGGTGTTATTCTTAACTTCCGACACCATACAGAACAAGGTAGTAGGTAGGTACTTAAGTATAATGTATCGTACCGCAACACATTGTCGCTGCGTTGTGGCTGAAGCTCTGTAACGTAGTGTACAGTCACGGGCAATGAAATGTAAGGGTAATGCTAAGTCAACCCGGATAAACTTAGTTTACTTTTTCTTCTAGCATTACCCGTAAGCATGCCCGTAAATTTTACCAAAATTTAAAAGTGATGTTCTCCCTCTGACGTTTTACATTTTCACGAACATAGTTTTTTTCTAAAGCCTAATGGTGTTTAGAATGTTATTATGAAATAGGTCTATCTCTAACAGTGGCGTAACGAGTCGGGGCCCTGTATAAAAATTTGTTTGGAGGCCCTTATGAAGGGTAAAGATTTCTCACAAACGAAAAAAGAATGTTTGTATAAATTTCTAAGAAATATTTATTCATCATAAATAGCTATCACTTTTTCCAATATTTTTACAAACATTCAAATTAAGTATTACGCTCTCGCCTTTTTTTCCGCAAACTGATTTATTTAATCATTTATAGCTGATGATGACTTAACTAAGTTATTCTAAAGTTTTTATTAAATTTGCTTACGCACGTCGGGGGCACCCGTATAATTGATACGGCAGATACGGCGGTAACTACGCCCCTGATCCCAAAGTAGAAACAGTTACTTCATTGCTCGTCTTCTGTACTACGGTTCAACAAATCGTATGCATCTGACTTGACCCTAACCTTCGTTTTATTTGCTACATTGGATACAGCGCCATCGTGCTGCAGAGGACAGAACTAAATATCTAGGTAATGAAACTTTGTCCTCGCTGCTCGAATTGAGTCTGTGGTAATAAAGTTCACAGTCTCAGTTGTTCCAATAATCACCGCTAGATGTGTACGTGTGTATTTGTGTGTGTGTGTGTGTTAAAGGAACAAGTTGCTTAGCAAAATTAGCTTTACCGTCCCCATCATCTGCCTCGCCTTTTCTCAAATATGCTGGGGACGGCTTGCAGTCTAACCGGATGCAGATGATTACCAGTATTTTACATGGAGCGACTGCCTGACCTTCACAACCGAGTCTGTACTGGGTAATATGATACTCCTTGGTAAGACTGGTTGTCAGATTTTCGGGCCACAGACTACCTGTAATGACAATTAACTCTACCGCACTGCAATCACGGTTTGTGACGAGTTTTAAAAACCACTACTGCAAACCTTTAAAAGACGTGCTGGCATGATGCTGATTACTAACGGAAAATTACGCCTGAGGATCTATTCAATTCAATTCCTCTAATCTTAATGAATCTATGTTGCCGTGGAATAACTTATAACTATACGAACCTATTTAGTATCGAATTAATTAAATCAGATCTAGTAAAGTTATCACTTTTACTTGTATACCCTCGCAACTTGAATTGACTAGGGTGAGAGACTTTTGCTACAGTGAGCCTGTTTTCACTGACGTCGAGCAACGTCTAGTTATAAATAGAACCTTTCTTATACGGGTCCCAAAGCATTAAGCAAACCACTTCACAACACGACAGCTCTTGTGGGTTGAATATCAACAGATACAACAATTTTGTTAGGAATCTGATCTGATCTGATCCGGGACTGAAAAAACAACACACAAAGAAAGCTTTCGAGTTGCCTAATGAGAGAAACAGAACGTGTAACAGAAGCAATCGCATAAAATCTGCTTAATTTAGTAAACCGGCCAATGACCAAATTTTTATTCGTTTTAGTGATCTAATCTTCTTCTTCGTCATACGTCTCCAAGCCATGCGGACTCCGGCCTCGCGTGAACCACTCGGTACAGGCTGGCTCCAGCAGTCTTCTTGATCGCGTCTGCCCCTCTTGCCGCTACCCATCCTTGCAAGCGTTTACCTTCTTCCCAGCCCAATATTATAAGCATTTCCAGTCAAAGGATCACGAATTCACTATTCATAGAAATGAACTGGAATTTCCCTAACCTTACCTTGACGCAATAACATAAGATACATAATACCTAAATAATTGCTGATGACTCATCTAGCTTTGTACCCACTGAGAAGCTTTAAGTAGTCATCGATTTATGTAATAGTCAAATCGTGACACTTTACCATAACCTTATTGTTGGGCTTGAGTTTAGGCCTGTGATTTAAGGCAGTAAAAAATGATTTCGGTCTATACATGGTATAAATATGACGGGATTCTTACGAATCGTTGCCAAAGAACCGAGTACCACTGCAATGGTAAGTGAGTTTTCGCAGTCATTAGGTACATCAAGCCCCATCTGGGCTTGTGCTTAGACAGTAGACAGGTGTTTCGTATTTCGATTTTTAACAACAGGATGCTTTTTAGTCAGTGAGAACAGTTCTATTAATGTGTATGTAAATACATAGTTCGTTACCTACCGAAGTTAGTTTTTTTAGGCACAAGCCCGCCACAATATTCCCAAACTACTGCAACTTCTCAAAGCCAGAATCAACAGTGGCGACCACTAGAAAACCGCAGCTAGTAAGGCTCGACGAAGTGGCGGAGATACACATTAACCACAGCAATAAGAATTTTCTCTAAGCCTTAAAGCCGTAACCCTACGCGCCCTCATTTCTAACGTAGAAAAATGTAGCATTTAACCATTACCAGTTTGCCAAAAGTCGATTGGAAAAGATTCATTGTAGTAGATTTTTACAATAAACTTAAGACGCTGAAGATGATAGATAGATTCATCATAATTATTCCGTCTCTTATTTTAGGGGAATATTTTGGTGCTAGTTCTGCTTGCCATAGCAGCAGTATTCATCGCCAGCCGAGATGCCCGCTCTCCAGGTAAGTAATACAGCAGTTTACGGGTTTTCCACTAGTTTTCCCTAAGTGAAGTAAAGAGCACTAGCATGCTCAAAACTGAAGCTAGGGCTAAGCTTTGGTTTTGAGCATTCTAATGCTCTTTAAAGTCTATTTCCCAATAACTCACACTGCAAGATATAACGATGGTGACCCAAGGAATTCCGGTATACCAGCTCTACATTTGCCTTTTTGAAGTAGTAGAATTTTAATATATTTGGCAAAAAAAAAAGTGGTGTTTTTCTTCGCAGGTGATAGCGGTTGGCAAACAAGGACAAGCTTCAACGGAGGACCTTCCTCTGGTTTCACTCACTCTTCAGGCAGTGGCTGGGCTGGCTCTGGAGTTGAACTGGGTCGATCAGCCAGTAACGGTGGATGGCGCAAAACCTCGACCTTTGAATCAAACAGCCGAGGCGGAAACAGGAACAGGAATCCTTCAACCAGCGGTTGGTCGCTAAGTGGATACAGCTCCAACGGTGCTTACGGCGGGAATTCTTTCATATCTTCTCCTGGATGGAACGACAGATTTGCAGATTCAGTTGATCGAAAGTCTTGATTCTTCCAACAGCTGGAATGAGCCAAACCAAGGCTTTCGTTCCAGCAATGGATGGCAGTCTTCGGGCTGGTAGACTTGATCAGGTTTATTCAGTGAACATGGCATTTCCACACATCAAAAGTGTCTAGGGATCAACATATATTTTTGCAATAACTTTTCTCCTGATTGATATTAATTAAAATTTTCTTTAAGGATTCATCAAATAAAGTGTTTTCGTTTGTCACAGTAACGATAAACCAAGTCACCTTTGCATTAATAAAGAAATTTGCCATTTTCTAATAAAGGGATTTTTGACATTTGAACCACTAACATTAAAGTTCGAAAAAAAGACTGAAATAACAGTTTTCTTTAAAATTTTATTGGGTAACTTAAACAATTAATAATCCGTGTTTCTACCGCGAACACTAACAACACAAGAACATCGGTTTGGCATACTCAAAATGAGTTAATCCAAATCACGCTGTGGAATGGCCGCCCATGTTCGTTGCAACAACAAAAAAAGGTCTTCTTGCGACTGGATACCCTCCATATTCGGCAGAGCTCTTCTCTGTAGCATATCCCATGCATGCTCAATCGGGTTCAAGTCTGGCGACGGAGCAGGCCAGGGCAGGACATTGATGTTAGCTGCGGCGAGAGTCTGTCTTACAACTCTTGCGGTGTGCGGTCGTGCATTATCATGCATTAACTGAAATAAGGGACCGATTTGCACTTGTAGAGGAACGATGACGTCTGATACAATCGTCTCAGCATAAATTTGAGCGGTGAGGTTGCCTCTGATCCAAATCAACTCAGTTCTTCCGCCGATCCAAATACCCGCCCATACCATGATGGTTCCACCACTATAAGGATGGACTTCCTGGCAGCATTTTAATCGCTGTTGGCGTCCAGGGGTTCTCCAGTGTCGTATACGTCTTGTATCCGGTCTCATACCAAAACGAGACTCATCAGAAAAGCACACGAAACGCCATTGTTCTTCTGCCCAATTTCTGTGTTCAAGAGCCCATTGATATCGAATCCTACGATTGTGCATTGCTATAGGTGGTACCCGTAGCGGTCTTCGGGAATGAAGGTTCACTTCATGCAAGCGGTTTCTGACTGTTTGGTCGCTAATTAAGTTCCCTGAAGAGTGATGAAGCCTCACGGCTAACATCATGGCGGTTATTGTTGGAGCTCTTCGAGTTAAGATTTGAATGTATCGGTCTTGTCTCCGTGTGGTGCAGCGATACCGTCCTCCATGGCGCTCAGCCACGGTACCAGTGCTTCGGTAACGTGTCCAAAGTCGACTGATAACACTCTGACTTGTATTCAGAGCTAAAGCCACAGTACGTTGCCGGGAACCAGCTTCTATCATTCCCACGGCTCTGAGCATTTCTTCCCTGCTTAAATGACGTCGCCGCTCCATAATAACGTTGGTTTTAATCAGTAGTAGGGAAACAGTAGCACTAATAATGTCTTCAATGCGTTGTATGTTTTTATAGGGAAAATATTGACAGCTGATTTTCATCTTTTACTCGAATTTGATTCACAGTTCCTGATTCAAATTATGAAATGCACCAAAAAGGATCCATATAAATTTATAAAATCATAAATTTATTACAAAGCCATATCTCAATCTCAAGAAATCCGCATAAAAATGCTTGATCTCTAGACACTTTTGATGTGTGTATTTACAAAGGGGTTTGGGTAAAAGTGGCATGATTTCTTAAGTCTGCGGCCACTAATGAAAAATAATTCATTAGTAAGAACACAATAAGACATTAATTTTCTTCTATGAACAATTGTTTCCAAAATGCATCGGAGCCGAGATATACAGGGCTAACTTTTCAAGTGGGTGGAAGGCCAAATCCGAAACTATGAGGATTAGCGAAAAACACTCAAAGTAGTAATCTCTGATTTTGTTAAAAAATAAAACTGCATCATTGAAAAATCAATTGTCCTAGCCAGGAATCGAACCCGTCAATGTTGAAAAAAAAACACCCTGTATTATTACACCATTCGATAGTGTCGCTGCTAACGATCAAATTCTGGGAAGTAATGACGTACGGCAAACGATAGGAAAGAGTTATTTTTTGATAAAATACATAACAGTATGTAAACTATTAGTAGGACACAACACACAACTCTGACTTCAGATATTTCAGCTCCGATATAATTTTCGGCAAAATTCTTTTAGGAGTCATTATTATCATATATTCCACTATACGTTGGCAACAATTAACTTTGTGGCCGCTGTGAAAAAAAATCATGCCACTGGTCCATACAAACTTACCCAATGCCTTTTATATATTGCGCGAGGTTTTCTGTGTTAATTTATGCTTAATAAACGACTAAATTGTGATGAATATGGAAGCTGTTTATTATTAATGGAACCTTAATCCTACCATCGTCATCTGCCTAGCCTTTTCCCAACTATGTTGGGGTCGGCTTCCAGTCTAACCGGATGCAGCTCAATACCAGTATTTTATATGGAGCGTCTGACTATCTGACCTCCACAACGCAGTTACTACTGGGTAATACGTAAGTAATACCCCTTGGTGAGACTGGTTGTCAGACTTTCCTGCGACTGACGACCTGTAGCGGCTGTCTACAAATGACAGCTGGGACCAAAGGTTTAACGTGCTTAACGGGGCATAAAGGGAACTCGGTATGTAATGGATGGTCACTTATCCACGGACCAACTTAGAACTTACCCTATTATTAACTTAGAGATCGACCCGACCGGTTGTTTTATTATTAGTTAGCCCGTATTGTCCCACTCCTGGGTATAGGCGTCCCACCATTCCTTCCACTTCTATAGATGGTGTACTTATTCCCGCCAAATTCAATTCAATTCAAAAATTGATTAGTTGATTACTGACTAGACTAAGCATTATGTCATAATTTTCTAAATTTGTGATTCTGGGAAATAGTGCAGGTTTCTTTACCAATGAAGTGTTTGTTTGCCATAGGAACATGAAAAGGGCGGACTGTCTTGATGTCTTCCACTCAATCAACTAAACACCTCGGTAACGCCATCGAAAATTGTGCAATTATTTTGTATGCTACGGCAGGGAAATTTACGTTTATTTCCATAGTTTACAAACCTCGAAATTTATAAAAAAATATATATATCAGCCTACTAGGTCCCACTGCTGGGCAAAGGCCACGGCTTTCCAATTTTCTGAAAGATTTGCTTTCTCCGAACAATCAAATTATAAATAGGTAGGACTTAGAAATTGAAAAATGCCAGTGCTTATTAGGGGCATTACACTACTTAGTAGGTACCGACAACCGAAATAAGTACTTTATAGCTTAAGCCTGCCAGATATTTTATGAATTTCCTGATTAACTTAATTAAAAGTAATGTGGCTAGGTACTACTGACCTTCTTATACATATTATATTTGTTTTTTTGGACTTTTCAGAACTAGCAAGTAATTAGAAAAGTTTTAAATAATTTCTATTTCATTGTAATTACAGTTTTAATTATCACAGTGGTAACTACAAAGTTTGGTAAGCCTATTAATTTGATTTTAATAAAGTAGGCAAAGCCTGCAGTGGTAGGTTATAGTATTTATTTGGTTATTTTGATATATTTCTACATAAAACATGAAATGTTATGTTGAGTCATACCTAGTATTAAAATAATCCAATAAAATAAGACCTAGGTAATCCTACCTACATTAAGTTCTTTTCTCATGAAAAAATAAGTGTTTATTTCTATTCCAACTTTTCTTAATGTTCCTAGTTATTGAAGTCTCTACTTTGACCGTCGCATTAAGTAAATAAACACTTAATTAGTATTTTACGTTTGAAGCTACTGCTTTCACAAAAGATATCACCAAACATAATAAAACTTGTGATACTCCCCTGAGGACGTGATTTGAATTCGTTTATGATGTTTTCTAAGGTTTGTTAATTTGTTTAATTAGAATAGATACCTACTACCTAATTACTGTCTATAAATGGTAATTAATCATATAGTGATATGATAAATTACATGTACATTATGAAATTTGAGACATTTTTTCTTCGATTGCAGATAAAACACATGCTTCGGTTTTTGGTAGCTCGTGAAGGCGAGACTGAGGACCTCGTTACTCTGATAACCTACCTGATTCACAGCATCGGCCTGACATCTTATATTACTATCCACAGAGTGCATTGGGCGTCCAATGTGACTACATTCTGTTTCCTAATAACATTCGTCTTACAAGTCATTGCATTATTCATGGCTAAGGGCGATCCTGAAAGACTTTTCGAATGCTTCAGTGTTCTCGCGTTTTGCGGCATGGGGCTCCTCAAACTAAACTCATTGCGTAGAAGCCATCAAAGCTGGCGCAAACTCTTGACACAAATCTCAATGTTGGAAACCACACAATTGAGCAAAGATCCCATCTCACTCGCTGAGTACCAGTCCGATGATGAGGAGTGTGAAAATTTTTCTGACTACATCAATATTTACACAAATAAATTTAGTAATACAGCCACCATTCTGACTAGGATCTATAGCTTTACAGCAGTTGTCTTTATAGTGTCTCCATTTGTGGAACAATTGCTTTGTGAGATTCGCGGTGTGGGATGTTTGGGATACCCTCACATTTTGCCCTGCTGGGCTCCGCTGGATGATTTGAGCATTTTCGGCTACATGATAGCCGTTTTATGCGAATTTATGTCTGCTGTTTATTGTGTCTCTGTACACATGGTATTTGATTTAACAGCTATCGGAGTGATGATATTCGTATGTGGTCAGTATACGTTGCTCCGCGAATATAGTTCACGCATCGGTGGAAAGGGCAAACGGTGCAATCTGTCAAGGAGAAGAGACGATAGAGCTCACTTCAGGATTGTACGGTGCCATAAAACAAATATGATGCTAGCAAAGTTAGTATGGTAACAATGTATGTCCACATACCTACTTGGTTAAGTAGATATATTATGTAATTCATAACCAAATAGGTGGACAGAATAGAGCCACTTTTAATTAACTGTTTTTTTTTTGCTTTCTGTCATTGTTCACCGGATAAGTTTATACTTTTTTTTAACTTTGACCAGCTTTGTTTTGTAAGCCAGGTAAAAACAATAAAAATAATCTTCTACTTTCAGTTCAATTGCTGAGCTTGACGAGTTGTTGAACAGTATCATTGGAGTGTATTTCTTGAGCGCCACTCTAACATTGTGTTCTGTTGCTGTTAGATTGAAATCTGTAAGTAAAAAATATCCTACCGGGACTCCTAGTAGTCCTAGTGCCTATATGTGAATCGAATTAAGCATTCCGCGACCTTTTCTTAAGATATTGTATATTTTGATACGAGTATGCTAAGTTTCTTAAAGCACTCGAGGCGAGATTGAAACCTCAGCTAACAGCGAGGGCCGGGCGTAGTGGTTCGGACTTGTTCTGTTTGAACCTACATAACGTGTGACAGTACTTCATTCCCGTTTGCTCCGTTTCAGGAAGACATGAGCATAATGCAACTCGTGTCGTTAACACAGTACATGTGCGGTACTCTGACACAACTCTTTTTATTTTGCCGGTATGGTGATGCGGTCTTAAATGAGGTAGGTAACTGCTGTTATGTAATGTCGAAGTATGGAAGATGAAATGCTGCACCATTCCCAAAATAAATTGGGACGAACGCAGTAGAATGATGATGTTCCGTGCCTTGAAAATCTAAGTAGGTAGGGTGAAGGCACCAAGGGAACGATTAAACAATTTTCCCATCTCCCCCCTTTAACATTTTCGATGCTAAGTTCAAATAATTAATTTTAACTTAAATGCGCAAGTAATCGAGCTACGTTAGGCTACGTATAAAGACGATTCGGGAGGTGATTTGTGCGCACACAAACGAATTATTGTTCGACCCGTGTCGCACTTTCTGTGCGAAAGTGTTTAAGAGAGTGGGGCACATCGGTGGATGGGATCAAGTCCATCTAACTATTTATTAAATCTATTTGAACGTACCTTAATTTGTATTAGAGCTCAATTGGGATGGGGCAGGGGCCCTTCGCAGCGGCGACATGGTGCCTGAGCCCACGCATCAGACGTGAACTGACAATGCTCAGCGCCGGTATGATGACTCCGCGACACCTGCGTGCTGGACCGTTCAATTTCATCGATTTGCCTTCTTTTATTCAGGTAGGTACGCGTAGGGTACCTATACTTATTATATTTTTAGGGTTAGTAGGCCGCTGCAATAAGTGCATGATGAGTGGCTCATCCAGTGAAAGTGCGGATCTTCTGAACTCTGCACAGTCCATTTCCCCGGTTCTAAGAGCACATTTAATTCTTTGATGATCGAAATAATGTCATTGATACCGCAATAACCTACTAGGCTAAAATCATATAAAGCCATATACATATACCCATGTAGACAAATCAGAGTTCCGTCTGAAGAAAAGAAATGGAACTTAGATAGGAAAATAAGTAAGTTTTCAGATATTTTGACCCCCGAAGTATAAGAGGGGTTATAAGTAGGTTGGTTTGACGACTGTCGTTCTGTGTCATCAATCAATATAGCTCCGAAATAGGATTCAATGCGGATTTTCAAAGATTTGGTCGATATTATTAGTACGAGTACAAAGTACCCGACTACCAAGAATTAAAAAGAAGTGAATAAAGGGCTGGATAGGCAGAGTACTTTGCCATAATAATATGCGAGTTGATACGGTATTTTCATGTAACTTATTATATTTTATTGCAGGTAGTACGAGCAGCCTACAGTTATTACGCTGTATTGGGGAAAAAGGAGTAAACGGAATACCGATTTTTTCAGTGATTACTACGGCATCCTACACATACCTTTAATTTCTATTAGAGAAGTGCACTTAAATGTTGAACGATTTCAACATGTGAAATTAGGATATGAATACAAGGTATAAACAGACTCTTCACGAAGCCGTCAACCAAGCATTCTGTACATCAAACTAAGTAACCCTACGTAAAAATTATTGCTGGGAGACGACTTTGGGGGGGGGGAACACGTTGTCACGTTTTTTAAAACTGAATGTAACCTACTCAAAACATTGTGCTGATGATGGATACATTGAATAGTAAACAGGTCATGGAGATACTTAAAGTACAGTTTTTGATTAAAAACAAGTTTATCAAAAAAAAACGGGCTGCAAAAAACTGAAACCTTGAATATTAACGTTGTGCATTTTTGATATTTTGGAATAGTTAGGCAATAATTTTGCACGAATTGCTTTAATTATCAGTATAAAAGTTCTATAATTTATGTAGTAAAATACAATATTCATTTATTGCGCTATCGTACACAAACATGACAATTTATATTACATTAAAAATTTTACATAAAGTTCAAATTCCTTCGTATCCTAATGTCAATCCGTCTTACGAATTTTCGATCAGGACACGTGACCTGACGCGAGTTTAACATTTTTTACCCATCAAAAAAGTGCACAACGGCAACGCCGCTAAAGAAGTATTCACTTCAAAAAACTTGTGAATGAGTTGGAACTTTGACGTCCAATATCTCAGTAACTAGAAGGTTCCCAGGTATGGTCCAGAACAAATTATCGCAATAAGAACAAGTGCCGTTTAGCTTCATAAGGGTCTATTAATCCTTTTATTATGTGAGAGTCCCACCCATGCAGGATAATACAGCAAGATTTTTTAGTCACCGGCCAAATTTTTTCTAGGCATTCACTAATTCAATTTTTTTTTTTAAATCGATATGTGAAATTTTCATATTTTCATATGAAATCATTTTCTCCACAAAATTATCCGCGCTGCCTGGTCACTAAATTAAACGTTAAACATACTACACTTGCTGCGCAAACATTCAATGGAAAGGGGGCGGCCAGCCCGCGTAGTTACCCAGCAGCGTGTACCTATAACGCACGGCGCGGTATTCAATGGTTTTCGCCAAAGATTAAAATGTCTAAATTTGGACGGTGACTAAAAAATCATGCTGTATTGTGGTGTGATGTCACGTACATCAGCACGTCACGTACAGCACGTAGTATAATATGCTAAGGTAGATAGTATGTGAATACGTGATTGTAGATTATCGACATAACATCACGTCGTAACTATGTATATAATGTTGCTAATTAAAGGTGGAAGAGTAATCGACTCTTGGAGTAGTAACTAACATGTAGTTTACTTTGACCCCTCCATCTCCTCGCATCGCATGGCGACCTTGCCAGTCGGCTGGACGGCGTTATAGTTGTCCGACCAGGAGCTAGTCACGGTTCGTGGTTCGCGGTTTGATTGTCTTCGTTGAGTATCACGTCAGTCGCGTCGCGCCACAGGCCATGGGGAGCACGACGTCCAAGGAAGAGGTGATTATGATTATTGCCCAGGCGTCTACGAGTGGTGCAAATACCGCAACGGCTACGCAGGAGCAGCTGGCGGTTATCAAGACCGTGTTGCTGTTTGTGGCTGTGTGTATGGCAGTTGTCATCATAGGTTTGGCGGTTCGCATGTATCGGAGATGTCACCACAACTGGATTGAAGAAAAGATGAGACAGCGGGAAGTCCAGAAGGCTGTACAGATGGTTTGACCAGGAGCCGTCGGAGGAACGAAGTGAGTGTTTCTTATGTGAATGTGAATAAGTGTGTGTCGGTGCTTGCGGTCATCGTTAAATTTGGAGACATTGATTTAAATGGAAGTGGAGTTAACGTCGTTATTTGTACAACTTAAGTTATTAAGGGAATCTATTGTCAAGTTAGGCCCTAGTAGGCGAAAAGGCAGAAATTTTGATAGTAAGATCAGTGAGGTGAAAGCGCTCTATCGTAAATTTAAGTGTATAGTTTCAGAATCTAGTAAGTTCTCGGAAGAACTGGCTCAGTTGGTATGTAAGATAGAAGCGTTATGCGTAGACACTGTTAAGTTTGAGAGCGGAACCGAAACGGAACAAAACATGGCGGCGGAAAAGTTTTTTTTCCTTTAAATATTTTGCCATTCTTGTAATAAAATCAACGTTATAACGATTCTTCATAATAATTACTTCTTTAATGCCTTCTTCAATACAAAAACTGACTATGTCTTTCGATAACTCGTCTCGCGAAATTCCCGATAAAGATTCATAGTTTACATAAATACTCGAGTTTTCTGGCATATACACTAAATTGCGCGACTTTGAAAATATCTGCCTACAACCATTATTATTATTGTTGTTATTATTATTGTTACGTAACATTTTCTCCCAATCATCTAAACAAATCTCAATGTCATTTCCTTGCTTCTTAAGTACTTCCACGATCCTAGGGTGATCAGTCCCAGATACCACGGAGTCCCTACCACAAACATTTGGCTTTCCCAACTGCTTGTACTGCGCCCTCGTCATTACGGATATCGTCTTTTCCCGTATCAATTTCAAATCCTCACTCGTTATCACTATTCTAGAAAGTGCATCCGCTAGTACATTCTCTTTGCCCTTAATATATTCAACCTCAAAATCATACTCCTCTAAACACAAACGAAACTTAGTCAACCTACTAGATGGATCTGTCATGTTAAACAAATACAGTAATGGCCGGTGATCCGTCTTTACAACGAACCTCCGTCCGTACAAATACGGTCTAAAATATTTAACTGACCAAACTATTGCCAACAACTCCTTCTCTATTATCGGATAATTTAACTCACTCTTCCCTAACGACCTACTAGCATATGCGATGGGTTTTCCGTTCCCATTACACAACACACTCCCTATTGCATATCCAGAACTATCGGTTTGCAATATAAAAGTATTGCTATCAGAAAAATCAGGATAATCCAACACCGGTGGACTCATTAACGCTTCCTTAAGCAACAAAAACGACTTCTCGCACTCATCGGACCAACTAAATACAACACCTCTCTTACACAGCTTATTCATAGGTACCACTATATCAGCAAACTGTGGTATGAATTTCCTATAATAATTCGCAAACGCTACAAATCGCTTTACCTCATCAACCGTCGATGGACGCGGATAACCTCTAATAACTTCTACCTTCTCTGGATCTGGTGAAATACCTTCGGCCGATATTACATGCCCCAAATAAAGCACTTGCTTCTTCAAAAATTCACATTTAGACGGATTCAACTTTAGATTTACTTCCCTCAAGCGTGAAAATACTGATATTAGGTTCCGATTATGTTCATCTAAATTCCGTCCAAAAATAATGAGATCATCCAAATAAATCAGACACCTATCGTAATTCAATCCAGACATGGCCACAGTCATTAATCTACTAAACGAACTCGGACTTATCTTCAAACCCATTGGTAACCTACACATTTGATACTGCCCCTTGTCTGTTGTGAAAGCAGTATACTTCCTACTACTCTCCTCCAAAGCACACTGATAATAAGATTGTGATAAATCACAGTGACTAAAGTAAACTGCGCCTGACATCGAATCCAAAATCTCAGTTATATTCGGCAATGGAAACTTATCATCCTGTATCTTTTCATTCAACTGCCTATAATCTATAACCACTCGCCATTTCTTCTCCCCACTACGATCCGTCTTTTTGGGTACCACCAAAACAGGACTAGACCACTCACTAACCGCCTCTTCAATGATATTACTCTCCAGCATCTCCTGCACTTGCCTATCAACCTCCTTCTTCTGTGCATAAGGTATCCTATACTGCCTCTTGTACACCGGAGTAGCACTCTCTTTCAAGCGTATAGACTGCTCATATACGTTAGTGACAGCTAATTTATCACCCGGGAGATGAAAAACATCCGAAAACTTTGCACACACTTGCTCAACCGACAACCGCTCCTCGGCGTTCAAATAGTCGAGTTTAAGTAAAGAAAGTACCTCTTCTACACGCTCAACGTCCGTCCCTGGCTTCACGAAATTACAACAATCAAAATCACTCAACGGACAAACTTCCACACCGGACATACTACACACAACTTCCTCGGAGTTCGTATTTAAAATCCTAACGGGTACCATCCCGCCTTTAGGCCTTACTAACACACTAGCCAAGAAAACGCCTTTCCGCAATTCTTGCCTAACTACCACACAATCTTCCGCTCTGTTAACGGGGTAATACCTAACCACCTCACAACGCGGTGGAATAGTCAACAAGTAATCATAGGACTTAAGTGGCATCGAAACCACCCGTCGTCCACGATCCCTAAGAGAAAACCTATTCGCCGAAAAATCTATAATACCACCATACTTCTGCAAGAAATCCTGACCTAATATACCAACCGACTTACATGGCAAATCATCAAATATATAAAACTTATGCGTGAAAGAACACCGTCCACACTCCAACATTAAAGATACATAACCTATAGCCCTCAAACTACCTCCTACACCATTAATCACTAATTCTTCCTTAACTACCTCACAGCACAAAGCATTGTTCAACAAGAAACCACTTTTTACAGCCGATATCGACGCGCCCGTATCTACTAACCATTCCGCATTTATATTATTCACTAGAAAATTAACCCAATTAATACTATCGCAAGCTAAAATACGCTTAGTCTCGAAAAAACTGCAACTGGTGGTCAGTCGCTTCATTACGTCGTGACATTGACGTTCCGCCTGAGTCAGCATCACTACGCGCATGCTCGAAATACGCTACACGCTTCCGACCTTGTTGAGTCGAATGACCACGATGAGCATTATTGCTACGACCGCGCATTCCACGATTATGCCATGCGGTGGCATTTTTGCGCGTACGCTCAACAGCTGTCTTATGTTGCGCGTATCCATTTCCTACTGTAGACCGCCTATAACCATTTCCGCGACCTCTATTATCAAAACCACCCCTCGCGGGCCAACGCTGATACGCCATGACCTGTGCCGACGATGCACAACCTTCGTCTTCTGCTACCCTGATCGCATCCTTCAAACAAGTCAAATTCCGCGCCGTAATGATCGTACCTAAACGCTGATTGCGAAGCCCGTCAGCAAACTTCCTGATCGCGTACTTTTCGTTCAACGGCCGCAAAATCTCATATGCTTCCGAACTTTCCCCGGCTTGAGAAATAGTCAAATTAACCATTAACTTCTCTATCTCAGCGCCAAAATCCGCGACCGACCTATCATTCTGCCTAGCGCGAGCAAGCTTCGCTTGCACAGCTACGTCTGACTCTACTGTTAACAAATATACACCTTATGAGCTAGTGTTTGGAAGAAAATGCAGATTACCAAGTAGTCTTCAAGGAGAGAGTGTTGAACCATTGTATAATTTTGATGATTATCCTTTAGAATTTAAGTACAGATTGCAAAGGGCACAAAATGATGCAAGGGAGAATTTAATAGCGAGTAAATTAGCTAGGAAACATTGTTATGATAAGAATCTTAATTCTGTAATCTATAAGGAAGGTGATTTAGTTTTGATTAAGAATGAAACTGGCAATAAATTGGAATGTATTTATAATGGACCTTTTGAAGTTATAAAAGACGAGTCACCAAATGTTGTGATTAAGTACAAAAATAAGATAGATATAGTACATAAGAATAGAACAAAATTGTATTGTAAGAGTTAGAGTAATAGTTTGTAATGGGGAAAAAAAAAAGGGAAAAAAAAAAAACCTTGTAAAAAATTTTTTTTTTTAAAATTTAAGGGGGTGATGTGGTGTGATGTCACGTACATCAGCACGTCACGTACAGCACGTAGTATAATATGCTAAGGTAGATAGTATGTGAATACGTGATTGTAGATTATCGACATAACATCACGTCGTAACTATGTATATAATGTTGCTAATTAAAGGTGGAAGAGTAATCGACTCTTGGAGTAGTAACTAACATGTAGTTTACTTTGACCCCTCCATCTCCTCGCATCGCAGTATGTTTGTCCCACATTATTTACATTATATCTAATAATTACTAAATTATTACTTATTAAGGTCACATTGCTTCAATACCGATAAAGAATATGACTGTCGTCATTGGCGTATCACCCTTTGCTTTAAATTAATTAAAATACCTACGTAGCATTATAAGTAGGTTTAGAAGGCAAATAAAAACATATTGATCTTAATTCAGTTTTATTTCATATTTATAGAAGAGTTAAATGAAGGTTTACAGTCTGTAGTTACCGGAACAATATTGGAAGTGTTTAAATTTTAACGATTTGAGCTCTTTAACAGAACATAAGAGATCACGCCTGTAATCCCCAAAAGTCATTTCGCTAGTTGTGTTTAGGTTCCATGTAATAGGCCACAACCAATCTTACAAAACAATGTATTTCTGTTGTTTTAGCAAGTAGTCTTAAATATTAAGAACTATTTCGATAATATTCGAGATGAAAGCCAAATTAACTGAGATTGTACCTACATCGAAATAATCAAAAAAACTTTACATCAAAATCAAATGTACTGCTGCTGTGCCTGGATAATCGAATGAAAGGGCCATTTTTCGTTTCATTCGGGAAATGAATTCCAGTAATTACTTCGGGTCGGCGTAATTGTACAAAAAATACGGCAGAACAAGAGGAGCACTTGATTTTTATGCGGATTTCAGATGTAGTTATACAGGGTGTTTGGTGCCTCTTGTGCCAAATTGAAATGGTCGACTGGGGGCGGGGGGGGGGGGGGGCATCTGCTATCATTACAGCTTTAATTGAAGTCTAAAACTTTGAGAGTAAATTAAAAAAAAACTAGATGGCTAATGTCACTAATTTTGAATTTAAAAGTACTGGAATACAAAACACATCTAAATAAAATTTAAATTCAGTCTACGACTTATACTTTTTGAAATTTGTATTTGAATGTAAAATTTGGGTATTTTTTATAATAGAACAATAAAGTCGATGAAAAAAAATCCACAGGGTATGAAAAGTGTTTAGGGGTCTGAAAAGATAGCAGATGACCCCCCCAGTCGACCATTTCAATTTGGCATACGATGCACCAAACACCCTGTATTATTTTGTATGTGATATATTTTTTTTCTTGATTGAAATAATATACATATATAATATAATCGATTGCTTGTTTAGATATTTGGTTTTGTGACTATAAATGCATCTTAAATGTACAGAGTTTATAAACTGGACCAAACTTGGTAGGTACTTTATAAATATCATAAAAAGTTCTACATTTCTACGCATAGATAAATTAGTAAGTATATAGACAATTATAGAGTTGTCTTTATTAATGCTTATGATTAAAACCTGCATCAATCAAATCCTTCATTTTCTTTTCATCTTTTCGTTTTGCAGTCACACCGCGCTTGGCGCAATTCTGTCAAACCTCAGTCAAATCACAAAGCCGTCCTTTCTCGCATCCCAAATATTTAGACACCAAGATACACTACCGTAAATACTTCAAAAAATTAAGCTAGAGTACACTACATTTTCGCAAACGGAACCAGCGGTCATTAAACTGTTTAAAAACAATTTTGAATTCTAGAAACAACTGATATGTCTCAGACCGTGTACTATTTGCGAGCATAGTGTAAACTCAGCTTTGAAACAATGTCACAGTATAAAAATATTTAAAATCAGTAAACCAACCAGGCTGTTTTTTTGTGAAATCAAGCGCGTTGTTCAATTGATTTTTTTGTGAAATGAAACGTCAACACTAGTCTCGATGCGACAGGCTCGACTTACTAACGAGTAAACAGTTACCTGAAGCATGCTTCGTCATCATCTGCCTAGCCTTTTCCCAAACTACCTTAGGGTCGGCTTCCAGTCTAACCGGATGCAGCTGAGTATCAGTATTTTACATGAAGCGACGAGTCTATCTGACCTCCACAACCCACTAACTGGGTAATACGATACCCCTTAGTAAGACTGGTTGTCAGACTTTTGGCTTCTGAGTGTTGGCGTTTGGTGTACGAGTATTTGTAGATCTTTGACAGTTGTAACAACTGTCAAAGCCATCTACAAATGACAGCCGGGACCAACGGCTTAACGTGCTTTCCGAGGCACGGAGAAACTCGGTATGTAAATTTTGGTCACCTATCCACTAACCGACCTCGGCAAGCACAGCTTTACCTTAAAGATCGACCCACACGGTTGTTATTATTTAGCCACGAGCTCCTCTCTGAAGCATGCTTATAAGACTTAAAACGCTTTGTGTGTGTGCATTGATTCCGACCATTTGTTCCTAGTTGAAATACTGTAGTTATATACAAACCAATTATGTCAACTGTGACCACGTCCAGTACCCGATTGTGAAACTTATGTCATAAGAATTAAGCGCGATGGTTCTTGTTGAGCCATGACGTCACGTCATCGAAATGGTATTCGTTCCATCGTATGCCGTTGCGAACATTCTCAAGAGCGCGCTTGCGAGCAGACACGCCTGCACCCGCGTCCGGGTATTGAGCGAAAAATGCTTCCATCTGCAAATAAAATACACATTATTAATAAAAGTAGGAAGGCCACGACTTGATTTATATTGATACAAATGTGTATTAAGTAATACTATTTCCGAATACAATAATCATTGAGATAATTAATAAATTGACTCAATTTAATTAATTATTAATTTAATTTAATACAGGAAAGTGTTATCACGCGGAATTTCAAGAGCAAGATTACTAAGATTACAAGATTAATTGTCAATAGAGTATTTATGGTGATATTAAAAAAAAATAAACAGAACAGGCGACCGAACGTCTGTTGTTACACTTGACTTGCGTATCCGCCCTTTTTTTTGTTTTTTTTTTCGGATGGGAAATCATCAAATGACTTCTTCCGCTCTGGGCGGAGCGAAAGGAAGTGTCAGACTTGACTGACTAAAACCCATCCATGTTCCTTCTTAGCCCTTTGTGTCCCCCTCTCTTTGTGTCTCCTTGAGGCGCGCGTGGAGCACAAACGCGCCGTCGGCACGGCCTGTCGTCATAAGACGGACGGACGGTGAGCTAGCCCATTACTCACCGTCCACAGGCCCGCGCCTACGGTGGCCGGGGGCCACTGGTTGCCCCCCGACGCCCGGGGCGTCTCCCGCGGCGGCTGGGACGTGAGGTTCTCTCCCTCTCATGTTCCGCCACCTCTTTCGCTAGCATGACTGCTTTGCGGAAGGAGGCGACGGCTTCCCATTCCCTCTCGCTCCGGACCATGGATTGAACCAGGGCCGGACGCGAGAGGTCGCCGCCGCCAATCGTCGCTACGAGGACACGGCGGTGCTCAGCCCAAGCGGGGCAGAGCTCCACGGTGTGCTCCACCGTGTCCTCCGGCCGATCCTCGCAGTGGTGACACCCGGGCGTTTCCTCCCGCCCGATTCGGTGCAGGAACCTCTCGAAACAACAGTGTCCGGTGAGGACCTGCGTCAGGCGGAAGGTGAGGGCGCTGTGGCGCCTCTCCAGCTACTCCTCAAAGAGGGAAATTATTGCCACTATTGTGGCGTACCCTGCACGGGGGTTGCGACAATCGCTATCTCCATGTCGCCATGAGTGCGTATCGGCCCTTACACAACGAAATAATGACAGTGTCAAAGAAGTTATTTTACCACCAATAATAAGCTTAATCCCCGAGGGTTTATGTACTTCTACATTTCGCCAGTTACGTTTGCATGTAATTTCATGGGGGCCTAGTGCCTTCAACCATCCATAAATAAGGACAGCAGCGGTGGCTCATGGTGGCAGCCCCGACTTACGAGCAGTAAGCCGAACCCAGGCAGGCGCATTACTTTGTGTAATTTGTTTCATCACCGCTGCTCTCGAAACGGTGAAGGAAAACATCGTGTGAATGTCCTAGAACTAAAAATTTCGAAGACATGTGATATCTACCAACCCGCACTGGTCCCGCGTGGTGGTTTATAGCCTATTCCCTCTCACAGAGAGGAGGCCTGTAGCGGGAACATTATAGTCTGATTATAATTATGCATGATTTTAGGTTCGATGGCTGCAACTGAAAACCGTTAAAGACACGAAACCCACCTCCTTAATCTTCAACTCAGTGTTAAAGCTCGCAGTAATGGCGGGTATCAGGCCCCCCAGATATCGGCTGTTGAGCGTGAACCGCTGGACGAGTTCCGGCCAGCGAGCGCGCACCGAGTCCCACACTAACGCTGTTCCTGAAGGGTTGGAGCTGATCTGCGATAACACGGTCAGGTAGTCCTGGCTGCGGATGTTGTTCTCGTCCCACGCCATTAGCAGGTATCTGTAATGGAACCTCATGCTTGTATTCCTTCTATTTTTAAATTTAGACGTACCAAATTGTACCTACTATTTATAATTATATGGAGCCTTTTATTTTTAAGAACTCAATGTACATCAGACTACTGTGACGTCATCAGTGGCGCATGTTGAGAAGTGCAGCAGTTTGGTACATTTTGACACTTTAACCACTATGCCCGACAAGATTTTGACACATGACACATCAGCTGAATCGGCGGGGTGATGCGAATTGTCATGAATTTCACGAAATTTTCATCAACTTTCTGCGTTCGATTTTATTGTGAAAAATATGTCGCGGGATCTGTTACATACGATAAATTTGAGGTTAATATCTTCAGTATCGTGTTGAGGTCGGTAAAACGGAGTCAGTCTATTGCCAAATATGCGTAAAATACATATTACTACACCCTTCCAAAAAGTAGGTACCTTTATATACGCTGGAAATAATGTACATAGGCATGCTTCTCGTTTGCTAAAACAGTTCGGAAGGGCAAAATAAAAACAGTAACATTCTATCTGCATTCTTAGTTTTGCCATTATTCACACACAATTTCTTAAAAAACCCAATCAAAGTCTAGACAAATATTACTGAAAACTATGTTGTAACATAACACTTCTTAGTGCTGACCGAAAACCCGGGTTTCTTATTTACGATTAATTAGTTGCATTCAGCCTAATCGATAATCGCAATTAAATCGAGTTTGAAAAAAAGGTTGACACTGAATAAAAACTCATAAGTATAATTTTAAATAATCGTTAATTTTGAAATTGGTCATAATAACCATCTTTTTTAATAATTTCATATATAGTATATAGTAATTATTAGATCAATAGCATCTTATAATTAATTAATGAACGTTGACTTCATGGGAAGGAGATTTATTACTAAGTAATAAGAACGACAGAAGACAGTAATCCCAAAAAAAAACAAGTCAACATTTTAATGATTAGGCTTAATTCCCGCCGAATTTTTTTGAATTCAAAATTTAAATAAAGAATGCTCTCGCAATTTTCATTATTTAAAATAACAATTTTAATTTTACTAGATAACATTTTAAGAATTTTATTGTGTAATATCTGAAGGTTGGTTAAAGAATGCCCAGGATCTTGGAAGGCATAGTAAATAATTATTATGATCTAACAAGATAAATTATATTTATTCTTCCAAGATTGTTTATCGTATGATGGGGTTATTGTTATGTTACAGCTAGTCAGTGGCCCGAAAGTATGACAGCCAGTCTTACCAAGGGGTATCGTACTACCCGATACTAACTGGTTTGAGGAGGTCAGATAGGCAGTCGCAGGTCGCTCCATTTAAAATACGGTTATGCAGCTGTATCTGGGTAGACTGGAAGCCGACCCCAACAGTTGATGATGATGGTTGACAATCGGCAATTCATAAGCCGTTTCAAGGAACATTAGTTTATTGTTTCAAAGCGGTTCACTGTCCAGTGTAAAAAGGTTTTTGAAGTGATAACTTCTTATGGGAGGGTTAACCGCTTCGTAACGTAACGCGTTACGGCACCACTCTGTGTGGCTTCCCTTTCCTACACGCATACGGCAGCAGGCTTAGATTAGTTATCACTTCTGTGGAACGTCCCGAGACGCACACGTTTTTTTTTTAATCTGCCATTTTTAGGTTATCCATCAAAGGCCTAGGGCCGAGTCACTTGAATGAAGCCATGAACAGCAATAGATATGAACCAGAACCATCAATAGTCTACAAATTAATATACGAGTAAGACTCTTACTCGAGAGTCTTACCGTATACTTTGGATAGTTTTGTTTAAAATGGTTTCTTTTTCATTTTTGGGGTAGCTATCCCAAAACCTAGCCTATCTAAGTAGGTGTAAAAAAATATTGTCGATTAAAAGTATTGGACGGTGAAGGCAAAAGATAAACTAAATTGGAAAAACATGGGCAGGCCTTTACCCGCATTGGGACAGAACAGGCTGATTAATAAAGTAAAGAGTAAATATCCATTAACGAACCCAACGTCCTAACCATAATCAAACTACATAATTCTTTTTTACTATTCCTACCGAGATCCTGTGCATTCTACCAATCTTCAGATAGTTCAAAACAAAATTCACAATAAACTATCTATAATAGTAAATTTGAATGCCTACAATATAAATTGGAACAGCGAACGAATTCCAAATTTAAATTTTGAGATGGAAATTAAATTGGCGCGAATTTAGTCATAATATCAGTCCGTGATGTTTATTGTTGGGTCGGAATGTACGAAAAACAATTAAGATTACCATTATAAAAGCCTAAAACACATTATAATAAATATTTACTGTATTTTACGGTTAAAATAAATTTATTTAATTTTCATCAATCGATTTCTTAAATTTCTCAATTTAATTACTCGAGTTGATCGAAGATTACAAAAAAATAATCGATTGGAATAATCGCTTTCACACACCACAATAATAAAAAAAAAATATGGTCGTCTATTTCAAAATACTTATTGAGCGGTGGTAATGAATATTATTTGTTATTGGTCCCGTATTCGTAAATAACGCTAAGATCTGGGCATTTTCATGCGGTTTATAATATTTCGAATGTAGTTTGTCATGTTTGTTACCGAATCTATACGCGTGTGTGTGTTATATGTGAAAAATAAAAATGTAAACACGCACGATTGGAGCGAAACTTCGACTTTAGATTTCAAAATTCATCATTACCACTGCTTATTTAAATTGAACTATGGATGAATAAGCCGCATAATTAAATGACGAGTTGATTATTGTCCATATAGTGGAGCTCAAATGTTCGAAAACCACAATTTTTATGATTTTTAGCCTCGACCAGGACAGCCGTCAAAATGGCGATGACCGTATTTATGCACTTGAATTTTATAAGGGTAAACTATGATACTTGCGCGCTATTTACAGAAGTTTTAATGGCGTTGATATATGAAATTTTTATCCAACTTTCTTAATTAACGCACACTCATAGTATTTGATAATCAGAAAATAATATATTTGCATAAATTATGAGGATGACGAATGACATAATTGCGATACCAACCCAGCGGAGGTTTGTTCGTCGAGCCCCTTTGGGAGCCCGTACCGAACTATATGGTTAAACCTTACTGCATGATATCCTAGATAATAGTTTTGCTTGGCTAAAACTTCGTGAACTGAATAAAGAAAGTCCAAAAGTCTTTCATTCTAGTTGAAGAGCCACTTACTTGCGTAATATGTTGGTATCACGTGGTGCAGCTAAAGCCCTACGAAGTTTCACCTTTTCCTGGACATCTTCCTCTTTTCGGTATACTTGCCACAAAGTATCCCAGTCAGCCATGGACGCTGACCTCATACCTGCAAAAAAAAAGAAAAACCTTAATATGTATAAAATAAAACAAGTACTTTAAAAGGTCAGGAGATAAAATGAAAATGGCGAAAAGCTAGGTGAGACTTAAAATGAACGGCTAAAGGCAAAAGTTTTATAAAAAAAATAAAACCGGCCAAGTACGAGTCGGTCTCCCGCACGAAGGGTTCCGTACCAATATTTATAAAAACGAGCAAAAATCACTTTATTTGTATGGGAGCCCCCTTAAATATTTATTTTATTGTTTTTAGTATTTGTTGTTATAGCCGCAACAGGAATACATAATCTGTCGTTTCAAGTGGCTCACTATCACGGTTCATGAGATACAGGCTGGTGACAGACGGACTGACGGTCAGCGAAGTCTTAGTAATAGGGTCCCGTTTGACCCTTTGGGTACGGAACCCTAAAAACGCCTATGCGGCAATGCATGCATTGGCTCAATCGTTAGCTGTTTTTTTTTTCATTTCACGTTTTTCACTATAAGTATGGAGTTTGTGTAGCTGTACTCAAAATTTGATAATAACTGTTATTATAAATTCAAATATGCTGCCAAAAATATTTTAAAACTTATTGTATTAGAAATTCGTACTATGGCTGGAAACTGTATTGTATTGTATAACGGGCAACCCGCAACTCTACGTCCAAAGCGTCTTCAAATTACTACAAAAAAAAAATATATATATATTACCGTTATAGTAGACGAGGTCCCTGAGGTCCTGCTGTATGGTCTTGCTCCCAGACTCGTCATTTTGGTTCAACCACTCTTGGAACATATCATTTGCCCTTTCTTCAGCCTCTGGTAAATGATACTTCACCGCCAAGGACAGAATCAGAGTTCTTAGCAAACTGTAACAATTTTATTTAATATTGGAAGGACAATTTTTATTTAATATTGGAAGAACAATTTTTATTTAATATTGGAAGGAATAAAAAAGGATTTTTGTCCAGAATTAACTGCTGTTAGTGTCGACATTTTAGGAAATAGTGACTGATCAGACGCTTTGGTAAACATATAGTCAGCTAAATGCATTATTATTTGTATTTAGCAATTGCGTTGTTTTTTTTTAAAATCCTTTATAATTATAATTTTATCCATGGGACACCATCAGCCAAAAATAGAATATGCTGTCAAAATAGTTACCCCTCTTGAACAGGCAAATTCTCAGCGTCCCAATCTTGTTTCACGTAAATCGGCCAAATTATACGCTGAATGTATTTCTGTAAAAACAAAATGTCATTAGATTAACTGGATTTAATAAAGCTGACTCAAATGATTTTCTTATTTTTACAAAAGTCCATGCGTGAGAATGGAAAAATATACGTTTTGCAGTGACCCAAGTAATATGGGAGAACTGCAGGAAGATGATAATGAGCCAAATTCCATGCTTACCATCAGATTGTCATAAGCCAAAGTGTTCAACAGTCTATCCGCGAGGTCCTTGAATATGGATGAAGCAGTCTGCCAGGGAACGAGATCATTCTCCACGAGCAAGTAGGTGGTGAGGTTCAGAGCTATATCGAATGTCACCGCGCGAGACTCGGCCAGGGCGAATATGTCATCCATGAGGTTGGATCTGTCTGCTGGGGTTAGCTGCGAAAAAAAGATAATTCATGTATTAGGCATAGATTTTTACATAACTTATCAAATGAATAAGACAGTTTAGGTTCCAGACGCTGATTTGTCGTGAAAATTTAACGACACCCGCAATTTATGACATGCTCCGATCCGTCCCTATCTTCCTCTGCCTACATAGGGCCAGATGGGAAAAGTAGTGCCAACCTCCCCTATTCAACCGTCGTTTATAGGGGAGGCATAAATGGATTTTAGTTTCATCCACCCTCGAAAGGTTACTTAGTTTAGCAAAAAAGTGGTGGCATGGAGCCGGACTTAGCTATGGCAGAAGAAGCGCATTTTTTGCTTTACACATTTTAAGTAGGGTCATGCAGCATAACCGCTATAGTAACTATTGCACTATGATAACCGTCCTTGGTGCTACGAAATAAAAGCGAAGTCGAAGCCCAAATATTGATACCTCAAGTATTCGTGACTATTAGTATTTGTGTAGGTACCTACCTGATCAGATTTAGATTTCATAGCTTCAATCAGTGTCTGCCACATGTGTGGTGAGTAATTTACTCTGTAGTACCCGACTTGATTAATGTTCAGCTTTATCCACTGATCTCCTTCATCCCCCCTCAATTTTACTGAAAAAAAGAAAATAATGATAATCCATTTTTTTTAAGACAATCTTTGAATTTCAAATCTTCAATTAATTTACCATCTTGAGCAGTATCGGAGAGCCATACAATTTCATCATTGGTTGTGGTGCTCGTCTTGAAAGTTATAGGTACAAACCAACGGTAGCTAAAAAGATATCAAACATCAAAATACATTTTCAGAGGCTATATGGGAAAGTTTTTTCTACAGCAAAAAAGGGTAGGTGCTATTTGTTTAGCATAGATTCATCTGTTTCTGTCACCACGACGGTGAAAATTTTAAATGCTGTAAAAGTCAGTGAGAGCGTTTTAGGATTTGCGACGTTCGGTTTAGAACCCAAAGTTCAAAATCCAACAACAATGATGACACTGATACTTTTCTATATGGATTCTGGATGGCAAGCCGCTGGGCCTGAAGAAAACTATAGAAGAACGGAAGTTATCCGCCATCATACTGGTTCACAAAGCAAGTGGTTACTTACTTGAACTTAGAATCGTTAGGGTAAGTCGCGTCGGGGTCAATAAGGAATCGTGACTGTGACACGAAGTAAGTGTTGGGCATGTCACCCATTTTCACCTCCAGCACTGGGTAACCCATCTGCCGCGTCCAAGTATCCATTATGTATCTGAAACATTGGAAAATAGCAGCATTTTATGTCAGCTACTAAATAGTTACTTAAATACACCCCATTATAAAAATTGTTTAATAATGTGACAACAAAGACACTTACTAGATCCACTAGTAAGAATAAACAAGACAAAAGAATATTTTCACCATCTCTTTCGCTGCAAACAGAATTAAATTTTTGATACTATTATATTTTCTTTTTATAAGCACTGAAATATTTTACTTAAATGGATAGATTCCAGTTAACTAAATCTTAATAAATGGACTTAATGTGGATCTTTAAAACTTGAGATATGCAGTTGAGTGTAAAAAATACACTCAACTCGTCTTACCAAAGTAGGTACTTTATTTATTTTAGTTAATAAATGTAGTACGTTACCGCTTAGGTACGTTACCATACTTACGAAAGATTCAAATCAGGATACTCGTTCTTGAAGTAAGGTTCCATTGTTGATAGCAAGTCTTGAGTGACTGTGTTGCCAAACTTAAACTTCTTCAAGTAATCAGACACCCCCAAACGGAAGTTCTCTTCACCCATGAAACCTTCCAACATTCTTAAAATTGAAGCCCCCTATTAACAAATTATTTAATTAATAAGGCTAATTTCAAATAGTGTGTTTTTTCCAAAATCGATGGGTTCAATTCCTGGCGAGGAATATTGATTTTCCAAAAATCCAATTATGCAGTTTTACTTTTCATCAAAATCGGGCACGAGTCTCTTTTAGAGTATTTTGCGCTATTCCTCATTGTTTCGGAATAATTCACCCTGTATAAAGTACACAGTACAGTGTAGGCTTTATTGAGTGCGTGTTGCTGTCAGTGTATAGTTAAATTTTAAGTGGCAGTTTACTCTTACCATCAGCTACTAGCAGCATTCTGCGTAGCCTCTTCCCAATTATGTTGCGGTTAGCTTCCGAACCGACTGCCTATCTGACCTTCAGAACCCAGTTACTGAGTAATAATACCCCTTGGTAAAACTGGTTGTCTGGAGTTCGGCCCATTGACTCCTAGTAACAACTGTATTCGATTTACAAATGACAGCCGGGACCACCAAGTACTACATAGATACCAAAAATAAACATACCTTATTGTATGAGATTGCGTCAAATATAGCAGTAATCTGATCAGGAGTGGCCACAGTTTGCACAATTGGATGGCTTGACAGTTTTGCATCAGTCACCAGCACTGGTTGCAATGTTTTGGTTAAGAAGTGATCCAACTGGAAGAAATATAACACCAATTTAATATTGATTCAACTCATAATGACAACCAGATGCCAAATATCCATAATAAGAACTTCATACATCTGCAAATATTATTTATAAAAAAAAAGCTTAGAAAGGTGTTTTAATTAAAAAAAAATAACTTACAACTTTCCAAGTTGGCTCGATGGCATCTAAGGCTTTTACTTGCATATAAGAAGCAAAACCTTCGTTTAGCCAAACTTCATCCCACCATTTCATGGTCACTGAAAATAGTTATTGGCATACATGAACATTTTGCTGTATATTAAAAATAGTGGTTTGATAAAAAAATATGATATTTATAAATTAAACAGCTTTTACCTAAGTTACCGAACCACATATGAGCCAGTTCATGTGTTATGGTGTTGGCAACACTAATTTTGTTGCTAGCTGATGCTGAAGCCTCATCAACGAGGAATGAAGTCTCCCTGTAAGTGATCAGACCCCAGTGCTCAGTAGCACCTGATACATAATCAGGAATACCAATCATGTCTGAAAAATTATGAAATAAGTTGTTAATAAACAAGAAGTTTTAAAACTTACTACAAAAGAAATCATATTTTTTTCAGTTCAAACCTAGTTTAGGCAGCGGGAACGGCACTTCATAATACTTGATGTAGAACTCTGTGGCTCTCTTCCCAATACTTTGAGCAAAGTCAATCTTGTGCAATTCTTGTTTTTGAGCAAATGAGCGAAGTGATAAGGTTTTTCCAATGCCTCCGGTGTTAATTTTTGCCTCTTTGTGATCAAAATCGCAGACAACAAAGCATGCTAAGTATGTGGACATCGGCACGCTTGTTGCAAATGTTACCTTGTCCATATTAGCAGCTTTATCAAATGTTGTAGCTATTTCCTGGAGAAGCAATATTTACATAAGTTTACTAAGGAATGTGATAGATTATTTTACCATAAAAAAACTAAGAAACCGAACAGTCAAGCTCCCAGAAGATGTAGTCTCAACTGTGAGAGGAGGTTCCTAGCATTCCTAACCACCAGTATCTGGGACTCTATTCCCGACACTAGTGAATAACCATTTTCTATAGGTATAGGTATTTCAAAGTTTTGTTAGAACAGAAAAAGGATAAAACCTAAAATTTACCTGAAGACAAAACAGGAATATTTAGACTGTAGTATTTGGTATAAAATGAGTTGTTTTCTGCAATACCCTTCTGTAAGATACTTACATTCATGTTGGAAAGTGCGATGTAAGATTGAGGCTTCCACAATGTTATATCATATGTAGCCTTGAAGTCTGGCTCGTCAAAGCAAGGGAAAGCTTGGCGAGCATAGGTGGGCTGGAACTTACTTGCCACCATTTTTCTAAAACAGCAACATTATTATGATTGATTGCCATATGATTTGGCTCCCTAAACTCAATGCATTATAAGTTTTAGTAAGGAGATGAAGATAATTTTATGTAGCTAAGTAGTCAGTTTATCAATTATATTAATAATAGTTATTATAGTACATATCAGTGATTGGACAAGGCAGATTGATTTTTGGTATTTGCATAAAGCACTTTATTAAAAAATCTCATACAGGTAATACAGGTGACTAAAATTAGACAAAAGACCCCTCTACAAACTTTATGTAAGGAGTACTATTATATTTATTTTTTTGAGTATCTCGTAATTTTATTTTAATTGATTTATTAGAGACATAAAACAGTTACATGCTACAGAAAATACAAAATTTCAAAATTATAAAATATAAAAATAAAAGTACAGGAAAAGTCAAAGCAAGTTTCTGGGACTAAAGATAGTACCTAACTAGTTAAATAACCTAGCATTGCCTTCTCTGATCACTGGAATAATATTAAAGTTTTAATAATTTTAAGTTCCCTGAGGCAAAATTGTTTAAAGTTATCAAGATTCTTGAGGGGTTAACTTAATATGATACACAATTACTTTAAGTACCTAGAATTAAGTAAACGTGAGGAATAGAATCCAACAATATCTCTGGTTAGGTCTCCATTGAATTCAATACAGATTTTGTAATTCCCTGGGCTTAGAGGAGAATCAAAATGTACGAATAATTGTTCCACCTCTGGAATCTCATAAAACTTAGAAACGGCGATCTCATCTGTTCCGTTGTGCACTTTTAGATTAGTTAAGTTTAGGAATTTTGAATGTAGACTTAAAAATTGGCTTTCTTGTTTTGTCACCACTTCAATTTTCACTCTCCCCTGAAACTCGCCTTTTTCTAAATCAGGGCGTAATTCTAGGTTATAGTTCACAGGATGAATTAACGGGTTGAGGCGATCAGTTAATTTCACGTTTGGACGTATAATTTCCATTGTTTTAGTATCAGAAGTAAAATTAACCCGGCTTTGTTGAATTATAACATCAGTGAATCTAAATATCTGTCTACGAATGCGAGGTCGTAGCGGCATATGGTTTACACCCAAACAATTCTTAATTAAGAAACCACGAGAACATAACATTAATTATAAGAATAACATCAACTGATTTTTATTTATTTTGATTTACACTTCCACTTCCACAGCTGATATTCCACACCAGAAAGTCAAAGTCAATCAATAATTTGAAATGTCATCTAGGCATGACCAAAAATATCGATATTTTGTCCATTCAATTATCGATTTATATCGTCGATATTTTTAATCGCGATATATCGATATTCGTTATTTACTTTAGAGTTTAGAGTATCACATTCTTATCAATTTCGTTTTTTTATAACGCTACTTTGGTTTCGTGTTTAATGTTATTAGATACGATATCCATATCTGATGACTACTGGTTTGATTAAATTGTATATAATTGTTTAGGTTCGAGGTATAAAGTACTATATTCTTCTTTTCTTTTTTACGAAGTTTTAATGCTTTGGGAATATGTATGAATAACCATGCGAAAACTGTCGATATATCGATATTTTTCACTTGCTCATCCCTAATGCCATCTGATCATCTCACCAGGGTTGCTACGTCATGTTTCTGAATTTACCCTATATTCTTTTTTTTTTAAGTTATTTATATTTTATTTCTTTCGCAGTATTTTCCCTATTCAATCAGAAATGAGGACATCAGCAAGAGAACCAAGGTTACTGACGTAGCCCGAAGAATTGCATGCCAATCTTAAGTGGCAGTGGGCAGGGCACATTGCTCGCAGAACGGATGGCCGATAAGGCCGAAAAATTCAGGAATGGCGACCGCGAATCGAACGACGATGCGTTCGAAGGCCTCCCGCTAGGTGGACCGCTGATCTGGCGGGGATCCACTGGATGCGAGTCAGACGGACCGGTCAATGTGGCGACACTTGGGGGAGGCCTATGTCCAGCAGTGGACTTCTTTCGTTTGAAATGGTGATTTTCCCCATCCTGTTTTCGAAAAGGAGGAAAATAAAACAAATGGCGCTACAGCTATTTTCATTACGTGGAGTAATATTTTAATATTATGCAAGGGATTATTTAGAAATCCGGGATTTCAAATCCTGTAGGTATTAGTACCCCAAAATTTCCTCAATATTGTTTTTTTACCCAAAACGAACCTCAATCCACCAACACTGAATGTCATCCTGTCAATGGTCTACTTTTATGAAGCACAGATCTAACTAAGCCTTTCAGCCTGAAAAGGTCGTTTTTTTTTTACTCTTTATCGTTACATTTAATCTGAATAACCAAACGCTACATAATTTGTTTATAAAAATAATGTTTGCCTGCCACACGGTCAATAGGTACGCTGTGCCTGAATGAGATTTTGAGGCAGATTCCCTAATCTACATCAAATGCGGTATGCGGTAGCCGCGGTACCGTGCAATTGTACGACAAATTAAACCTGAGAGGTTTACGCTACCTAAATTATCAGCTAATTAATTTTAACAACGCTCACCAAAATAATAATAAAATGCTGGACTGCTGGTGACAAAACACGTAGTTGTGGCCCTATGTAGTCTGTAGACTGTAGGATGTAGACCGTATATGATTGATGAAAAAGATTGTCTACTTACCCACCATTTTTTAAGCGGCTTCCATAAAATCCGACTATTTTATTATCCAATCTACCAGAAAACAGAATGAACAACGTGTAGTATTCCTGATGTATTTTATGTTCTAAGTCAACAATCAATAGCTCTCTTTTATCAAGTATCTTGGTTGTGGTTAAAATTGGTATACTTTGATTATTGCTGTTTTTTAGGGACACTGCATGAATGGTCAAATTATTTGAATGAAGTGTAATTTTTCGAATAGTTTGCTTTACTCTTAATGTTATCATTACAGATCCATCAAAAGTATCATTATTAATGTTAGGATGTAACATAAGTCTATAGTTTTTAGGTTCAACGGTTCTTGGTAGACGGTAATAATATTTATCCTGGAAAAAAAAAAGATTCAATTAATTGCTATTTATTTATTGTCATCTATCTGATAAATGCCATCGTTGATCAAAGCTTCAAGAGACCGTGCAAATTCTCAGTTTCTGAACGAGTCACTTTCGGTTTTCTGTCTGAACACCTACCCACCGCGCTGTTGTTTTGATAATTTGATAGTTGATGTCGAATGTTGTTGGATACATGATGTGTTTCATAAGTTTGTAATAGTGTTTTGTTAAAATTCATATCCGTTACTTGGAAACCACAACGATGTTTCCATCGTAATTTGTCGGTTGGACAAGATTAATTTAAGAGTTAACGTCAGTAGAACCATGTTAATCCAGGCACGTACCCAAACAGTAGTATTATTTTATACTAAACGGATACCCTACCATTATTTTGGTTGCATCAGTTTCTGATTTATTCGTATTGCCTTTTACTTCTTCATGTTCAATGAGCTCTCTGCATGCTCCTCTGTCTATGGTCGCTAATGCGACGGTGGACACGAACAGGCATAAAGCGGCCAGTATAAAAAATATCAGTAATTTATTGTTGTTAGTCCATTTTCTTATTTTTGAATTACTCATCTGAAAAGGAAAAGAGGTCTCTTGAACTGATAAAAATAAAGCAGCAGATTTTGCCACCTCGATGATAGTGTTGGGTTATTTCCGGAATTCAACGTTCAACGGTCAACGTTATTTAAAAAACCGTCAAGAGCACACAGTTAAGAGCGTGTAGCATGTTAACTCCCTGCAGTAACATACTTGCTCACAGACAAAGATATACTACGTAACAAAGTAAGTGGTCACCTAGTTTACCAAAACAATCTAGGTATTAAGTAACTGCTACCTACTGCTAACTGACGGCCCTAAGCATAACGCATTTTTGTCTGGAAGACTGCAAGTGTTTGTAGCCATTGCATTAAAAGCACTTATATATACCTGTACAGATATGTAGCTACGAGATGAGTAGCTATATATGATTTTCGATCCACCAGCCATATGTAAAGTTTATTCAAAAGATTGGGTAAGTATTAGATGCTGATTCTCGAGTACCTACCTACTTAGTTAAAGGTAGGGTAGGTACCTAGGTCGTAAGTACGTACCCAGTTACACACATTGATTACTTAACATAATAATGACAACATTTATGTTAACAGCAAATCATGAATACAGTTTGATACCAAAAACCATAAAATGTATAAGGAATAATTATGAGATAAAATTAAGATAGACACATAAGTACCTACAGTAAGTATCGGTAAGAAATAAATAAATGACGTGCTTGATTAAAATAAACAAACAATTTGTTCTCTATTCAAAATTTATATTTCTGGAAAGTGACACAATTAGCTTCAGAAACATTAGACTACTGCCACAGATTACAAATTAAGAATAATGAAGCCACTCAAATGATAATTACATTAGAAGTGAACTAAATTAAACTATGTCACTGCACTACTGTTTGTTAGCTTTCTCACTTCACTCTATTCGTCACTGCACTAATGATAATTTATTCATTTATAATGAACGCGTGAACTTTCTATATATCCAGAGGTGGTATATAGTACCATACTTATCTACTACATAACAACTACACAGCCACTAGGTATAACTATATGTTCTACTGAAAATAAGTATCAAAACATACAAATAGGTAAGCAGATAATTACATACCTTGCTGAAAATAAAATCCTTTCACTTTAAAAACTGCCTAAATTTTTAAATCATTAATGGAATCACTTATTTATTTTTCTTATCTATTAATTATTTCCAATATGTACTAACAAACTGAACTAAGATATAGCTTGTATTTGCTTGACCAAGTCGACCACAACTACGATTAAAACGCTCGCACTAGCTATCGACGTTACGACATAAGTTTCACTCGCTCACTGTGGCCGTCAATCCAAATGGACGCAATACTTTGACAAAATAATGTAACCATGTTGTTACGACTATTCTCAGTAACATAGTAAAAAATACCAGTTTTTGGCGAACATTTTCGTGATTTCACCTACATTTCGAATCACGTTTGTTACAATATTACGAAAGGACTCCTCTTCTAACCCAGCAGTTACAACATGTATCTAAATACGATAAAACCTTAATAAAGGCTATTTAAGTAAATTGTTTAGTAAATTTATAACACCTGCATTCTTCCATGTCTTACGTATGGCTGCCAGACCTGGCCATTATCCCGAAAAATTGAACACAAACTGTGTGTATGTCAAAGAGGAATGGAGAGGAGCATGATTAACCTAAGACTACAAGATAAATGGAAAGCTACGAGTATTAGGAGCATCACTAAAGTGACCGACGTTAGAGTAAAAACCAAAACTCTGAAATGGAAATGGATAGGTCATATGATGAGAAGCAAGACGGAAAAATGGACCAGGAAAGTCACAGAATGGTACCCAAGAAACGGAAAAAGACGTAAAGGAAGACTGGTAAAAAGGTGGGAGGATGATCTGCCAAAAGGTTGGTGAAGAACTGCTTTGGACAGGAATAAGTGGCGGGATATAGAGGAGGCCTATGTCGCAAGACAGCCTGACCTGGTAGCTGATGATGGCAATGTAGGGTAAACAAACATAAAACTAAGTTAGAGTTAATATTACTACTTGTTTATATATTGAGGTCAGTGTAAATAAAGGCTATTTTTATTTTTTATTTTATTAAGTAAATTGTTATACGTTTGAAACTAATTTCTAAGCCTTTTGTCGGTGAGAGAAGGTTCAACGTAAGATAAACAATGGTCAACAGAACGTACGAAAAGTTTGAAAATTAGGTACTTAACCTTATTAAGAATTAAGGTAACCTCTACAAATACCTGTAAAAAAAAGGTTGTTACCGAAAAAATACCCGATTCGGTGATAACGGTTTCGGTTTCTGACTGGCATTGTTAACAAGGAAAAACTGTGAAGGTTCATTTAGATAGGTAACCTTTAAAAATGGTAAACAATAAACAGCTTTTGCCCGCTGATTCGACCGCGCTATATTCGAAAAATAAATTATCCTACATATTTTTCTTATATGGTCTACCTACCTACAACCTATCTTCTACAAAGTATTAGAAACAATAAAAAAAAGTGAAATGCTTTTAGTTTCAAATAAAATCATATTGCCTCATGGGGGAACCGATCACTTTTCTGAATATTGTTTGTTCGAATTTCATTTTACCGAAAACTATTGACAAAAATATGTCAAATAACGGTTGTGCGTTGTTACATAGCTAATTGTTTCATCGAATTTCGTTTCATAGAATAATCAATACGCAGAATACTTACTTTGAAGAAATTAAAATCATCGACTTTTGTTTCAAATAAAGTTTAATGTTAGAATATTCATATCATAAAATAACAAATCAAATATTCTTTATCCACATATTGTTTGTTTCACATAAAACTTATAACGAAGAATTATTTTATCAAGTGATTGTTTTTAAAATTCATACCTTTGAAAAATGCAAAATTACAACACCGCGTTCTCAAACATAATGCGGGTAAATTCTTGTAAAGCTGGAAAACAATCTTGTTTTTCACTAATAGTGTCCATGCCTGTTGCATGCAGGATGCAAGCAAGCATGCAACTTGCAGCGTGCGAGCAAGCACGCAGCATGCAAGCAAGCATGCAACATGCAGTGTGCAATCAAGCATGCAGCATGCAACAGGCATGGTTTCTGTCACGGCTCCGGCGCTGCGGGGCTCCGGCGGCCCTTCGCGAGTTTATCATCGCAGATGGTATTAACGCTCGCGCGCGACGATAAGCTCGCGTGGGGCCGCCCAAACCATGCAGCTCCGTAGCCGAAACAGAAACAATGCTTGCTGCATGTTGCATGCCTGCTTGTATGTTGTAAGCTGCTTGCACGCTGCATGCCTGCTTGTATGCTGCATGCCTGTTTGCATTCTGCATGCCTGCTTGTACAGTGGTGTAGTGAAACATAATACTTCGAACAAATCTTATTTCGGCTAAGTGTTACTAAAAGTTTGTCGACCAAAAGAAACGTGGCATAACGAAATAATCAAATGATAATAGGTCAACTGATACAGTGGTAGACGTGACTTCGATGAAGTAAAACGACAGTCGTTGAAAAGTTTTAGGTGAAATTAAATTCGGTCTAACAATGAACGAGCTTATGATAGGTAACCCCTTAGAGTAACACCGTCGAACGAGAAATAACTCGGTGTTATTTGAGCATCTGCGGATTGGCTGAAACCCACTGGAATGAGAGCGGACATTTTCTCACAGACACCCATGCCATTTACATCTCTGGAAACGACAACAACAGCCGCAATAGAGTAGCATTTCTGATTCCAAAACATCTAAGGAATTACGTGTTGGGATACGAGCCGTTTAGTGACCGTATAATTACTATTAAGCTAAAGGCGTCGCCTATAAACCTTAATCTCATACTATATATATATATATATATATATGCCCCTACTAGCTGCTCGAAGCCGGACGTCATAGATGGCTTCTATTTAGAGTTGGAAAAGACCATCGCTAAAATGCCCAATCAAGAGCTACTTTTGATCATGGGTGATTTTAACTCCAAGATAGGAGCTAATTCCCGGGAATTTAACCACAGTGTGGGAAATTTTGGACTCGGTATACGCAATGATAGTGGTGAACGATTAATGCTATTTGCAGACGAAGACAGCTTAGTGATAACAAATAGTTTTTTTCAACATCATCCACGGAGGCTGTACACAGCCTGGACATCGCCAGAAGGCACCTACCGTAATCAAATCGACTATATCCTAGTACGATCACGCTGGACTACCTCTATCCTTAATGCTCATACATTGCCTGGTGCCGAACTGCCGATTGCAGGTCAGACTATGAACTCCTTACTGTAAAACTGAGACTTAAATTTACAGCTGCTCTAGAACCCTTAGTCAGAGACACCGCAAAATTTACTGCGGTAATTGAGCAAAATTGGTCAAAATGGACCGACGCAAACCTCACTGAGGCAACACCAGAAATGCTATGGAACGAAGCAAAACATTTTATTCAGGAAGCAGTCGCAGAATCAAAACCACCAACTGAAACACATAAACGGCAACACTCGATAACAGACAGTACTTTTGCTTCAATTGAAGATTGAAGACAGAAAAAGGCAAGAGGAGTGGATGTTAGAGAGCTGAACAAGCTATCTGCTCAAATTCAAGCTAACTATAGACGAGATCATAACTCATATCTTCGCAAAATATGTGAAGAAGTTGAAGCACACGCAGGGAACATGAATCTAGGGATCTTTACCGCAAAATTCGTCATATCACCAGAACTCTACCTACTAAAACCTGGGCTATCAAGAACGATAAAGGCGAAGCTGTAACAGAAATAGACCATATCTCGCAAACGTGGAAGACCTACTGTCAATCACTGTTCCAGGACCCACAGTCGCATGTTTTCCCCAATACAGAGGTAAACAAGGGAGAGCAAGAACCTGATATTCTTCTGACTGAAGTTAGGGCCGCCATTAAACTTCTTAAAACTAAAAAAGCCACAGAGAGAGACCGAATTCCCATAGAAACTATAAAGGCTTTAGGAGAACATGGTGTCCATATCTTCCATGCCATTTGTTACAGAGTATGGCAGACAAGAACTTGGCCATCTGAATGCACTCATACAGTATTCGCCCCCTTACATAAAAAAGGCTCCACAAAGAAGTGTAACAACTATTGCCTTATTGCACTGATAATCAATGCCAGCAAAATTTTGTTACATATTCTAAACTAGCTGTCCGGCGCAACTTCGTTTGCGTCACATTTTCCCCGTTTACGCAACATTTTTTTGCTATTCTGCTCCACTCCTATTGGTCGTAGCGTGATGATATATAGGGGATCCCTTCTTTTCGCATAATGTTGTTTGTCCTAATATACTTCGGCATAACGATTTTGGCACAATTTGTTTTGGCATAATAATACTTCATAATAATATTTAGGCATACAATTAATATAAATAACAAAAACAATTTTCATGGAAATGATTCATAACATTATGTAACTTAAATGATTTTTCAATCGCGAGATAACTTTTATCAGAAGAATATATTAGATGTTGTGAGACTTTGGGTGGAAATGGTGGTGGTGAACTTGTAGTGCCCCATACATAATTCTGATCAAACCAATTTGCTATAGTTTCTGTAACAATTAAATAATATTGTTGGTGAAAAATTGAATATGCTGTGCAATAAAAGTTAGTGACAGAACCGAATTGCTGCAAAACCGACTCCACGTAGTCTTGTTTGTCCTACCCCTAGAGTCTAATTTAAAATCGCGTAGGCGCGTAGGGACGAGGCCGCCCGCGGGCTGAGGAGCAGGTGGCTGCGAGCGAGCCGCCGCGGCTGAGGCTGGCCGGCGAAGCCGGCCAACAAGCCGAAGCTGCGTTGGTGAGCGAAAGCCGTCTGCGACGATTAGCAGGCGTGGGGCCGCCGGAGGCCTGCAGCGCCGGAGCCGTGACAGAAACCCTGCCTGCTGCATGTTGCATGCTCGCTTGAATGCTTCATGCTGCATGCTTGCTTGCATGCTGCATGCTTGCTTGTTTGCTGCATGCTTGCTTGCATGCAGCATGCAAGCAAGCATAAAAGCAAGCGTAAATAAATTTATGCTTTAGGATATTATGCTTAAAAAAGTTATGCTTTAGAACTTTATGCTTTATAAATTTATGCTTTAGAATATTATGCTTAATCATTATTATGGTTAGAGAAATTATGCTTAAAAATTATATGCGTAAGCTGTTATGCGTAATTATATTATGCAAAAATATAATTATGCCAAACAAAATTATGCTAAGTTATATTAGGTCTTAAAATTTTATGCAAATGGATAGGGAACCGATATATAGCCTATAGCCTTCCTCGATAAATGGGCTATCCAACACTGCAATAATTTTTGAAATCGGTATAGTAGTTTCGGAGCCTAATTAATGCAAACAAACAATCAAATCTTTCCTCTTTATAATATTAGTTTAGATGACCGACTGAAGGCTTATCTGTTCAAAGAAATCGCACCAGAACAGGCCGGATTTGTGAAGGGTAGACGGGAACAGATTCTTGTTGTTCTCCAGATTATTGAGAAAGCTCGTGAATTCAACAAGCCAACATACATCTGCTTTGTTGATTTCTCCAAAGCATTTGACTCTGTAAAATGGCCAGTATTGTGGAAAACTTTACTTGACATGGGCACGCCGAAACACCTGCTTCATCTTCTAGGAAGATTGTACGAAGAAAGCACAGCCCCAGTACGAACAGATGACATTCTGTCCAGTAACTTCCTCCCCAGTGCAGGTGTCCGCCAAGGATGTATTATATCGCCACTCTTATTTAATATCTACAAAGAGCTTATAATGCGCATAACTTTGGAAGATTGGACGGATGGGGTTACAGTTGGTGGCTACAATATTGCGAATTTGCGCTACGCAGGTGACACCACTCTTTTTGCATCTGATGCTCGCCATATGGAAGATTTACTGCGAAAAATGGAACAAATGAGCCTTGAATTTGGATTAAAGATTAATCGCAGTAAGACCAAAGTGATGATTGTGGACCGTGCCAACAATAATTCGCCAGCAGCTACTCAGATCGCGAACTGCAACGTAGTCCAATCCTACGTATATCTTGGAGCTTGAATCTCGAATAACGGCGGCTGCATTGACGAGATAAAGAGACGTATGGCGATCACGAGAACTGCAGTGGACAAAATGAAAACAGTATGGAGGAACAGAGACATCACCAAAGCCACGAAGACCAGGCTCGTGCGCACTTTAATTTTACCCATATTTCTGTACGCTGTAGAAACGTGGACATTGCGGGAGGTGGAAAGAAAAAAGATAGATACTCTGGAGATGTGGTGCTGGAGAAGAATGCTCGGAGTATCGTGGACCGAGTTCCGCACAAATGTCTCGATACTCCAAGAACTTCACATCAGGCAGCGTCTCTCCACAATAGTACAGTCCCGAATACTCACTTCCTTCGGACACGTTTCAAGGCGAGACAGTCAGTCCATGGAGCGGTTAGTCGTCCAAGGAAAATTGGAGGGCCGCGTGGAAGGTCTCCCATGCGTTGGACCGACCAGATCAAGTCTGCTGTGGGCGGTCCCGTGCACGAATGTACCCGGTTGACTTCTGATCGGGCGAGTTGGCGGGACATTGTGAGGCGTATTACATCTGCCTCAAATAGTAACAACACTTCATGACGACCACGACCGCTCTGTCAAGAGCGTAGCGACTAAGAAGAAGAACCCCTTAGGGACATGATCTGCAGTGGCCTGTTTGGAAAGCACTTAACCGATTGTGCACCCAAGTAGGTATGAATGCGGTGCTCCCGACCAGACGATAGTGGAACATCGTCTGGCCGGAGCCGAAGTGTCCCAACACCTGCACTTTAGAGGACCTAAAAGACGCGACAGATGCCGCGATTAACGTGGCCACATACCCAAGTTTAAACAAATCGTATCGTTGCACGAAAGAAGAACAGCCGTACTACTACGAGTATAAGGGTCACTATGAATTTGACATGGATGCAAGGGCGGACGTAAAATAAATGCAAGAGGACTATTTAAACTTTAAAATAAGTAATAATAATAAGGTCGTTATAATAAGGTAACACATAACATCACGCCTGTAAACCCCGAAGCGTTAGGTACGGGTGTAAGTACCAATTATTTGATATTTAGCACACCCCATATGTTTTTAAGTCCAATGCAACGGGGGCGAGCCTATTGCCATCAACCGGGCGCAAATCCAAACTCCGTGACTGCTACTGAACTGCGGGATTCCTGATGGAAAACTCATATACATAAAATTTTATCCGACCATCATCAAACCCTAGAATCTCATGCTCAACAGTTGTACTTGACCACTCAACCAACGCGGCAGTCCATCTAAAATAAGCATAAATAAAATGTATGGTCAACTAATCACCATAGATCTGAGTAGGTAGATTGAATTGGGGTCAATGAACCGAAACGTTTATATTCATAATGGACATTCCTCCGAAATTGACTGATTTGATTGAAATATAAGTGCAACAATTTGTAAGAAGTTGTAGCCATAAAAAGGCAAAAAATAAATAAAAAATATTAATGCTTCGATCGGAATTCGATTGTTTTTAGGGTTCCGTACCCAAAGGGTCAAACGGGACCCTATTACTGAGACTTCGCTGTCCGTCCGTCCGTCCGTCCGTCTGTCACCAGGCTGTATCTCATGAACCATGATAGTTAGCCAGTTGAAATTTCTACAGATTGTGTATTTCTGTTGATAAATAATAAAAACAGAAAAAAATAAATATTTAAGGGGGGCTCTCATACAAAAAAGTTTTTTTTTTTCGTTTTCATAAATAATGGTACGGAACCCTTCGTGCGCGAGCCCGACTCGCACTTGGCCGGTTTTATTATTATTTAACAGTTAAATAATAAATTAATTTAGTTTTGATACCTTCCTTTAAATTCTTGAATTGAGTAGTAATAATATCACTACCAACATTAATAATATTTAATTGAATCCGGAAATACCGGAATTACTTTCCGGAAAAATGGCTTATCCATGTTATTCTCTATAGAAATAGAAATAGAAATCGTTTATTTGCCAATAATGTAGGTTATACAGAATATGATGGTAATTTTGATGAGCGTCCCAATACATTTTGCCTTACGGCATGCAAAATTATCAGATGTCAATAAATTAAATTGACAAATGGCAGAAAAATCAAATACAAAATATCAATAAATTAAATTAGAAAATGGCACAAAAATCAAGTTTTTACAAACGTCAATGAATTAAATAAAAAATGCCAGAAACATCAAATACAAATTTCAATAAATTAAAATAAAGAATGGCAGAAATATCAAACACAAATTTCAATAAATTAAAATTAAAAAAATGGCAGAAATATCAAACACAAATGTCGATAACAGAAAACTAAGTACAAATGTCAATAAATTAAATAATAAAAAATAAAAAAAACACAATAAATTAAACTACAAAAATGTCAACAGATTAAGTTTTAAATGTCAGAACATTCAAATAATAAATTCAATTACAAATATCAATAATAGAAAATATAGCAAAAAAAAAAAAGAAGAATTGCAACAAAAAGTAAAGATCGAAATGTCACTAAATTAAATCACACGGAAGCAGCATACACCCCCCATTTAACAGAAAGTTTTGTCATTAACAAAATCTTTAATTGCGTAATAACACTTGTCCAGTAGCAGTTTTGTTAGCTTTTTTTTAAAAACTTTGATGGGTAATTCTTTTAATTGTATCGGTACTTTATTATATATAATAGGACCCATGGTTAAAATATTGTTTTTAAGTAAAGACGTTTGGTAACCGCCTGTGTAAAGTTGATCTTTATATTGTGATCGTATTGGTCCTGCGCGTTTTCTTTTATCCATTACTGAAGTAAACAGGTGCTTGTTCATTCTAACGAATAAAGCAACTTCTAGTATATACAAAGATGGCAATGTGAGTATTCTTAGAGATTTAAAAACAGGTTGACAGCTTTCTGTAGTTTTAAGACCTGTCATTGATCGAAGGCAACGTTCTCTCTGTGTGCATTTATGATACAAGTACCAAAAATCAATCTACCTACTCTGATCTATGCTTATCACTGTCAAACAGAAGTTTTATTGATTTTGGTTAAGATTACAATTAGATATTAAGTATTTGTTATTACAAGAACAATGTAGTACCTAATGTAAATTTTAATTAACAGTTAAAGAACTAAGTACCTACCCAGTCGGTAATGTCGATGTGGTACAATACAAACATTTTATATCATAATAGCTACGTTAAAGAAAATTAATTACATATTGTTCAGAGTTTAACGACGAAAAATGAGCTATTAATACTCAAAGTGCAACTATTTTTAAGCGCAACTACACTAAGCGCAACTAAAGGAGATGTTCCAGAAATGTATGGAGCCTGGGCTAGCACTATGTACACTATATGTAAATATTTTTAAATAATACAGTAACCGTTTTTTATTATCAATTTTCTTTAATTTCACTTCGTTTTAATGTACATTCAAATTAACTTGGTCAAAGAGAGCAACACAACATAAAAAATAAACATGGTAGATGACATTTGATTGACGTGTATTACGATACACGTCAATCAAATGTAATTGTCATAACTGCTTTAGTAAACAAAACCACTGGAATTTCGTAAATCTCGGGTTTTGGTTTGTTTTGTTTGGTTTGGTTGAACAAAACAACAAGTTCAATCCAAACTCAATGCAAAGAAAGACTCAAAGACGGCACTTCTTAAAACTGTCAAAGTCGTCAAACGACAAACAACTGTCATGGCTGCCCTAAAAATAGGGTTATCGTAGTAAAAAAACTTTTCAAATGATAATTATTGTACGACTATACCCTTCTTCAAATTATTTTTTTAGTATGTTAAGATATTCCTCTATTTTTTTCCTATTTATCTATGTAGTGTACATAGTGGTAGCCCAAAATCAAACATCTCCTTTCAGCTTTCTAGCACTTCAGGAAGTAGCCAAACTTTTTGATGATCATCAGTGTCAGTGACGAAATCGGTGTATTTTAGTTATCAATAAAATCTAAAGTATTATAGCTATTCAATTGAGACTTTGTAAGTTTAATAAGTCTATTATTGACATCATATCCTGAGAATATGAACTATCTGGTACATCGGAAACCAACTCTATGAGGGTTCAAAAAAACGACGAAACACTTCGAGAAAAGGTAGGTAGTGCCCTTGCGCTTCGCTTGGCTCGTCTTGGCGGGGGCACTACCGTGTCCCCAGATAATATTCGTAATTTGAATTTGTGAGCGCAATTATTGGTTGCGTTTCGAGAAATAAAGAAGATGTTTGATTTTGGGCTACCACTATGTACACTACATAGATAAATAGGAAAAAAATAGAGGAATATCTTAACACACTAAAAAAATAATTTGAAGAAGGGTATAGTCGTACAATAATTATCATTTGAAAAGTTTTTTTACTACGATAACCCTATTTTTAGGGCAGCCATGACAGTTGTTTGTCGTTTGACGACTTTGACAGTTTTAAGAAGTGCCGTCTTTGAGTCTTTCTTTGCATTAAGTTTGGATTGAACTTGTTGTTTTGTTCAACCAAACCAAACAAAACAAACCAAAACCCGAGATTTACGAAATTCCAGTTGTTTTGTTTACTAAAGCAGTTATGACAATTACATTTGATTGACGTGTATCGTAATACACGTCAATCAAATGTCATCTACCATGTTTATTTTTTATGTTGTGTTGCTCTCTTTGACCAAGTTAATTTGAATGTACATTAAAACGAAGTGAAATTAAAGAAAATTGATAATAAAAAACGGTTACTGTATTATTTAACAATATTTACATATAGTGTACATAGTGCTAGCCCAGGCTCCATACATTTCTGGAACATCTCCTTTGGTATGTAATCTAAGTTTAGTATACACCCAACAAAAAATTCATAAACTTATAACTACTAGCCATACATTTTTACTGATATGTAGAATTTGTGAAGTTAGGGTCGGTAGAGTTAGGCCGTGTAGATACAGAAGCTTGGCTCTACATGAGATCTGATATCTTTTTCACAGGGCAAATCTTATGTGATCGTCTTGCCAACATTTTACATGAAATGTTTTTGGTGGGATATTTTTATTCCTCTAAGCGCACCTAATTATCAAGGTGCAATAGGGATGGTTATTAACTAACGGAAAATATCGATAACGAATAACACAGGTCGCTTTTTTAATACAGGATGTCCGCCGGCAGATTTTATACTTTGAATCGAGCTCATGGCGCGTAACAAGGCGGTGGCGGGGTGTGCGGGGTATCATTCGACGCGGAAGTATTGCGGGCAGCGGGTTGTTTATGCATGAGTCAGTGGATAGCACATTGCGCTTTCGCAGTGGAGGCGCATTTTACGAACAATAATTCGATCAGTGCTCTGTATGGTGTCGGACGTAAAGAATAGCACCATCCCATATCATCCCGTGGGTGTCGTAAGAGGCGACTAAGGGACTTACCAGAGAACGGGCAGCAGCGTTCTCTGTGCTTTTGTGACAACCGTACTGCGATCGCCAACCCGCCTGCCAAGCATGGCGATTATGGCAAAACCCTCCAAAATATCAATGTGGCGAACCTTGGGGGAGGCCTATGTCCAGCAGTGGACGTCTTTCGGCTGAAATGATGATGATGATGAATTCGATCAGTGTGGCGAGGCGTCGGTTTAGTTCTCACTTCAGTATTCGACGATTAAAGATGGACTGTCAAATCAACTGATATGGGCGTGGTCAGAGAAGTTCAGACAAACTGAATCAGTCATAAATGAGCCTAGACCTGCACCTTCAACGTCTCTAACTACACCAAGGTTTGGTGCGCCATTTCTGGAAATGACATAATTGGCCCTTATTTTTTAGCAGAGGTGAAACTGTTAACGCACAGCGGTACCGCGCAATGTTGGACCATTTTTTTATACTCGTGCTGCATCGTCATGTTGGCTACAATAACAGAATTCATTTTCAGCAGGAGAGGGCCACGGCACACACCGCCCGGGACTCAATGATTAAAGTGAGAGAGTTCTTTCCTGGTAAATTGATAAGTCGATTCGGTGACATACCCCTCTCCCTTCTCTGGGGATATCTCAAGTTTCGCGTTTACAATAATTCGCTATCAACAATAGAAACCTTACAAGAAAATATCCGACGCGAAATTGAGGCTATCAGTCCAGAACTTTGCAAAAGAGTTTTCACCAATATGAAGGAAAGATTGCAAGAATGTTTGCGGCTAGAAGGACGTCATTTGAGTGGTGTGATTTTTAAAAAATGAACTCGCATTATTCTTTTGTAAGAAAATAAATAAATAACTTCGATTTTATGAACACTTTATTTTAATTCATTTTATGAAGTAAAAAATCTGCCGGCGGACACCCTGTATAATATAATTATTATACCTTACGGCCGGGCCACGGGAACCGGCGACGCGATAAGAAAAAGAAATCATTTGCTTTTTTTTTAAATTATTAGTTATTTTAGTAAGTTAGTGTATGATTTAATTCACTCTTTTTTTACTCATGCCCTTTGTAGTGTCTTATTGCTGATTGATAACTTTGTAACTAGATTGTTTATTTATAGGCGTATGTTTTCTATTCACTTCTGTTACCCTGGTACTTTTCAAAACAACTGTTAAACTTAATTCCATTTTATGAACCCGTATGGATTTTTAATGATCCAAAGTTTTACATATTCACTTAATTCTAGTTAATTTCTGTGTGCCTGGTAGTCCGTTTTAATAAATAAATAATTAGGACAGTTGATTTAAAACTGTCTATCGGATATCTTTAATGAATCCATCATAGCCCTCTGGTTTTTCATCATGGTTACGCTTTGAGAAATAAACATTTAATATTTTTAATTTGAATTTGTGAACGCAACTAATGGTTGCGCTTTGAGGAATAGTTAAGTTGAGCTTAGTTGATTGCTTTTAAAAATACGCTTTGAGGAATACCCTCGAAAAACGAATAACATTCCCTTGGGAAATCTTGTTTTGTTGCGAAGGATTGTAAAAATGAAGTTGAAATATTTTCTTTTTACAGGACTGCTCAATGAAATTCAAATTTATTTATTGTTTGTCACATGTGAAATAAGAACTGATATTGTCAATTCTTATGATTACTGCATAAAGACTTGCTGTTACATATACCTACCTATTCATAAGGTCTACAATAATATAAGCTGATTCAATATTAATTGTTTAACATTTAAATCATTATTCGTCCTAATTCAACGTGCATCATTCAACGTCAATGTCTTGACGGTGTTTTTTTGCAAAATGTAAATATTGCTTAAATATTGTATATACTGCTGAAAATCATTTTAGCATTAGTAATTATACCTAAGTGCTACAAATTGTTTTCATTAGATTTAATGTCTGTCAAACCCTTCGCAGATTACAAGTCGTGATGTTATGTTATGTTGAAGGAACTTGTTGTTTAATGGAACAGGTTGAGAGCTCATGAGCTGCCGACCAGTTTTCTCATCCATAACATTTCTAATCCTATCGTAAGCATAACCTTTTAACCTGCGCCTTTCTTGGCAAGAAACATACAAGGTGGTGTTTTCTCAGTGATATTCTTCACTCAGGTAATTTTACATCATTTTATACCGAAGTGCTGTGTGGTGTGAAAAAACGTCTGCAGTAGCGGATCTTTTAAGTATAAGTTTAGCAGTGGAAGTAAGAAGAGAATACTTCACAAAAATTCTACTGCCGACCTTCCCAGGGTTTATTCGCTGGCTGAATGTTTACTGAAAAACTACGACGATATTAAATCATGATCGGTAGATCAGATTATTCAATTAAGCATCGTCCCTTTTTTAACATCGTTGTACTTATTTTGAAACTTTTTAATTAATATGATGTCCAATAGTTCGTTCTTGGACTTGGAATTTTAGTTGATAGTTAGGAGCGTCGACATTTCATACAAACTTTCAAGTCCTTATTTTCCAAAATGGCTGAACCGATTTTAATTAAATACGTATTTAAGCAGGATGTATTGGTCTAAAATATTACTAAAAACATTATCGAAAAATAATTTTACAGCTGTTTTCACATCGATGGTTCGTTTTTGTGTTTCATTCCAAATTTTTACTGTTTTACTGTTAATCTGCGGTCTCAACAATATCGGTGGTAAGTTACTATTAAACACCACCGTTGACAAACCAAGGACATGTATTGTCATGTCAAAAGCGTTCAGTGCTACCTGCTATTACCATATTAAAGATTATTTTCAGCTATAAATACTCTTTTGCAAAAAAAACGGCCACCTAAGGAAATTTACGTTCTAAGGTCGATTTGAGTTAATTAAATGAAATTTAATTGTTTGACGTACTCTGTATACTTCGTTTAATCGTGTAAATTAATACAGGTGAAGTGAATTCAGGCAATATAAAAAAAAAACCGATGTACACGGCCAAACAATAAGAAGTACTGGTCGGCAATAAAGACAAGAAGATTTTTTAACTTTTTTTTAATTACATAAAGTTATAAATGTAAAAACCTAATAACGAGTGTGACCTCCTCTTGCCAAAATCACAGCTTGAATTCTTCTGGGTATGCTTTCCACGATGTTTTTAACCGACTTCTAAAAAAGGAGGAGGTTCTCAATTCGGATTTTTGTATTTTTTTTTTAATCACATTTTCAGGAATACGTTCCCACTCTTCTGCAATGACTCTTTTTAGCTCCCTGATGTTTTGTGGAGCAGGTTGCACTGATCTTACCCGTCTCTTTAGAACATCCCAGACATGCTCAACTGGATTGAGGTCAGGACTTCGAGGTGGCATGAGCATATACGCTTCCACGTCGCCAGAACGGTACGGGCGAGCATTGTCGTCCATAAAAATGGAATCTTCCCCAAGTGCAGTCAATGCGGGTTATGCATATGGAATTAGGACTTCCATTATGTACCGGTATGCATATAATGTTCCATTTTCTATGAAAACTAACTCCGTACGCTGCGTCGAATTAATTGCTGCCCAAAACATAACGGACCTTCCGCCATAAGGAGTGACTTCTTCGAAACACACTTCCGCATAGCGTTCCAGTGGTCTTCGCAGCACTCGCCAGCGTCGGTCCTCTCCGCACAAAGAAATTATAGCTTCATCAGAAAACAATACTTTATTCCAGTCCTCCAGAGTGCATGAAGCACAGTTTCGAGCTAACTGAAGTTGAGCAAAAAGGTGCTCACGGAATAATTTAGGGCCCCGACCCGGGCGGTAACTCCTGATATTGGCAACCGAAAGCCTCCTCCTGACCGTCCACAAGCTAACTTCTCCTCCTCTTACTTAGTCAAGGCTCTTCTTCAGGTCCACACTTGACGCTTTGTGATTCCGCATCGCCGGACTCACCAAAAAGGGGTCATCTCTTGGTTCTGTGCATCGTTTTCTTCTTTTGACCGAAGCGGTCTCTTGATACCGTTACCAAGTCCATTGGACAGTTGAACGACTCACATTTAGCCGCTGAGAGAGGGCACACCCACTCCGAAACATTTTAATCCGAATTTCAATGATCCGATGATACCTAAGAATTATAATGTCTATTATTAAAAATCACGAAATTTATTTTACCGAAAGTCGTAAATGCGATTTGCTAGTTTTCCGATTTTCATACGTTGGAAGAATCAAATGCTCGAAGGGTTCTCGGTCCGAAAAACGACATTCTGATTTTCAATACTTCGAATAAACTAAAAGTTAACATGTTGTGCTACAAAATTTAGTGACAGAAACGAATCGCAAAACCGACTTCACGCAGTCTTGTCTCCCTACCCTAGAGTGTAATTTAAGCCCACGTAGGCGAAGAGGGGTGGAGCGGCCCGCGAGCTTGTTATGGAAATAGTAATTTAATGTTGAAGATTACTGGCAGGCTAAATTGTTTATGGGATCTTAAGAAGTTTGGTTTGTATTCTTGAACGTTCTATCCAAAAGAATGATAGATGACACTTGAGTTTTAGCAGGTTTTGAGATAACATGTCGTGTTGATTTTTATAGAATGTATATTTGTTGGAAATGCTCTGAGTAATTATATTGAAGTGAAATCGTTTTGGAAGTTGTTATTTTTATCTGAAGGAACACCCGCAACAGGTTATGGGCCCCCGTACGTTTTGTTGAGGTAAGAAGCTGTAAAAATGACGGAGAAAAGAAGGGAAAATTTGTGAAAAATGCAAAATATTTTCGAAAAAACAAAATAAAATTTAAAGATGGCGGAAGAAGAAAATAATATTTTGAGAGGGGAGTTTGATAAATACGAAAATAATATTTTGAGAGGGGAGTTCGAGAAATTTGAAGATGCAATTGAGGTTTTTACCAAGAAGATGGATTGAGGTTTTGACCAACAAGAGAGAGGAAATGGAGAGTGGATATTGTGACATTTTTGAGGTCACAGTTTTTACCAACAAGAGAGAGGAAATGGAGAGAGGATATTGACATTATTGAGGTCACAGTTGGTGTTGATGGATTTGAAGAGTTGAAGTTAATAGTGAAGGAGTAGTTGATGGTTTTGATAATTTGAATTTAGTGTTGAAGAAGAATTTGTTGGAGTTGAAGTTTAATGATGAGGAGTTTTTTAATTGTTGAAGTTGGGAGAAGAATTGTTGAAGAGAGTTGAATTTAGAGATGAAGAAATAGTGTTGAAGAAGAATTTGTTGGAGTTGAAGTTTAATGATGAGGAGTTTTTTAATTGTTGAAGTTGGGAGAAGAATTGTTGAAGAGAGTTGAATTTAGAGATGAAGAAGTAGTTGATGATGAAGAATTTGATGCAGTTGGAATTGAAGGAAGAATTGATAAAGACAATGATGTTTTTGAGGGCAGCGTTGAGGATAATGTGTTATTGAAGGTTCTTGTTGTAGATGCTGTTCTGGTTGTATTAAACATAAAATTAAGAGGGGATGTTATGGAAATAGTAATTTAATGTTGAAGATTACTGGCAGGCTAAATTGTTTATGGGATCTTAAGAAGTTTGGTTTGTATTCTTGAACGTTCTATCCAAAAGAATGATAGATGACACTTGAGTTTTAGCAGGTTTTGAGATAACATGTCGTGTTGATTTTTATAGAATGTATATTTGTTGGAAATGCTCTGAGTAATTATATTGAAGTGAAATCGTTTTGGAAGTTGTTATTTTTATCTGAAGGAACACCCGCAACAGAGCTGAGGTGCAGGTGCAGGTGTACGCTCACCATCGCAGCTTCGGCTAGCCTCAGCCGCGGCGATGAGCGTTAAAACCATCTGCGACGATAAGCTCGTGTGGGGCCGCCCAAACGCCGCAGCGCCGCAGCCGTGACAGAAATAATGCTTGCTGCATGCATGCCTGCTTGCTCGCTGCTTGCCTGCTTGCATGCTTGCTTGCATGTTGCATGCTTGCTTGCAGGCTGCATGCTTAGGGGCGTTTTTATTTCGGAATTTTATTAATCGGAATTCATATTTTTGATGTTTCGAATTATCATTAAGTCGGACTTTTTGTTATTTGATTTACTGAAACTCGGTATTTTGAGAATAGTAATTATAAACGGTAACGCAGGCTGCATGCTTTGGGGCGTTTTTATTTCGGAATGGTATTAATCGGTATTTTAATAATCGGAATTCGTATTTTTGATGTTTCGAATTATCATTAAGTCGGACTTTTTGTTATTTGATTTATTGAAACTCGGTATTTTGAGAATAGTAATTATAAACATTAGGAATATTGAAATTTAGGAATTATAAAAATAGTAGTAATGTTAAGTAATGATAGGAATTTTGAACCATTCGGAATTATGATATTCAGCATTTTGAAATTCGGCCTTGTGAATATCGGAATGAAGTTTTTAGTATTTATGTAGTGTACCCGCTGAGACTCGTAAGTTTGCGAACAACCATCTTCAAGTAGGGCTATAATTTTACCGGCCCTTATCGCTTTATAAAAAGTGGTATTTATTGTAAAAAAAAAAGATTAAATTGTTTGATTTGCAGCATGTTCTAACTTTCTATGCAGCCACGATGTAAAATTGAAATAACTTAAAGTTAGGTATTGATTAAAGAATATATATTTTTTAACTTTATTATAATTTAGTTTCAACAATTTCGTTAGAGTTGGGCAAAATATTTACCATTTTTTCAATGATGAAAATAATTTTTTTTTTTTTTTTTAGCTAATTGATGTATTTTTTTTACTTTCCTTGTATTCGTAATAAAAAGCACTGTGTTTACCTCGGGTTAAAGAATTATTTAGTCCCTCGAACTATTAGCGCACTCACTTCGTTCGGGCGCCAAACCCCGTCTCGGGACTAAATAAGTTACTTTCACCCCTGGGGTAACAATGTCATCATCATCATCATCATCATTTCAGCCGAAATAAGTCCACTACTGGACTCCCCCAAGTGTCGCCACATTGACATTTTGGGGGGTTTTGCCATAATCGCCACGCTTGGCAGGCGGGTTGGCGATCGCAGTAGGTACGGTTGTTACAAAAGCTCAGAGAACGCTGCTGCCCATTCTCTGGAAAGTCCCTAACAATGGGTAACAATGTACTATTACAATAATCTACAATAATCAATAATTTTCTTTTGTAAATTTCAAAATTTAAATCATGCCAAGATGCTTCAAATGACATGCCAATACATTGTCAAATTAATAAAACCAACCTCTTTCTTGTTCTTCTACATTAAAGTAGAGAAAAAAAAAATAAAGAGCCCGTTTTTTTTGCAAAAGAGTTTATTATGTAAACCAAATTACGCAACAGAATATCGACTACAACTATCAAAGAAACATTAGACAATAAATCCGAAATAGCCGATTGCTACTCATTTGAAGCCACAGAAAGGCACATGAAGAATCATAATTAATGGATCAATATTATAATATAACAATGAATGTGAGTCCTGATAACTAATAAAAGTAGGAGATTGTTTTATATGAGGAAAGTATGAAATCTGCCTTATTTTACTTTACTTACTGTTTTCTCCTGTTTTTTTATTGGTGAGCTGTTGTTTTTTAGTTTTTTGGGGTTGGCCACACTGATTTATATACAAAATACAGAGGCGTGCCAGCAATACGGCAAGCCCACATAGCAAACTATACTGTTCAGAAACCGTAATATCATGAAGATTATGAAGAGTAGTAGGTTAAACGGCTTTTAGGCTTGTATGAAAGTACCGACACTATAAGTACCTTCATCTTATCTCCATGAATAAATTCGGACTGAATATTTCTACATGTGGTTAACTTGATGAGTTTAAACCAGGCTACAAAATCGAGTTTATCTACGTTCGGGATTAATTAAGTTCGGGAAAAACCAGTTCAGCTATTCAGCAATGTTAGGAAGTTGCCGAACGGTGTTTGCTAATCAGTAAGAGCTGATTAAAAGAATATTTTAAGTAAGTACTTAGTTGTTTCAGTTTCGACTGAGGCAGAGCAGACTCGAACGCGTTTGTATAGCATCCTGTGTAGATAGTGGACGAGTTTGTCTGCCTACTGAACTACTCGACCAAGATAAGTTTGCACCTCGCGTCGATTATATCACACTGATGCTTGGGTACGGTCTGCAAAAAAGGATTCGCTATGAATATAAAAAACTAAACAAATGTTTGTTAGATACTTTGCATTTTTTTTACATTTTATTATAAAAAGGTACATTTAAATATACACAAACAAAATTGCGAGGTGCAAACTTAGCTTGGTCGAGTAGTAAACTTGTCAAGCCATTCATAATTAATTTTAATACACCGATTTTGGCCAGAGGGACTGCATTCGATGGTTTTCTAGGGTGGTGTGCTCTCAAGCGACTAGCATAATATCCAAGACATTATCTTTACTGAGAGGAAATGTAGCTATGTGTATGTCGTTAGCGTCAGGGGCACTGTAGACCGCACGTCAGTGGATACACTTGAACTTTGAGCTGACCTGGCGTACTATGGAGTCAATAGAATATAAGGCTAGCTCATGCTCCTGGTTTTGTTATCACTATGTATAAAGTAAAATGTCGAAGCATGGAAGAAAAGAAGAAGAAAAAGGAAAAAAAGGGAGGAAGAAAAAAACCGGCCAAGTGCGAGCCGGACTCGCGCACGAAGGTTTCCGTACCATTATTTATAAAACCAAAAAAAGATAACTTTTTTGTATAGGAGCCCCCCTTAAATATTTATTTTTTTCTGTTTTTATTATTTGTTGTTATAGCGTCAACAGAAATACATAATATGTAGAAATTTCAACTGGCTAACTATCACGGTTCATGAGATACAGCCTGGTGACAGACGGACGGACGGACGGACGGACGGACGGACAGCGAAGTCTCAGTAATAGGGTCCCGTTTGACCCTCTGTGTACGGAACCCTAAAACAGGAGAAGGGAGCAGCGGTGGCCCTGTGGTGGCAGCCCTGACTTACGAGGAGTAAGCCGTGGGTTCGAACCCAGGCAGGCGCATTACCTTGTGTAATTTATTTCATCACTGCTGCCCTCAAAAACGGTAAAGGAAAACAACGTGAGGAAACCGTCATGTCCTAAAACTAAAAATAGAAGATATATTATGTGACATCTACCAACCCGCACTGAACCCGCATGGTGGATTACAGCCCACTCCCTCTCATAGAGACGAGGCCTGTATCCCAGCAGTGGGAACATTATAGCCTGATGATGGTGATGATGTTTAAAGTAGGTTTTAGTTAATGTTCTTTGCTCATAACCACGTTTAATATTCCCAACAATGCCGTTAGCGTTTTTACCACAATTAAACCTAGGTACCTACACTTTCATTAAAATTAATGGCTGAAAAAACCTGTTAGACCAAATACCTACTACTAGTTTTCATTAAAATTGTGGGCTTATTTTTATGGTCTCTTCCGAATATTAAAGGAGGAACATTTTTGGACATAATATTTCCGTGGTAAATAGAGCAGAATATTTCCACGGTCGTCAAATTGTTTTTTTTTTCGATAGTTACTTGAGTTAATTTTTCTTTTTTTTTGCTCACACTAAGTTTTGTTATTTCTGTTTTACGATGTAGTTACATTCAGTTGCTACCTATAGCAATAAAAGAGTTACGGCGTTAAACCAGCCATAACTATAACAGTTAAGTTTAACTTCTAAATAAATGGCCAACGTCTAGCAAAAAGTTACATAATATTTCTGATAAAATTTAAATAAGTTTCTAATCAAAAAAGCAGTTTGGTTGAGCGATTCCATATGTCTTGTACATACCCTACCTCTAAGGATAAACAAACCGGCCAATTGCGATTAGTTCTCGCACACACAGGGTTCCGTAGCACCAAACAATATGGACGGACAGACAAACAAACGCTGACGCACAGGACGAATCTATAAGCGTTCCGTTTTCTCTTCTCTATCTTTGTTCCAAACGCTTCCGTGCGTCCGATGTGATGATAAAATTAGGTGTTTGCAACACTTCAGCAGGTCATCGGTCCACCTAGTGGCCTTCCGACCGTCTTCCAGTTCGCGGTCCCATTCCAGAACTTTTCGGCCCCATCGGCCATCCGTTTTACTCCTTTCTCTTTCATAACATTCCTCACTTAATACTTGAATCTTTTCTTTGGCCTTCCTCTCCATCTCCATCCATCACCATTCTTACCCATCGCTGGATGCGAGTCGCACAGGACCGGTCAATGTGGCGACACTTGGGGGAGGCCTATGTCCAGCAGTGGACGTCTTTCGGCTGAGATGATGATGCAACAATAGCACAGCATCAACATGTTGTCAACGTCTATGAAAGCCCTGCCCTCTTGACCCTGGCCAGTTATATTTTGTAGTAGGTACTTAAGCAAAAGTTGAATTGAAAAACCTTTGGTTACTTTTAATTCATATAATTTTAAAAACTTATTCTATCATACGCAAAACACCTGTGCAAAAGTTGAATAAAGTCTTAAAAATATTCATATTGAGATGGCCTCTTGCGACTTCACACATAAGTTTTTGTATTACTGAATCTTTGTTCAAAAATCTCATCCAAGTTGAATAAAATTTCAATAAAGCTAGATTTAGCCATTCAGTCAAAAGATTAAGTTTGTAACTTTATTTTGAGGAATGCAATAAATGATACATCTTTCTCTTATTAGTTTACTCCTTTCACTTTCATAACATTCCTCATACAATCCATGTAAGTATCTTTTCTTTGGCGTTCCTCTCCATCTCAATCCTTACCCATCACCACATTCTCACCCATACCACATTCTTACTCATCGCTCGGAATGCAATAAATGATTAAATTTCAAAATAATTGTATAAACGAGTTTATAAGATTATGAAACATCTATTAACATTTCAACAATAAAATAAAATCGAAGTCATTAAAAAAACTAATAAAATTTAACAGGCTTACACAATTTTGATGAGAATGTTTAGAATATTTCCATAATCATTTCAGCCGAAAGACGTCCACTGTTGGACTTAGGCCTCCCCCAAGTGTCGCCACATTGACCGGTCCCGTGCGACTTGCATCCAGCGGATCCCCGCAACCTTCGCGAGGTCATCGGTCTACCTAGTGGGCGGCATTTTAACGCATCGTCTTCCGGTTCGCGGTCGTCATTCTAGAATATTTTATGCAAACTAAAAAAACAAAACTAAATGCAGAAATAAAGTCGTCAACAAAAAATAAATGAGCTGTTAGGTAATCTGCTGTGCATGAATTATGTTGTGCATTTCAATAGAAAGTATAATTCGTGCATAAGATGCAGTAATTATGGTTCAGCGTCTTGCGTTTATTTTATAAATTTGATGGCAAAACTAAATCTACTACGTCTCTCGTCAATCTATCGTTCATACTACTTTCAAGCAATTTATGGAACGTAGATATTTCTACAGCATATTTATTCACTTTCATGTCTACGAATTCTTTTTCCTAACATTTCATGTAAAAAAGTGAACGCGCCAATGTAGGCCGCGGAATTCAAATTTTTTTACTTATGTTTTTTGCAATTTGCAAATTAGTGTTGTGTTTTATGTTGATTCAAACATGATTTGCGATCGTAACAAATATGGCTTTACCGAGTTATAATCATTAAAATCGTCAATACAACCCTCTAAGTTAAATAACGACTTTTTTATGAAATAAGCATCGAGAGTATAACATGCAGCCTAACAATGGCCTGCAAATTGCAAAAAAACAAAGATTTGAATTCCGCGGGCTCATAATACTTTCACTATCAAAAAGTTTTTAGATCAAACGAAGAGCCAAGCCGATCCCTCTACTAGAACTAACTCTACAAACAAACCTGCCTCTTGGTCAGGAAGTTCGGATTGACCTTTTCACAGCTATCGCACTTATAATCCCGTGGATTTATTGTAAGAAATTAAATCAATATTTAATATTGTTTGATGTAATAGTTTTTCGAATCGCAAACATACATACTACTTAACATACTTCAAAAGGAGCCCAATAAATTACTACTGGCGACTATCAAAGAATGCTAGGATAAAAAAAAAATAACATTTTAGTATTTTTGTTGTTGTCTCTATAGCATATAATTTTATGTTCCTTGAGCATAACTTTTTTCACGGTTTACAACCAGGCATTCATTTTCCTTAAATCCTTCATTACTTTGAATAATAGCAAACTAGCTTGTATGGTTTATATTGTTAATAACAAATAAGGGAGTGCTTCTGAAATAAATGTTTATTTATTTTATTTATAATTTGAATCTATATCTGTGTTTGTATAAATATTTATATTTTTTTATTTATTTTAGAAATTCATTGGCTACGCTATGAAGGCACACAATATTTACTCAATACTCAAAGGGAAGATCCCTATGACAACTAAGGAGGAGGTCGTTGATTATAGTAGGTAGATAAAAAAAATACCAAAGATGGGTCTATGATTTATTTAGATGTTCATTTAAATTGTAGTAAAATTAACATTAATGAACGTTGAATACTTTGGAATTGTGTGAGTTTATCATTGTATTTTCAATAAATAAGTAAATAGTGCTATTTTAAACAACTATGCTATAGCTGGGTAGTGAGTATCCACCTTATATCATTTTTGGTTTTTTATGTAACATTTTTTTTCAAATTATTGTTTATTGAACACACAACAACACAAAAACAACATAAGGTCACATTTAGCATTACATTGTACCTGAAGTAAAGTTAATTTAACACATTAGTTAAAGCAGGTTAACATTAATGTGTGAGAAACTAAAGCTGTAGTATAAAACATTTTGTTTTCTTTTAACAATTTTAAATGGCTGGAAATAAATAATAATCAAACTTCAAGACCTATTTTACCTTCTAAAATAAATTAATAACAAGTTTTGTTTTAATAAATTAAAATAAATAACGACTAAATTTAAAATAAATAACTTAAAGTCTACATAAATTTGCCATCAATGTGATAACGTTTATAAATTTACAGCAAAAATACAGGTAAGAAATAAATTGAAAAACTTAACAAATTAGTATGACTACAATAATTACAAGCACTAAGAATGAAAGACACCCAAACACACAAACACATTTTTTTACATTCTAACTTCGTAGTCGTAATACTTTATTCTACTATTTTATCATAAACAATGTTTGTTAAAGATGATTGAGAAATAAATATCTACTTATACACAGTTACGTCTTAGAATAATGGGATTAATCTATTGAAACTCTGCTCTCTTCCTAAACTTATTTCCCGTAAAGTCCGATTTTAACAATCATTATTATTAAAATATATACGTCGTCGGTTGGGTATGTATGTAACAGAAGTTTAAACGGTCAGCTTAGGTTTAACCAGAGGAATAAACGCAAAAAAAAAATCACTGAAAATTCTTCGTTGACTAAAGACTCCACTTTACAGGGGGTCGAAAATTTCCTAAATGGCTTCAAGATTAGAATGGTACGGCGTACGGCTGTCTTTGTTTGTTTGTTTTTTTCGACTTGGTGGAATATGCCTTGCCTCAGATTAGTTACCAAAAGACATTGTCTTTTTCAGTGCTCAGTGGTTAACGAACTTTTGTTCCGATCGCTACAAGGTAATTGAATTTCACAGATTGATTCCCGTCTTCCTTCAACCCACATCAAGTTTGGTCAGTTAAGTACTATGATCTGTCAAAACTGAACTTGGCAAAGTGATTGGTTGGTGAAAATAAAAACAACTTATCATTAACTGTAGAAAATAGGTAGTAAATGCTTTCAACAGACGGGGTTTTGTTAAGAACAAAGTTTGGCTGAAAAATACTAAAACGTACCTATTTCGATGTTCGTCAGTTCTGTCGGCATGATAATCTATATACCTACAAATTTGGCCATACCACAGTCCTTAGAAAAGTGTCGAATTTTTTTTTGTGTTCGTTTTTTGCTGCTGGGTTTTTAGTAGGATTGACATACATCCCAACCAACTTAGGTATCTGTGCAGGCGGGAAAACATAGAACTAAAATGAATGTACCAAATTTGACACATCGATAAAAAATTCTTGACAAGCAACGCCATATTGAACTGCATACTTAAAGTGATCATACTATAGAAGGATTTAATTTTCTGCATGATGGATTTTAAATTTTTGATGCTTTTCGATAGCTTAAGTTAATCCAATACATTCTAGACTTCTCCGTCGTTGTTGCTATTTAGACCATTTTGTGTCGAGTCTCCGGTATTTTACTCATTATTTCTATTTTCATGATACAATACTTAACAAATACCTAAGTCAAGTTTTCTTTTTACATATTGCATTTAGACTTTGCACCAAAGACATGTTGCAGTTCACTTCTGAAGAAAAGTTCTTTCAGGATTTCAGCTACATTCAATTTAAGTAAGAAGTATAGTGCTCCATTCCGTTGTCATGGTAACCATAATGAGCGCTGGCCATCTCAGTATCTCTTCCCTTGAAGGAGTTATGATTTTTGAAGGCATTGAGCATGATTAAGGTAAGCGCTAGTTTTCCTACTAGGAGAGACTTGACCAGCATAAACTTGAGCATACCCAGGAATAGGGGTATTATCGCTGACTGCATGACGAACGGCAATATAAACATCGGTAGTATTTTCTGCATCAGTTTCTTCTTCTTGCTTCGTCCTGAAATAGAACGATGAAAATAATATTAGTATAATACACTTTAATTAAAACTACACGTATTGCTTTAATTTTGGACGCCTGGAAGGTTTTAGATAATACTTCAGGATGTTGTACAATATGACATTCGTGCATCTGTCAAATTCTTATTATTATTCTGTATAATTACTATGTACCGACCAATCTCTGAAGACGTTATAGTATGACCACTTTATGTGTGCAGTTCAAGGTGGCGTTGATCGTCAAGAAAATGTGCATCGATATGTCAAACTTAGTACATTTATTTTTGTTCCGAGTTTTCCCACCTGTACTTTTAAGTTGGTTACAGTGTATTCGTTTGCATGACAAAACCGAACGTATCGTAAAGTAAGTTGAAATATGCTACAGACTTGCGGATACTCGTGTGTTTTTTTCCACGAATGTCATTATCACTGCCGACATTTTCAGCAAATAATTATAAATCTCACAATGTGCTATCTTATGCTAAGTAATACGCCGTGAAATGGCATAAAGTTACTTTTGCGTGACATGAAACTGTACTCAACATAACTTTCACGATAACCACGCTGAGCGTAATAATTGTTTGAATGAAATACAAGTAGTAATTATGTTTTTTAAACATCTAGATTTAGAATAAGTCTTTGTAAAAAATGTTAGTTACGGACAGTAACATTCATCATCATCATCATTTCAGCTAAAAGACGGTCACTGCTAGACATAGGCCTTCCCCAAGAAAGGGGGGTTTTGTCATAATCGCCACGCTTGGCAGGCGGGTTGGCGATCGCAGTACGGTTGTTACAAAAGCACAGAGAACGCTGCTGCCCATTCTCTGGCATGTCCCTTACTCGCCTCTTACGACACCCACGGGAAGATATGGGATGGTGCTATTCTTTACGTCCGACACCATACAGAAACCATACTACAGTAAAGAACTTAATACCGTGTTATGGTTCAGCTTCTATCTGTCAAATGACTCTTTAATAAATATTCATTACCTGTGTGTGATGTGTGGACAGAGTAACATTCGCTGCTCATTAAAGTAAATAAAACATTAAAACAAAAATTAGCAGTGTTTTCCATCGCGTATGAAAGAAATATAAAGAATTGTCTTCTAATTTTACATAATATGAAAGTAGAGTAATGATATTTAATTCAAATTAGGATTTTTTCTTTATCAAAAGCTACCAACTGTTAGCTACTAACTGGTCATTTTAAAGGAAGGAAGTTACTATTATTAACCCCCGCCCAAAAAAGAGGGGTGTTATAAGTTTGACTTGTGTATCTGTGTATTTGTGTATCTGTGTGTCTGTCTGTGGCATCGTAGCTCCTAAACGGTTTAACCGATTTTGATAAAAGTGGTGTCGTTTGAAAAGTATTTTAATCGAGAGTATTCTTAGCTATGTTTCGAGAAAATCTGCTCAGCCGTTTGGAGATCATCACCTCTTTTGTAGTTAATGAAGGGATATAAACAACTTACACAGGTAGTCTATTTGTAATTTTGTCGCTCGTCACCATGGGCATTGCTGGGGGGGGGGGCACCCCCTCCCCCCAAAATTCACAATTTCTTTAATATTTAAGTATATCTTTCCTTGGTTTCGTTAATTAGCGAGAAGAGACGCAACATCGAGAAAATTGGTAGGAAAAGGGGAGACCTATGCCCAGGAGTGGGACAGTCAAGGCTAAGAAAAAATATTTATGTTTAAAAAGCATGAAAAAAAATTAAATTAAAAATTTAAAAAACCCCCGACACAAAAAACCTCTAAAAAAACTAAAATAAATTAATCCAATCGTCGTAGCGTCGGGGGACCGCTAAGAAGACCGCTTAGTACAAGCACAGAACAAAGCGGAGAGTAGGAAAACGTTTAGCACAGGTTCTTGACCTTACAAAGTTTTAACTATTATTACGGACTCAGAGCTACATCATGTAGAAAAATAAGAAAATGAAAACTAGTTTCCTGTGGCTAAAGTATTCATTGGATTTGGTTGTTTTTTTTTTGTGTACGGGTAAAGAACATGACACTCTCTACGTGATTTAAAGGAATGTCGATCGAGCTCCACCTTGTATATTTAAGAAATTAAAATGTTTTTAAAAACCATTGTGAGTCAATACCAAAAAATAAATAGGAATTAGTACTTATACGTATTCCTATATATTTTTGGTATTGGACAGGTCTGTAATCGGTATTGCGCAATTATATTTCCCCGAAACATATATAAATAAAAAGATTAATAAAAACATCAACAACATCCTACGCGAATTTCGTTATTTGTATAAGGCATTTTATACTTATTCAAATAAATAAATGTAAATACACTTTTGATGTGTTTTATTAAATGTACCTACGCAACTGAATGAAACAAACAATTTCCTTGAAAAGCCCAAGGAGACGTTGTATATGTAGAAAATATAATCAACGTTTTGTGGCATTTATGTCCACAGCATTTAGGGTTACCGGATTTGTCCGCACACATTTTACGTCTTTTTGGCCTCCCGTTCTATATTTATGCGGCTTTGTCCTGTGTTCGATTATTGAGATACAATGATTTAAAAATAAAAACATAAACAAGGAAAAAAATCGGACTTTCTATAATTGTTCGACTTTTTGTTAAGACTTTTTATTTTGAAATGACAACCCTAACCGTATTTCGCTACAAAAAATGTCAATTAAATAAATCTGGTTTCTTGTCTTCACAACGTGCATAATAAAAACTGACATTCAAGTATACGGTTACGCGAGTCCGATGGAACCGGTTTGATCGCGATCGCTGCACTTTCAAGTGCTCCGATTATTTTGGTTTATTTGCAAATACAGTTCTCAGTCATCGCAAACGATGCAAATGATGAAATCTACAAAGTGTCGTAATAGATATAAACCCGTACGAGGGAAGGTGACGCATTGAAAACTATGTGGTTTTAATTTATCGTGTGCTTGGTGACGCATATGAATTAAAATTTTAATTCATGATAATAACTTTTGGCGCATATGCGACTAAGTCCAAAGAATAGAACATTTAGGTCGAAGGTAATCAAAGTTTTGATTAGGTAATTGTAGAAATTATTGAATATTCTTATCACTACTCTACCAATAAACAATTGCGGTCTGTCACCGCTCTGATTATTACCTATTTGTATGTCGTACGCATTACACTGAACTTTCTAGGTACGATACATGAACCGCAATAAACATATGAATTAGGGCAGTGTTGATCGAATTTCCTTTCCATTCATTTCGTTGCTAAGTTCACCTACTTCCTTGAGTATTAATCTTAAGACCCATAATACGGTAATACAGCTGTTTCCTACAAAATACCTACACGGTCAAAATGGTGTACTAAATTACACCATTCTGAACCCCCACACATGGAAATTTTTCATCGTTAATACAAAACAAAAATCTGCTGTTCCAAACATTTTGAAAACGAGTTTTTTTTAAATACGAGTTTGTTTTCGTCCGTTTTCGCGTCGGTGCTCATTCCACCCAGTACATTTTAATCATACAGTTGGTAGTAATAACATCCACTAGTAGACAAAGTCTCCTTGGTTCATCTTAATTAAAATCTCAACTCTTGTCTAAGGAGGAGTGTCTTGACGTCACATCTATTCCCGACGTAACAAACTAGTCATACTTATCTACTCGTAACTGCAGCTTCATATAAGTAGTGAAGATAATTATAATTATGATTAATCGTTGCATGTACATGTAGAAAACAGTATATTATTTAACAAGACAGAGAAATAAGAACACAGACGGACAAGACAGACAAGATAGACAAGATTTGTATGTATGTTTTTTTTTTGTGTGCAATAAAGAATAGTTCCGTATGGTGTCGGACATAAAGAATAGCACCATCCCATATCTTCCCGTGTGGGTGTCGTAAGAGGCGACTAAGAGACTTGCCAGAGAATGGGCAGCAGCGTTCTCTGTGCTTTTGTTACAACCGTACTGCGATCGCCAACCCGCCTGCCAAGCGTGGCGATTATGGCAAAACCCCCCTTATGTCAATATGGCGTTGGGGAGGACTATGTCCAGCAGTGGACGTCTTTCGGCTGAAATGATGATGATGATGATGAATAAAGAATAAGAATAAGACTTGTAAATTTATCTCTCTGTTACACGCTCTCATGAATCATCGTCTAGAAACGCAGACAGTTTGAGGCGTTACAGTTACATCATAAAACATAACCCATACCAATATTATAACTGTGAAAGTAAATCTGTCTGTTTGTCTGTAATCTTTTCACGCTCAAACGATTGAAACGAACGATTGATTGATTGGGTGTAATTTGGCGCATGAATAGACAAAAAGTATTCTACATAAATCCTATCCTTGGTTAGGTAGGACTCCAGGATAGAACGGTACTTTTAGTTCTGGTCGTACGTTCATTTGGGATTATTTCTAAACTCCTCGCGGACGGACTAGAGCCAGTATATCTATACAAGCTGTTGTTTTGCATCCTCGTCAAATTCAAGGAGGTAACTATGATAATGATTCTCGACCCGAATCAACAAAATGGGTAGGTTTTTTTTATTTATTACGGAAATCGGTAAGTGACCACACCAATTTTAAAAGCGGCCCGTCTGATCCTCGCCCTATAACCACGCTTTCACACATACAAACAATTGCAAACATTTATTCGATAATTTCTTTTTTCCTAAACCACGTTAATGGGTTTATTTTAAAATACTGACAAACGTAAACAACAAAAAAAGCAGCGTTTATTTATAATTAATTAAGTACTGTAATTTAAATTGATTATTATGTCTTTTGTGATAACTTTCTGAATTTTGACGAGGATGCATATAACAACCTTGTATAACAGAAAACTTAGAATAAAATATCTACAATAATAATTTATTGTTGTTGTAGGTGCGTCACAAATAAAGAAGGCCGAAATGACTTGAAAGGGAATCGTGTCTGACCCAAGAATGTTTTCGTTTATGAATGTTACTTGTATGTTGTACCTACATAAATAAAATATTTTATTCAATTCGTGTCATTTGCGTTTCTTCCCTCCAACCAATCTTGGCAACTTGCAATTAGAGCTTAAATTCTCAGAATTGTTGCGTCCCGTGTTTCAGAGAAATATCAATTGAGTAGATAGCATTCAAACGCAGTGAGGGAGAAAATTAATTTACACGTGCACTTCATAATTAGTCAAAGTCGTGAACCTGCACCATTACTTAAAGCTAGAAATTGAAATTTCTTGTATAATTATAGGTTTGTGTCTGGTGTCGTACTTGGCATACTCAAACATATTGAATAAGATTTTTTTTTTTAATTTTTCAGTCATACTTAATAAGATGCGGAGACTTGAATATATTTCAATTTAGTATGCACTGTTTTCTGACGTACACTCTCAAAACGAAGCAGTTACTTTCGTTACATAAACTGAAAATAAAAATCATTCATCATAGGCCTACATGAGCACTTATAAAACGTCGAGAAAATGGCGCACGGTTCGTTGTTTCCTGTGGAGAAGAACCGGCAAGTAACTAAATGGTTAGGTACACTAACTACATTAGATGCATACTAATGAACTAAGATCTGAAGATCACAAATGGCTTCAAAAGTTCCATGGTCATCGCTAAGCTATTCAGTTAACCCTACGTCTCGAAACTTTCAAGTCCTGAGATGACAGTGACGTAATCTAGGTTGGATAAGTCTCGTCTAAGTACTTGCTTTATATGGAACAAACATATAGTAGGCACATGTTCGAATACTCAATATGGTAAACAATGAGGGTTAGAGCGAAGCGTTACTTGAATATTTATGAATCTATCAAAAGTGCCAGCTACCTACGTCAAAATATTATTATTATGGCATATATATAGCCGGCACTTTTGATTATGATGAAGACAAAAATAATGGGGACCTAGATTTACACTTTCAGTTACTGAACTTAATTGCAAATAAATGGGTGTAAATAAAAAAATAAAAACATGAACGTTGACAAATTGTTTTGGTTGAACTAGAAACTGTAGATAGTTAAATACTTATTTGTAAGATACGTTTATAATAAATCTAATGAATTATAATAACAATTCACTTTGTAAGGCCTTGTTTATCAAAATTTGATCGTTGATTTCGATCACATTTTTAGGAATAAGATAAAATTAAAAGAAGTATCCTTTGATCATTGTAATTACGAACAAATTAATACTTAAAAACCTAATGAAGTTCTGTTAATTAAAAGCATTTTTTACGGCTTATACAATTTAAAATAACGAAAAAGATTCTAAGATTTAATATTACGATCGAGTACATTAAAAATAAACTCTTACCTTCGGTCAAGTTCCTATCAGAATCCACTTCGAAGGATAGTATCCTTCCCGTGCTATTATCCTTAGGTATGCTCACGAAAACACCATCGTACAGTTCCATTTTCTCATCTTCGACGTGATCTGGTTGCGGCGGTACATTGTGCGCAGACACAGCACAGATTACAAGGAACAGCGTGACAAGGCACAGAATCCGCGTCGGGTGCGGTGCGTCCATTCTGCCGGTCGTTTGGGCAGTGCACCTGCGTCCGCGCGCCCCACTACGCCTTTATACCGTATACCCCTAAACTGATCTAAGCCAAGCGCGTCATGATTTCCACGATCACACTCTCGATATTCAATTTCACTTATTATTTGTGAAATTACTGAGTAACGTAATATTACTGGCAATATGCAATTATGGGGTAGGAAAGTTTGAGTTTCGATGACGATTTACTGTTTATCTTATATTAATAAGTTACCTTTAGCTGTGTACACTTTTTGTGACTCAATCATGGACATCCACGATTTCTGAATTGAAGCATCTGGAATGGGAACATTTATACAAATGTTACGATTAATTCTGAAATCATAATGAGTTAAGTAAGAACCTCACAACACAAAGGGAGCTTACGATTTCGAACGGAACGCTGAAAAGAGTAAGTCATAGTCTGGGAATCACTGTTCCATATTTCAGTTTCCAGAATAAATGATTTAATTAACACGAAACTGTAGGATTATTTTTAAGCACGTAAAATATGGTTTGAATGAAAAGATATCAACATCGGTACATTACATGTGTATTAATTATAAAGTAAGAGTAAAGCCCTTGATAGTCGCTGAAGAAAGGGCTTATTGAAGTTCTTTCTCCAATTATTATTAAATACTTAATTTTCCTTATTCAAGGCTATAAATGTAAACTTTGGTATACAGAATGCTTCTTAAGCCAAGCAGCAGTAAATATAGTGACAAACGCACTAGATATCAAAATATTTGAGACCTACCTATCTAGATGCACAAATGGTGGCTAACGGTGGAATTAGAGCACATCGACGGACCACTTACCTCACTGAAGCGAAGCATAGCCAAGCATCAATGTTGCCAGCTCTTTCTGATCCATTACACCTGTATATAGCACGACCAAACACCGTATTGAGGTCTCTTTGACATTTACATAAGAAACCCGAAGAAAACACGATGAAGTAAGTTATTTAAAATTAGCAAGCGTTCTTCAATCAATTCTTTATTGACTCGTGTTTCTGATTCGTTAGTGCTAAGTAGGTAATCTGTTTATTTTTATAAGAAACAAAGTTCTTGGTAGGAGGAGGCTTTTTGTTCTCGCCTTTTAAATTATTCTCACATTTTTCACTGGGTTCTAATTCTATAAACACAACATTACATCATGCCTGTAGTCCCAGAAGGGTTAGGGAGAGGAGTAGTAGTACACCCACACATTTCGCCTTATGTTTAAGTCCCATGTCGTAAGGAGTTAGCCTATTGCCATCAACCGGGCACAGATCCATTCGAATTGCATAATCTAATGAAAATAGACAAGTCTAGACTCTATAAATTACTTGCTTGAAAGTCTTGGACGCTGCACATATGAATATTAATATCGTTATCCGTTTTTTTTGTTTAACTTCCGTTATTTTTTTTTTATAAAGATATTCTAAAATGTTTTGTGAATTATGCAACTATGTATGTATATAGCATTTTTTAAACATCTATCTCTTTAAATAATAATTGGTTGCTATTGCTTACCAACAATTTCCACCGTGTATCCTGCAAATTAATAAATACCGGAGTACCCGAGCATGATATGTGTGTCACCACAATCAGCCCACAAAACAGAAAAGATAGGTAAGTAAAAGATAAGATGGATAGCCAAGATAATAACAATAGTTAGCAATAATTGCTAGCAGTTAGAGAGTATAATAGCAACCTCTTTCCCCCTTTTGTCTGCAACTCAAACGGGATGGCATACGTCTGACACACTCCTAGGGTTTTCGCCAAGGCGTGAGAAACATTCCATTATTCTCTATAAATAATACAAAAAACCAACTTTCTATTGTACCTACTGTAATATGAAAATATATTTTTATGAAAGTAATGTAGAACTCTCGACATTAATAATAGCCTAGTTTTCACAGCCAGAAAATATTGAAGCCAAAGAGAAAATAAACAAATAAACAACGAAATATTTTTTAGGGAAGACAGCTGGCGGATGGAATGTTCGCCAAACGAATATTGGATTTCTTTTTGGTGACAAAGCGTATTTTATCTAATAATACCACTCCCTTCATATAGAACTTTCTTTGTATGTGTAACTTCGTAATTCAAGGAGAATGCACATTAATTCAGTCAATAGACCTGTATTAAACTGGTTAGAAAACTAGGTTCTCTTGGTTAGCAGCCGTATAGTCTAGGTAGGTTCTATGTCTATTTATATCCATGCCTTGGGTATTATAGCTATTATTTTATCTTCATAAGAAGTAGGCATCATGAGAATCAAGTTTTGATGCATGATGAGGGTTTTTTCTTAAAGGACATGTTTTCAACTCATTTATCTCCCTATTGGAGAAAAAAGTCCAATTGTTGGTGTAAATAAAACTATCTTGGCAAGGTATAAATAAAATTATAAAATAACAACTGATGGCACCAGCCGACGCGACGCCGACGGCACGTGTAAGATAGAGGTAATTTTTATTTCGGTAACCAGTTCATTTTAAGAATTAACGTAACCATTAAAAATAAGGTAAAAAAAAAAGTTGTTACCGAAAAATACCCGAATTGATCATACCGGTTTCAGTCCCTGATAATAAAGGAAGGTTTTATAAGCTTAACCCTGACCCGAATGCGATAAACTTAATACCTAGTCCTCTTTCCAAATAAGTAATCGTATCTTTATTGAAACATTTACCTACATTTCCCGGTTTGTTTGTTTATCACAACAACACAGTGTAACCATCGTTTCTCACTTCCTTAACACAAGTTAAGGAAACTCTTTATAAAGAGTTATAACTTTCAATAAAACTTGAAGCTGATACTACACTGGTTGTCGTGCCCTACTCACTTTACGTCCCTACGTCTTAACCCTAGAATAGAATACGCGTCCACTATATTTGATACTAGCTTAGGTATTTAAGTGGCTTCACTCTAGTTATGATCACACTCGGAGATATATTAGGATAGATAGATAAGGTAAAGACCACTATCTTCTTCTTCTTGCTCTGTATGGTGTCGGACGTAAAGAATAGCACCATCCCATATCTTCCCGTGGATGTCGTAAGAGGCGACTAAGGGATTTGCCAGAGAATGGGCAGCAGCGTTCTCTGTGCTTTTGTAACAACCGTACTGCGATCGCCAACCCGCCTGCCAAGCGTGGCGATTATGGCAAAACCCCCCACAATGTCAATGTGGCGATACTTGGGAGAGGCCTATGTCCAGCAGTGGATATGCTTTGGGCTGAAATGATGAATTATGAAATGATGATCTTCTTCTTAGAGTGTCGATGTCAATTTAAATTGAATCAGCCCAAAATTTAGCGACGAGTTTGGCACTTTCAGTATCGTCCATCAGCTCCTTTGATGTCCAAACAACAAGGCAGGAAGGACTTGATATCAAGTGCCCCGTTGTTTGTGGGTCAACACCACATTTACACTCCAGGGCAGAAGTCATATATGAATCTCCACCTGAACAGGTTTTCCTTGCTTCGGCAAACCTGTGTCCGGAGTCTATTTAAGGACTTCCAGGTCAGCCATGGCAACTCGTGTACAGGTAGGAAATGTTCAGCAAGTGACACAAATGGGATTGATAGGGAAACACTTTCTCACCACAGCTTCAGTCTTTCCTTAGACCGTTCGCCAGTGAGGGGGGGCACACACTTTAAAAAAACTGTTACAGCTTTTCAGCCTTTGCGGCACGAAGATGTTATTGTGTAAAAGGTGTCTAGCGCCGGAAACTATTTTGGCTCTTTCACTAGAGTTTGCCACCGCTCTGCGAACTTCTGGTGGCGCTATGCCTGCCAGCGGATACAGCATCTGTACCAGGGTCTGTTTGAGGCAACCAGTGATGATCGCGGCACGTTTCATTCCGAGCTGTATCCACTAACTTTGCATGGGCTGATCGACTCCACACGGGGCATGCAAATTCATCCGCAGAGAAAGATAGCGCCTGACCAGTAGTCCGCATGACGCATGAATAGCACTATATTAAGTAATATTTTACATTTTTATACGAGGGATACCTTGTATTATGAGCATTCTCAAATTAGTTTCTAGCCATTTTTGACGTAGATAAAAATACATGACCGCCTCGTTGGTCTAGTGGTTGCAAGCGCGACTGCTAAGCGTGAGGTCCTGGCTTCGACTCCCAGATCAGACAAAGTTGGGTTTTTCCATCAGGAATTTTTCAGTAGCAGCCACTGAGTCGAGATTTGTAACCAGTTGGTGGCAATAAGCTCTCCCCCTATTACATGAGACTTAAACAACGCTTCTGCCTAACCCTTCGGGGATTACGTGATGTGATGTTATAAAAAATGTTTCGTATATTCCTGGTTTGCAGATGAAAAATTGCAGTTCAACTAGCGGCGTGAAATATCATTTGCAAATGGATAAACAAAATACGTGGACTCATGGACTGTTGCATGTCAAATAGGTAGATGAAAATTGAAATGATAAGCTAGTGTTTTATTGTGGTTTTCATCCCAGGTGAGGCAAGCAGCTTTTTTTGGAGGACATTTTAGCTATTATAATTACTTGTAACTGAGGTGGTCGTTAGCTGTAGAAGTGTTTTGAAAAAGCTTTATATTAACTTATCAACAGAAATGTGGTTACGTGATGTTCGCGACCCTAGAAAATGAAAGATACTAAAACTAAATGTTCATCATCAAAAACCGTGAGTATTCTTGGTTTAAATGTTTTTCAAGCTTTAATTTAGTTTCAGTATTAACTATAATATTTACTATTTAACACTTCTGGTAATGCGATACTTTCATTCATTTGACATCATATTGCAACCAGCAACTTTTCAGTACAAAGGCCACCAACATATATTTTTTTCAGCAATTTATTACACTAGCATAATGCATAATCAGCCTGTTGTCGAAAGTTCCTGCTGCTGGAACAAAGGCCTCCTCTCTATGAGAACCTAACCATACTTTCTAATTACATCTAACATCTTTTTAGCTACATCCAAATACGCTTTTTACGAGTACTACCTACATTTTACTCCAGTTTTTGATTTTCTTTGCTTTCTTTCACATACCCATTTTTTAATATTTTATTTACCATTTTTTACATATTGTATAATTATGCCTATTATATTATCATAAGTTTCTAATTTAATTATTTAAATATAATGACGAAGCGCATCGCTGCACAACAGTGTGTTTGAAACGAAGTCATCAAGAATTTCACAAAAAAATATTATGTTTGTTACTAACTAAAGTAATACGAAAATAATAAGAAATATTAAGTTATATCTGGACTGAAATTGGGGTTGTTGACTTATTATATTGTTGGTAAACTTAGAAGAAGACTAGAGTTTTATTATTAGCACGGCTTTGACTTGAAAACTTGCGGTAAGTACGTGGGAGATACCGTAACGTAATATAGCTGCGTAACTGCGAGACAAGCCTAGACAAGTAAACAGAGAATGTCTTGGAACTTTATCTTCTTCAGGAATGCCTTTGTAGGTGCCGGTGATGTTGCTTATACAGGGTGTAACCCATAGCTGTAAAAGTCCAAATATTATGAGCTTTGGCTGTAATGCTTCTTCTTCAAATAACCTCGTCTTCAGCCTAGACTTTTCCCAACTATGTTGGGATCGACTTCCAGGCTAAACCGATGCAGCTGAATACTAGTATTTTTTTACAGAGCGACTACCTATTTGACCTGCATAACCCAGTATTAACTGGGTAAAACGATACCCCTTGGTAAGACTGGTTGTAAGACCTTCGGGCCGCTGACTACTTGTATCGACTGTCAACATTTTCAAATAACAGCCGAGACCAACGTCTTAAAATGTTTTACGAGGCACGGAGGAAGCTCGGTGTGTAATGGGTGGTCACCCATCCAAAGACCAACCTAGGCAAGTGCGGCTTAATCTGAAGATCGACCCGATCGGCTGCTATTCTTTGCCATGAGCAGTGAGTTTTAAACTTAGGTGTTAGTTTGTGATTTGGCCTTTTAAAGTAATAAACAAATAATACTAGCTATAAAATTTATGTATTAAAGTAAATTATTAAATTCAACACATAATCGTTTTGAATTTCTCAAGCGATTTGTTCGTCTAGCTTAATAGCATTTAACGAAATACAGCTTAAACAAAAACACTTTAATTATAGCACATAATAAGTGTATTATAGTACTTACGCTACGTGAGCAGGAATGTGATATTAAATAACGTGTCACACTCTATCAATTAAATTCCAAACACGCTAAAACACGCAATTTTACAACGGCATGTATCACTGTCTGTCTGCAACAGAATTAATGATTGCATAAATTGCATCTTAGTTATAAAATATTGTGCATTTAATTATTATACCATTTAAAATAACCTGTTATAACTTTTTGTTTAGAAAGTATAAGCTGTCTAAAAATAAGTTTTTGAATGTAAAAGTTGTTTTAAAAAACATATCTGGTCCTCTGACTTGATACGTTAGTTGCCTGATTGTCCTGACCCCTGATCAGGTCAATCACCCTGTCTGCTTTGAAGACATAGTTATGTAAGCACAAAATGTGACTTTTTTGAAGCCGGTCACAGAACATTGTTATTCCTCGTGTCATTTAGTCATCCCGCCATAGAGGTATGTGAAGACGCTTGGGGGAGTTTGTATACCGAAGATTCTTAAGCCTACGCTGTACTGGTTTTATACTAGAAATGTGTGTGAGGTAGGTATGTGTACCGGCGCTGTGAAACGTGTGTTGGTTTCTACCATAGAAATTCTTATATACCTATTTGGTTTCCACCAAAGCTGTACTAGGAGCCTGCAAAGTGTGAGGATGCGTAGCGGAGCTGTGAAACGGTCTAGTGGTGCAGGGATTTTTGGCTAAACTTTGTTAAATTCTCGCTCACATTCTCGCACATATCTCTGTTTGCCTACCTAGCTATGACAGCCTTTATCAACCAGGGCTGTGCTAAGCGAAGTTACGGGAATGTTCTCCTATTGGTGGTTTTTCTACTCGCACACTGCTTAGCAATCTCGCACATCTGAGGTGGAATCTCGTAAGGGTACATACACGGTACGGGTAATCTTTTGCAAAATCACGGTGGATTCCTTTGCGCTTCTGAAAAATGAAATTGAATTACCTAAGCTTTTTACTATTATCCAGCCTATTGTGATGATGACAAAGATCTTACAATAATAAATTATTTTAAGGTTTAACACCTTAAAATGATTTATTAATGTTAAGATCTTTTTGTCATGTTTCATTTATTATAATAATTGGATGCTGACATTAATTGTATCACAAATTAATTAATCTGTAATACAATTAATGTCAGCCAATAATACAATTCATAAATATGAATTGTATCTTACGTTTACACCATTTATCGCTTGGTTGGACAATGTAATAAGTATCAAATATATAATATAATAAATGAATTTATTATTTGTTTGAAATTGATCGAGAAAGTTTATTTTAATTTAATGCCTTTATTTAACTTGATACAGGGATCTTCTTTTATTTGAAAGTCACTATCATATTTTAACAAAAGAACTAACGAACCCAAGTGCTATTGACTGCACAAGTCACTTTTTAACTTTTTTCGTACCACCAATTACACAAAAAAAATGAATTGCATTTGGGCTTAACAGTGATACGTACGGCAAACGCTTATTATTTAATTACTAACAACATTTCAGATAGTGATTCAGTATTCAGGCTGTTGGCATTCGCAAAAAAACAAAAAAGGTGATAATGTTCTGGATTCCACGTGAGAAAGCAAAGTTGTTATAGTAGCAATTATGTTGTGTGTACCAGACGTGCCGCCATTTTAATTTCATTTCCCGCCATTACGAAAGTTACAATACACAGTAAAAGAGCGTCACATTATTTAAATCATTTATTGAATAATAAATACTTAAAATTAAGTCTGATCGTCTATCTTTCACAAAATCTCACGGTTTTCGCGAGAGGCAGACGAACTTAAATAAACACATCGATAAAATCTTATTACTTTTGTGTTCCTATAAATAAATTAATTCTTAGCGAATAAATAAATGCATGTTAGTTGAACTGATTCGCTCAAATTTGAGGTAGCCGTAGCGTTTTGTCGATTGGTGGGTTTTCGATTGTGAGTCACCAGGACGAGTGCCTAACACCTAGTATTTTTCATGGAATAAGAAGAAATGAAGCACTAATTTGAAGTAATATGGCATTTGTGTAGCAGCAAATGACTGGTGTTAAAGGTTGCAGCGCCAAAGATCTTTATAGACCAGTTTTGGCGACTCCGGATCTGTAGTGATACCGATGTCGGGTAGTGCCAAAAGATTATTTCATGGCCTTAATGTTTTTTTTCTTAACTCTCCATCTTAACTACTCCATGACTTTTTCCATACATTCCAAACAGACACTAGAGTTGCAAATTATCTAGTCAGAAATAGGGGCGTCGTTGTCAGATCGGGCCCAGGGTGACAGCAGGGGTCCAGGTGCTGGCCAAGGCGCGGGGATGCCAGGGGCGGGGAGCAGCTCAGCACGGGGATGAAGGTGCAATAGGGATTGTGGAGCCGCAGCCGATAAGAACAGCCTGGATACAGCCTGGAACACGAAAAGAGGTTGGTTACAATTGACCTCGGTATTGTTTTTTTTTTTTATAACTAGCCGTCACGCGCAACTTCGTCTGCGTCACAATTTCCCCGTTTTTACAATTTTTTTCATTGCTGCTCTGCTATTGGTCGTAGCGTGATGATATATGGCAAATATGATAAAATGATAAATGGGCCATCTAATACTGAAAGATTTTTTCAAATCGAACCAGTAGTTCCTGAGATTAGCGAGTTCAAGCAAACAAACAAACTCTTCAGCTTTATTATTAGTATTAGATTTATTTTCCTGTAAATTAAAACTTCACTAAGGTTGAAACTATCTAACAGTCATATAGACGTAGACTTACAAAACCAATTGCGTAACATACTCTGAAGGAAATTTCTTCTAAATAGGTTGGAAAATGTTCTCTGCTCAAAAACGTAAATTGTAACGTTTAAGGTTTAGCTGTCTAAACAAAAGGTATTGCCATTGTTGATGTGTTTTATACAAATACCATACTGGTCGTTTTATGATAACACTCAACCTTAGGATGATGATTAAAAATAATTATTGATCATTAACCATATAAAATTTAAGTTTAAATAATACGTATATTGCTGGCCCTAACAGAGTCCATAATAATTGTTCTTAGCTGTAAACCTTTTAAAAGATCTTTTTAACATTGTGAAACGCAAATAATACGATATGAAAAACAATTACAAGATCAACTAATTCAGAGCACGTGCTCTGATAAATAACTCTCAAATGTGAAATACAACATGTTTTTACTTTCACCGAAATTCTAATAAGAACAAAAACTAAAGCCTTTCAAATTCAGAACTGAGTTTAAATACTAATTATGTAGTAACAGTAGTAAGCCAGTTTAATACTGACTTCGTGTATCGTGTCTAGTCGCAATTAGAAAACAAGCTCAACTTCTCCAAAATACTTAGGTATGATGGATTTGGACTTTGAAGTAAAGTAAGTACTTTTATTAAATATAAGCAGGTAGGTAGCGCCTATCTTTCTACAAAATTTAATGAAAACAAGGTTCTATTTTGGTTCAGAAATTCATTGCCACAAATTGGCAAAAAAAAAAATTGGTAGGCACAATCAATATTTCCTTGAGCAGTTTTCTGAAAACACCTGTACAAAAGGTAACGAAGCTATTTCGTCTATTCAAACGCTTTTGACAGGATAATGTTTAGAATACAAAACGTGCTCCTTCCTATGCTCTGATCCATGTATTTATTTGGAATGGAAATTTTACATTGGGCTTGTCACCATTTCCAATAGAAGATTTATAGGCAAACGAGGAACAATTTATTTATTTGTAGGGATATTTAAGCTAAGTCGTTAGTTTTAGTTTGATAAACGATACAAGAATTCTGCCCCAGATTTGTTGGGATCATCTTTTTACTGACATTTTATACAAGCACCCTGTATAGGTAGACTTAATGGCAAAAAAACCATGGTTTATTTAAGGTTAATTGTTCTTGTTCTATCCGTACTGTAACGAGTTTTTAAACATTCTCTTTTATGTAAATGTATTCTATTATGATATTCTATGTCAAATAGACTTACACCCATATTCTATAAGCCTTCCCAAATCCATTTTTGAACTTAGTCGACCTATGTTGCTATGACAACTGTTAGGAACGCCCACCAAATCGTATTCCAAGAATTTCATTGGCCGCAATTGGCGGTTCTTCGAACAAGGTACCTCCTCGGTACTAGCTATCTTTGTCAAACCCATAGTTGCATTCTGTTTCAATCAATACTAACGATGTCACCATCATATTCAGTCTATAATGTTCCCACTGCTGGGACACAGGCCTCCTCTCTATGAGAGGGAATGGGCTGTAATCCATCACGCGGGCCCAGTGCGGGTTGGTATATGTCACATGTCTTCGAATTTTAAATCCGACTTAGGTCAGTTCATGACTGAGAATACCAGTGATAATCACCTCTCGGATATTACTCTTCCAAAAAAAAAGAAAAGATATTTCCTTACCTGACTGACAGATACAATGAGCAGCAAGACTCCGATGGCTAAGTTCTTCACAGAGATGACGGCGAGAGCCATCAGGAGTGTAGAGATTACCCCCAGGGTGAACATGACTGGCAGGAAGATGAAGGACAGGCGCTTGAGGGCATTGTGACCAAACGTACGGCCGACGCTTATGTCTGAAAAGAAGTATGAACTTTTTTTAAACCACTACAGATTTTCCGTGGCTTCGCTCGCGTGTAATTCGGTTTCTATCCCACAGAATCGTATTACCGGGATTACACACAGTATTACTTTCACGTATTCTGTACATATAAATAGAAACAAATATTGTTTATATGAAGAATCATCATTTGAGGACGGCTCGACCGACCCAGCAGTTTTCTTTTTGTCAGGATTAAACAGGAAGAAATTGTTTATTGCACCCGTGCGGGTTGCTAGTTTGAAAGGAAGGAATAAGTAAGAGTTACATTGGTTAGGAATTAAGAGACTAGAGCGAACAAACTGAAAAAAAAGAAAGTGTCACCTGTAAAAAATAACAGACATCAATTTTTATTTGTTAGTCATTTCGGTACGACGATTTGGATATAGTCAGTTATCAATGTAACTTCTCATTTTGTTGGGTTTTCTAGGCCACAATGTTAATAACCTTTTTAAGTTATTTTAAAACTAAAGCAACTACATTTTTTTTTTATATTACATGATAAAGCCTGACGCTTTTGTGCTGTTTAAGATTTCAGTACCCTAAAATTATGCCTGAAAGAATTTATTATCTTGAGTGTTTGTCTTTTGCGATCCGTAAAACAAGGAATCTGAACTTTGAGCATAGTACCTGAAAGGTTAAAACTATGATTCGCATGCAGTCAAGAATGAATATTTATATAACACGTTCACCTAATTAGGAGCAGGTTTCTGAATAGCTCATAATGTGTACAATTAGGTACATTAATATAATACAAGTCACGTGTGTGCGTATGATACACATACTTGGGGTAAGCTTAAAACTTGAATTACCTACGTTCATCATTCATTCATTCATCATTTCAGCCCAAAAGACGTCCACTGCTGGACATAAGCCTCCCCCAAGTGTCGCGATATTGACATTTTGGGGGGTTTTGCCATAATCGCCACGCTTGGCAGGCGGGTTGGCGATCGCAGTACTGTTGTTACAAAAGCACAGAGAACGCTGCTGCCCATTCTCTGACAAGTCCCTTAGTCGCCTCTTACGACACCCATGGGAAGATATGGGATGGTGCTATTCTTTACGTCCGACACCATACAGAGCCCGAGATTACCTACGTTAGTACTTGGCAATACATATAAGTCATACCCCAGATTAGTTTAATTTGCTCGACTTGAGAAGCGTACTTAGAACCGCAGTTTGTGAATACCCCATTAAAATGTGTTGTTATGAAATCTTCCAGGATGATAATCTAAGGTTGAATTGAACCGATTAAACTGAACGCGATCAGCTCATCTAAGCCTCTTTCAAGAGCTGTCATTGTCAATATTTTACAAAAATAGAATACACCTATTTTTTTGAACACCAAGATTGAAACATAACGATTTTACAATACTACCAATATTAAAGTTACAATCGCAAACTTATTGCTGATAGCGATATCTTCCAGACAAATTTAGGATGGATATAAAAATAATGAGATTGACAGCTCCTGAAAGCGTTTTTCATATCCTGATCGAGATCAATTAAATTGGTGAAATTAGCCCCAAGTAGGTGATCTACGACAGGCTTTCAAGAACTTTTATTTTGTAATATTACTTGTAAGATCTATGAGTAACAACCAATATTTTCCTATTTAAAAGACTGTTAGCCTTAATGAATTTTTGTAGAAACAGTTTGTAGGTACCATAGAAGAATTTCGACTCTACATTGGTACACTTTTGTAAAACGCAAGTTTATGTAGAGTCGAGATACCGTGGCCCTGGAACACAAAGGAAGGAACATGGATGGGTTTTAGTTCTTTCCGCTCCACCCAGAGCGGGAGGGGGGGATGATTTCCCATCGGAAAAAAAGTGTATGTAGAGTCAGCAAACATACACACTTTTTTAATAATTTGATAAGCTTTTGCGCCCATCCTCGTATCCTTATTAAACGCTCACTTAACCCGGGTAAGTGCTGTTACAAACAGTTAGCTTTCAATTTAAATAACTTTATTTATCTACGTTGGAATATGAGCAATATGCAGTTTTTTTGCATTGCGTAAACTAATTTATTTTAGACTTTCAGTAGGAATTAACATTTATATTGATATTAACGGATTAAAATTTAAGATTTTAATTTTTGTTTATTAGTTTCGAAAGCATTTCCGATCTTTTAATTAAATTACTTTTTATTAGTTTATACGTAACTAGTGATGTAACTTATGTTAGTTGTTATGATAGTCTTTCAAAATAGACTTTGGACTAGTGGTGTTAGATTTACACCCGAGCCTGAGCGAAAGGTTGGCATGAGTTCAGTTCAGGATCTACCCAACTAACAGCAGGAAATACCGTAAAATAGGCTGGATTCAAGTGAGACGTTTCTTAATGACCGTCAGATATTGATTGTCAGACCTTTGTGCGTTAAAAATCATAATAATTACCTTGGCTCATTAAATCCTTAGTTTCCACATTACACTGCACTACGGAAACGAAGACGACGACGTACGTCAAAGTCAACAGGGTGAGTTTGTTGCACATTTTGGCTAACACTTAATAATTCGGAGGAACAATTAGCTGGTGATCTCCAGACGCCTGCTGGTGTATGACTGATTGGTTGCCTGCCTGCCTGCCAGGATATAAAGTCTCCTATGAAAGACAATGGCCGGCGAGACCAAAGCATCACGACAAAAGAAAGCGCAGGACAACGTGACTGCACGGTAGAAATGTCGCCCTCGATATCGACGCCTGCGCCGGTTAAGGACTAATGTTGATTCATTAACGGTGTGTATGCTCCCGTTGGACATTGTATCGATCGTTATCGTCGAATGAAAGGTGAAAGTGACGATACTTCCTCCTCATCCGGACAGGATTTCTTTAATCTAACTCTGTTTGTATTCGCTGCAAGGAATACAATGTCAGCAAATTGTTGGAGTAATAAGAAATGTGCGAGCGATAAAAGTTACTCATGTGAGTGGCAGCTTTTAGTATTTCTATTTTAAATAAATAGAAACAATAAACCTAAATGTTTATTTGATAGACAATTTACAAAAAAAAAAAACATTTTAATCTAATTACTAATTGCTAATCTGTTGGTACTCAGTCACCTAAGTCGTCGTTAGACTTGAGTATTTTGATTATGAATTCAATAACTTTGATGGGAGTGTTTATTCAATATGAATTCACATTTATGAATTATTATATCAACTCTTATCGGACGTCATTAAAAGAGTTAATTAAAATAATTTATATTCGCACTAAAGTAGGAATGAAAATCAATCACAAACTTTGTCTCCTGTAAGTTTTGCTTTCATTTAATTGCGAGTCATGTAAGAATAATTAGTGAAAATTATGATTTGCGTGTGTGTCGCATAATTAGTGGGAATTAATCAGGAATCTTGTCACGTACGGCGTAGAGAAACTCGATCGTGGAGCAGCCGCGCGCGACTGTGCGCGGGCGCTGCATCGCCGTCGCGTCGCTCGGCCGTGTCCGTGACCGCGCGTATGCTAATCACACACTATGTTCGGCAATATAGGCCATTTCCTGTCAACACGGAATGCCGAAAAACCGAAACGACAACCTACCGTCTAGAATTTTGGACCGAAATTAGTGCTTTCACGCGCTGCTCATTTGTTATTGAAATAGAAGCTTGTCAATGTTTATTTACTATTCCTGTCGTGAACACGGCAATGTATTCATGTCTCGAAATCTGGCGCTCCGACGGTCTCGGTAGCTCAGATCTTATTCAGGATGATTGAGTATTCCTAGCGTGTAGGTTCAAAACACTGAAAAATAACATCAGTCTTGTTTAAATCTCCTTGGGTGGTCCCGCCATAACCATGTTCTCTGTGCTGGCTTGTGGCTAAAACATTTTTTTCAAATATAAAAAGATGGGATCGTTTACAGATATAGAAAAGTTATACCAATTCCATTACCATTTACTTACTATCACTATACCTAATACACACTATTGTCTAAGGTGACAATCGTACATAATCAACTTTTTGCTCTCAGCAAACACATGGGAAAATATCATCAAAACAAGACTCAAAAAACTATTAACAAGTCTCCCGTGACACAATACCTGTAACTATAATGCATGGGAAATGAAAATCGAATTGAATAGGCCTAAACAATACTACATCAACAAACAATCGATCCATCTCGATTCTTAATATACCATTTGTGTTTTAGAAAAAACGTTAAAACATCGTAAACGTTTGAAAAACGCGCTACTTAACTCATACATTTCTGAAACAATCGCAACGCACCTTGTCGTACTGTTCGCAATTAAAACACGGTACAACGTTTACAAAAAAACTTCAAAATCACGTACTTAACTCAAGCACATAAAAACAGCTTAAATTACGCACACAGGTTATTCTGTGCAACTATGTATTTAAAATAACTGTTCGATATCGATTATAATGACTGATGTCTAGACGTTGCTTTAACCGAGACTTTCCACTGCATTTGCGCATTGCAATAAAAAAAAAACTAGTATTTTTAGTCTGTGGTTACTTTCATTTGTTACTGTCAGTCATACTAAGGCATATAGCGTGCGTAGCTGGTCTTTTTAAAAACAATTTATATGCACATCCTCGTTGCTAATTAGGTATTTTTGTGAAATGATTATGCTTCGCTATCACGCGAGTGTTACATGGGTGTGACACGATAAGTCTGGCTTACACAGTAACGATCTTTATATAATTATTATAATGCTTAGTTACTTACTTTAGAAGCTGCTTCCTCGTTAGAAAATTTCTAGAACCCTTATAGATTCGGCTTGTCCGTTTGTCTGTCTGTCAGTCCGTCCATAAATGTCACAGCCATTTCACTCAGAGACTGTAAGCACTACACAGTTGAGGAGAATAGGTGTCTACACAAAGTCAACGAACCGTTACACAAAAGTCTCGTGAAATAACGAACAAAAAAATAGGAGTGTACAAGCACAAGCAGTAGTACAAGCGTACACGTAACGGAAGGTTAAAAAAAAACGTATTTAATCGAGTGGAGAGTCTATCGACAGCTTTTAAAGAATGATATCGACGTTCCTCAAATGATAAAAAAGATGGATGGATTGTGTGAAAAATGATATGAAGGAAATAGGAGTAAATGATAGCATGACGAATGACAGAGGAGAATGGAGGAAAAAACCGTGTTGCGCCGACCCCAAATAAAATGGGACAAGGGCAGGAAGATGATGATGATCGACGTTCCTCAAATATGTTTTTCCATAATTCAATGGTTGATGAGATATTCGGTGTGTCCCCTCCTCCCTCATTTCTAGTTAATGCAAGAAAATTCTGAAAACATCAGTTTTGTAGAGGGTATACTTAGGGTGGAAGAGACAGCGACGTGAAAACGGTTACCTTGTATTCAGTACATCATTCTGAACGCCCCACATAAAAATGTTCGTCTGTAATTTAAAAAAGCTTTTATTTAAATGCTCTAAAAATAATAAAAATAAAATTTTCTTTTATTTTTTTAACTTTCAACTTATTACCTCATTATACACAATTTATGATAATAAAAGCTTGTCGCGAGGTTTGCGTAATTTCCTTATAGGTAATTTAATTAAATTTAATAAAAAAATTAAGTATTTAATTAAACTGAGATTTTAAAAAAACTATAACTTAACAGATTAAGTTACTCAATTAAATAGGTACTAGTTTATTTACACAAGTAAACCTCGCGAAAAGCTTATGATCGTATAAATTGTGTATAACGAGGAAGTTGAAAGTTAAAATATTTAAAGCAAATTTGAATTTTCTTCTTTTTAGAGCATTTAAATAAAAGCTTTTTTAAAAATGTTTTTTTACTTATAATTTTATTTTTAACATTTTTAGTTTTGCCATAATCGTTTCTGAACACATTATTATCTCAATGTCAACACTTTTTTCCTATCTATGCTATTAACCGTTGAGGAGTTCCATCGTGAGAAGACAATCCTGGTTGCAGGTTGAGTTCGTGATACAAATCGTGATTATCCATCAAATATGAACTCGTATGCAAAGTTTCGTGTACACGCTATTAACCGTTGAGGACTTCCCTCGTGAGAAGACGATCCTGGTTGTAGGTTGAGTTCATGATACAAATCTTGATTATGCATCAAATATGAACTCGTATGCAAAGTTTCGTGTCCACGCTATTTACCGTTGAGGAGTTCTCTCGTGAGAAGACGATCCTGGTTGCAGGTTGAATTCATGATACAAATCGTGATTATGCTTCAAATATGAACTTGTATGCAAAGTTTCGTGTACACGCTATTAGCCGTTGAGGAGTTGCCTAGTGAGAACACGATCCTGGCTGCAGGTTGAGTTCATGATACAAATCGTGATTATGCATCAAATATGAACTCGTATGCAAAGTTTCGTATCCACACTATTAACCTTTGAGGAGTTCCCTCGTGAGCAGACGATCCTGGCTGCAGGTTGAGTTCATGATACAAATCGTGATTATCCATCAAAAATAAACTCGTATGCAAAGTTTCGTGTCCACGCTATTAACCGTTGAGGAATTCCCTTATGAGGAGACGATCCTGGCTGCAGGATTAAGTTATGTCTGTCATAAGAATGTTTTGTCTTCAGAACCAAAGGTGTGTGCAAAATTTCAGCTCAATCGGACATCGGGAAGTGGTACTAATTTACCTTACAAGATTCCACCGTAACAAACATACAAATATACATACATGCATTGCATCGCTTCACGTGACCAGAGGGCTGCTCTTTTTTGGTCAAAGAATTAGCATTGCCATCCAACGTGGCAATGCGGCCAGCCTTCTGGGCACTTTTCCTGTTGACAGCGATGTCGACGAATTTTTTGACGCCCTGTAATTTTGATACTTGTACACATATAATGTACATATGTAATATAATATTTCCAAAAAAATGTAAGTACTCAGCAAGCATTGCAAGTTAAATAAAAGCTTTTAAAAAACAAAACTGCTGTTTCCTACTTAAGTGCAATACCTACACGGTCAAAATGTATGGAACAGCTGATCTCTGCATGTTTTTAAGTTCCATGAAATAAGGTACGAGCCTATTGCGATCAAAAGGGCACAATCCGGACTCCGTGGCTGTTTCTGATGGAAAAACCTAACAACAGTTGCGCTTGCGTCAAACACACGACTAATTTTATGTAACCTAAAAACAATTAATGGTTGACCACTTTCGCCTTTAGTTAAGAGTGTTATGGAAGCCATAATCCGACGGTTATAGTCCCGAGTTGTAAGTGTAACGGAAGTACAAACAGAGCGAGTAAACTTGCAATCAACAGTAACTATTGCGAAAGTAATGATAGGGAACCGAACTTGTAGAATTATATTTTATTTACGGACTGCCTCGTTCGGGTTGCAAAAATTTTCCATACGAAAAAAATACATAGAAGGAGTAGAAATAGAAATCGTTTATTAATGCTCCAGGTTGCTTTCAAAGTACCTAACTAACTACGAATACATAGGATGACTGGTAATTAGTGAGTGATTGTACTCATACAAACAATTTTCCCAAAGTTTATTTTTTAAAATTTTTCACTCATTTACCTTTGTCACAATAACACAACAACCATATAAAATTCGCGCGCGCGTGCCTGTGACCTATCAGCTGTTAGCCGCGGTACGCCGGTGTGTCTCATTACTATCGTTCCATGCCTCGGTGAGTAGGCAGAGCACCCGCATTGCTCGTAACCCTGAATTTCTTGCGGCTTTTGTGTTATAGTGATAAAAGTGAATGTGTGTAAAAAAAGTGATTATTTGGGAAAATTGTTTGTTATCATGAGTACAATCACGTGTTTAAGTATCGGTCACTATACCAGTCATGCTATATAAATCATAATTACTTTGCAGAAATTATTCTGAAACATTACGATTAGAAATGATCTGCTGACTGGTGTTTCATGCGAACGCGCAATCAGTGCTACCCAACGAAATTGTCTGAAATAGATGCATTATTCGTTTCGCTATTAAAAAGTTGTTGCCTTAGTAAAAGTTGCTCATAATCATCAGCACTTTCACCTCCTGTAATAAGAAATACTACCAGGGCCATTGAATGCTGGCGCTTGATTTGATTTAATATTGCGAATATATATATATATATATATAATATATATATATATATATAATATATTATATAATACCATTATATTATACTAGACATGTATAGTTTGATGTCTCGCCGTGTGTACGACTAACCAGTGTATTATTTATGCATAAGGTAATCTGGTAATGACAACTTCATAATAATCATATAGCAGAAAGTGAAATAGAAATGATTTTTACTTTGTTTTGTCAGAAAACTGGTTTACCCAAAAGAAAGTGGTTGAAGCAACCTGAAACACCATGGGACTTCCTGACCTCGGATACGAGGTTTAAAAGTGTAATTATTCCGGTTTATACAACCTTTAAAGAGGTCGATGGACAGCAATGCCGTTTGGTATGCGAAAGAGGAACGATAGTGCCTACTGTAGTGCAGTAAGATAAACACTCGGAAAAATTTTAAATTTTGCTTTTTCTAACATAGGCGATGCCAAAAAGTTTACTGCAGGGTAGCTGAAAACCAAGAAAGTTATACTCAGCGAAAGTTACAAGATACTAACTTATGACTGTGGTAGATCGAGCTGATTGATTAATCTTTGATGTAGTTTAACTAAGCCTTCGACAAGAGGACACCTAATTTTGCTTCTGCAGTTTGCATCGAAGCAATTAAGCCTCTGTCTCAACACTATACAGCAAAAAGACTACGGCTGAATTTTGAGCACCAGTTCCGGAATATGGAAGAGTAAAGAAATAAAAGTTTCTACGTATTCCTTCTTACTGTTCGCAACAACTTCCTTATTTTTGTCGGAAACGAAACAGTGTATAAATCAAAAATTTAAATTCATTAAATGCAACTTCCACCTTTCCGGAAATGTTACAAACTAACTTAGGTGAAACATAATCCTCGATACAGTATTTTTTTCGTGGGCGTCCAAACATCGCTTTCGCCGGCTGTGGCGATGGCGATGCACTTAGCATTTGGAGCGAGTAGTGAATAGTGAGGGAACTTGCTTTGGCGTCAGTTGAACCGCAGCGATGCGCCCGCTCACCGCACTGATCGTACTGGCCGCGAGCCAGTGCGCTTACGCACACCAGCTCCCGCGAACGTCACGCGAGTACCTCGATACCACGCTACATGCGCTCCTCGGACAACACTACGACCCTGTACAACGCATTTTGTCCTGTACACGCGCATTAGGACACACAAAATGTCTCAGTGCTCTAAGTGTATGGCGTGCAGAACGCGCCATCGAAGCGTACGCCAAAGATCCCGCCACCCGGTTCAACCTGACTGAGGATGTAGAACAGTTTCCATGGATGAAGTACAGTAACACCACGGATGAACAGTTATACTCAGAGCTTTACGATGACACCAGTAAATTGCTACAGTATCGGCCCTTGGGATTCAACATGATACCCGGCTATAACATACAACTGGGTTCTAAAGGAAATGGAACGATGAAAGTCGACATTTTTACAAGTAAGTTTAGGATTTGTTTTTTTTTTATGCTGAGGAACTAATATGAATTACTTATTAGATAGGTAAAATATAGGCACTTAACTCTATAACAATTATACACAGCTATTTTACAATATTGATAATTCTATGGGTACAATGGTGGATTTATCGCTGATAGCGATATCTTTTTAGACAATCTTTAGATGGAATAAACTAACTTTAAATAAAAAGGCGAACACATGGTGCACTGCTAATGAATAAGTACACAATTATATACAAAATAAATACAAAAAACAAAGTTTTTTACGTACTTATAAATACTTATGTTATTGGTAAAATAAACTCCCAATGTAAACACAGCAGATGTAATCTTTTGCTAATAAAAAAAAATGTTTATTAAGTTACCTTAAGCCCATTTATTTGAGCTTTATATATTATCGCTGTCGTTACCGTTCAAGTTATGTGTTTAATTTACATAATACATGTAATTTTTTAAATTAACCAAGTATAAGTTATAGAGCATGTTCACGGTACCTTAAGTAAGTTAGTATAATTTTATATTGACTACCTAAATAAACCTATGAAAGTGGAACGACAGCCGAATATTGGAAAATTGTTTCATTTCACTCAAAATTACTGTTTTCACTTTCAGGTGACTCAACGGAAACAGGTCGGAGCACCATGAAGAAATTAAAGAAAAATTTTTACAAGTTCGTGCCATTCATGTTGCTGCCAGGTCTGTTAATGTCTGCCATTTTCCCGTTTATCTTGCCGGGGTTAAAGATGATGACTCTCATGGTTGGGATGATGAACAATATGGCGCTAATGGGAGCCATATTTACAATTCTAAGAAACAATGCCTTTAACGACAAGTACGAACACAAGGTAATTTACGTTAACGATGGATACAACAATGAGAAGTATGCTGCAACAAATATTGAAGAGCACATCCATTCAGACCACATTGGAGCACTGTACGAGGACACTAAGAGACCTCACAAGCATGAAGACCACACATTCGATGAAGAACATTTTGACAATGAAGATGAAATGCCAGCATACTCTGTTAGCCCAGAATGGCTGAAGGCATACGGTGACGGGAAAATGCTGGCTATAATTAGGAAAGATAGCAACATTCATAATGCAAAACACTAAAGAGCCAAAATATTTTGCCTACAATATAATAATCTTGCCCGTTTATAATTTACTTATTTATTAATACAACTCAAGCCCAGAAATTCAATGCTTTAATATTGTATGTTTATTATCAAAGAAAACATGTTGAAAATGCCCCAGTATGGTTTAATACATGTTAGTTGTAATAATTTGCCTGGCCTTGGAAAGTGTGGAGTCTCAATAGAATGCGAGGTCAGCATATACTGGTTCGTTACAAATGATGTGCGGTCGACTGTACAGACACGAGCACCAATATATAAACACTTAGCAACTTTTAAAGAAGATTATCTCCTACTGTTCTGATTAAAATTTCATGTTGTTGCGAATATTTTGGATCTCATATTATTAGGAAATTGATCTTGTCTCAATGTTACAATCGTTATTTTGTCGCGAAAGTCGTTTTAAAATTTTTGAAAGTGTATACATATTGGTGTTCGTGACTGTACCTATCATGTAGATGTAGCATTAATTATTTATTATAATTTAGTTAAGAATTAGTGACGACGCGAATCTCTTAATGTCTTTTTTTTCGTCCATCAGTACTTATTATCATATTCATATAATTTATGTTGCCTACTCTCTGTTTGTCTTGTTGTGTAACGAAATTTGTTAGATAAACTACTTCTAGTCTATGCCACTTGTTAATAATAATTTTAGATTTTAGTTTAAAAATGTTGTACTTCGTTATTAAATGTAATTAAAGGCCCAGAAATCTGACTATCGATTTTACCCAATTAAGTATTAAGTTCCCAGAGTTTGTTTTTTGTTTTTTTTTTCTGTTGTTTTTGTATTAACGCTGTGGCTAGGTAGTGCTTCCGTTCCACCTGCTGAAAGTCTTCCACCTGGACTTAAGTTGCCATTGCTTAATGGAAGTCTTTAGTTAGATAGACTCTGGACCCAGGTTGGTCGCAGCAAGGAAAACCTGCTCAGACTCATGACTCTGCCTTGGAGTGTAAATGTGGTGCTGTTCCACAACAGATGAGGCGAGAGGCACTTAATATCGTGTCCTGCAAGTCTGACGTACGACTGATGGACGTTACAGAGGGCGCAAAACTACAGGCTCAGTTGTCGACACAATTTAGTTTGCGATCGACACGCTAAGAAGAAGCCGTATCAAAGATACCCTCCCCCCCTTAGCTACAGGGGCCCGGACGTATGAAGGAAATTAATAAGAGCTTGATGACTTAGTTGTAATTAGCTCGGCTATAATTAAGGTTGTGTGCAATAATAATATTGTGCGCTACCTACATAATCTCGACGAATTCTGATAATAATGGTGTTTTATAGATATAGCTAGCATCTAAAGCTAAAGCCAATTAAGACTTATAAATATTACGATGGAGAATTACTAATGTTCACTTAAGAAATATTTTTTTAGGACCTAGAATTATTAGTTTATCATTTAGAAAACGGCTGATATACTTCAAAATACTGTAACATACTTTGACACACGTACGTTGACAAAAACAGCAGCTGTACTGTGTCAAAAAAGACTTGCAGATTTTTTAAGATTATTTTATAAATGTTTATTTAAAAAAAAATAGTTTACTGGATCATTGACCTAAAACAACGACGCTTTCTTCTAAAAAAAAAAAACAAATTTAAATTGTTTGAGCCGCCGAATATGGCCAGTACCATTATACGTATGACCAGCCTGCATCATATGAGGTTGCTTCGAATATAGACAATCTTACCATTCATAGAGAAGTAATATTTTTGTGCGACTTATTAGAGAAAAAAAAATGGATCAACATAATATGCTGTTGTGCATCTGTATAGCAAGCCGTAGTAAATACAAGTGGAGTAATGCTGTGACATACTTCTCTGTGAATACTTCTCGTGTTGTTCGTTCGGCGTCGAGATTAGCCTATATAACCCCGGTTATATACTGTATGAGATAAGCAGACGACATTGGTTTCTAAACGGACAATTGTGACTATGGTTGGCGCAAGCAGAGAGTGGCTTAGGTATGTATATAATCCAGTAGTGGGTGCAGTGCCTGATGATTATGAATGTGCAACACTCAAGTTTATCAATAGCAACTGTACACATATATACAGGGTATATTATGGAATATTTAAGACTACAGTAACGACTCGAATATGTTTATCAATATCCGTCTCTTTCTAGGACAAATAGACAAAAAACTTAAGCTTTTGTAGGTTTAACAGAATCGCCACCACTGTACAGTTGGCTAATGCACTCCTAATTAGCCAACTTTAATTATTTTCAATGCTTGAAGAGAAAACAGAAACATATAAATAGTAAGAAACAAGCGAAGCTATCACATAAATCCAATGCAGGAAGACATCAAGAGGGAAATAAGATTTACTAATAAAACAAAATATAAACGGTTCACAATTTATTAAAATAATAAGATTTAATTTACAAAAAATGTTAAACTAATGCCCGCACTCGCAAATGTCAATAAAATTAACGTTAAATCATAGATGTCAGAGTTTGGGCGTTTTTAACCTTATTTAAAACAGCTTCCATTCCTTATGTTTCGCTGCTAAATAAGTTAAAACTTACATCAACTTTGTCTCAAGTTTCACTAAAAGCCTGAAACGAGTTCGCGTATCACTCGCCAGTTTCCCACACTCGTCAGTGGACACTGGAAACTGTCGAATTGACGCAACTGTCTAATTCACAAAACTGTCCAATCAGCGAAACTGACTTACCAACGAAACTGGCGAATTAAATAAACTGACAAGTGAGAGGAAACTGACATACGCGGATTCCGTGAAGCATCTTAAGATTAGCATCGTTTAAAAGTTCGTAACTATGTTTTCAAACGTGGCGCTATTCAGGCTCTTAATAAAGTAATAAATTAAAAAATAAATATCTTTAACAGTCACCATCAGAACAATATCACATACAAGTGTACGAAATATACTAACATAGTATTAGAAACATAAGTTTATTCAGTCACTTATGAATAATACCTACCCACAATCTCTTGTGTATATTCATTAAAATTAGCCTTACATAAAATATCGGCTGAAAGCCGTTTATCTAATAATATACAACATGAGAATGTAATTCTGCTAAAGACGTATCCCATCATCTTTTACTACAAAACCAGGAAAGTTCCAGTTCGTAAGTATATACTTAGGTTAGTTATATAGTATACTTGTTTACATTACATTCACGATTTGTTATTTACAAAATTACAACCATTGGAACTCTCTAACATTAGATTAATGTAGAAGTGACACGATGTAAGTATCTAAAAAATCTTGAGCCATTTGTGTATCGAATATAAAGCACGATTTTAAACGCGCGATATTTTTTAAAATTTAATTTAAACAAAATGCTCTCAAAATACATTAACAGGCAGTCACCAGAAATAGGTATAGAGACGTTCATTCGTACAGAAGAAAAATTAAAACAGACTCCATAACTTGAGGAATCTATTCAGTTTTTCTGTGGACGATTTCTGCAAATTGTTTCTCTTCTTCGGTCATGTCCGTGTCCTCCCAGCCCCACACCGGGTTCTCCGGGTGATAGTGCCCATCCTCTTCTAGGCTTTCCTTGGACAACACGTGGGTACCGTCCCCTGTCCTGTTCACCCTCTGTCGAATCATATCGGCTGATACTGTTTTCAAATCGTAAGCCAGACCTGTGAATTAAAACGCATTTTTTAAATATTTTAACTAAAAACTGTGTTTCAAATAGAATAACTTTACAATGTTATAAAATAAATATATGGTAAGCGGAATAGCTAAAGTGCGTCTCTTGTCCAGTGCTGTTCAAATTGTTCGACTTCCGATAACCGGGTGCAAAATCTTTTGTATGCTTTGTCACAAGAGGAACACGTCAATTATAAAGAATACCACTCCATCGGAAGTTATCTATATATCTTAGGTTTATGGACACATATTTAGGTCACTTCAAGCCGTTCGTTGACCCCGGCTTCATTTGTAGATCTTTGACAGTCGTTACAGGTAGTCAGAAACACGGAAGTCTGACAACCAGTCCTGCCAAAGTGTATCGTATTGCCCAGTATTACGGTTGTGGGGTACGTCAGCTGCATCTGTTTAGACTGGAAGCCGACCCCAACATACCCCAACATACTTGGTAGGCAGTTTTGGTTTAGAATGCATTTACGTAAGTCCATTAAAGCATTTATTGTTGTAACCAACCGGAAGTCACTAATTTTAATGCTTGTTTTCGTTACACCTGAATGAAAGCCTAAATAAAAAGGCTATTGCATTATCAGCTTTCAATTTAGCGTCAAGAGTTGAAAATCGAGTTTAAATTGAGTTTACCGTGGTTAGCAGCGAAGTCTATTAAGGCAGTAGATAAGTTCGTGCTGTAATTTCCAAGTTCCGCCGCCTTGTAGTCCCAAGGGAAGACGTGGTGGTAGTTGTGCCAACCTTCGCCGAACGCACAGATCGCGACCGCCTTGTTGTCAGTAGCGCCTATGTTTCTGTAATAGCAATATGTTGGGTAAGTACAAGTAATTTTTTTGCTCTTGAGAGATCATTAGGTAAAAATATACTGTATTCGTAAACTATCACTAGTTCCTTAGTTTAACGTCGGGTAGGCCTGCTCATAGAATTTGTAAGCAATACTCATAAATATCACAAAAATATTATTATTATTGTTTTTTTTTTAAATAATAAGTTGGTAACTTTTTGTAGCTCTCTAGTTACTCGTAGCATCGCAACTAAACATTTTATTCTGCGTTATTTTAAAAATTAATCATTAATAAGCTTTCAAGGCAGTGACTGATATTATAGGATGAGAATTGATCCGCTTAGGACTCTAAAGAGCTTTGTCCTCTTTTATTTTATTTTAAAAATGTTTCCCCACACTAGGAATTTCTCCTGTATCGTGGGTGTGTTTACTAGCATTTAAACTCACATACACCAACCGCCCAGACACGAAATAACTGCCTATAGGCCATACAAATATTTGTTCTGTAAGGGAATCGAACCCGTGACACGTAGCGCAGCAGGCAAGCGCTCAGCCAGTGCCCCAACCGTGCTCATTTTGATATTGCCCGACCAAGGTGCCTAGCAAAATTTAGTAGCAATTATTATTCAGTATAGAAATTGGAAAAAGAATACTTGATCCTGCGATCATTTTCATTTTGGTTCTGGACATTACATATTTAAGTTTTTTTGGTCTTCTCTTGGATATAAATGGGGTGCTTCACACATTATTCGGATGATTTATCATAGGCTGGTTGGCATAATCGAACGTACATTTTGCCGCCCGTTTTCCCAAATCGGGCTGACCCAAATACGTGTAGTATGCCAAATAACTTAAAAAGGATTGACAATTGCACAACAATTATTGTTATTACATTACAGTAGGTCGGCACGATTAAGGCAATAGTGAATTTCTGTAACTGAACAAATAAATTGACTGAAACACCAGGATGTTGGTAGTTAGTATTACTGAACAAGCATCACGCGATGCGTACCAGACCAGCACACATCGAACGTGTACAAAAATTTATGTTTGCAATTATAAATGGACTTATTTTTTTTTATTTCTTTTTGTACAGTCAACATCACAAGTCTGTGAATATTTCAAGACTTTCCAGACAAATATTGTTCTTCTCTAAACGTCTAGTAATCATTTATCTTGTAAGAATAAGGTGTTTCTCAGTTTATTGTTAAAACTAAGTAAGAATAATAAAGTATTTTCAGTTTGTTTGAAATGTTGTTAAAACGTAGTCAGAATAATAAATTAATTTAGTTTAAATTTTCAAAACATTGAGCTCTTTCAAAATTCATTAGTAGGTACTTTTGATGTTAACTGTAACTATCACAATATTGCCTTCAAGAATTTGTATTGTGAAGTGTCTATTCCTTAAGTCTGTTACATTAATTAATATTTATATTAAGGTAATTTATCGTGGTCACGTTTTGAGCCCTTAGAGCATTGAACTTATTTTAAGTTTCATTTTAAATGAGTTCCTAACAAAAAAACAAAACTAAATACCTACTATAATTCTTTAAATCATTATAGTACGCCCTAATAGTCCTGAAACTGTCGTCAGTTCAGACCACAAGGCAATAATACGTTATTGCGTCATCATATTTTATTCAACATAAAAACTGACAATTACCGGCAAATTGAAAAAAAACGTAAAAAAATCTGAACTACGCGGGCCACCCTGTCGCTTCCACCTTAATAAAGTACACAGTTAAACTTATGCTATTAATAACAGAGTACACACAAATTATAATAACAAAGTTACAAAGTTCAGTTATAATTTGTTAGTTAACCGATCCGTAACCGGGTCAAGAATTCTCTACATTTTTTCCAAACTTTCACCAAATGTTCGTATAAACTTGATGACTTAAAAGTGAAAAGTTGATCACTTACTTGTCGTAGGGCCTGTTGCCCCAGATGTGGGCCGCGGAATTGACGAGCCAGGTGAAATGGAGGGCCACTGTGTATCTGGTGATAGACGCCACGTACCACGAAATCCAGGCGTTCTCGCCCCAGAAGTAGACGGGAATCCAGGCGGGGATTATGAAGCAGAGGATCGGCATCACCACGAGATATGTTCTGGAAAGAGAGCGTTAAAGTATAATTAAGAGGGAACATGGGCTTGCGATTCTCGATACCAATGTATTCGCCTTTTTTTCTTCCTGAATAAATGGCTCTAGAGTATTTTTTTTTTAATAAAATCAAGGGCTGCTGTAGACGCGTTCTTATCATTTCCTTTTTCACCAACAAAATAATAAATAAAGAAAACATCACCGACCAAAAATTAGATAATATGACCCATTTTTACCGCCGTGATTAGAGGACTACCTGTCAAATTCGAAAAGTTGTAGAAGGGAAAAAAATCCCCACGACACCACTAATAGTGCGGTTTAGTGTAGGAAAATCATAGGAACCTAGATTTTCTATTTCATATTTTTTTTATATCAAAAATAATTTAATCGGCCCGATTTTCGAAGATAAAAAAGGGGAATACAAAATTTCGATCTCGTCAAGATATAATCGATCTGAGCTGCAGCTGTTCCTATCGCACTCTTTGGGGGTATGTAATAGCACTTTTCAAATTCTTTGCAGACCCTATTCATTCTTAAGAGCTGTAGCTATTTATTTATTTAATGACAACGGTTTACCACCAATTACTGCAACTAAAATTAAAATGATAATTATTACATTTATTAAAATATACAAAATGACAAATTAAAGCAAATTAAATTGAAACATATAAAACATGGTATAAATAATATTATATATATTTTTTTATTATATATTTTTATTATACTATTTATTGAGAGCAATCAATACCTGCATTATTGGTATTCATTGCTCTCAATAAAGTAGCTCTCTAAATAGCTCTTAATAGGGAACAGGGTTTGCGAGGTCTGCGAGGTCGTGTTCAATGCTCTTGTTAGAAATCTAACAACTGATTAGCTATTTAAACAGCCATTCGCTGTAAACTTTAAAATAATTGGTTAAGCTTATTTTAGAAACCGTAATACGCTACTGACAATATAAACAGCTGACAATTTGACGGCGCCCTTATGGTAGAAACATCTGTGCAGTATCTTGGTCACTGATTTTCCAGGAAAATTAAATCTCGAAAAATATAAACAAACAGCTAACCTCTGGGGTAATTAGTTTGAGTAAATTAGCATAACATAGGGTGAAGTTAATATTATCATTTTCAAATTACTTTACCGAGTGTGTACTCTGTATCAAGCCAATATCCTGAAGTGTGTGCTTCATTGTACAAGCTTGATTTTGTGGTATGATTAAACGAAAACAAGATCCTATATTCATCAGATTAATATAACCAACCATTTTATTCTTAATATCACGTAATGTTGTATTTAGATTCTGACAATCATTCATTCCTTCATAACAGTTTCACATTTCTTTCTACCCTCACTTGTTTCATCTATCTGAGGGAATTCCGAAAATTCTGGATCCTCACTTGTTGTGGAGAATATTGTTATTCTCACATTAATTCATTTGTGGTAGGTATACGTTGTAGCACAACAACTAAAACCAAAATAGCTCAATATTATGCACTAATACATATTATAATGCTTTCTTGAAATCTATTATCAATATTCATAAAGCAATCTTGTTCTGAATAATAACTACTTTTCAATGATAACAAGGGCATAATAAACTTATTGTGTAGGTTAATGATATTGATAAAGCTTATTTGAAAGGTTTCAAGTGGGCTGTCAACTGCTATGAAAGGGAATATAATTTAGCTTTTTATAAATTATCGAATCGAGGAATGAACTTCCTCAAGTTTTGAACTTCCCTTGGTGCCCTAAATAAACCGTGTGTTAGTAAATAAGATGTTCTCCACTCCCCCGACATTAATAATACTTTTTAGGTTTCCGTACCCAAAGGGTCAAACAACCCTATTACTGAGACTTCGCTGTCCGTTCGTCCGTCCGACCGTCACCAGGCTGTATCTCATGAACCGTGATTGTTAGCCAGTTGAAATTTCTACAGATTATGTATTTCTGTTGCCGCTATAACAGCAAATACTAAAAGCAGAATAAAATAAAATATTTAAGGGGGCTTACAAAAAAGTGATTTTTTTGCTACGGACCCCTTCATGCGCGAGTCCGACTCGCTCTTGGCCTGTTTTCAATATCACTTTGCCCGACCCGGGAATGCAACCCAGGGTCTCATGCTCCGTAGTCACGGTTGCAGCCACGAGACCAACTAGGCAGTCGCGACATTCTAGTAGCGAATTAATGGTGAAGAATGGTACGATTGCTACTTACTTCTTTTGAAACATAACGATCGGGTCTTTCTCCAAGTCAGACATGTCGACGGTGGCGCCCTTCTCGAACACGTCCTTATGCTTGCGCACCATCAGCCAGCCGATGTGGGAGAAGAAGAAGCCGCGCTTCGCGTTGTGAGGGTCTGCGTCCGTCTCCGTAAACTTGTGGTGGACTCTGTATGAGGGAAGCTTTCATTACTCAAGAAATACGCTAAAGAAGACACAAGTTTGAATACACATAAAAGTGGATAAAAAAAAGAAAATATCAAAATGCTTGATGTCTGTTCACAACAGGCGAATGTGGTCGAGCGAGCGTAGAATTACCAAATTCTCGCTTGGTTACGCATTTAAAAATTATAGTCTAAGTAAGCAAGTTAATTCCTGCTTGTTTCTTTTTGGTTCTTGTCTGACAGAACTGCTTCAGACTTAATAAGAACCATCTGCACCTACACTTAAGTTAACTCGCGAAAGAAAATCGGCTTCAAACATCAACCAACGGATTGGCTGTCTCTTTATTGGTTTATTAGCAACGGAGTTAATTCATCGAAAATACTGGATTTTAAGTCACAAGATAACCAGACCTCTTCAAGATGTCTCTACGAGCCACTCCTGTTTGGCAAAATTTTGTTCCAAAATCAAATGTCTGCCATCAAATAAACATTACCAAAAGGATAATTTGGAACCATTACCTAGATTTACATAAAAAATAAATTCCTGGGACTCCTCTTGGGCATATTATTTCCAGAAACTTTTTTTTTTTTTTAGGAATGGCATCTCGCAGTTCAACCTAGGAGGTTGTCGTCTGCTTAACCGGACTATCCTGTGGGTGCCTTAAGAGTAAGGCCTCCAGCCAGGGCATAAAACTTACAAACTAAGCGACTACACGCTAAGGGCACCCCCTGTGGGGTACAAGCCTCGGCTTAGGGCGTCGCTGGGGGAGGACAGCATGGGGACAGGCTGGATCTGAATGATATAATTATTTAGGGGCTGATTTAAAACTACTGGCACAGCATCGCGGGCTGGCTCGAGCGAGGGTCGGGGAGGGCATGGACCGGGACGTCGCGACGGACCTCGACGGCGAGGTCGGAAAGACGGCGGTTTGTGTCTGAACTTTTTAAGAGTGCTAGTCTCTTTGCTACTCTCCTGGAGGAGGGTGAAAGCATCATCGGGAGTGTTCCAGAAACTTTTTGCGCTAGATATTATTATTTGAGACCACGTCTGAGAAATTTAATTTATTTAAATTTTAAATTAAAATAGCTCTTTGATTCGAGTTGGCAAAAATATGTAGGTAGGTACCTACTGCAATTTACTGAATAGTCAAATGATACTGTGTGTAATAAAGACTCACTAAGTACCATCAATTATTTGAAGTGCTTCGTATGTAGATACGGTAATTCCATGAGACATTGAACCAATTATAAATAAAAAAGTGTCTAGGAAACTTAGTGTTCATTTAAAATGAACAGATTAACATGAACAATTAAAAAAAAAGCTAACATAATCGTAGAGAACATTATAAACGTAATATTATAATGTTTAATTAAAGTGCTCAACAGTGCGTTACGAATCTGTTTACTGATGTTAATGAGTCCCTGTTGTATTCATCATAATGATCTTACTACAGCATAGTTATTTTTCCTGAGACAAGCTGCTGCAATCCAACATCAATCTTATTGCTCCGAAAATAAAGATAATTAAGATTTTGACAGCGATGCAAAGGCGCAGGTAATAAAACTGTGAAAGAACTGTACCTAATCATCTGAATAACCGACTAAAACAATAAGGTAACGTTTCCTGAAACGTTGTTAATAAATACTTAATTTATAGCAATTCTTTAGTTAATGTTTGAAGGACTTCTGGCTGGATAATTGGAAAAAGTCGCTTTCATTTGTTTCCCGACATCGTTCGGCCTTTGTTTGAACCCATAATTTTGACCCTTCCGTCTTTTGCACCGTGCACCTTTTGTCGAAGTTTTACAAGAGCCCATGAAGGTTTATGTGATTCTTTTTCCTTAATTATTTCATTAAAGAAACTAACTATATACATGACGACGATTAATAAACTAATAAATTAAATAACTTAAATAACAAAATATTAAAGGGCGTCAAAGAACTCCTCGTCAACGCTGTCAGCTGGTAATGTGCCCAAGACACTGGCAGTATTGCCACGTTGTATGGCAATATTTTTATTTTGGGTTTTTCCGCGGAATCACATAAACAACTTTTCTTTAACGTACTGGATTGCAAGTCTACGTATTTCCTACTTTCAAATGAGTCGGGGAATCCCGATAAGACACACGTGAGTGATACCTACCATAAATACTGTTATTTACAATGTGGTGCAAAACTTCGATCAACGTACAGATACAAATATTATCGACATATCCGGCAAAGTACTGAAGTTACATCACTAATAGTATTTATAGATACCGTCTATGTGTGTGCAAGCATTTAGTGACCGCTGGTGAACTGTTCGTATTTACTGTTGTCCAATAATTATCAATAAACTATTGATATTATAAGCAAACCTAACGAGTGCCTAATTTCCAAGGCACCAAATAAATACAGGGGCGTAACCAAAGTCCAGGCGCAAAAAAAAACATAGTAGTGCTAATTTGTGAACTTAGACTAAGAGTCACGAATATTTTATATAATACGACTTAATATTTATTTTTTAGAGGTGGCAATAACAAAGTCATTCTCCTTCTTGAATGTTACTATGTTCTTTGGAACCAATGACTCTTTACCTTAAATATTTGACACGAGCAAAAATCGACTTGGTATCCGAGGTAAATAAGGAAAACGATCGATACGATAATTTAATTGATACACAAATATTTATTTACCAAATGTGTAAAGATAACAATTTATAAGTAAACTAGCGACCAGCCCCTCTACTTTGCAATATATTGACAAAATATTACGATTTTAATATAATAACTTAATAATAATAAAAAACCTTCTGAGGTAAGTTTTCTAAATTCTGGTGAAAACCACATCAACATCCGTTTCGCCGTTTAGAACCAAAATGCCGTCATACAAATAGTCACTAAGAGTCATTTTCACCTACTAAAATTTAGGAAGTAATGTAGTGACTGACCTGTGATCTCGCACCCATTCATAGATGTGGTTCTGAAAGGCCATCGTCTGCATGAAAGCTAGGAACAGCCGCAGAGGCCATCGCGCTTTGTAGGAGCGATGCGCCCAGAGTCTGTGGGCTCCGGCCGTAACGCCCATACCTGACATGATGGCGAAGCTAACACCTGGAAGCAGAAAGACATATTAAAATCAGCATGTCTGCTTGTTTTTCTTGTATCGTCGGTAACTGGTATAAGAATAGCTCATGCCGTATAAAGACTTCAGCCAGTCAGAAAATAGTAGGCTTTGCATGGTAGGTAGTAGTACCTACAGTCACGAGCATCTACAACATGTAACGTAATAAACGCACACCCTCAAACACCCCGATTACAGTATTATATTATAATCATAATACATACTCTGAAATTTTAGTTAAACATGTATAGACATTGATTAGTAAAGACTTTAACTTCCTTAAAATAAGGTTGATGTTTCTTTATTTTATATTAAAAGACGGAATTTGTATTAATACAAATGAAACTGAACTTTTAAAGTCTTATTGCCTTGAGTTACAGTCCATTTTAGTTGGTTTGACTGTACAGGGGTAGTGTGTCAGTAATTTACGTAGTTTTAATTATTTTTGGGATAAAAAATAACCTATATTAAAAATGATAGAAATCGATTCAGTAAACGATTCTGAACAAACAACTTTCAGGATGTGCGTTAATTATGTTACATGTTGTGTATGTAACACTTTGCAACTTCAAAAAAGATTATCTTCTACTGGTGGCCTACCATGACGTCTTAAAACATTATTGTTTTACTCCTTTTAAAGTGTGGGAAAGAGATGGCGCTAGACATCCTGTATAGCTCCGTCTCTTTCCCACACTGGAATAAGAGTAAAACAATACTGCTTTAAGAGGTCATGGTAGGCCAGCTGTTCTGATTAAAATTTTATGTTGTTGCGAACATATTATTATGAAATAAATCCTATCTTAAAGTTACATTCGTTGTTTCTCGTGAAAATCGCTTTTAAATTTATGAAAGTGTATACATATAGGTGCTCGTGACAAGAAGATTATCCAGAATATAAAATCAGATGTGGCTCAATTATATCAGTGTCAATGATAAAAATTCAAGACACGTCACACCAATTACTCCAACTAAACCATTATCATGCACTCAATGGTTTGGAAGTTTATCAGCTAGCTAGAATGTTAGGACAGGTTAGTTATTATGAGTAAGTCTTTGAGTTTTTCCAACAGGATTTATTGAGTGGCAGTCTGAAGTCTGGGTTTGTGCCCACGTACATTTTAGTCAACTGAAAATTTATTTCACAGCCTGTTCAAAATACTTTCTGGAAAGCTCTTTGAGCAGAACCCCTGTCAAATTGTATTGTTTAGAGCGCCATTATTAAATAAATTAAATGTCGAGTTGGACGCTCGAAGGATAACTGAAATCACAATAAATAAGGGTTCTTCGTCCTCAGTGTTTTATGCAAAGCACTTTACTGTGCAGTGAGGCAAAACAAGTAGGTACTGTTTTCAGGCAGTTTACTGGGGTGAACTGGATATAATATCATGATCTGCCTAGCGTTTTCCCAAAATTTGTTTGGGGTCGGCTTCCAGTGTAACCGGATGCAGCTGAGTATCAGTATTATACGTGAAGCGACTGTCCGACCTCCACAACCCAGTAACTGGATAATACGAAACCCCTTGATAAGACTGGATGTCAGACTTTCGGCTTCTGACTACTTGTAACGACTGTCAAAAATCTACAAATGACAGCCGGTACCAACAGCTTAACATGATTTCCGAGGCACAGAGGAAAGTCGGTACTCGGAACTCGTAATAATGGTCACCCCCCATCCACGGACCAACCTCGGCAAGCACGGCTTAACCTAAATACAGAAAGTACTAGGAGAGCAAAATCACAAAGACGATGTTAGCGGCGGTTTAATCGACTTTTAATTGAAAACGTTGCAACCGCTACTGCTAAGTATGAGGTCCCTGACATATCAGTTATAGTTCCCAGGTCCATATTAGAAACAACTGCTACTGACAAGGTGCAGGAAGGAGTCTGGATTTGTGCTCGGTTGATGGCAATAAGCTAATAAGCTTGCCTCCTAAATATAACATGGGTCTTTAACATAACTGTGAAAATCTGGGAACAGATAAACTTGCATACAACGCTGCACGTCTGCTGCCAAACCCTTTGAGGATTATAGACGTGATTTAAACTTGTATATAGAACAGGTACTTACCAAATAAAACTGTCCACAATTTGACTTTTCCTGTGAACATCAAGTAGAATCCGTACAGCGCAGCAGCGTGCAAGTACACAAACGCCAGTACGTTTCTCCATACCACTTGCCATCTGCAATTAACAAGATAGCCATAAATAAAACAGTTGCTGTTTTAATTGCTTATAATAATTAAATAAGTTACGTAAAATTTTTTTAATGAACTCTCATTTTAAGTGGTTCCGTGCCTTAAAAGGAAAGAACGGCACCCTTATAGGATCACTCTGTTGTCCGTCTGTTTGTCTGTAAAGACCATTTATCTCGTAAACGCGTCGAGGTGTCGAGTTGAAATTAAAACCATATAAGTACTCATCTACAGTCCCTTGAAGCTGTGAAAACATTAAACTTCTATGTTAACGTCAAAAAATGATACGGCCGTTTATGCCGAAAAAAACGTATATTTCAAGTTTTATAGGGTACTTCCCGTTGACCTAGAACTATGAAATTTGGCAAGTAATATCGTCATAGTATACTGCAACTATAGGAAAACTATACATTTGTAATTAAATATTTTTTTATGATTTTATAATTTAATGAATTAATTACCACCGACGGTTCCGTACAAAATCACTTTTGTTATAAAAGTGAATTTGTACCAAATTCCTCGGTTGCCGAGTCCGATTCGCGCTTGTCCGTTTTTAACCAACCTTAATCATAAGATTAAGGTTGGTTTGTAAATATTTATATCTAGCCTGAAAATGCTTTAATTGGTTAATTAGGGTGTTGTTCTGCATAAAATAAAATTAAGCCTACTTATCTTGTATCCTATACGCCCAAATGCATGACAAATTCAAATATAAAATACATATTACCATACTTTCGAATTACTGTTTTATTTAATTGGTAAATGTGGCATAGTTTGCATGAGCCATAACTGAGAGTTCCGAAGAATTTGCTTAGCGACCACAAACTATTGAAACAAGCTCTTTTCTAAATATCTCCTTAGGTAGTGTTTCTAAAATACTGATCTACTTATAAAAAGATTTCTTTAGAAATAAGCATAACCTTTGTTCCTATTTTATGTTCCTTTCTTCTTCTCTGTATTTTGTGTGTAGGTACATAAATTGATAAATAAATAAATAAAACACTGTAGTATGATGACGTCACAATGCCCAATGACATTAGGGAATGGATTCTCTGACCACTGTGTAGAGTTCTGTATTTTCTGCCTACCCCATGTGAAAATCGCTTCAGTTTGTGCACTGACCGAAAGTATCAACCACAATTAATGTCAAACATTCACTATTGATGTTGGCCAGACACAGAAGAAATCCGTCAATATTTAATTTTATTCTTAATGCGGAACTAAATGCCATATAAAAAGTATTCTGTGAGGACAAAAATCTTTAAATTACAGTTAAAGTGCCTATTTTATCAACTTTGTTGGTTTGCAAAAGATTTCAAACGAATTGTCACAGAAAAAGAACGTTTGTTCGGTGTGGAATCGTTAGCCGAATGCATTTTTCATTGTTGGTATTTTCTTCTGTATGTAACTATGTGTGTAAAATATTCGCCTCTTTCAAATTGCCTGGAAGTACGAGTTCAGTGATCTAGCAAGTGCATATAACCCCTAAGAATATGTCAATAGCCGTCACGTGTTATTACGTTACTGATAGGATTTCTTCCGCTCTTTGCTGATATTCTCCTACTTGTACTAGCCTATTTAATGCCTACAAGCTCTTATCTCCCCCACCTATCACGGGAAAAGTCACATACGATCTGTTGATAAAATGTCAACACCCAAAATATCTTTCGTGTCGCCACTTCGCCAGTACATGTGTGTCGAGCTTTAAGTTGCGTATGTATGTGTATAAGCTTGTACTTCAGTAAATCAGTAAAAAGCCTGCTTTCTCTTTGGGAGGTTTAGAGGTAACTTTACATAAGTATCACGTTTCCAAATACTTGGAACTACTGGAACAATAGTTACTCCGCCTTTGAAGCGGAGAAGCCAAGAGCCGAAAAGCGGCAAGTTATAAAGAGAAATAAATATCAAGAATGATATATGAGTTTCACTCGAAAATATTTCTTATTTTCGTAATATTCTCTTTGTCTGATGTTTCTAGGAACGAATGAATCAATCTTTTGATACTTTAATACCTTGGCGAAGCTCAAACTGCTTCACGTATACAGAATTTTCATGTGACAGTTCAAGTCGTTCCAATGAAACGTGAAAACCCCTATAAGGACATAGAAAACAACAATAAAGTAGGTGTTGAAAGGACCCAATAATATAACCGACATAATTGGCCCTGTTCCAGATACGGCGGCCTACAATTTGTATTTTAATAATATATAATTATTTTCTTTTTTTTTAAGGAATATTTTTTAAATGTATGGTAGTTATTTAAATCATGAATTAAATGTATTAATGAATGAATAAAGGGAACCGAATACAGGCATAATAACAATGTGAATGGTCTAAAACCTTGGGCTTATTCTCAAACTCAATAAAAATAAGGAATAAAGACAAACTTTGATATTATTATTTTGTTTGTCTCGTTGAGGTAAATGTTTGTTTTCAACGGAGGTAAAAGTTAATGATGTTAATAAAAACGTTTCCGACTTCGGTACTTTGTATTTTTGGATTTATTTAATTTAAAAGGAAGGCTAAAAAATGTTACACCAGATGAGTGGTTACATCCCGTCTGGTAACTTTCCTGATTCGCTAACGACACAAAAGACGGGCAAAAAGTGCCTTTTCATAACTATTTTAATCTTCCTACATTGAGTTCCGTTTCGCCAACTATAAACATATGCCTATTTTTTAAACGTTTCAGATTCCAAAGTTATTGATTGTTAATAAATGATGTAAACTTAAAAAAATATTGGATTTGATTTACTAAAGCTAATCGAAATTAGAATCCGAATCTTATTATTTCTTGTAGGGCTTATTCCCAGGCGCTCCAAAATTCAGCTCCAAAACCAAAAAGCAACGGGTGGATAACATTTTATGGGTGCTTCCCAACTGGAAACTTTTTACAGACTTTGCTATTTTTTGTCTCTCTTTGGCACACTAATGTTTGTTACGAGAGAATTCAATTAAGAATTTCAAAAGAAAGTATTAGGAGAGCAGAATCACGAAGACGATGTTGAATGTTGTTGAATTCAATGTAGTATTCACTCTAATAGTTTCGTCTACATACACAAAATCTGGGTAGGACCAAAGTATTATCAAAGTATTGTCAAAGTACTAGGCTTGCATAAATTCTAGGTGGTTCTGTTACAATTTTTGACTTTTTTTGTTCATTGTTATTTTTTGTAAGTGTAGTTAGTTCAAGTATACATAGACCTCCCCCAAGTGTCGCCACATCGGCCATAAGGGGGCTGGTTTTGCCCTTGCGTTTACTTACTTACAAAGTCATTTCTATTATTGTTTTTTTTTTATTCTCGTGATAATTTTTGATTTTCTTTCCCTACCTTGTTTGGTTACCCAAACAAGTAGATAGGTAGGGGGGTGGGGGGTTTGGGGGGGGCGTAAGGGATTGGTTATTTATTTTTAAAAATAAATAAGAGCTTACAGATATTAATTGTGGTAGTGTTTTAGTAGTTCTCCTGAGTCCTAACTGTACCTACCTACCATACAAAAAGTTTACCAAACGGGAATAAATACACGCATACTCAAAAGTTGACGAAACAAAACTCAATGTATGAAAAACAAACAAAATAGTTACGAAACGGCACTTTTGTAATGATATTATGTTTAGTTGGCGAAATGGGAAAGAACCAGACGGGAGTAGCTGAAGTAATGTGTTGGTGTTTTATTTGTTTGGAGCGCGTGGGAACAAGCCGATGTAGGAATATGAAACTAGTCTAGTCTAGGGACCGAGATAATACTTTAACTGCCAACCAATCTCATAACTAAGTAGTTGAAAATCCTTTGTGTGTTTTCAGACCTAGTTTCAATATAACGCTTATTAAGCCGTTCGCAAATAAGGCATTTTAACATTTCTCTCAAAATAATATGAAATGAAACCCTATTATTACATTTAAAATATTTGGACCGAGAAGCATTGTTTAATTTCATGCAAACATGGCACATATCAAAAATGCCTTTGTTATGATTTCCGAAAATTATATCAGTTGCATTTCAACAATACGTATTATTTTATTACACGTCGAAACTAGCAGTTGGGGCTCACATTACGTACAGGCAGAATATTTATCACAGTTTTTTGCAAATAGGTAAAAATCTAAATATTTTAAATACAGAGATATATGAAACCGATTTACGTTGGCTACATGCTAATTTGTACAACTTAGTATTTATTCTACATATTTACTCGCTGAAACTTTGAGTGATTATACAAGCTGTTGTTTTGCAATCATGTCAAATTCAAGGAGGTAACTATGCTAATGATTCTCGACCCGAATCAATAATAAAATGGGTAGATATTTATTTTTCTATTTTACGGAAATCGGTAAGTTTGAACCACCTGTGTTTCAAACGCAGCCCGTCCGATCCTCGCCCTATATACGAGCTTTCACACATACAAACAATCTCAAACGTTTATTCGATCATTTTCACCACGCTAAGGGGTTATTCTGATATACTGACAAATTTAATCAACAAAAAAAAGCAGCGTAATATTTAACTAGGAACCATAATTTATATTGATTATTTATGTCTTTTCTGACAACCTCCTGAATTTTGACGTGGATGCAAAACAACACCTTGTATAAGTAGTTTGTGCTAACTCTATTGTAAACAAAGCTACTGACTAAAATTAAACTGAAGTACCTTTAAGGAATTTGAGTCATCAAAAACTCGTAACATTATAAATTATTAATGTTCAAAAGACCAAGCTAAATCTAATATTTAAAAATTTCGTGTCACAGTGTTTCTAGTCGACCTCCTCAGAATCGGCTTGACCGATTTTTATAAAATTGTGTGTGTATATTTGGTAGGTCTGAGAAAAGGCCGTAGGACTCGTAGGCAATTTTTTATTCACACATCCACTTCTAAATTGTGAATGGCATCTCGCAGTTCAGCCTCTGAGGCTGGCTACTGCTTAACCGGACAAACCTGTGGATGCCTCGAATTTAAGGCCTCCAGCCAGGCAAAAAGCTTATAAACTAAGCGACAGCGCTAAGGGCACCCCCTGTGGGGTACGAGCCTCGGCTTAGAGCGTCGCTGAGAGAGGGCAGCAAAGGGACAGGCTGGATCTGATTATCATTATTTAGGGGCTGATTTATAACTACTGGCTCAGCATCGCGGGCTGGCTCGAGCAAGGGTCGGGGGGGGGGGGGGATTAGCACAGCTAGTTTTTGTATAAAATACTGCCAAGTAGACATTCTAATGTACTCTTTTCTTTTGAAGACGTTTACGGTACTGTTTCTCAATGTCATATTATGTTCTACCTAATGAGTAGCGCAGCTAAACCATTCCCAATGCTGGGATACCCTTCTGTGAGAGGCAGTGGGTGGGCTGTAATCTATCACGTGGGTCCACTGTGAAATTGATAGCTATCTACTAAGTAACCCATTTGGTCGGGGTGCTCTAGTTTAGTTACAGCAACCAAAATTACCTCAGTATCAATTTTATTGATATTATAATCAGATCGAAAACCTGGGTTGTGGCTATACCTAGTTCTAGCCGGCTTATCTTAAGTGTATTTTGCACATCCATCTTTTTTTTGTTTGAAGTAATACTTACTCATAATCTCTGTTCTTATTCTTCACCGGCTCAGCATATCTGATGTCATCGTCTTGCAGTTTGCTGGTGAGCATCGTGTTGGCCAGGAGCAGGGGGGCGCTGGACATCGCTGCCATTCCTCGTCGCTGCCTGTGGATCAAAGAGATAACTTTAGCTTTAGAACCAGTCTTGACTTGGACGAGAACTTAAACAGATCTACCTACAAATGTGCGTAAGCCTAGCAGGATCTTTAAGCAAAGACAGCCAGAATAAAAAAAATTGTCTGGAATTGGATCTGTGTTACTATGCAATTATCATTCTGTGCTGTTGGTTCTCCTACTTACCCAAAAATAAATAAAAAGTAAATGCAAATATACCAGTGCCTTGAACGTTGGTTGATGTTTGAAACAAAAATTTAACAAATATTGTTCAAACGACGTTTCGTGAAATCAACGTGGTGATTTGAATAAAAATAAGTTTAAAAACTAAAACATGTCTACGTCAGAATTGCGCTCTGAAAAGTATGAAAAAAGAAAATGTTCTAGTCTGACAGACTTCCTAATTATTCAAGAAAAAACAACTAGGACAAAAAACCTTCTTATAACTTTTAATTGAATACTTATACACTGATGTTCAGAGTCGTTATACTAGTTATTAAAAAAAAAAAACATGAAGAGAAAACAATGAAGGGCGGTTTACAGGGCTAATAGAAGAAAAGTTTAAATAGAATAACAGAAAAAAAGAGTGTTAATACCTTTTCTCTATTTTTTAAATACACAATTTTACGTTATCCCCTTAGGGCATGACAGCTAAAATTCAAATGTTGTTTTACGTGGATTTCATAACAAATTTGTGCTGTGTTATTATAACAATATTCAACGTCGAATAATGAGCGTGTACAGGCGAAACGTATATAACAAAATAAATAGATACTACAAGCTGTTGTTATGCATCCTCATCAAATTGAAGGAGGTAACTACGAGTATGCTAATGATTGTCGACCCAAATTAATAATAAAATGGGTAGGTTTTTTTTTTTTTCTTATTTTCGGAAATCGGTAAGACAGTGTGAACTAAACGCGGCCCGTCTGATCCTCGCTTCATAATCGCGCTTTCAGACGTACAAACAATCTCAAACGTTTATTCAACAATTTCTTGTTCCCTAAACCACGTTAAGGGGGTTATTCTGAAATACTGATAAATTTAAACAACAAAAAAAGGACCGTTTTTTAATAATTAACTAGGTACCGTAATTTAAATTGATTATTTATGTCTTTTGCGACAACCTCCTGAATTTTGACGAGGATGCAAAACAATAGTAGGTACACTTTGTCTTAGTAACTCGGCGATAGGTATTCATCAATAACTTTAGCTACGTTTCACCTGAACACGAGACCTTGTGAAAACGTGATCACGTGAATTATTTCGCGAACACATTACCTACGTATATATATAAATATTGAATAATTTAGTTAGAATAGTCCTGTTATCTAACATCTCAAGCACAAAATTGTGCTAATTAGATTATTCACAGTCAAAGTCAAATTGTTACTAACGTAACATATGAATATTTTGAGGACCTCGTGGCTTATAACAGCCACACGGGTTGATCTTTAAGGTTAAGCCGTGCTTCACGAGGTTGGTCCGTGGATGGTTGACCATAATTACATACCGAGTTTCCTCCGTGCCTCGAAAATCACGTTAAGCCGTTGGTCCCGGCTGTCATTTGTTGATCTTTGAGTCGTTACGAGTAGTCAGAAGCCAAAAGTCTGACATCCAGTCTTACCAAGGGGTTTCGTATTACCTAGTGACTGGGTTGTGGAGGTCAGATAGGTAGTCGCTTCATGTATAATACTGGTACTCAGCTGCATCCGGTTAGACTGAAGGCGACCCCAAGATAGTTTGGGAAAAGGCTAGGTAGATGATGATGGATATTTTGAAGCAGGTGTTAATGTACTTTTGGAATGCAACATTTTCTTGTGATGACACACTTGAAGTCATGTAATTCTTGTTTAACGACTGTGGTCAAGTAATTCCAGTATGTACCTACGTTATTTTGCACCATGGTCTAAAGAGAGTTCGACGAAGCCGTTAGATGTTCTCAAGTGTTCCATCGCATTATCGGGTAAGTGCTTATAGAAAGTAACGTTGTTTTTTATTGAACATCTCATTATTGAGATTGCGTCGCAGAAATCGAGCGCCCCGCCACTTAATCATACCTGATGACTTGTTTATTTCCATATTAGTGTAGTAATGTCCTTATTTTTATCCCGCACGTGTTATAAGTCTTGATCGTTCAAGACATGATTCAAGAATGAGCAGGAAAATCATTCTACTGCTCTGATAACGCCGAGATGTAAGTATCTATTAGTAACTAACTACATCTTCCGCTTGCATAATAAAATTGTGGTTATGTAGGGCATTAAAGTTAAACAAGATGTTGTTTTTCATCCCCGTCAAAATTCAGGAGGTTGTCACAAAAGACATAAATAATCAATTTAAATTACGGGATCACTGTACGTAGTTAATTATTAATAAACACTGATTATTTTTATTGTATAAGTTTGTCAGTATTACAGAATAAACCCCCTTAACGTGGTTCAGTGTATTCCCTATTCGTGGTTCTAGAATTATCGTTTGAGATTGTTTGTATGTGTGAAAGCGCGGTTATAGGGCGAGGATCAGACGGGCCGCGTTTAAAACACGCGTGGATCACACTTACCGATTCCCGTAAATAAGAAAAAATATAAAAAATAGCTACTTATTTTATAATTGATTCGGGTCGAAAATCATTAGCATGGTTACCTCCTTTAATTTGACGAGGATGCAAAACAACACCTCGTATAATTTAAGACAGAATCTTATTGAATGAAAACACGACACCCCGATGAGTAGACTGACATACGAGGAATTTACTAGAATGTGGACAGTATCACAATATGTTTTAGAAAACCGTAGGTACCTAGTTCTTCTTCAATTGGTCCCTTATTACTGAGGATCGTGGTCACTGGACCCATTTAAATGGACAGTCTGCCTTTGGACTCCGGTCCAAAGTTGCCATCACCACCTGCTGAAAATTGCTTGAGGACATAGCCTCTTTTACTTGGTCGGACCACCGTGTTGGCGACCGGCCTCGTGCTCTCTTGCCTTCGGTATTGCCAACAATGACCAGCTTTTCAAGGCTGCTATATCTCCCCTTCGCATTATGTGGCCGAAACATGTTAAAATACGCTGTAGGCAAATTGTAGACAATCAGGCCTTGATATCAAGTTGGGAAAGGATAGACAGATTTGTGCGTTTGGCTGTCCATGGTACCTTCAGTGTATGATTTTCTCCAATAGTTTACCTTGAGAGGCAAAGTACAAGTATAGGAGGAAAATCAACGCACCTCTGCCGTTAATACAAGACGGTTTGTATGCTATTAAGTTAGTCATTTCCCTTGTGAAAAGGACTAGCTAAAACGTACGGGCGCACGATCAGTTTAAACAAGCCGACCTTGGCGTAGGTCGGGAAATCGCTGCATTAGGCTTGTTGAAAAAATATCGATATATCGATATTATTTTTTCAACGTATGGATATTTTTGAGCGATATTTAATACTAGCTGTCCGGCGCAACTTCGTTTGCGTCACATTTTCCCCGTTTTTGCAACATTTTTCATTGCTGCTCCACTCCTATTGGTCGTAGCGTGATGATATATAGCATTCCTCGATAAATGGGCTATATAATACTGAAAGAATTTTTCAAATCGGACCAGTAGTTTCGGAGCCTATTCAATGCAAACAAACATACAAACAAACAAATCTTTCCTCTTTATATAATACCATATATCGATGTATCGATATAAAATTCCAAGTATCGAAAAGGTATAAAAATCGATATTTTTTTTAGACCAATAAACATTTATAAGTTATAACTTTTTTCAAACTAACATCTTCTTATATTTGATGTATATTTTGTTTTTGGTCGACTCGATTTGCTGTTTTATAATTTGGTTTTTAAGTTGGCAACTCTGTTTGTCAATTTCAACTTCAATTGGCCGATGTATCGATAGTTTTTATTAAAAATATCAATATCGTTATTGATATTTTCAAAAAATATCGATACTTTATTGCATTTCCGACATCCCTACGCTGCATTAGCCTTACCAGGTCATTACTATGTTTGCGTAATAACTGCGAATTAATGTAAAATACACACGGTTATTTAATATCTTGAGGTTCTGAGCTGAATTGTAAAACAATGCTCACTTTCACGTTATATGAGACATTTGTGTTATACCTAATAACAATTAGTGCATACTTCACGCTTCTTGCATTTAATGCAATATGCTTGACGAGAACAAAAATGTAGTTTGGCGACAACGATGTGATGTTTACATGTATTGTTGTATGGTAATAGAGTTAATACTAGCATTAGTGCTTGGTCTGGTGACGAGTGGTTTGTAGTATGCATAACAACTACATGCATAAAAGTGGGTAGATCAAACAAGGTAGATCCAAAAATGCATTAAACCTCGATATTTAAATCCCGTTTGGCTTTTTTTTGGAACCTATCAAATTAAACCTGTGCTTAAGAATCAACGGCCATAGCAATAATAGGTATGCGATAACTAAATAATTAGTAAAGAGTTCCAAATTACATTCGAACAGTAGTCCAACTATCTCCCTATCGAAAATCAAAACCAGAAACAGGAAATCGGCAACGTTCAACGAAAATAGTTATTTGTGCAACAAGAGAGCAAAGTTGGTTTTTGCAGCGAGTGTTGATTTTGAATCCCGAGTAAGCGAAGGATTCTATATTTGATGATTCTAGGTTAGAATCCTGAGTGCAGCGAGGGATTCAAAGACACGAGATGCAAATAACTTTGGTCTCGTGTAGCACATACAACTTTTCACTTCAGCAGCGAGAACACTTTAGGAGATAAAATAATAAACAGGAATAGATTGAAATAACCATTTATCGTGAATCAAAATAATTAACATTGTAGGTAGAGGTAAACTGTTCTCGTCGCTAGTTTCACTCATATTTTACGATTATTTTAATATTTTTCTAACTTATTCAACTCTTTACGCCAGCCACGAAATTTTATTCCTGCTCTTTTATTTAAATTATGGCGTGTTCCGAAATAGCAGCCATGATATTTTATTATTAAAAATATATTACGTAATAATAATATATACTTTTATATTGAACTAGAAATAAAATATTTACAGGTTAAGTATTAGTTTTATATGCAGTAAAAACTTATTTTCGTTTAAATACAACAATAAGTTAAAAATTCAATAAATTACATTAAAAGACATAATTATCTTTTTGCAAAATTTTTTTAGATAGTTAGAACGAAATTCCGAACGTGTTTGTCTTTGAGGTCGAATTCAAAATAGGAACTTCGAAAGGGCTGGTCTTTGTCTCTCTCTCTCTCTCTTTCTAATGGCGGGAAAGAGATAGAGTGTAAATGTTTCGAATTGTATGATTAATCGAAGGCTGAATAAGATAATCGCGGCTTTCTAAAAAAATAATTAAAAAGTTACTTTACAAAGTAACTTTTTCCTCTCCTGAAATCAGTGAGCAAAATCGCATTTTGCTCACTGATTTCAGGCAGCAAAACCTACATGTTTGAGCTACTGAAGTGAAAAAGCTTTAGCTACTAAAGTCCAATCTATCTCTACTTGAAGCTTTTTCCAACAAAATCCGTAGTGGCTCGGTATAGCTAGTTTCAGATGAATTTTATACAGGAGCGACGAATTTAATTGTGTCAAAAAATAAAACGAATGCACCAAAGCATTATAATTCGTAATATTCTTTAACCGCAAATAGATGCGAAAACTGTTTAGTAATCTAATATATAAAAATTCGTGTCACAGTGTTTGTTTTCTCCGTAACGGCTAGACCGATTTTAATGTTTTTTTTTTTGTGAAAACAGACCCTCAAAGGATATTACGAATCATTATGCTTTGGTCTGAGAATAGGTCGTAAGCTATTATGTATACCCCTAAGTGATAAGAATAATTTCATGTGAACGAATGTCGCGAGGCACAGCTAGTTGTAGTATAACTTTTCCACACAACAACAAGTAAAAATCACGGTTGTTTTAATAAGTAGTATGGAAAGGAACACCCAAATTTAGCTAGTTATGTTTAAGTCCCATGTGACATAAGGTGAGTCTAATAAATAATGTTTCCAAATGTCTAATGTTTTCAATCGGATCATCATTTCAGCCGAAAGACGTCCACTGCTGGACATATGCCTCCCCCAAAGCCACATTGACATAAGGGGTTTTGCCATAATCGCCAAGCTTGGCAGACGGGTTGGCGATCGCAGTACGGTTGTTAAAAAAGCACAGAGAACGCTGCTGCCTTCTCTGGCAAGTCCCTTAGTCGCTTCTTACGACACCCACGGGAAGATATGAGATGGTGCTATTCTTTACGTCCGACACCATACAGAACATCAATCAATCAATCACATTCAATCGGATAGAAAGAAATAAATTCGTGCCTTTCGAATCAAACCCATAATTCTTAACAGAAGCACACCATCACATCGACGAGTCAGCTCTGTTCCACCCATCAAAATTAATAATTCAATGTCTTCGATTACATTCACTTTCTGTGTTTACAATAGTAATAAGTGATTAATGATTACTTTGGCTATGTTCTCCCACGTTCCACTTAAGAAAATCAATGTCATCATTAGAAGGGATGTCTTCACAAGGATAAACCGAATTATCCTTTGTTTCCTAGATAGATAATAACTGGTATCTATACTGTAAATCTGTGAATACAAATTCATCTGCCAAATCTACTTATTAATGTTGTAATTGTAACATATGTTATAGTCATCGTCTTGGTTGGGCCTGTTTATTTGCCAAACATTTAGTTATTTCGTAAAAAGATCCGACCGGTAACTATCGAAGGATTTTCCGGTAAAGAATATTTTAGGTAGGGATTTCCGAAAATGGTGGTTTTGAGATCCTAAATACACAATTTACGAATTTTCACTAGAATTTAAACTGAATTATTTTCACGAGATCTCTTAAAATTTGGTCTAATCGGATGTCCGTTTGATCACCCTAAGCAACACCTAAATGATTGCCTAAAAAAAGCACACTCGTATTCAACGGTCTACTCAGCAGCAAGAGTTGAAACAATAGTTCAAAAATGCTTAGGATTTATTTGTGTTTTGCTATGTGTTTGTGAAAACGAACATGAGAGCCTTATTTACTGGCCATACGATGCCTAATCAAAGGCCGCATTAACGACGTTGATAAAAAGGTGCATGATGAAATACATCTATACATGTAACGTCAGTATTCGTATCTATCTATGCAGCAGAATGAAAGCTTCGAGCGATCTGACTTGAGTCACGTGCGCCAGTCTATATGTATATTGTATGTTCATTCATTTTATACACGCCAGCCAAACATAGTCCAAATAAATGAGTACAATAGTTCAGGTATGGCGAACAATCTTTATAGACCAGTGGTGACACAGAGTGGTAAAAGCCCTGACATACGAGCTGTATGTTGTGAATTTGAACCCAAGCAGGCGCATTACTTTGTGTAATTTATTTCATCACTACTGCTCTCAAAACAGTGAAGGATAACATTGCGAGGAAACCGGCATGTGCATGTGCAAAAACAATTGAACATTAGAAATCAACAAAAAATGCAGCAAGAACATACTCAGACCGAATGATTTTTTTTAAATATAAAGTTGCCCCATTGTTGCTCCACATTAGGAATTTCTCTTGTATCGTGGGTGCGTTTATTAACATTTAAACTCACATACACAAACGCCCAGCCACTACGCCAACCGTGCCATCAAAGTTAAATATTCAATTAAATAAACATCATGAAGTCAGAAGCTTTCATATGCAGGCAGATATGTTTTTTTTCTTCACACTTGCACGTAAACAGTATGTAAACATACAGGTTAACTTGGCCTTAATGCCCCATATAAAACCCTCGGGCTTTCTTTTTACCATGAAACCCTAGAGCGGTAAGAAATTTTTCTTAATTCATAGCACAGCACATAGGTCGTGCAAGTTCAAGCAAGGAGTTTACACGGAATTGAAAACTTGTCTTAAAATGTTATCTAAACAGGAATTGGATTGCAATCTCGCTACATGTTACTTAAATACTCAACTAATGTTCTAATCGATAGATTTTTGTATCAAAACGTCGAAATTATTTTAATATTTTTTACACTCTGTCATGGCTGTATACCTACGTAAGTATTTGCCCTTGTCGTTTCTGAACGAAACATTTGTATAAACTATGGTGTGGGCAAAAAGCCCGCCATCCGCTTAAAAAGTATTTCGTAATAATAGTTATGCTGATTTATGTATTAAAGCTATAATTCATAATTATTTACTCGCAATTTACTTACATTATGTAGCGAAATAACTTTATTATTTCAGTTTGTTATTTTATTTAAGATTTTTACACAGATTAGAAATACTAACTAAAAAGAAAATTGTTTAATGATGCATAATACACTGCCAAGATCAATTAAATTAACAATTATAATATATCCAAGTTTTGGAAATGAATTATCTACTCTTATCATTATAATATGCGTATTTACATTGGCATGGTTAAAGTTGATTTATTAAATTAATAACAAGGGTGTTTAAACATCACTGAATATTATATCCGTCGTAATAATTGTGTACCAACCTGCACTGGGCCCACGTGGTAGATTACAGCCCACTCCCTCTCATAGAGAGGAGGCCTGTGTCCCAGCAGTGGGAACATTATAGGCTGATGATGATTATAATGATGAATAATTGTGTACAACCATTCAATTTTATCTGTTGTCTAGTTAGCATGCATCCGACCATGCTTGATAATAGGTACCCGCAGACGAAGCTGTCTCATTACCGTGCTATCTATCTGTGATGCGCGAGACTGAGCATGCAATTAAGGGGTGCTATCTAATACATAGTACACACGGCGACAAATTAAGCTATTCGTATGTACCTTACGTCTTTGTATGAGCTGCCCGTACAATAAGAGATCTGCTTAAGTTGGTTTTGCATAGCTTGATTGGTCGCCTTGTGTACTACGTACTAACAGCGCTGATCACAAATATGATAGGCGTCACTATTGAAAGTGTAATCTCAAGTAATGGACTCTCACTTAAAATTAAACGCATTCATTTCTTAGGAATTATGCGGCTACAGTAACTACAGATTCAAAGAGATTAGTTAAAAAAATATTTAAAAAGATAGTTAAAAAATGCAAGGTTTTGTTCTATAACTTTGAACATACGGAATAATAAAACGGCTAGACTGACTGAAAGAAATCGCGTCGCAGTTCAACTTTAAAGATGATTTCTTTTTTTTTGCTAATAGGAACATTTATTCATTTTATTACATTTAGGTATACATTATTTACAAACTACAAATACATCGAAAATAATAATACAATATGCACAAGTATCAAAATTACAGGGCGTCAAATAATTCGTCCAAACGCTAAACGCTGAAACGCTGGCCGCTGGCCACGTTGGATGGCAATGCTGATTCTTTGGGCAAAAAAGAAGAATATCTTTCTATCATACATAGGTAAATAGGTAGGTGCCTCCTAAGACATCATAATAATTACCGCGTAGGTACCTAATAAAGATAAAAAAGGACAATAAGTTTCGTGAGAAGACACCTAAGTACTTACCTAACCTAGGTAATTACATAAGTACTGATGCTGTGGTTATTGTGTATGCGATGCTAACTCCTTTTACATTAACCTTCTTAAAAGATGGATGTTTATACTCTAACAGTAAACATTATTCGAAAGTTATATCATTGAGAAAATGAAGGAAAGGTGACAAGACCATACTTTCACAACCGACGTAGGTAGGTATAGCAAGTGACTTCGAGAGGTGCGTTATGCCATGTCTGCCAAGCTCTGCACGATCGTTGCTTGTTGACTAATTACTCAAGGACCGGGCAAGTGGAAACTGGGCACAGTGGGAATGCGATCTCTGGCAAAAATGTAGATTGGAAAATACTGTAGCTTTTTATGCCCAAAAGATGGTAAAATTTCTCAATGATTAATGACCTCATTTTTTTTGGACCTCACGTCTTTGTAGGTAATTTGGATTTGAATTTGATGTGCGTAGGTGTGACAGTAACGTAAATGCGTTTAACTTAACAATAAAATGTGAGTATTCGAGGTCTATTTATAAAACAAATTACGCATCAGTTTACTGGGTATTTTATCAGTAGACTCCAAGAAACCGCAAAACGGATGTTTATCTTTTTCGTCTCCTTTGGGACTTTGCCTACATCCGTTTTACTTATAAGGTTTTCAAAAGCTTATCTTGACACGTTTTACGAACTTAACCTTGGCATATTTACAAATAAAAACACTCCTTTTTAAAAGAACAGCAAACAAATACTTGTGGAACTGTGAATACTTGTGTACAATACATATTTGTGGAAAATTATGAAAACACGATAAATCAGCTGTTTTCTTTGTAAATAGTGGTTATTAACATTGCAACAGTAGACGGCGTCAAACGGGTTGGTGAGATGCATTCTTGCAATCTTTGGACTCGATATACTAACCGTGTGAAGGCTGAACTCATAGTATTGGATGGTAGGTAGATTAGTTCAAAAGTTACATTTCAGATAAATTTCTAACACTGGCATGTATTCATAGTGCTTTGGGAGGAAAATCAGTATCGTTTTTCTGTGATTAAGTGAGTGAGAGTTTAATATAAATTTGAGATTAATAGCCTTTTACTTATACTTATAATTTGCCGCTGACATGCATGAAAAAGAAATTATAATTGATTCCCTAATACATTGATACATTAAATTTTTATTATTTAGGTACTCGAACCTGACTTTGTATTGTATAAATCCAGACTAATTACAAAAAAAACTCTATTTGTACACCAATTTCATTGGTAGGACATAGAGTTCAACAAAAATATATCAATAAGACCTTTATTTCAATACCTGTGTTCACAAATAAAGATGATTTGATTTGATTTGAGAGTCTCACTTGTACGTAAACTACACGTACTTTCTTGCAGTTCGATCATTCAAAATTATTTCATGCATAGTCAAGTAGACAATGTGGCCATAAGTCCATACCTAATAGAAATGACACATAGAAACGATGTCTTTGTTTAAACACTCCCAACTGTAAATTCTAAAGAGCATACAATAAATTTCGCATAAGAAAGTTTTACGAATGTCAGTGAGAGAAAGAAGCACACACTTCAAGTCAACCAAAACGGGACATGACATACAGCCGTTGGCAAAATATCGACAGATCGCACATCACATAGTATCTTCACAGAGCTTTGCTAACTTTTACTGACTCTCGAAGAAAAGTAAATAATGAGAACGAAACTTGTTGTGCGCTTGACCCCGAGTTTAACCGAGTACAGTGAATGAGATTGCGTGGGGATCGCCGGACACTTTCACCGGCGCAGGCGCATTAGGCGAGGTACTTGCAGAACCGGTGGAGAGTGACCACGTGCACGGCAACCGGCCGGCGAATCACGGCTACGTGAGCTTACGAAGCGCTGAAGCTCTCGTAAAAAGTGGAGATTTCGAAGCTTTAGTGACGTATTTTAATGGAAAATTACTATCTCACGTCCTAAAAAGAGGAAAGCGTAGACTAGACAATTCAATAGACACATTTCATTAATAAAGGTTCTGTCTTACTAAATGCTTAAGTATGTTTTGTTAAGTTAAAACGCCTACTACCTAACCTACTTTTGATAAATATCAAAAGCAGGTATACTTTACCTACCGTAAGTAATTTTTAGCTAACCGTAAAAATTACTTACGGTTAGCTAAGTAATTCTTAGAATAATCTAATCTAATGATGTCGAAATCATTTAGATACCTATTACAGTTTCACATTGACCTTTAAAATTTTCCAGGCCTTAAACATAATATTTTTAAGTTGATAATTCTTATGTAAACGCAAGCAAGGTTCGATGCGTGTCATCTTCCGTTGCGGTTTTCCTCATAGTACCTTCCTAATTTGAAATTGACATTTGTTTCGGTCACTTATTTTTTAATATTTCCATGAAATTATTCATTTACGGAAGCACATAACCGTTTGTCAAGCTCTACTTAAAATTAATTAGTGTTTTTCTTTTTACGTTATGAGAACAAAAAAACTGAATTAAATAGTTCGTAATTTTTTTTTACTTGGAGTTTGTAACGAATTGGTTGAAACAAACTGGATGCATTTTTACAGGTTATCCAAGGAGGTAAAAAAAGTGATTTAATGAACTGAATTATAAACGATTAAATATAAATAAAAGGTTTCATGTAGGTCTAGGTTAGCTAATTCAGCCTTAATTTTTACTGAGTTACTGTAAGCGTGCGTCATCCCACTGCTGGGCTGGCTACTTTCAATTGTTTCGATACAGGGCCAATGTACGAGGTCTGCCGCGGCGCCTTAATTTTTAAAATAAAAGGAAACTGTCGCTTTTAATCTAGTTGGGAGATTCAAAGAAAACTTTAGAAATGAGGCGCAGCAACGGAACATAAAACAATGTCAATATTGATAAAAGAAATGACTAGGTCATAAAACTGCTGTTTTATTGCTAGTTATTTCAATTAATTGACAAGTTTCTGTTAACGCATCATTCACCATTGACAAGTAGAAAACTGGCCAAGTGCGAGTCGGACTCGCACACCAAGGGTTTTAAAATTACCATTATTTTGGTTTTGAAATTACCATTATTAAAATATTTATTTTATTCTGTTTCTAGTATTTGTTGTTATAGCGGCAACAGAAATACATAATCTGTAGAAATTTCAACTGACTAACTATCACGGTTCATGAGATACAGCCTGGTGACAGACGGACTGATGGACGGACGGACGGACAGCGATGTCTCAGTAATAGGGTCCCGTTTGAACCTTTGGGTACGAAACCCGAAAAAGCTGTAAAATTGTTCAAAGAACGAAAGTGGCTTCAAAATAAACTCCTAATCTGTATGTTACGGAAATAGTGTATAAATAAAAAGACGTTGAGCCAAGATTAAGGTATAAGGTAGTAGTTATGTATTTGGTTATTATTTCGTATTGTTAAATGTATAATTTGAATGACACTTCGCAAATAATGCTTTAATAAAATAATAAACGTTAAAAAATAAACAAAACATA